>OX101754.1:6707505-7907505 GCA_944452675.1 Tachina lurida
ATTTCTCGTAGGCAGACTTTAAAGCTGGACAATTTTAAGCATGACAAAATACCCAGCAACCTTGAGTATGAAAATATACTTATGTATATGTATCAGATATATGAAAATATTTTATAGAACCAAATCTCGATATTGAATACAATTTATTTCTACGTACATAAAACTACTAGCGTGAGAAAATCATACGCACACACACGCACACACACACACACACACATATATACCAGATTTCATCTAAGAAAAATTCAAATTATTTCAACAACACACCACCCCTCACAAAACACGGCCAACCTCAAATTCCTACAGATATGCATACAAAAATTCTCACGGTCATTCCTACAAACAACCTCAACTACACCACACCCACTCCCAATAACAGCCTCGCTTAAATTCCTCCGGACAGACACATCCACAAATTCCCATGGATACATACTACTCGTACAACAACATCCTCACCTACCCCAAATCGCTATAAGCCTTAAATTCCTACAGACTTGCAACACCTGCATACACGCAGTCGATCTACCTCAACTACACCCCGCCCCCTGTCAATCATACCCTCACACAAATTCCAACAGACAGGTATACACACACACATACACTCAATCCATCTACCTCTACTACACCACGCTCCCCCGACCAATCACAGCCTCGCAAAACAGACAGACAGACAGACACATCCATAAACTCCCTCGGTTATGTATTACGACAACAGCTCCACCCACCCAAATCACGGTCAGCCTTAAACTCCTGTATTAGCATTAGAAATAACTTTTATGTTTTTCCCGTCGGAATTATGAAAAATCATTTTCCCGTCGGCATTTGAAAAAAATAATAATCATGTTTTGCCGTCGGCATTTGAAAAAAATAATATTCATGTTTTACCGTAGACATTAGGAAAAATAATCATGTATTGCCGTCGGCATTAGGAAAAATTAATTTTCACTATTTCACCCCCATTAGTATTAGGAAAAATCATTTCATGATTTTCCCTTTGGTACTAGGAAAAATCATTTTCATGATTTTCCCGTCGGCATATACATACATGCATTACAAAAAGAAAAACCTCCAACCTATGAACCCACTTAACGTATTCCCACAAAAAACAAAATCACCCGTTCACACAATTAATGCCACCTCAAAAAAAATCACCCGTTCACACAAAGTTAATGTAAACAAAAAAACTCCTAATGTAAACAAAAAATTCCTAATGTAAACAAAAAAACATCAAAGCGTGCCGCCGAAAACTCAAGGTATCAAATTTCACAAATTTCCAAGAATTTTAAAATTTGGGTAATTAAAATTTCAAAATTTCAAAATTTTAATTGGGGCCGGACCGGCAGTTCACTACTACTACCACTGAGTCTCCGATCGGCTAAATTTATATCGTGAACTTTTTTCAATTCATTAGACCCATTTTTACCATTGAAATTGATGGTGAAGAGTCCCCATAGTATTTATTAAGCTTAGAATTGGTTTGAGTGATGGGCTTTTTCCTCAAAAATTATGTTTAATGGACACACGAATATCACTTTTTTCCATTTTTTTCTCAAAACGCGCATTAGTTTGTTATCAACGGCTGCCCAAACACAAACTACACTAAGCAGCTTGTTCAAATTTACGGCCTGTCCCACGATGTCACCGGAAATTGTTCGATCGACAACTTGCATTGCAAACAACAATAACATTAGAAATTTTGTTGTTGTTTTGAATGTAAGTACTCGATCGAACGAATTCTGGTAACATCGTGGGACAAGCTGTTAGACAGAAGTCAGCTGACAGTTGCCTGTTGACAGGAGCAGTGTTGTCATAGCAATTAAGAGGCGGGAAATTCAAAAAGACACTGAGTTAATGACCACCCTCGTAGTTACAACTTAATAAAGACACTTGCTATATTTTTGCAAGCAGTTTAGGGCTTAGATTTTAATAATACTTCTATAAGGTATTCTTTCGTATTTAGATAAGAACAGTGATTGAAACAGAAAAATGCCTAAGCAAGCCTTTAATTATGGTATAAAGTTTTAAGGTCTTCTGAGTTTGCCCAATGTGATTTTATGCTCTCAAATGTTTTCTTTATTTGTGTTAATATAAATAACGCAGTGTCTAATTCCATAAACAATTCGAAATGAAATTTATATTAATAAATAATTATAACAGAGACTTCTTATGAACGATTTATTTTTTTAACTAAAGCAAACTATTTAATTTCTCCTATTACAGGAAGTAGATAATATGTTCGTTTTTTTTTTTCTTTTCAAGTTTACTTAAAAGTCTCATGCTCTAGAGTAGAATTGTACACCCATTAAAAATTATTTTTTTTACCCATAAAATAATATTCTAGTAACTTATTTCTTTTTGAATGCATATAAACTTGCAGGCAATTTTTTCATTTGTTTTGCAATAATTTATGTAAGTATTACTCTGCACTAACACCCAAAAGATGTCCCCATTTTCATTTGTTATTCATACAAACTTTAAGACAAGCCAAGTAAGTCAACACTTTGGCTTTCAAAACCAAGTCATACGTGACTAAAATAATGAAAATGTTTCGCTTTTTATAGCGTATGTGTGTACATATTTTCATACATTTCACGTTACATTTTTGGCGTTTGAAACATTTAAATCACATTCAGAGACAAGGTGACCATGATGCAGATAGGCACTTAAAATGGCATTTAAATTTACACTTATATACATTCTGATGCAACTACTTATATCTACATGTACATATGTATGTACTAATAAAAATAAAATTAAAAAGCTATTAGTAATAAGTTGAAAAAAATCGCACAAAAGCAGCAACACTCAATGAATTTTAAAACTAATTTTACACAAATAGCAATAAAATAGAAAACAAGAGTACTTACACTCAATTACTTTCACGTACTCTATATCAAATGAACAACATTTAATTAGCTAACAACTATAACAACAGCAACAACAACAACAGCAACAAGTTGCACTTTATAAGCATATCTGTTGAATACTCTTATATTGCAAAACACAAGAGAAGAGCCTTGATGCAATAAAAGCAACAAATCACTTTAATCAAATTTTAAACAAATGAGGGGGGTTTATAACAACTTTTTTTTTTAATTTCTAACATTTCATTCAGTCATTTAGTCATTTATGCAGAAAACAAAAGAAAATCATAAAAAAGTGAAAGTGAACTTTTCTTGTAACAAAATGCTTAAATTAAAAAAATATAAAACATTTTTCTTATTAAACTTCAAACGATTTCAAATAAACACAAGGGGCAAGAAAGAAATTGTATCTTCGAAAAAAAAAATATGCATATGAAATGTTTTATTACGTTTTTATGGTTTTAAGTGTAGCAAAATTTGTTAACAAAATCGTTAAACCATTTTACAAGCATTTACATACAATAGCCTACACACACACACACGCACACGCACACTTATATGTATGTATGTGTATACACATTCATATACAATTTCATGGAAAAATCATTTTGCATAATATAATGCATAATTTGATTTAAGTTTTTGAGGAAAATGTGTTCAACAAACATTTATGTATGTTTGTGCTTAAACAAGAGCATTTATATATATATAAACAAATACACGCACACATTGAACATGAGGGCGGTCCCAAAATTTGACCACCGTACAAAGAAAACCCAAAAAATTTGGTAAAACTTTTCTTTATTCCTCAATTGGTCAATTTGTCCTAATTTAAACTATGCAATCTGATTAGTTATTGCTAATCTGATTAGTGTTTTAGGAGAGAGAGAGAGAGAGACGAGGGGAAAAGAAACTTATCTGTTCCCCTCAGGGAAGGAAAATGACTTCTGGGATTTTGTACCAACTGTGAAAACAAAATGTACTTTTTGGACCATGGCGGTACTATTTTTCTTAAATATTTATTAATAAGAACGGAAACGTAAAAAATGTGTAAAAATGCAGAAGTAAATAATAAAAAGCAGACACTTACATAACAAAAATGTGTATAAAAATTCAGTATAAAAAATAAAAAAATAACATAAAAAATATTAAAGAATGCATTCATAAGGGTACATTCGTAGATTAGACTTCTTGTTATTTAAGAAGTTTATTATTCAACATATTGTCATAAGCCCATTCTAGTTTGAAATTTATTTGCTGGTGGTTCAGCGATGTCTATATGCACTTCATTGTTGCTGTTTGTGACTGTTCAAAATGTGTGGTTGAAGTCCACTGACGATTTGTTACAGCAACAATGAAGTGCATATAGACATCGCTGAACCACCAGCAAATAAATTTCAAATTAGAATTAGACTTGTTAGAGATCGGTTATTTTACAAATTTCGCTTATTAACAGGCCTGTTATTTTCATGCAGTATAAAATCTAAGTTATGCACCGTCTAAAATAAAATAAAAAAACAAATTAAAGACAACAAGGCAAAATTAATGTTACCATATAGTGAAACATTGGCATTGTTAAATTGTACCAAGTAACTCGCGGTAGTACCACGGTACCAACGAGGTCAAAAATGTACCATAAAAAGTACAATTGTACCATGATTTCCATCCGTGGTTCCCCTCGTCTCTCTCTCCCACAAACTAATCAGCTGAGCAATAAGACTTGCATAGTGTAAATTAGGACTTTACAACCAATTCTAGGATGTACAAACATTGTTGTTCTTTTTTTTTTTGTATAAACATTTGTTTATAAACAAACACCCTTGTTCCAGTTGTCAACGTCGACGTCACTTCAATACAATATCAAATAATTGGGGCTTGTCTACTCGCACTCGAGAACAGTTTTGTACAATTGCCAGTCTATTTCTGTTACTTGAGATATAGAAAATATCATGATCCTGTTATTAAAAGTCAATTGTGTTTGAAAGCGCCAAAAAATCTTGGTATTGATGTGACGTCGATGTTGAGAACTGGAATAAGTGTGATTGTTTTTATTGAAATTACCAACAATTCGTGTACGAGCTACGATTCCTACAACAGGTTGTGAATTTGGCAATTATAATATATTTTATCTCGATACACTTTTCACAGCAATATTCAATATCTTATTTTATACTAAGAACTGTCTAGCTCCTTAAAGTAGCCATCAACAGCAGACTCCAGCTCTTCTTTGTTGGAAAATTTTTTACCACCGAGCCATTTTTTCAAGTTTGAAAATAAAAAATAATCCGAGGGAGCTAGGCATGTCCCCCTCAGGGTGATCTCTTCGGAGATTACGGGTGTGGAAATCCCAGGGAACCCCAGCCGTGTAAAATTGGCTTGTTCCCTCGGCTTTTTACCCATAGAACTTATGTGTTACTACTAGAGTTTTTTTTTTGCCCGCACTTTTTTATTTCCCGGTCAATCGAGATTGTTTTATAAATTTCCCGGGATCGCCGAAATTCCCGCTTAAAACAAATAATTAGAACATAGTCCCCCCTGTTCCGCAAACCGAACGATTTGAAATCGCACGACTTTAGAAAACTAACTCCTACAATAGAAATATTTTTTTTTAATTTTTTTAAATTTTTTTATTAATAGATTCTCAGATATCATATCTGAAATAAAATTATGGTGTATGTTTTTAAACACGTCTGCAGGACCATTTTTAATTTTTAGAAAACGAGAAATTTACTTGGATTCGGTTTACAGAACAGGGCCGAATATTATTTGAAATTCCCTTTAACGAGATCGAACTTACCAAACTAAAAAATCAACAAATTATTAACAAAAACGAATAAAAAGTAAATAAAATATAAAAAGGTACACTCATTTACGTACTATTGTCGAACGAAAAAATTAAAAGATTTCAGTTTGATTATTATTTGACAGTATTATTATAGTGGGTTTTAAAAACGACAGTGTATTAATTGATTCATCAGTCATCCATCCTTCGATCATCAGTCATCAGTCGACTTTTCCAGGCATGCAAATGTTTAAGTATCTCCTATTTTTTATACTAGTCCATTCATCAATTTTTTAATTGAGAGTCGACATTCTTTTTGATTTAATTTTTTGCTATTATAAAAGTTTTCTAAAAGAAGTTTTTGCACATCGCGTTCAGTTTTTGGTAGATGAAAATCTTTGAGTAAAAGAGATTCTCTTATAAATAAACTTTTTGTTATAGAACTGAAGATGGAAAAGCCATCAACAGTTGCTAGTTTAGAAACAACAAATTTCATTTATATCTTACTTTTTTGTTATTAGAGTATTGTAAAATTGTCGTTCAAGCTTTCCGTACTTTTTCGGAAGGTTTTTCATTGGGTTCAACACCTTTTAATTGCTTATTATGTATTCCCTTTAAATGTCGAATTAGACCACTTGTGCTTCTGCCTTTGCAAGTAATTGTTTTGGAACACAACTGGCAAACTGCAGGATCTGGTGTTTTCTTTTTAAAATAGTCCAACAAATAAGATGTGATATCTTCCATATAAATTATTTGCATAAAAATTATGTATTTGGTGTATTTACCCGAAGAACGTTTGACTTGCTACGGAATTTTCTAAAAACAAATAAACACTCAGCATACCTTAACAAGAATTGCCACACTGTAGACTTTCTTATGCCCAAAAATTCCCGGGAATTCCCGCGATATATATCCGGGATTACGGGATTGGAAATTTTGCGCAATTCCCGGGATAAGCTGATACTCGTAAGGTTTTTTTTTTTTGTCTCACTCAAGGAAATTTCTTAGTAGATTACGGTTGTAGCGATCCCGGGGACCCTAACCGGGATTTAAATGGCTTTTCCTCTTGGCGTACCTTTGGCTTTTTACCCATAGAACTTATGTGTTACTACCCAATCTCTGGCAACAGAGTAACGGATTTACACATATTTATAAAAGGAAATAGGTTTGCTATGTTGTCTAGCAGGTGAAGCTTCACCTGGAACTGTCCTGAGTTCAAAAGAAGATAGAGGTGAAGCCTTTCGGGATGGAACTTCGAGGTCTAACCAGAGGCTTGTATCTGTTACCACGGGTTCTGGTAGCCCGACAGCCGAGCTGCTCTAGAAGTTGGATGGGTGTAACTTGTCGGCATGATCCTTTACTAAAAGGTCGATTTCGTGCAACTCTACGGGGTTTAATGGTTGATGTTGAGCTGTGTAGAATAACTACTGGGTTGTGTCGGCTCAGGCATTCGTCTGGCTTTGATGAGTGGTTGAGCTGTGCCGGTAAATGGTGAGGAATTCTCTTGGAGACCTCGCTGTGAGTGTGAGCTACCCTCCTTGCAGCGTGTGATCACGGAGAATCGTACGTGGTCGCTGTGGTTGCTAGCAAAAATGCTGGGAGAATAGTCTTGGCATCCCAGTCTTAAATCAATGCTAGTGATTAGCGTGACGCGCTCAGCCAGACACTATTCTAAGTGCTGTTGCCATAAAACAGAAGCTGTTTGGACTACGGTCTTAGCAGCAAGAGTTTAGATAGATAGCTCGTAAGTAACTCAGCAAGGTACTTGTTCGTAGTACAGGGATAACTATATTCAAAGATTGCAACCTATGTGTTTTTGGTTAGACAAATGGTGCTTTCTAAGGGTGCATGGCGGGCGATGGTAAGCGTCCAACCTTCACCCGGTGCTTAGACCACCGTGAGATAAGGCCCTAAAGGCTCACGTTAATTTAAAACACATATTTTTTTTTAAAGAATGGCAATGAATGCCTACTACTATTGCTAGGTGTTACCTTCTTTAGGAAAGGGATAGTGATAGAGAAGACAGCTGGTGAAGGAAGGGATAGAGGAAACCTTCATTCTTTTACAACTCTACTTTTTGCACGATTTTAATAATGCAGTATTGCAACGCTTCTGCTGTTAAATGAGGCGTATTAAATTTTTTGAAGCTGTGTTTAGTAGCCATTTTATTTGTTATTTTACTACGCCAATGATTCTGCTACACAACGAAGGAGGTTTAGTGGCCTTCGAAAACAGCTAGTTGTTCCGTTCAACTATGTGTTAGTCAGAATATTTGCAACTTACTTTGATGTTATTTGTTCATTAATAATTATCACATGTAATTTGGCTTACAAAGCTATACGAACTTTAGCCTGTTCAAATCATAAATATAGAAACAACTGAAGTTTGAACAATAATAATTAAAAGTAAATTAAATGGGTTTGAAACAACTTTTGCTTCGAACGCTCTCAAACTAGTTCAAAAAGAGCTGTTCGACAGAAATCTACTCTACTCGCGTCATCGTAATTATATCTTAAGTGCGGTCAGGCTTGTATATATTGTTTGGCCTTCGAGAGTTTTTCGTCTGGTTGACTGATCTGCTGAAAGCTTCATTCTTTTACACCTCTGCTTTTGCACGTTGTTTTAATAATGCAGTGTTGCAGCGCCTCTGGTGTCAATGAGACGTATTAAAGCTGTGTTTAGTAGTCATTTTATTAGTTATTTTACTTCGCCGATGATTCTGCTACATATTACCCATGAAGGAGGGGGCGCTCTGATGTTACATTACTACTGTTGCGTTTAGTTTTAGTAAATATGTATGTATGTCAGGAATATTTTCAAAAATTCGTAAATTAGATATGAATCTAGTTCCTTATATACATATATTGTCGTTAGTATTGTTTGTACGACTATTTGATAATGAAATCGACAAACTTTTTAAAACCAACTGGCAACCTTTTTTGCCACTTAAAAACTGCCTTTTGAAGTTTTAAACAAATCGTGAGAGTTCTTTTGCTAAAACGTATAAATTCACTTAACTTCCGTTATTTGTTTAGTGAAAAGGTAAATTTGTAAACAAACACTCTTACACACACACACACACGCATAAACACCACCCACGCAGCCCCTCAACGCCTTCAAAAAAAGGAACATAAATTTATTTCTGCTTGTTTATTAAATTGAGTTAAAAGAGTGAGTGAGTGCTGGTCTACCACATTCTCCGACAATACGGATGGCAGCAAATTGTTGTTGATTGTTTAAGCTTTTATTGTTGCGTGTATGTGTGTGTGTGTGTGAGTGCAGTGCATGAAGTTGCAATTGTTGCGGAAAATTTGCTGTGCAACAATTTTCCGGTTTGCAGCGTTTACGTTTATAACTTTAACAAAATAAAAAGTAAAATGTGCACCAAAAAAAAGTACAACAAAGAAAATTTATTTTGTTTTCCTTGTGTGGAGTTTTTTTTTCTTTTCATTCTTATTTTTTTTTTTAGTTACGACTAGGGTTTGGGATTTCCCGGACTTTTGCACTTCCCGGGAAACGGGAATTAAAAAATCAAGTTCCCGGGAATTCCCGGGATTCCCGGGAAAAGCTAATTTTCTAAATTAAATACATTTATTAAATGAAAGTTGGTGAAATTTCGATTGTTTTATTAATGTAAGCATTCTTTTGAAATAAAAGTTAATAAAAAATCAGTTCTAAGACAAATTTTTAAGAATTTTTAATTGAATTTAAGCAAATGGAATAAAGTTATTACACAGCAAAAGATCATATAAAAACCAATTGACGACTGTTACCACAATTAGTAGACAATTTTCTAATAAGACCTACCTTCATTTTAATAAGAATTTGCCTTGCTTGTTTCTCATTATTTTTGAAAAAGTTCCAGGCGGTTTCTTATCGTTAAGTACAAGCGGGTTACAGTACCATACTGCGCTGCGCCGAATTTTGAATACCCTGAGCCACAGTATGTCTAAGTGTCTTTCATTTTATTTTTCCTAAAATATTTTCTGCAGGGTTTCCATAATAGCGTCTACTTGTAATCAATTTAAGTTTCGTCAACTCAGAGTTCGTACAGCTTAAAATTTTCACCACACTTTTCAAAATTTGTTCACTAATTCGGCGAAAAATCACTTCAAGTTCGCTTAGCATCGAATTATTTACTTTAGGAAACTATTATATCATTGCAATCATTGATACTTATACAATTTATTCCACTTTTTTTATTAGATATGGTATGACCTCAATTTAATGGAATTTTTATGAAATTTCAGACTAGATTTGAATAGCTCACATTTTTATTTTATATTAAAAAAACATGAACATTTTACTTCTTGTTTATCGGAGTCGAAAGAATTCTTTCTTTCTTACAGTTACATTTAAAACAAAAACTCAATTTAAATTTTAAGATTAAAAAATTTCCTTCGAACAAGGTATATGTAAGTGTTGAAACAGACGATGAAAAACGTGTTAACGTTCGTGTAAATTAAGTTATACAATCATTCAAACGAACTTTTGTAATATATAAAAAAATAATAAGTTTTTATATTAAAGTAAAATTGGATTATAAATTCTATATATTTATGAAATAACATGCACTTTTAATTTCCCGTTTTCCCGGGAAAATCTCAAAAATTTCCCGGGAATATTAGACAGACATTTCCCGGGATTTCCCGCCCGGGAATTCCCGTTTCCCAAACCCTAGTTACGACTGCAGCAAATATTTATTATGTTGCTGCAGTTTTTCAATAATTTTGTTGTTTTTGTTTTCTGGTTTTCACTTATTATTATTATTATTATTAATCCGATGTTGGTGTTGAGTTTTATTGGTTTTTCGTAAAACTTTTATTTTTGTGGTAAATTTTGCATGTTGATGTTTTATGGCTTTAATTGTTGTTTGGCTTGGCAGAAGAAGAAAAAAATATGTAAATCAAAGTTGTAGATAAAAAACACTAAGGAACATTATAATATGTACACTTCCAAAAAAAAAAATAAAAAAAAGAATAGTAAACAAAACTAATTTAATTTTAAAATTATTTTAGTTATTTATTTTGTAAAAAATAATATTCTTTGAATTGCATTAGACCTCTAACTATTGGACGGAGTTTAATTTAATTTTATAAAAATATATTGTACATAGTAGCTGTATTATTAGTGTCTAGTGATGAACACTCGTACAATAAATCATACAAATAACAAACAAAAATATTTAAAGCAACAACACTCAACAATAACCATTTAAACCACATCAATCAGGAAAAGAATAAAACCATAAAAAATCAAACTTAACATTGGTTTGAATAATTTTTTGTTTGTTTGTTTTTTGTTTGTTTGCAATTTGCACACTCGAAAGACATAATGGACGGACGGACGGACGGGCGGGCGTTAATCGAGACAAGTTCAATGAAATGTTTTAAACAAAGACAAGCTATAAAAATATAAATTGTAGTTATTTAAAAATACATACATACTATGGAGTACTTATGGCTTGTTGAGTTTATCTAGCAATAATAAATAAATAACCAAATTGATTTAATGAAAAGAGCAAACACGATTTAATGCTATTGAAAATTTATAAATTATTTTTAACCGCCTGAACAAAAATTGGGGTGTTATAAGTTTGTAGTGCGTGTCTGTGGATCTGTTACTACGTTTATACGTGCACTATTTGCAAATAAATTATCTCACTTAGCAAAAGTACACAAACTTGACAAACTTGTAACTTTGTTTCATTGATTGAAGGAATATGCGTTGTTTTTGAAAAATGTATGCTGTGTATCGATGCGCCTCAGAAGTTATGCACGAATTAATAATAGCCTCACGCCTTGAATTTACCAACAATAAGCTCTCAGTGACTTCTGCTAAGACTTTTATTGTTGTTGTGGTTGTTGATGTTTTTTTTTTTAAAGCACAAACACAACCCGCAAAGCGATTAGCTTGTCTGCGGAAAACACCCAGAGTTTATGGTGGGAATCGAACCCACGACCTCTGGACTGAGAAGCTAGCATTGCTACCATTCTGACACAGGGGCTGTTGTTGTTGTTGTTATTGTTATTATTTTTGTTGTTATTGTCATTGTTTTATGTATTTTTATTAGAGATGTGAAATGCCGTGACTTGCTATGCGTGAGTCACGCATATGTCACTCATGAGCCATGCGCAATCATGATTGTATTTATATAAAAAAATAATGTGTGTGACAACTTTCTTAGGCTTGTTAAATAATCTATTTTTATATACATAATTCGTATTTGAAGTCAGTCAATGGCAGGCAATCCATCAGCAGCGCGCCTGAATAAAAAAATTATGAATTTCTACTTGTTTTGTTGGTAAAGCAGCGTTTATAAGCATTTCGTTGCTGCTTTGATATTTCTCATATAAAAAACAATCATTAACCATAATTAGTTAATAATCACTGTATTTGGGGGTACCCGCTCCCCCTCCCTCGTTGGAACATGAAGTTTGCTCTAATGTTTATAAACATCAAATTTAGTGCGACTCACCCTTGTTGTTCGGCAGATACATATAAGAAAAATATTGGGCCTTATTATGAGTCTCGTATTACGACTTCGACTACGACTATTTTGTAATACCCTAAAGAACATTGCAGCATTTTTTGTTTAATCTAGTACAAAATCGTCGTAGTCGTAGTCGAAATACGACACTCGTAATAAGGCCCATTAATTACTTTATGAGGGGGTACCCCTTTTCCTCCTCCTATACCGCCAAGATTTTGTTGGAACATGCAGCTTGTTCTAAGAGTTATCCACATCAAATTTATTGATACTTACTATTATAGTTGTGGAGATATGAATTAATCCGCGAAAAAAATGTGCTTGTTTGGTCCCACTGTGCGTTAGTGGTTCTTAAAACTTTTTAATTTTTGTTATTTATAAATGAAATCATTTAGTTCGTTTATCACTAAACTAAGTTGATTTTTAAATTGAAATTTTATTTTATTTAATTACTTGATATTAAAATTATATAAAATATAACATTAATATATAATATTTAATATATAATATATAATATATAATATATAATATATAATATATAATATATAATATGTAGTATATAATATATAATATATAATGTATAATATATAATATGTAATAAATAATATATAATTGATAGCACTGACTGCCAATGCACCATTTAATAATAATCGCTTTGTATGGGGGAACCCGACTCCCCTTCCTATACCGTCTAGATTTTGTTGGAACATTTCGTTGTTCGTTTGTTTGTTATCCATATAAAATTGTGTGACCCTTACTATTGTAGTTGTGGAGATATTAATTAAGGGGCTTTGGGCCCACTGTGCGTCGGGGGTTCTTAAAATTAAATCATTTTGTTCGTTTAGCACTAAGTTAAGTTGATTTTCAAATTGAGATTTTAAACATTCTGCCTTATCGTGGTTGGCGTATTTCAAATACGACTACGACTGTTTGGTAATAGATTAATGAAAAACTGTGGAAGTCTTCTTTAATCTATTACCGAACAGTCGTAGTCGTATTTGAAATACGCCAACCACGATAAGGCAGATTGACTTCTTTTCATAATTTGGAGTGCAACTAACAAACAAAGAACATTTTCTCAAAAATGTCTCGTAAACTTGCCCCAGCAAATTAAATAAACAAATGTTTAAAGAAATCTTCTGTGTGTGTTTTTTATTGAGGTATAGAACTTTAAGTTGGCATCACTTTTTTAACTGGCGGCCATTTTGTCAGCTGTCAAGTGATTAATATTTAGTTTGGTTTGCCATTTCATCATGAACAGGTTGACAAAAGAACAACGCTTGCAAATCGTGCAAATTTATTTCGAAAATAATGGTTCAGTTCGCGAAGTTTACCGCAAGCTCCGTCCATTTTATGGTCGACATAATCGTCCATCAGAGCAATTAATTCGGTTAACCATGGATCGTTTTCGCACTACGTTTACTCTATGTGATAATACGCATCCGCAGAGACGTCGAACAGTGCGCACCGAAGAAACAATTGCCGCTTTAGAGCAAAGTGTTGAAGAGGACCCGAATGAATCGATTCGCCACCGTGCACAGCAATTGGAGCTTTGTCCATCAACTTTATGGAAGATTTTGAAGATTTTGAATGTGGATGAGTTGTGGTTCCAACAAGACGGCGCTACATGCCACACAGCACACGTCACAATCGATTTATTGAAGGAAACATTCGATGAGCGCATAATTTCGCGGAATGGACCTGTCAATTGGCCACCAAGATCGTGTGATTTGACACCATTGTATTATTTTCTTTGGGGATATGTGAAGTCGCTCGTCTACGCCAACAAACCAGAAACGTTAGGGGACTTGGAAGCCAACATTTGTGGCGTTATTGCCAACATACGGCCCCATATGCTCGAAAAAATGGTTGAAAATTGGACCTGTAGAATTGGCTTTATTCGAGCCAGCCGCGGCGGCCACATGCCCGAAATCATATTTAAACATTAATGGCATAAAATTATCCTTCCAATAAAGCCAAATTGATGGACATTAAAACGATTTTCTTGTGTTTTATTTCAATTCGAAGTTCTATACCTCTAAAAAAACATGAATTTTGTATATACATATGTACTTCATTTAATGTCTTAATTCCTTGGAAAAATCATTAACAATTTAAACATTTTTTTTATCAAGTCTCTGTTTTGGGGCAAGGGTAAAAGCTAGTTTAAAAATTTATTTCTAATTTTTTTATATATAATTTGGCCTATTATCTAATGTTTAACATGCTGTTCGTTTTTTTCGCATAGTTAGTCAACAACACAGATGAGATGAGGTTAATTAAATTCAAACAACAGCAAAATCTAATACACATGTTGTATGGAAAAAATCTGTGTACACGTAAGCCAAGTTAACACATTTGTTGACACACACACACACACACACACATAATATATGAATAAATTTGGGCCTTTTGTTTAAAGTAGTTAATACAACATCGTAGAGACGGATAGTTAAACAAGCGATGGATGGATGGTTGGTTGGTTGATTGGTTGGTTGGTTTGTTGGCTAAGTTTCGGTCCGGCTTTCTGTCTATCTGTGTGTCCATCCGTCTGTCTGTCTGCTTGTAACACATTTGTATGGCGAAAATATGTTTTTCTTTTTGCTTTAGTTTAGTGTAGGCCAAGTTATGGGAAAGCAAATTCGAGACTTCACATGATCTATTGTATATATATATATATATATATATATATGTATGTATGTATGTATGTATGATTGAAACACACATGAATGGAGGAGTGTTACAAATTAGTGTTACATTTTTGGCCATTGTTTTTTTTTTCTTTTATTTTCTGCTGCCTTTGGTCGTCTAGTGTTACTTCTTTTGGTGTTACATTACCATCCATGCATATGGTTAATAAAATGTTGCGTTTTCAGCAGCAGCAGACACTGTTACAAATTAGAGTCATGCTTGATGCATGATTATTTAACAGACAGTGATGTCAACTGTAACAAAAACTAAGTTGCATAGGTATAGGATGTGTTCAGAAGTTTGATGTAAACTGCTACCAGAAACATTTTTGTGGAACATTTTAAGCCCATAACTTTTCTCCATTTATAGTGTTTTTTTATAGAGTTATAAAACTTTAAGTTGGCATCACTTTTTTAATTGGCGGCCATTTTGTCAGCAGTCAAGTGATTTTTGTTTAGTTTGGTTGGGCATTTCAATATGAATAGACTGACACCTTAACAACGCCTTGTTTTGAAAATCATGGTTCTGCTCGAAATAGGTATCGCGCACTACGTCCATTTTACGGTCAACATAATCATCCATCAGAGCAATTAGTTCGATTAACTATGCAACGTTGGCGTACTATGCTCCAGTGGGAGTTAAAGGAACATATATATAACTATGGATCGTTTTCCTAAACCACGTTTACTCTAAATGATAATACACATCCACGGAGACGTCTTACAGTCCGTACAGGAGAAGTCATTGCTGCGTAGAGAAAGACCCGAATCAGTCGATCCGGCATCTTGACCACTATAGAGCCATGATTACTGGGGGTAAATTACGAGTCGTATCGAATGCCATGATTTGCTCCCTGACTTCTTCGTTCATAAATTGAACAACCATAATGTGCAGGAGCTGTGATTTCTACAAGACGGCGCTACATGTCGCACAGCTCGTACCACAATTTGTTGAGGGAAACATTCGGTAACCGCATAGTTTCACGTTTTGGACCCGTGAATTGGCCTCCAAGATTGTGCGATTTAAAACCGCTAGACTATTTTCTGCGAGGATATCTGAAGTCCCCTGTCTACTCCGATAAGCCCCGAAACGATTGACCACTTGGTGGACAACATAGTCACAAATGTTGCAAAGAGTGCCTCTGTGGCTGAGTGGTAGCGATGCTAGCTTATCAGTCCAGAGGCCGTGTGTTCGATTCCCTCCATAGACCCTGGGTGTTTTCCGCAGACAAGCTAATCTCTTCGCTAATTCTGTTGTGTGTTAAAAAAAAAAGTTATCGAAAATTGGACCTCCAGATTAGACTACGTCCGAGCCAATAGTGCCGGTCATATGCCAGAAGTCATATTTAAATTATAATGCCCGAAGATTATCTTTCCAATAAAGTAAATTGCATGTCAATTTAAAAAATTCAACTTTGTTGTATTCTATTTCAAAGTTCTGTACCTCTCTAAAAAAAAACCCTTATAATGGGTTTAAATTTTCACGAAAATATTCGCCGTAAAATTCTATTATGAACCTTTGAATATAGTAATGCTCGAAGAGTTTGAGAAACAACTTAAAGGAGTGAAATTATTAAGGGTAAGATTATCATGCCTATTTGCATTTTAACCTCCGGTTTCAAAAAAAAAAAGACGTTTGTCATGAGTAGAAAATTTGTAAGAAAAGCACTAAACTTTTTAAAGAGATTTTCGTAAAATTGTTCTAGTCAAGTCCAATGTTTGACTTGTGGAAATAGTGGGGTAAGAATAGGAAAATGTTTGTCGAACATCTTAAGCCTCTAACTTTTCTGCGTGAATTTCTTCTTCTTTGCTGCTTTTCTCCTCTGGCAGAATCAGCTTTTAGAATAAATTTATTGATTGATCGCTTAGTTTGAAAATGAGTTTGTCCTTGAGACCTTATTTCTTAATGACAGAAAGCTGTTGATCAAAGGTGAATGTAATACAATTACTTATGTGCAGTTTGCACAAGTCGGCAGACGACTCGTCTAGAAAATTTGTATGAAAACCAATCAAAAAAATTAGTGCTTTCCATATGAATTTTATACTCAAGTAGACCGTCCAGGTTGTAGAAACAGGGAGTTAGAAACACTCATATTTATTTACTAACCCTCTGTTTCCACAACAAGGACGGTCTATTTTTTATATATTTTTTTTTAAAGGCAATGAATGCCTACTATTACTAGGTGTTACCTTCTTTTAGGAAAGGGATAATGATGGAGAAGACACTTGGTGAAGGAGTTGATAGAGGAAAGCTTCATTCTTTTACAACTCTGCTTATTGCACGTTTTTAATAATTCAGTGTTGCAGCGCCTCTGGTGTCAATGAGGCGTATTAAATTTTCAAAGCTATGGTTAGTAGCCATTTTATTGTTTATTTTACTTCGCCGATTAATCTTCTACACGCTCTCTGATGTTAAATTAGGATTAGTATCCGCTGAAGCCGGTGTAGTTCAGTGACCAGTGTCTATGCCTTCATTACTTGAACTTTCCTACAACAACTGATACCAAGGAACACTAATGCACATTGGAGAAATGCGTGATGTTGTGATTTAATGACTGTCGGAGACGGGGCTCGAACCCAGGACCTTCGGTTTTGTAGTCAACGTGCTAACTACTTCTGGAAATTTATATGAAAAACACTAATTTTTACAGTGATTTTCATACACATTTTCCAGACGAGTCGCCTCCTGCCTGTCTTATGGAAACAGGGTGTCAATATTGTAAATGTATTATATTTTCCCCCGGTTTATAAGGAATTTATATTAAAGGGGCATATTGTTTTTTTTTAAGGAACTCTCAAATATTTTGCTCATCTTTCAAATAGCATTTGTTTGAAAAAAAAAATAGTTTTCTTATAAAAACTTACGGCCATATGTATAATGAAAAACTAGCATGAAGTTGGCATAAGTGGTAAAACAGAAAATGGTGTGAACTAGTTATGTCATAAAATTTTACATTAAAAATCACTCCAAGATGTAATAGTGGGTTAAAACTACATTATGCGTTGAGTTTTAATGTCAAATTGTATCGCAAAACTCGTTAAGATCATGTTAAATTTTGTCACTTATGCTAACTTCATGCTAGAATAAACTTTGTTTTGCCCATTTGTAAATGCAACACTGCGTTGGTTACCTTGGAATAATAAAGTAATATGTCTATGACAATAAATTAGTTTTTTGTGACAGATAAGGGCCAAATCGCCAAAACAAAATTGTTGCATTTATAGCAACCATTACGAAGGTTGTGTAGGGACATTCACTAATTGCCAAACACGCTTAATTAACTTGGCTGGCCACATATACCTTTCGTTAATTTATTATTTTGTTGTTCACATTGCTATCTCGCTAGCAGGCAGGTAAGCAGCAGTCTGCATTTTCTGCTCACATTGTGCTTTTGCTGTTTGTTGCTTTATAACATAATTCTCATTATAAAGCATTGATGAGATAAATAATGATAAAGTGTTGCTTAGCTGGCTGACTGCTAGTTAATGATGACAATGATGATGGCGAACGAATGCTGATGATGATGATGATGATGATGATGAAATAAACCATAAAAATAAAAGCGAAACATCTCAATGACACACTAACGTTTTGTTGAAAAACTTTTCAAATTAAAACCTTAAGACACAAAAACAAAAACCGAATCAAAATCCAAATTCAAAAAAAAAAAAAGATAATATATGTATATATAACACACAACACACATGCTCTTCATTGTTTAAAATTTATTAACGTGATGTTTGGAGCAGCTAGAAAAGCAGCAGCATAACAATAACAAAAAATGCTAGATTTGCACAATCAAGTGGTGCAGTTAAAAACGTTTGCTTTTTTTCTTGTTCAGTTCATTTTTTTAATGTGTTGTAATACACAACCAACACTCAGGAAAAGAAATTTGTGCGTTTTGTGCTTCTCTTTGTTAAATTTTAATTAAGTTGTTCAAATGGTGCGCAAAATGCAACTGCAACACAACTCAAATAATTTTTTTTTTTCGAAAATAGCAGCAACTATTAAATAAATCATATGATTTTGAACATTTAATAACCATGAGATTACAAAAAAGAAATAGTTAATTGAAAATGGCAATAAAATTTTATCACCATTATCATGTTAAATAATTTGCACAATTTGTGCAGCAAAAAAAATAAAGACTCAAACAGCAGAGACCGCAATGCAAATTAACGATTATACATATACAAAAAAAAATATTTTTTTAAATGCAATATTATAATTTAATGTTTTATTATATTTTGCTATAATTAAAACTTTTCCTGATTATTTAAATAAACATTTTGAAACCCACCTGTTTTATTAACGAATTTGTTTCTTTCCAAAATCTTGAAAAAGTTGTTTCTAACTTAATTTTATAATTTTGCTTCTTTTTTTGTATTTTATTATTTGTTAATTTACTTGTTAATTACCACGCAGTTGCGTTTGTTTATCTCTTCTTTTTTTTTAAAGAGTTATCGAACCGCACAGCTTAAACGCTGACAACTGACTGTTTTTATTTTTAAAGTTTCTGGCCAAAATCTTATGCCAAAAGCCGCAAAACACAAGCAGCTTAAAGTTGATTTTGTTTCTGTTTCATTTTTATAAATGTTTGTCTTGTTGTTGTCGTGATTATTATTGAAGTTGTTTACAAAATACAAAAATCACACAAATGAGCTACACTTTCGGAAGCGGTATTATTAGTTTGGCTAATGATAACGGGACAAATAACAATGAGGTACTTTTTTAAAAAAAAAAGTCTCTTAGTTAAAGGTACCTATGTACATACAAAGGGTCTACCAATCACAGGTTTAATATTTATAAATAAACGAAATCATCGTATTCGTATTTAATTGTAATGAAGATGATATGCCATTAATAATAAAATAAAAAAAAAACCAAATGACCGCCATGGCTACGCTTGCAGTACCATATTCTATTCCTGAAAACTTTTATCACAAATTTGCTCATCTCGCTCACTTACTCAAACAATGTCACAACTAAACAAAAAACCAGTTTGCCAGAAAACGAGTTTAAAGTTTTCAATTTGCACAGAGTTATGGCGTTGTATGAGTAAATACGCGATGTATGTTCTGGACAACTTCACGAATTCCATCTTTGAGGTCTTGAATTGGTTGTGTGCCGTTGGCATAGACCTTATCTTTCGCGCAGCTCAAAAGAAAAAAATTCAAAGCTTTTAAAACACAAGATTTCGATAACTAATTGTGATCACCTCTCCGAGAAATCACTCGATTAAAAAAAATTTCACACACAAGCGTGATAGTATCGTTACTATGCGTCAATGATGTCCATACAAAATCATTAATAATCATTCGATAGCGTTATCGATTCACCGTAACACTTGCTCTAGCCCAGTTTCAAATCAAATCAAAGCTCAATGACCCCGCCAGACCAAAAATTGCACAGAAACAGTCACACGTTGAGGTTGGAGAGGCCTTCCAACAATAATTCCTTTGCTTTCCAAGCCCCAAATTTGAAAATTCTGCTTGTTAACGCAGCCTCCGTGGTGAAAATGGGACGACCCAAAAATGCTTTAGTTTTGCGAACTGCGATCGAGAAATTTCCATGTAGTAAATTTTAATAATTTCAACAAGTTGTCCAATTTTGTTTACGAGTATCAATGAAGTAGTTTTACTTTTGTCTGTCAAGCTGATAGTGGCGTTGGCTGAAGCAGTTAACACGATGACTACAAAACCGAAGGATCTGAGTTCGAGCACGGTATCAGACAGTCATTAAATAATAACACCACACATTTTTCTGGTGTTCATTATTGTCCCTTTGTACCAATTGTTCATGAAGGCATAAACACTGGTCACTGAACTACACGGGCATCAGCGTATAGTAATCCTAATATAATATCAGAGCGGCCACCTTCGTCGGTATTGTGTAGCAGAAACATCGACGCTTCGAAAAATTTAATACGCCTAATTGACACCAGAGGCGCTGCAGCACTGCATTATCAAAAACGTTCAAAAAAGCAGAGTTGTACTTTGTTTAAAAAGTACTTTTACAAATAGCGCTTTATAGAAAAAACACCTTTATAAAAAGTACTTTATAGCTAAAATACTTTTTCGAAAAGTACTTTATTGAAAAATTACATGTTTAAAAGTTACCAGCTGCATAAAATACATATTAAATTTTTTTCAAAGTATGTACTTTATTTAAAAAGTACTTTTTTTACAAAGTACTTTATTCAAAAAGTACCTTTTCTAAAATGAGTGCCTCTTGATAAGTATGTACTTGATTTAAAACAAATCATTTTGAAATAGTAATTTGTCGTAAAATTACAATTGCAAGCAGAACGTACTTTAAAAAGTTTTTGTAAAAAAAAAACAAATTAAAGACTGACTTTTCTTTTTTAAAATGTCCTTTTGTCGGTCCTAAAATATATTAACGCCCCTGCTACGGTTAACTCTCAGATAACCAAACTGAGCGTAGTTAAGAACTATAATAGGGAAGATAGTTTCTGTTCTTTATGAAAAATATTACATTCGTCAAAAAATAATTGTATGTCCCACGATGTAGATGGAAAACGTTGTTTTAAATACAAGTTGTCGATCGAATGTTTTCTTTCGACATCATGGACCACCACACAAAAATCCTCCTGAAAGTAGAAAATTGAAAGGAAGCAGAAAAATTTACAAAAACAAAATAAAGCAGCTTAATTAGAAAAAATCGCAAAAATAACCTAAAAGTTTATCACCAACTAGTTTTTGTTTTAATAAAAAAAAATTAATTTAAGTTAGTACTACTGTGTACCGGGCGCACAGGTCTCATATTATGAGTTATTATTTAAGGTTTTCATTATGCTGTTGTTGTTGTTGCAATTACAAAAAAAAACTAAATTTAATTTGCTCCAACAATCATACTCATACTTTTGTACCCTTTTGTTGTTGTGCTTGGTTTTAGCTCTGGTTTTGCTTTGGCTTTCAGCTGTACTTTGTGTGTATTTTCTGTCCGGCTTTCTCAAGATCTTTCTTTGATTGTTTTTTCCCCCTTTTATTACTGTTTTGTCTCTTGGCCAAAGATGACGACGATAAAAGAGTTTTAGTTTTCAGTTTGGCTTAATTTTAGTTGTGTTCAGTTTAGTTTATTTCTTTTTGTCCAGAGTTTATGGCCTTAACAAGTCCTAAAGCATAAAAAGCTCTTCTCACATGCATGTGAAATTAATGTGCGCCACATATTACACACAGACACACACATACATACATACATATGCACACCATAGTCACGAGAATGTGCAGATCAGAGAACAGCAATGAGTAGTGAAAATATGAGTAGAGTGGAATCATGACTTATAATTTCTTGTACTTATGCGCACTCATACTTATTGCAATGTTGTCTATGAATCATATTCAGTCGAAAGTTTGAGTACGCACCGAACTCATACTTAGCAACATTTATGACGTTGTTGATGTCGACTCTCCTTAATTCAATGCATAGGGACAATGCAAAATAAGTATGATTCACAATCCGAACTTCGCATACGAACATTAAAGCTCTCATTATGAGGTTATGTGTTCATTTTTGCTTTTATTTTATTTTTTTTTTTGCACGAATTGAAAAACAACGCTAAACTTTTAAATAAACATACATGCATTAGTTGAGTGAGCTGAATCAATGTGAGTAGTATAAGTATTTTCCTGAAATTACAAATCAAATTGAGGTGATTTATGAGTGTGAGTGTGGTATGATTATGATGTCGACGTCGCATTCATATTTCTTTCAACCTATACTTATCATCGTGAGTATGCGCAAATTAGAGTAGTTGAGTTTAAATAATGTTTACTCACTTACATATGTATATTTAAAATTTCATGAGTCAGTATGAATAGCGAATAAACGCTTTATTGCCGATCACTGGTGCAGATGCACAAGATGTAGTCGGACATGTGTGTCTTTCCAGAAGTGGTACGATGTGATGACCAACAAACAACAAACACTCTTACTTATTTTAACATGATACAACAAACATACTTACTGCTAACGTCAACAAAAACGATCTCAAACAAATCATACAAACAAAACGAAATATTAAAGGAAAACGCCAAGATACTCGTATTGTTGAACATGTTATTACACTTTAAGACTTTTTAGCTTTTCAACTTGATTTTAAATGAAAAAAAAAATTAAAATAAAAATCAACAACAACACTTAACAAACACTCACTCACGTACCACCTCTCGTGCTACAGCCACACAGCAGTAGACTATACGCAGACGCATACGCATACGCATTTAAGGCCTTTTAAATGCAACAAGGCGAATGATAGAAAAAACAGAGGAAAATCAGAAAAATCTTTGTCCAGATTCTTGGCGGTTTTAAAAATAAAGACGACCACGTCTTAAGTATTCCATTACAACAAAAACAACGGTATAAAGAAGAAGCGCAACACCACAGGTCAAAATTATTGCATTGGCAGTAAATTCATTGCTGCAACTTGCTCCTTGGGTGTAAGAACAAAAAATCTCAAAAAAAAAAATTATTGGTAACTTGGCTAGATGTGCAGACTAGTGGGTTAGTTTGTCGGTTGGCTGGTTGGTTGGTATCATCCCAAAATAATAAAAAAAAACGCCAACCACAAGAACATTCTGAAAATGCTATACTAAAGATCAATTTAAGATTCCCAGACATTCTTTTCTTTTGGCTAGTTTGCTGCTTTTATGATCTGCAAACTTTTATGCCACATTCTTTAATGGTTGTATGTAGTTAACAAAACTAGAAACAAAACCAATAAAAAAAATATAAACGAAAATAGCCTTTGAGATTATATTTTTTTTCAACCGGCTAATCGTAATAATAATAATAATAATAACTTTTGAAACCAGACTTGTTACGAGAAACGCATAGAGATATTTACGAAAACAAAAACAAAGACATGAAAACTGACATTTCAACAGTGAGTGACAAAAAACATTCAGCAAAAATCTTTGAAGTATTAAGAAATTAATGAAATAAGAATTTGAACTTTCAAAGCTATATTGTGTGAAAGGAATAAAGATTTCTAAAATTATTTTGTCATGCTTCTGAATTTATGAAATTGGTTGAGATTTGCAAACTTTAAAAGTCACTAAAATTGTTCTACTTGTGTCAGGGTCAAAGCTTGACAGTGCTTTTCAAATTATATTGTGGAAATATATATGTATGTCCTCTCCTATAGCTGCTAATGGGTGATTCATCAAGACATTTTTAGAGCTATGCTCTTTATGACACGACAGAGGAGCTAGGACGTGATTTTCGTAACAAAAATAATCGTCATTATTGCAGTTATAAATTTATTTTTGTTTCAATATCTTTGTACTTAAAACCAGAGTACGAAAATACGAGAAACAAAATGTTTGGATTTGTTTTGTTTCGTTCTTTGAAGTGAGTGAAACGAAAAAAACAATGGAACCGATTGCTCAATTTATTTTTGCACATGTGCACAAACAATACATTAATTGAATAGTACAGAGCTAGAAAAGAAAATAATTTGAAATAAATGAAAACGTTTTTAAATATTTGTGGCGAATTTGACATCGTCATATAATATAATTACGAGTATATTGCATTGTTATTTAACTTGTATATGTAATTTGTCGACATATTGTATAATTAAAAAAGAAGTGTGGTATCTTAGGACACCCGGTTAGAGCTATGCTGCTTAACTATATACAACAAATTTTATGTGTTAAATAACAATTTAATGAAACTATTTTATTAAACTATAGACCAATTTTATATATTTAGTTTCTTATTTCGATAATTCGTTAAACTTTTGTTAACTTCATCTGGCTATTTCTTATTTTCTTTTTGATATTTAGCAATAAAAAACTAAATATGTATATACAATTCACCTATAGCTTAATAAAATAGTTTCATTAAATTGTTATTTAACACATAAAATGTGTTGTATATAGTTAAGCAGCATAGCTCTAACCGGGTGTTCTAAGACACAACACTTATTTTTTTAATTTTAAATAACTGTATTTCGAAATCTTTGTAAATGTCCGAAAGAACAATCTTTGACATTTACTTTTTAAAAATACTGTCATTCAAACATTGAAGTTAGTGTACAAATTATTCATTTAGAAATATTTTTGTCCACAAAGTCCAAAACAGCTTATTTTAACGACAACTTCGATTTAAAGACCGTAATGAATTTCTGGAAATGACAATGTCATGTCTGTGTGACATATATGTCGTATTTGTGTCACATGTAAGCATAGAATATAAATCATATAGAATGCGCATCTCATACAAGCTAAAATTTTCTATGCGGGTATTTCCAGTAGAACCCGTCAGCATACGTGCTCTCATTTTTTTCTGCTGTGTATGCTGCGCTCGCATTGGTGAGAGCGAAAGCATGTGTGTATTTATGTTTGATTTGTATTATTTTGCTTTTTTACAGTCTCGTAGACAGCGTATGCAATGATCAGCGTTGCCGTTTTAGTTACTTGTAACCAAAATTGGTTACTTTTATTTCAATGTGTACTTGTGTACTTTTTTGCATTTTGGTTACTTTTTTAACACAAAATTAACAATTTTTATATGGTATTTAAATTAGAAGAGAAGATTATTTTTATAATATTCAAATTTGTTTCACATAATTAATTTTCGCTTACGATAAAATTTTACAGCCCGTACTCGTATCTTAAAAGTTATAAAATATTTGGCATTTTGATAATTCTTAACTATGGATAGGCCCATAAAATTTAAATTTAAATAAAAAGGTCTATTTTCAATTAAATCACACTTACGATAAATATCGAAAATAAAGCTCAATACAAATATGAAACTGAATTACAAATTTAAATGTAATAGCTTAAAAACATTGCATCCTAAACAAAAAATGTATGTATTTCTCACTATCAAACATAAATTTGTTTAATTTTCTTCCCGTTTTTTACATTCACTGCGAATCAATAGCGGGAACAAACGTTCCCATGAAGTTCCCGATAGCAAATTTCCCCTCATGGGGAATGAAAATTTCATGGGTTGAAAAATTTCACATTTTATTCACGATAGGGGTGAATGTTTACAACGTCAAGCACTGGTGCCAGAAAATTTTACAAAAAATCTGGCAAAATTGGCTAACAAATCTGAAAAATCTGCAAATTATTTTAAAAAATCGGAAAAAAAATCTGCAACAATAAGAACACCTATATTTAGAACTGTTTTTCATTTTGTTTTCGAATTATTAACAGTCTTCAATTAAGGAGGAGGTTAGATGTTTGTCATGTATGCATTTTTTATTTAATTTGCGAATTAAGATAAATTATCTTGCTGTATAAAAACATATACCGATATTACAAATTCTTTAAAATAATGGCACATATGCGTGACTGTTTATGATTTAGAGTGCGATGTGTTTATATATATGTATATTCATACATCTTTGCACAGATTAGCTAGTTTCTTTTTACCATTGTTATGTTGGTGGTATGGTTACTGCAAAATTAAACGTCAAACACTACTTATTTGTTAGTGTTTCTTATGTGTATATTTCTGACAGTGGACACCATGGTTATTTCTGTTACGGAGTAAAGAAAAACATGAAATATTGATGTTACACAAGCATTTCAGAAAATCTGCAAATTTCATTTTATAATTTTTTCAATGAAAAATCAGCAAAATGCAGAGAAATCTGCAAAACTGGCAACAGTGACGACAAGCTGTAGCAGAACTCGAAGCTCTGTCGCTGTATCGTACAGTGTGACCGTTTGATCGACTACAGTGGCAAATTGCCACTTTTTCGATTGCCTTCCCTCTTTTGTCCCCCTTTTTCTAAAGTAAATTATATAATAATACGTTAAAAGTAAGAACTTTAATGTAGTTGTGTCGATTTTTTTAATGTTGCCCCTTTTTTTTGATAAATCCTCCCCTATTTGGTGCAATTTTTTGAAAAGTGTCATCGGTCACCCTGGAAGCAAATGTTCTCTCTCTGCGTGTTTGCTTGCGCTTTATACTTTCCCCCCGCATCAGTAACGATCTCAAAAAATGTTTAATTTTTTAGCTCAGATGCGCATTCTATATAATTTATATTCTTTGATGTAAGGCATATCCATGTCAGGTAATTTTTATTTGATGTTTATATAATTTCTCTGCCATGTCTGTAGCAGGTCTATGTCATGTATACGTCATATCTAATTCACGACAATATGTCATGTATGTGTTAATCATATATCATCTTTAGTATGTACATACATATCTTGTCTATTTAATTTATGTTCCATGTCTATGTCACGTCTGTGTGGTATCTACCCTGTTGGAAATTTGGCTAACTTTAAACTAACTATAAGCTAACTATTTCGCAACTAGTACTGACTGACACTTTGCAATGTAATCAACTGACTATTTTAACATTGCGATTTCCTAGGCGGTAGTCAATTGTCTCACTCTGCACTACTTTCAGCCAACTTAAAGTTGACTTTTTTAAATCAGTTGGTAGTCAGTAAATTAAAAAAAATTTCTGGGGTTCGAACTTGTAACATCACACGTTGTGTACTCAACGCGCTACCACTCGACTAAGCTGCCAACTAAAATTACAACGGCAAAATATTAATATAAAACTGAAATGAGTTTTAAAGTAGCTGAGAATAAATTTGTTGGCTCTCATCAAATTCGATTACGTACTTAACTGAAGAATTAATTTTGGGTTTGTTCTGGATGACTTTGCAGCTAGCTTTTAGTTAGTCTAAGAAAAGCTAACTATAAGTTAACTATTTTTGAAGTCAACCACACATTCTCCGACAGGGTATGCCATGTCAATGTAAGTAATATACATGTCGTGTGAAATCTATGTCATGTGTTTGTAATGACTTTGCCGTGCCTATGACATGACTATGTCATGTGCCTGTCATATCTATGGTATGTCTATGTCATATGTATGTATGTCATGTCTTTGTCATATCTATGTCATGTTTATGTCATGTCCGTGTCAATTCCATGCCTTGTCTATGTCATGTCTATATCATATCTATCAAATGACTGTTATGTGATGTCTATGTCCTATCTATGTCATGTCATATTTAAGCCATGTCTATGTCTTTGTCATTTCCATGTCTCAAATATATAGATGTACAAAAAATTTAAATGGAAAAAATTACTTAATTTAAATATTTACAATTCTGCTAATTGAACTTTCAATAGCAAAAATTTTGTCATAAATATTTTTCTACTTCGAACAACTGAATCTTTGAATGAGTAGCTTACATCTATACAAAATTTAAAATCTTTAAAAGAAATGTTCTTCGTATGTGTCATTAATTAGTTTATGTGTCCTGTTTTTCTGCCACTCGCTGTCTATTCCTTATCTTAAAATTTATTTTGTTACATAAAAAAGTAAATTTAAAGGTTTTCTTTGTGCATCATTAAACCCTCATAGTTAATTTTTGTTTTATTTGTAACTTCTAAATATAATTCTTGTTGTCAGTTTCACAATTTTTAAATATATATTTCAAGTTTCAAAATCAAGGCTACAGACATAAGAATGTACGAGTATGTAATTCTTCTGCTGCTTTAGTTGATAATTGTGCACATAATTTTTTTACTATTTTATACTATTTATTTGAAAAGAAGTTGAATGTTTAACAGGATGCTCAAGAGATTAAATATGTGGGGTAAAATAAATAAAATAATCTGGTTTAATTAAATGCGGTTGAATGCGCTAAACTCCAGATTTAAAGAGGCATTTAAAATAATTACACACTATTTTATTAAATTTGAAAGAAGAAATGAAAAAAAAGAATTATACATTTCCTGTGTAATAGTGTATTCTGTGATTGATGGGGAAAACTATTTAATATATGTAGTTGCAGTTACTTTGAAAAATTTAATAAAATTCTAGTTTTTTAAATTTTTGAAATCAGACTAATAAGGGGTGTTTTTTATTGAGGTATAGAACTTTAAGTTGGCATCACTTTTTTAACTGGCGGCCATTTTGTCAGCTGTCAAGTGATTAATATTTAGTTTGGTTTGCCATTTCATCATGAACAGGTTGACAAAAGAACAACGCTTGCAAATCGTGCAAATTTATTTCGAAAATAATGGTTCAGTTCGCGAAGTTTACCGCAAGCTCCGTCCATTTTATGGTCGACATAATCGTCCATCAGAGCAATTAATTCGGTTAACCATGGATCGTTTTCGCACTACGTTTACTCTATGTGATAATACGCATCCGCAGAGACGTCGAACAGTGCGCACCGAAGAAACAATTGCCGCTTTAGAGCAAAGTGTTGAAGAGGACCCGAATGAATCGATTCGCCACCGTGCACAGCAATTGGAGCTTTGTCCATTGGATGAGTTGTGGTTCCAACAAGACGGCGCTACATGCCACACAGCGCACGTCACAATCGATTTATTGAAGGAAACATTCGATGAGCGCATAATTTCGCGGAATGGACCTGTCAATTGGCCACCAAGATCGTGTGATTTGACACCATTGTATTATTTTCTTTGGGGATATGTGAAGTCGCTCGTCTACGCCAACAAACCAGAAACGTTAGGGGACTTGGAAGCCAACATTCGTTGTTGCCAACATACGGCCCCATATGCTCGAAAAAGTGGTTGAAAATTGGACCTGTAGAATTGGCTTTATTCGAGCCAGTCGCGGCGGCCACATGCCCGAAATCATATTTAAACATTAATGGCATAAAATTATCCTTCCAATAAAGCCAAATTGATGGACATTAAAACGATTTTCTTGTGTTTTATTTCAATTCGAAGTTCTATACCTCTAAAAAAACACCCTTTACTAGTAGAAATTTCTTTTCGATATTGGTTTCCTTGTTTAGCTTAACAATAAAGTTAAAATAAATAGTTTTCATAAAGAATATTAATTTATGGCGTCTAACATAACAAGCTTGCTGATTGTTGCCTAAAAACGACAAGCATTTATGTATGGCACTTACTACTAGTAATTTTCAGGGGTTAAGGGCGCCCGACATAGCCTATCTCCGAAATCGCCTCTAGTGTAGGTGAGAATCCAGCTCAAGATTTTTGGGGCCTTACTTTAAATAAAGTTATATAAACTAATTATAGAATAAGTAAAATGTACATATATTTTAATCGTTCTTTGGCCGGATTCCGCAACGATGAATTTTAAAGTGGTCACCAATTTAGGTGTTCACTTTTGATTTGTACCCCCGCAATTATCCGAATAAATTATTTTGACTGCTATAGTGAACACTAGACTCAAAATTGTTCACTGAAAAAAATTGCGGTGAATTGTGAACACTGAAATTGGTAAACACTTCAAAATTCATCGTTGTGGAATCTGGTCTCTGGACTTGGGAATGTCCTAGGGCCTGGTGAACTTGAACTTCTCAAAATTTCACCGAATAGAGTGAGAGAGTTGCCACAGTGTTTTCTCTAATGCGTGTACCTGTAGTAAATGTGCCTTGGCATGCGCTTATGAATTGTAAACTCTTAAGTTTTGCTGCTTCAATAGTTAAAAAATAAGTATTCACTAATTAATATTATCAGTTAAGAATTAAATTGATTCAATTAATTTGTTTATTAACTCAATTAAATTTTTGATTGATCCAGCTAATTTAGTACTTGATCCAATGAAATTTTTAATTAATTAAACTTTTAAATGATCCAATTTAATTTTAGTTGGTTCAATTAAATCTTTAATTGATCCAATTAATTTAAATGCTTAATTGATTCAGTTAAAATTTTAATTAATCTAATTAAATCTTTAATTGATCTAGCTAAATTTTTAATTATCCAATTAAATTTTTAATTGATCCAATTAAATCTGTAATTGATCCAATTAATTTTTTAGTGGATTTAATTAAATTTTTAATTTAACCTACTATTTTTTGAATTGATACAATTAAATCTTTAATTTGTCGAATTATATTTTTAATTGATGCAATTAAATCTTTAATTGATCCAATTAAATTCTTGATTGATTCAAATAAATTTTTAATTGATTCAATTAAATTTTTAGTTAATCCAATTAAGCTTTTAATTTATAGAACTAAATTTTTAGTTGCTTTAACTTAGAAAATTTTTATTTGCTTCGATAAAATTTTTAATTGATTCAATCAAGTCAAGTGTAAAAGCTTCATTGGTGTTATTAATTTATTTATTAAATTAGTTGATCTTAAAAATGTTTAATTGATATTATTTAATGTTTAATTTAATTTTTCTTTGTGTGTGTATTTATTGTCTTGGCAGGACTATTCTACACATGCAACCCTGCTGTAATCTAATTTATTAAAATTTCCAAAAGACAATAAATAAATATTCACTACATCAGAATTGCATTTTTTTAACTCATACGGCTTTGTACAAGGCTATTTCATACCAGGTGATCTCATTTCGGCAGATGAGGGTTCAGCTGCTATTCTCTGCGGTGTCAAAATCAAACAAAAATTTCATACATATTTTGACATCAGCAAATTTTACCTTCTCAAATGTATGTTTTTTTTTTTTTTGCATTGTTTTATTTTGATATCAAAATGAGCTCCACTAAATGAATACGTCTTGGTTATGTACTATAGTGTATATCATCCTTTACCAAATCCTTTTGGGTTAAACCATCCATCCTCTCATGTGTTTGTTTCTTACACTCGTAACATCTAAATGCTAATAAATACATATAATGATTTATTTTCTTTCATAACAAACGCCCTCATTTTTAATACTAATATATTTTCTTCTTTCTATTTTCTTTTCATGTTATTTTGATCTAATGCCACCACATATGATTTTCTCCACAAAGGAACAGGTAAGCTTTTCAATCATTATCAATCATTAACTATCATTGGGTACATTTAAATTTTTAGCTTTTTTTAAGCTACAAACTTTCATATGATATAAAAATCCAGTAATTTTTTTTTTGTGACAGTTTGTCTAGTGTAAACAGGATTTACAGACACAAAAAGCTTTTTGAAATAGAAAAGAATTCAAATTTAATTCACACACTCACACATACATACACAAACACACTTAGCCACAGTGTAACACATTTTATGAAAAAAACCCCTTATATATAGTTAGAGAAATTATAAATTTTATATATTTTTTTTTGCTTAGGTATACTTACTTACATATCTCGTTCATAAAGATATGCTAATAGATTTTTAGTTTAGGTTAGGTGTTAGTTTTTCTTTTCTTACTAGAGAGAGATAATTTTTAATGTATTTACTCTTACATATTATGTGTTTCGAAGCGTGGATTTATTTATTTATTTAGTTTTTAATATTTAGTGGTATTTTAGTTGTCAATTTTATTTTACTCATAAAGAAAAGAAATGAAGTATTTAAGTGTATTATTAGTTATTTTATATATTTTCCTTTACTCATGTCATATTTTCCATAACAACAACTTAATTTTATTTATCCAACTCTGGAACAAAAGCAAAAAGAAATGAAAAAAATCTTAATTCGCCTTATGCTCAAATTCCCAGTCTTTAGTTAACTAATGAAAATGGTTTAACCAATGAAATTGTTAAGTAAAATCATTAGTTAAATCACGGGCGTTAGTTAACTATAGACTGTGAATTTTGAATTTAGTCTTCTTTTATGGACTTTGTAAAGACCTCTGCGTGCAGATATTATTAAAAAAAAGTTTAAAAAAAATCTAGCATGTATTGTTTGTACGTATTTGATGGGATGGCCATTACTCATGCAATATAAACGTAAATAAATATATTTATTTATCGCACTTTTTCTCAAAATTAATATTTAACAAAAAAGTACGAAATATATAAATATGAATGAATAACCTTACGAATTTTTTTCCTTTCCCGATAAGCGTTTCACCTACGGCCTACTAAACTTAAATAAATAAAGCAAAGTAGTTTAGCTATCATTGCCATATCGGACGTATCACCCACCCAAACGCAAAACTCTTTTAATAAATTTTTACTTAAAGGTAAAAAATAATTCAGTTCAACGAGTAGTTAAATAAAACATGAGTGAAATAATGGGCCTTATTACGAGTGTCGTATTTGGACTTCGACTGGGACGGGTTTGTACTACAATAAAGAACATTTCAAAATTTTTTTCTTTAATCTACTACAAAATCGTCATAGTCGTAGTCGAAATACGACACCGTAATTAGACCCAATATGTTAAATTTTAGTGGGAGTGAGCCCGCCCACTTTAGCAAACTGCTGATAATCTCATAACAAGAGCTAATGGTGTGGGCAGAAGTATAGTCTCACTAAAAAGTGTGTGAAAATCTTAAATTGAAAATGCCTTGACCCCGCCCACTTTCCTCCAAAAGTTAAATTGTATTATTAAAAAAGCTCAAGGTGTGTGAAAAGTTTCGCAATATCGGTTGGGTGGAAGTGCATGAATTATCATGCTAAATTTAAATAAACGTGGCCCGCCCACTTTTGCACAATTGCACTAAACGGCAGCTATGATCGCTCAGACAGAAAAAATTACCAAAGAATTTGGCATTATCGAACGTTTAACTTTATCTTAAATAAACGATATTTATCTTCGATTATTTGTACGCAAAGTCCAACAAATTCTCGGACAGCCCTCATGTATTGAGTTTTAAAATTTTTATATTAAATTTCTTTGAATTTTATTTTTATTTTTTGTTATTCCTTTATTTGTATATACTTGATTATATGTATGTATGTGTTTCCCACGAACGAAATAATTATTTACATCCTCTTGACGTACAAATGTACAAAAACGAAAACAAAACAAAAAAGAAAAAAACAAACAAACAACCATTTCCATATCCGCCTTTGTGTTTCTTTCTTTTATCCCTGTATTTCCTTTTTTTCTATTTTTTTTCTTGTGGTTTTTTTTCCTCTCGTTCATTGTACATTTCAGGGAGGCTACCTAGATGGACTACGTTCACATTTGGGTGGTTTAACACAACGTGTCAAATCATGGTATTGGGGACGACCTCTTGTAAGTGCAATTGTATTTTTCATACAAAAAGAAAATCCTACAAAAACAAACTGTTTTCTATTCAAATCAATCAAACAACAACAAAAAAACTCCCTTACAATTCAAAACCATAAACAGCAAGAAAAATTTTAATTCAAAATTTTCCTCTAAAAAGCACATTTTTACTAATATTTTTAACAAAAAAAAAATTTATGAAAAAAACAAAACTTTTTTTAAAGCGTTATTTTTTAACTGAAAAATGGTTTTGCAATTTTCATATATGATTTCCATTTTTTTTTTTAAGTTTGTGTTGTTTTCCTCGTTTTGGCTAGAAAGGATTTTAAGTTTTTAGTTTCTTTTAATTTAATTTTTTTTTCGTTTAAAGAATTGTGTTGTATAAAAGATTAGATTGCTTTTGTTATGAATCCTTAAACGATATTTGAGAAAATCACTTCAATGTGTTTTTTAGTTTTAAGTTCACATTTTCGAATCCATTTACCTCTTTTGTAGTTGTTTTTTTCCAAATCTATGTTGCACTTGTATTCCTTTGATTAACTTAAAAATAGTTTAATAGTATTTTGCAATAGATGGCGAAATTCATTCATTATTTTTGCAAACTTTCGTCTTTGTAAAGTTTTTAAAATTTACCATTGTATGTAAGTATTGTTGTCCACAAAAAGAAAAACAAAAAAAAGAAAACGATAAATTATACTTTAGCTGAACAATGAAACAAACAGTCTATGCAACTATCAATGAAAAGCTTGAAAAATATAATTGCACCATAACGCATGAGTCACCCTGTATTTATTTCAATTAAATTAGTTTAGTTTTTCAGTTTTAGAAAACTATTATTTCAACATATCATTTAGTTCCTCATGCACTCCATTTCAATTTTGAATTATTTAAAAACGATTTTTTTTTTTAAATTTTCAATTATATCCGACTCTTAAGTTTTGCAAAATCCCAAGGAAAAAGTTCCGAGTTTTAACAAAATTTTATGAAATTATTATAATAAATACATATGCAGCAAAAAGAAGAATATAAATATTGGCTTACAATTTATAAAAGTTTATTGTTGCTTAAGCACGCCTAGTTGCATTTCGTTGCTGTTTAGGCAACTCATCAGTCCTGAACCAGACCAGAACCAGAATTCACAAAACTTCAATAAATTATTCACCCTTATTGTGAATGGCGTCGTCGACGTCACATCAAGACGACAGTAAATATCACTTGTCTACTCTTTACCGACAACAATCGACTACTTGCTCCATTAATTTACAAACCCTTAGAGATTAGTAAGAAATTGTCAATAAGACCCAATTGTTACAGATAAAGAGTAGGCAAGTGACAATTTTTACTGCCATGTTGTGTGACGACGACGAAGCCATTGGCAATAAGGGGGATTGAGAATTAAAAAACTACAAACACAAAAATTAAACAATATAACGTAGTAGTATAAATGTGGGGATACTGGATCAATGTATTTTTCCCATTAGGATCATTCCAATTAGAATATGTATTTCTTCCATTATATTAAACTTTTTATGGGAAAAATATCTACTCTCATTTTAGTTTCTCTTTCACATTTTTTTAAGTAGTTTGATCCTGATGGAAAACATATGTACATATGTATCAGAATTATCTAATTTTTTTTAATTTAGAATTTTTCTAATTAGTTTGATCCTAATGGAAAATATACATATGTATCAAAATTATCACACTTTTCTAAATGGAATGATCTTTATGGGAAAAATACCTTAAGCCAGTATCCCTACAATATGTTCTAATTGGAATGATCCTCATGGAAATACATATTCTAATTGGAATGATCCTTATGGGAAAAATACATTGAGCCAGTATCCCCACATTTATACTACTATAGGTTTGTGTCAAAAACGATCTAATTCAACATATAATTTGTTGCATTCTAGAAAGCAAAGTTTTGCAGGGTAAAAATTAGAAATTACAATTGGCTTAAATTTTTTTAATATTACAATTATATAAAAAATATTATTTCTATAAAATTCCTAATTATTTACTACATAGACATGTCTCAGTAAATAATTTTTTAAATTTTTTTTTGGCTCTCCAAGTACACATCCATGAAGTCACGAAATATTTTCATTCAAAACCAGTTCGATCCTGCCTTTAAAAATAACAAAAACTGTCTTTCCTTGCTAGTTTCTATCAAGTGGTTCAGTAATTTGCCTCTCCTGTAATAAACAGTTAAAGGGACTACTCTGATTTTGTTTGCCGACTCCTCATTTATCAAAGAGCTTTTTCAATATACATACATATCGCTTATTTACTTCAATAGTATCATAACTCAAAAAATGAGTTTAATAAATAGCTTTTACCATCACCTCCTGAGAGAAGAATATTTTTTCATGTCTTCATTGAGTCGTATGCAAGTTGAAAACTTAAAACGCGTTTTTTGCAAAACTGGTTTTTTGAGTTGTGACACTATTGAAGTAAATGAGCGATATGTAGAACGTTTTTAATAAAATAAAGTTTTCTTACATTTAAAATATGCACTATTCGGTACAGAACTTTTTCTAACTTTTTTAATTAAGTACTTTTCCAATAAAGTACTTCTCCGTTCAAATAATCTTTCAACAAAATATTTTTCAACAGAGTACTTTTGATTAAAGTACTTTTTCAAAAAGTACTTTAAAATAAATTTTAATAAAATACTTTTTCAATAATAAACTTTAGTAATAAAGTACCGACAAGCTATTTTTTCATGAATACTTTATTCACTAAAGTACTTTTTCATCATTGTTTGTTTAGTATGTTTTGTTAAAGTAGTGTTTTAATAAAGTATTTTTTCATTAAAGTACATACATTAAAAAATATTTTTTTAAGTACTTTTCAAAAAAGTACTTTAAAAATACATTTTAATAAAATACTTTCTCAATAATAAACTTTAGTAATAAAGTACCGACAAGTTATTTTTTCATGAATATTTTTTCACTAAAGTACTTTTTCGCCATTGTATTTTTAGTATGTTTTGTTAAAGTACTGTTTCAATAAAGTATTTTTTCATTAAAGTACATACATTAAAAAATATTTTTTTAAGTACTTTTCAAAAAAGTACTTTAAAACTACATTTTAATAAAATACTTTCTCAATAATAAACTTTAGTAATAAAGTACCGACAAGTTATTTTTTCATGAATATTTTTTCACTAAAGTACTTCTTCATCATTGTTTGTTTAGTATGTTTTATTAAAGTACTTTTTGAATAAAGGATTTTTTCATTAAAGTACTTTTTAATAAAGTTTAAAATATATGTTTTGTTTTCAATAAAGTATTTTTCAATACAGAACTTGAGCTGAAAAATGTTTTGCTATTATAATCAAAATAAATCTTAAATAAATTTGTGTATATGCGAGTGTGTGTACATTAAAAAAAGTACTGTTTTGTGTAAACTCGGAACATTTTCTTTCAACTAATTAATTTTTTTTTTCTACAAATTAATTTTTAATTTTGTTTCTTTATTTTAATTATTTTTTTAATTTTTTTTTATTTTTTCTCATTTAAAAAATATACACACTTCTTACTCGTAGTCAAACACCCCGTAGTTTAGTGTGTTCTTAGTTGAGCTTGACTTTTACTTTCTTTCGTATGTACTTTAAAACTCTTAGAGCTTTTCTGAAACTATCCTTTTCTACAACCACCACAACATAGTGTTACTCAAAACCTTCTTTTGTAGTGTGTCTTCACTAGTCTCTCAACACAATTTCGTATTAGAGATCTGCAACAAAAGCATTTTAAAACGTGTTTTCAAACACTTGTACTGCAAAACACTATTGGAGAATTGTTTTTTTTTTAACTAGTAGAAAATTTCTAAAACGACTTGTAGTATTTATTATTTTGTTCATTGCAGTATCAAAACTTGAGCAATTATTTGTCTCAAGCACGTATTCAAGTGCACTTGCGCAGTTCTCTATTTCGCATACAGTTTGCTGCATTAGTTTCAATATGTATTTTATAAAAATTTTGCAATTAGATTTTACTTTTATATTGTTGTCTCTTATACCAACTCAGTCATAATACGTCGTCGCATTTATCATTTCTTTTCATTAAAATCAAAAATAAATTTAAAAAAAATATTTAAAAAAAATTACACTGAAACACACAAATACACTGACACAAACACAAATAAAGAAAAAACATTAAAAAGTTATTAATAAAAATTATTAACAGCAAAAAATTATCGTTATCATTTCAAGTGTTAAAACACACAATTTAATTGTAAAAGACGGTTAACAACGATAAAAATGAATGGCTTGTTTTTATTGCAACAGTAAAAATAATTCTTGTGTCAACGTTTTTAACATTTTCAACTACATTCGCACGTTCATTTATTTGAAGTAACACACTTAAATAATTACTGCCAACACTTAAAAAAAAGTAATTAATGGCATTGCCAGCACCAAGCGATTAGGAGTTTCAATAACGGAACTTTTACAAAAACATCTGCTGAGAAAAATGGCAGGAACTGTGAAATTTTATGCAGAAAAAACATGTTTAACTTCTTTATAAAAGTAGTGGTGAGCGACGCTCACGTGATTGGTGCGAATAATGAATGTTCGCCCGCGCTCACGCCTGATCGTGAGTAAGTTTTTCGTTCAAGAGACGTGAGCATGCGCAAGTTTAAAATTGAAAACTGTTGGTGCTCATTCAGGAACCCCTACGAGATAGGAATGGAATTCGATAAATCTGGACATTTCGAAATATTGTACATGAGGCATTATTCGTGTAGCGGACAACCCAAAATATTTGTTTCTCGTAATTAATAGATTTTTGACTTAACTAGATACTTCCAGTAGACATGAATGTCTATGCAAGATAGTTTTTGTTAAGATGTTTTTACTATGCGAGTTGTGGATGCTAAAGTGTTGCCGTTTTTTTTTTTAAAGAAAATTTTTGTTTCGAACTAAAAAATTTCTATTCAATTAAAAAAATCGTGTGCAAAACCGGAAATGAAATTTGATAAATTTTTAGGATTCCGGACACCAAAAGTGAAGAGGAACCCTATTGTTTTCGCTACGCTGTCTGTTCGTACGTCTGTCTCTCACCGGCTGCTTTCTCGAGAACCCTAAGAGCTACGGACCTGAAATTTTGAGAGAATATGTAGAACTTTGGCCGCTGCACAATATATGACAGTAAAAAAATTAAAGGGTATTCTAGAGCGCACAACGAAACATGTTGAATGTAATGTAATGTAACATACAGAATATTATATATCAGCACTTGAAATTTTCAAAGTTAGTGTATTTTATGCCAACTACACCAATTAACACGGAAATTTAAAAAAATCACAATTAAAAGGTATTATATCAGTTAATGTAATTTTGACAACTTGCTGTATCTTAGAAACTGTAAGATGCAAACTCTTGAAATTTTCAAAAACGCTAAAACTATAAAATCCCAAAATTATAAAATCGCAAAACCGAAAAAAATCGCCAAAACGAAAAAACGCCAAACTAAAAAATCTCTAAAACTAAAATAAATCGCCAAAGTAAAAAAAAAACGCCAAAACTAAACAAAGCCAAAACCGAAAATAACCCCAAAAACGAAAAAAGCGCCAAAAATAACAAAAACCGCCTTGAACTAGAAAAATCGCCAAAAACCGAAAAAAAGTTTACCGGATACTTAATTTTTTTTTAATTTCTACATCATGTAAGATATTCGATTATATTTGCTGAACTTCGCATAGTATTACAAATGGGCATTTCCACAGGAATGTTAAATTTTTGTAGCGTGCAACACCAAGCAAATATGCTTATTTTTTTTTTTTTCAAAGAAAAAGAAAGTTTTTTTTTACTTCTTTATATATTTGTGTATGCCGTGAGCAGCTCTACGTTAGGTAAAATTTTAAGAAAACTCGTGTCACGTTGTTCAAGAAATACAAGGTGAATTGCTTTCTGTCGCACGAGACAAAAAAGTGGAATTTCTCGGAGAAATGCCCATATGTAGTGTCTGTACGGAACCCGAGTCACAGTCGCACTTTACAGAATTTTTTTTATTTCATTCCATGTCTACTACAAGTATGGTGGTCATTGCAAAATCAAGGAATTTCAACAAAAAAAAAACATTTTGGATTGTCCGCTTCACGAATAATGATTTATATGCATTTTTAAATACAAGTTATAGAAGAAACAAAGAATTGCAAGTTATTCGCAATAAATTAATTCTATTTATTTCTACAGAACTAGAACCACCATAAGTTTTACTTCAATATCTGCTTGTTTTTAATATAACTTCTGACCAACTAAGCAAACAATGAAATGCAATTACTTTACAAAGTTACTTCTGTTCATTCTCCTTGCTGTCACGCTATACTAAAAATATTTTAAGGGTTCCAAGCTGACTTTGAAACAAAATGTTTATGGAACTTTTTCACGCCAAATCATATAATTCTCAGGCTTTTGAGATCTGAATACTACTTTTTCTTAAAAAAAATATGGTTTAGTTAAAAAAGAGACTCTCTCTATCTCTCTGTCCCTCTTTGTCTATATTTTAGACTTTAAAACTTTTTATATAATTATATTTTTCTTACTGTGAAAAAAGCACTTTGAAATGTTAATTGTTCTATTTTTTTTAAACAAAATTTCTAAATGTTTCGTTTAAAAAATAAACTTCCAAAATTTCTAAATTTCTTCATAATTAGAAATCTTAACACTAAACAAAAATTTTAGCTTTTAAAGCAATTGAATGTCTTAACTAAAACTCTCTTTTCTTTAAATAAAAATATAAACAAATAAATAAACAAAATTGACCCTTTAAAATAAATTTTCTTATAAAAACATGTTTTTTTTTTAAATTTCGAAAATTTTTCAATTTAAAATCCAAAATTAAAAAAAAAACTTGGACCTGATACTTGAAAAAAAATATATTTATACAAAAAAAATATATTATGAAAAAACTCCTCAACCAACTGTATAAATAATAATTAGGAGTTGGCCACAAAACTCTCAAGAAGTTTCGATATGAAGGAGGAAGGTGGCACATTACTGGGCGATAAGGGTGTACGTAGACATCAGGTAAGTAAACTTATGGGTATAGGGCACAAAACTATACAAAAACCCCAACAAACAGGCACGATTCTAAAAAAAAAACATAAACAGAAAACTCGACAACAACAAAAGACTACAACAACTTCAGCAGCAAACTCAAACTCATTGAAATCATTGTTTCATAGATTTTCATTAAAATTAGCATTTTTGAAAGTAACAAAAACCTTGAGAGTCTCACTCTCCTCAAACCCTATTCAGTTTTTTAGTTTTGTCATTTAGTATAGTAATTGGCTTGTTTGTAAACATGTATAATTTATTTAAAAAAAAATATATTTCTTCCTTAAGAGAAATAAAAACACCATTAAAATGTATTCATTCCCAAGTACTTTGATTTCTTTTTTGATAACAATTAATTAATAACTTAATTAACAAATTGCCTGCTAGATACTCTTTATAAACTACTTACTTACTTACTTTTTTCCTAAAATATTTTAAAAATAAACACACACCTCAAAAATATACTTTCTTCATATGGAAACCAGTACTTTCTCCTTATAAATACTATATACATATATGTATAATACACCCGTTTTATCATAAGTAAAATACTTTAAAAATTTATAATACAAGTTGAAGAGTTAATTGTACAGATTTTTTTGAATTTTATTTGAAATAATTTTTGGACGGGCACAAACAAATTTTAATTGCAAAATAAATAGTACGATATTTTGTCTAAGTGTTGTACTAAATTTTAAAATTGTTTCTTATCTCATTATTTTAATACAATTTTTTTTAATAAACTTAACTATAAAAATTATATTTATTTCATTTAACATTCCTTGCTTCATTTTTATTAGTTTTTACATCAAATGCATTTAACACGAGTATAAGTTTTTACACGACTTTTTAGTACATTTTTGATATATTTTCTATATTACATGTTTATATATTTTAATTTTCTGCTTAAAATATTTTAAATTTAGTTCGAAAAAATCTGTATAATTTGCAATCGTATTCTGAACAGCAAATAAAAAAATATATTTTAATAATTATGGAAAATAACAATTTCAGTCTATGCAAAGATTATCGGCTGAACAGCAACAACAAAACGGTTCAACGACTGAACATACAACTCATGAACATAATCCGAACGTCGTACCTGATCATAGAGGCAACTTACATGTAACTGTTAAGAAAACAAAACCCATATTAGGTATTGCTATTGAAGGTGGTGCTAATACAAAACATCCGCTTCCTAGAATAATAAATATACATGTAAGAGTGTGAGCTTAAAACAGAGACTAAAAAAAAAACAAGATTAAATTTATATTTATTTTTCTAAAGGAAAATGGTGCGGCATTTGAAGCGGGAGGCTTAGAGGTGGGGCAATTGATTCTAGAAGTAGACGGCAATAAAGTTGAGGGTCTACATCACCAGGTCAGCAAACAACTTTTATTATCTTTTGTGAAGCATAATTTAATTATTTTTTTTTTTTTCTTATTTAGGACGTTGCCCGTCTCATAGCTGAATGTTTTGCCAATCGAGAAAAGGCTGAAATAACCTTTTTAGTAGTCGAAGCGAAAAAATCGAATTTGGAACCCAAACCAACTGCTTTAATATTTTTAGAAGCCTAACATTTGCTTGCCCTGCCGGCTACAGATGACCCATTGGAACAACAAAAACTTGAGTTTCTATACGAATGGGGTATCGATCTAACGACAACGCCAAAACCAATGCCAACACCAATACCACTAACAAAAGCTAAAAATCCACCGCCACTGCCAACACTTACACAACAACAACAACAACACCATCTGCATGCGCAACACCCACACCACCAGCATCACAGCAACAACAACATTAACTACAGCAATGCGAAAGTAACTTCGAATACAATAACAAATACAACAACTACAACTATAAATACCAACAAACAAACGACAAAGTCCTCAGGTATATTTACACCAGCGAACACTCAACAACAACAACAACAACAACAACAACAACAACAGCAAAAACACCACCAACTACAACAAAACTCAACACACTACCAACATTCGCATCACCAACACCAACACCAACACCAGCATCAACACCAGGAATCAACTTTAGAAACTTTAACATCTCCACTGTCATCCAGTGAACACAACACGCCCACACACCATCTCTACACCACCACCACCACCAACACCACCAACACTAATAAAAAGAATTATGATTCCGTTTACCAATAAATTGAAAAGAGAACAACAACAACACCAACAACATTGATAAACTGTAAATTGAACAAAACAACAACAACACCAGCAGCAAAAAATGTATGTATTGCATGTTTTTTCCCTCAACAAAATTAAAAAAAAAATGAAAACAAAAATATGCGTGCTTAAAGAATAAGCGTTTCAGCCTGGTCAAAGCTTTGAAAATATTTTCCAAAAACAAATTACACACCTCTGCGCTTATTGTTGTAAAAAAAAACAAAGAACAAAACGGTCAATTGTGCTATGCTTATTAATAGAATCCCCAGTCAGTCCCCCACGTCCCATACTTAAGGCAGCTCCAAAGATTGTTCCAAAAAGTTATTTATCTGTTTCATGAGGAGCTTTATATTATTATTTAAAAAAACACATTTCACCAACACAAGTAAAAATCTTATTCGCTATTTAGAGGCTTTCTTTCTATTTTCCCAGTACAGTGAAGCAAGATTTTATCTAATATGTAAATCTACTTTGTAGATTATAGGGCATTTACAGCTGCACAAAATCTAGGAGATTTTAATTAAAGTTTTTTGGAAATTTATCAAGACTTTCTTTTTTTTTGTCCATAACAAACCCATTAATTACCTGAAAAATTGTTCAAAACTACAACCAAACAAGTGCAATGTAGTCAGTTCATACACATTTTTAAGCAGGCCGTAGCTAATTCAATCATCTTTTATATAAATATGTATGTTGTACAGGCTAGTAAAAATTAAATAAAAATATTATATTTTTAGTAGATTTCCTTTCCTACAAATCTACTCACAAATTAGATTTCGTTTTGTATGGGAAATCTAGTAAAAAGCAGCTAGACTTAGCTCGAAATCCCGTAAATACTAGATTTCGAAATAATGTAAATGCCCTATTACACAATTTTTTTTAACTTAGATTTTTATTTCAACTTTTGGCCTATATTTGTTTGTTTTCCTCACAGCAACTAAAACCCAATTTTCGACTTTAATATTTTTAACATTGGATTTTTTTATCATTCACCGGAATGAATACTTCACCACTTTAATTTCAGTGATGCCAAATGCATTTGGTTAAGAGAAAAATTTAAAGCTCTTTGTAGCTCTTAGCTACATCACTAATGGTGTTTGCTTTTCTAAAAATAATTATAATATTTTTTGCCCTCTCAGAGAGAAGGATGTAAGAAAAACTTATTAGGAGAGAGCACGCGAGAATTTTAGATTTATTTAAAAGTTCTTGAACAAAGTACGGACTAGTTCAATGTAAAGTCAGTTGATTGCTTACGAGCAATATTTTTGAATAGTAACAAAAATAACAAGGCTCTAAGGACTGATTCTGATGCTGGCAAAGAAAATTGAAAAATACATACACACGTATCTGGGGTTTGGGTCTTATATAAAGTGGGGGTTGAAATTCTCTGTGTGGGTATTTTTTTTTTTTGCTCCTTTTGAAAAAGCCGTCAAAAGCTCCTTTATATGGGTATGTACGAGTTATAATGTTCTGCCAAAATATTATTCATAAAATTCTACTAGAAGTAGAAATCAGCCAAAACTTTAAATTCGTGTAAGGCTTAATTTTTACTTACTCACACTCAGGCAATGAATGTCTACTACTATTAGTTACTAGGTGTTACCTTCTTTAGGAAAGAGATAATGATAGTGAAGACAGGTGGTGAAAGAAGAGATATAGGAAAGATTTATTTTTTAACAACTCTGCTTTTTGCATGTTTTTTAATAATGCAGTGTTGCAGTGTTGCAGTGTTGCAGCGCCTCTGGTGTCAATGAGGCGTATTAAATTTTCAAAGCTGTGCTTAGTAGCTATTTTATTGGTTATTTTACTTCGTCAATGATTCTGCTACACAATACCGACGAAAGAGGGTGTTCTGGAGGGTCATTATGTAATCCGAATCGAACGGAAATGTGTTCGAATTGCAATGTTAATAACATACAAATTCGAACAGTTTCCGTTTCGAATCGAATTACATAATAACCCCCGTGATGTTCCATTAGGATTAGTATCCGCTGAAGCCGGATAAGCATTAGGATTAGTATCCGCTGAAGCTTTGTTGAGGCTGAAATCAGGGGATTACGATGCGAAAGCTAACTGCGATGAGATGCCAATTTGGTAGCTGTCTATTACTTTCGCAAATCCTCTCGCAACATTTTTTTAAAAGTGGCAATAATGGCTTTGCAAAAGAACAAATGTATGTGTGGCAAAGATTAACAGTAATGAAATGTCAAAATATGTTAAAAAGGTGTCTTTTAAAAAGCAAAGTTAAGAAAAAGTGAAGTGCAACAGTTTTTAATTGAAAGTAAAATAGTGATGGATTTTGTAGCGTTATGGTTTGATAAAGAAAAACGACTGTGTAGAACGAGTCTTAAGAGATAGGTCAAATGTCAGCAGGTAAGACAAAAATATATAGCGGAATATGTTCTCAAATACATATTGCTTTATTTTAGCTTTGTACAAAATTTCCTTTTGAATAAGGAAGCGTTTCTGCATGTTCTAAACACGATATTCAACACGAGCTTAAAGTTTCAAGAAGAAGATACGCAGGAATTCCAACTATTATAAAAATTAATTGGCCAAGACGAACCATACCTTAGGACTATCGCAGCAGTCAATGTCACCTTTGTTCACATGAAAACGGTTAGAGCGCTCAAAAACAAGCACTGATACTTCCAACATAAAATTTAAGCACCGTGTATGAATTCTTGATTTTTAGATTTGTGATATGTGTGTGTGTGCTCTTTCCTTTGAAATAACAATTTAAACAATTTCAAATACAAATATTTTTCAACGTACTCACATGTTTTTCTCCCTTTGCGTTTGATATTTACCGATCGCAAGATATTTTCGCTTATCGAACGATTTTGACAGACGCTTTCGCATTACAGAGTGCGGTGATACCAGTAGAGTTTTGCTTAGCTCTTTTTAGTGACCGCTCTTTTCAGCTCAGCTCACTTTACTGAAGTATATCAAGTCAGTTAGCTCAGTAGCTCAGTTCATTTATATTGGATCTTTTTGTCAAAGGAAAGAAAGAGCTAAAACACAAGCATAAAAAGTGACAGATTTATACAGTGTGTGTGTGTATCATCAGACATTAAAAAACAAGGCAAATGAGGCATAAAAAATAATTAAAAAAGTTTTAATGTGTGGAAATTAAAATTGACTAGCACTTCAGATATTTGAATATTATCATAATATTACTTGTGTGATACATAAAATTGAAATCAAGGTTCTTTTGTAAAAGCTTTGCACATTGCGCATATGGCTTGGACGTAGCGGTTTTCAAGCAATAAAATCCGAATTTATTGCAATTTTATCTGACATAAGTTCATAATAAACCCTATTACTTATTTTAAGTTTTTACTTATGGTGTTTGGGATGAAATTCGAAGTTTGGCATATTCGACGACATATACCACAATGTATGGCGAATATTTTTGTAGAACGTTGCAAACCCCGTTATAACGCCGCTTAGGGCCCCTTTGCGTGGGGGATTAGTTGCAATGTTCTAAGACTTTTATAAGACTCAGACGTAAGCTTTTGAACACTATATATATATATATATATATATACATATATATGTATTTATTTTCTTTTCTACTGTAAGTTCTTAGAACCCTGTTATTTGGATAAAAGCTTGATTTTCTTATACCGTATATAATAGAGCTTTTAGTTAGTTATATCCATAAAAATGTACTATACTTTTTTATGCACTAGGGTATTCATTTTAAACGACTTTTCGGTTAATCGATTAATCAAATAATAGAAACTGAATTTGGTTTTCAAAATTTTTTTGTAAATATGTAGTACATATGTACATATCGCACACTAAATCATAAAGAGTCACAACTCAAAAAATTCCAGATGCTAAGTAGTTGCAAACAACTGTTGATACGGTACAAATGACGCAAGTATGTGACATAAAAACAAGCATAACGGTATTTTATATTATTCAAGAAGACTGTATTGCAAAAGAAATTGTTGAGGTCGTTATAGATTTCTTCAATTAACTGGTTTATAAAAAAGCAAAAGCACTTTTATAATATTGAGTTGTGACTCTTTATGATTTAGTGTGCGATATGTATGTATGTATATTGAAAATATCGAGCCATAATCGCTAAAATAGATTAAGCGACACATTTTTTGATCTCGAAAATTATGTCGCTTAAGTTTTTTTGGCGGCTATGGAAAGATATGTTTGAACATTTTTAAATTTAATTTTTAATTTTTTTTATTGAGTTATTCGATTAGTCGACTTAAACTACTGGAATAAATTTTTACTCGTAATTTAAATATTTTTCAAGGAGTTAAACGGAAGTGAGAAAAAATTTTGAATTAAGACTTTTTTTAATCCTTAAAAATCAGTGAATACCCTATTAGGAACTAGGATGTAAATGGATGTAATAATTTCAGCCTCAGTGTTTACCCCTTTTAGTTATATTATTTTTTTTTTATTATTTAAAACAATTCATTAAATAGCTTTATACTTGTAAACTATTACAATATAAAACACTATAAAACACTGCCAATAAATAATAAACTATAAATAGTCATATCTCATAAATTTCAACTCTCAAGTCTAAACTTCATTCCCCTTTTTCCTAAATTTCAAACAAAAGCCTTTGGTAGTAGTGAAAGTATAACTAATATTAAACTTTGTTTCTTTAATTGTGTTTTCTCTTCTTTCCAATCAAGAACACTACTAATATAATTCAAAATAATACTAAAAACTAAATAAAACCCACCTAAAAAAAAGAAATATAAAAAATACCACATACAAATTACACAGACTAGTAAAAGAACTATTAAGAAACGACTTTTGAATACTAGAACCCCCTTCAAACATAAACTAGAAGCAAAATTAGAACTGTGTATGTACATACATATATACATACATGCGTAGAAATACAGGAAACAGCTACACACAAAATCACACTTATTAATACATAACATAACACACATTTATACTAAATAAAATTTTTTATAAATACTGCATAACAAGAAAAATCACCATTATGAATTATAAATGTTTAGCTTATTTATAAAAAAAATACATAAAACAAAAATAATAATTACAACAACACCTTATCAAAATCATAAATTAAAATATAAATTATCCAAATTATTAATAAAAATTACAACAAATAAAATATTAATAATAATATGTATTAGTACAATTATGCACCGCGCACCACTTTAAAAAAAAGAACAACAACTACTTACTACACCAAAAAAAGCAATTTACAACAAAATATTTGCAACAATTACATTTATTTTAATTTTCAATTAAAGAAAATATTTCACTTGGTAAACGAGTTATAAACAAAATTAAATTTCAACAGAATACGCTAAAAACTACATTTTTAATCAGTAAAGGCTGGAAAAAAAGCAAAAGAAAACTAAGAAAAAAAACAATAAAAAGTTTATTGAGAAAGAAAACTCTACATAATAAAACTACAAAAAAAAAGCTTAAAAACAAAGGTTGATTGGCATTAAAGTTTTAAGCCGACAGGGCGCGATTTTTCAAAAAAAAAAAAAAAAAATCACTACAGCGCTACTACTTATTTAAAACAAAAGAAACCGCTAAACTATTGTATAATGAACTCTAACTCCTTTACTTACTTTCCCACTTAATATCTCCAATAATGTATAATAGCAAAAAAAAATTAATTTGTTTTGTAAAGGCTCAAGAAATTTTAACTTAACTTTAATTGTTATTAGTGATTTTTCTTTACTTTAATTTCTATTACAAACTAAGCAGTAAAAAGTTTAATAAAGATATGCATGTAAAATAGTTAAAAATAAAACAAAACTACTTTAGCTGCTTCAAAGTTATCTTCTCCAATAAAAGATTTGATCAAATTTAACTAAATTATATAATTAGTTTAGTATAGCAAAGCAAAAAAGAAAAAAAAAACAAAAACCTGGTTGTAGTTAAACAATTTCGAAATAGATTTTTAAAACAATACTAATATTATGTTCAACTATTGGATATTTTTGTTAAATGAGTTCATTTATAATTTAAAAAAAAAAAATTTTGACATTAATTCGGAGTTTGTTGATTTTTCAGCTGGGCAAAATTAATGAAAAGAAAAAAGAAAATGTTAAAAGTATTAAAAAACTCAATTATGTATTCAAATCATTCTGCATACATACAAATTACTTACATATTTTAACATGAAAAACGAGCACACCAATAACAGGAAATTAAACTGCTGATAATATCAAAAATTAGCCATTTCTTTATTATGCCGAAAAATATGCTATAAAATGTCAAATTTCCATGCTCAACTCTCATTTATGTAAACCTTTACAGCTGCATCTATCCATACATACATACTTTTACATAAATGTGTAGTCTATGCAAGATTTACAGTAGTAGTCTACAGAAGAGTAAATAACAAACCAGGGACGGCAATGAGAATTTTAAAATTGTACCAACAACTTTCAAAAATTGTATTTTTTTGACCTTTATTATTCTAAAATATTTTTTTAATTCAAATTACATATTTTTATTTGATTTTATTGAAATCATCGACTTTGTTCTGGATACAGAATCGTTTTCACAAATTTGGTTGTAACTTGGGATATTAAAGCAGGTTACACCTGTTTAATTTGAAATTTAAAATACATATACAAGTTAATAGCATGTTCTAGCATCCGAACTTACACTCATACCTAAATAAGAGCGGCAAGCGTTGCGTTAGCAGCAGGGTACGCATTTTCAGTACATTTAAATGTGAAAATATTTGATTGTAGTACTGAAAATACGTACCCTGCTGCTAACGCGACGCTTGCCGCTTTTATTTAGGTATGAGGGTTAGAAGAAAAATTATTTGGAAATGGACGAGTTCACATATGTTGGTTTTCCCGCTGCATTTTGCTTTCACAAAATTCTTTTCAAGTGAAAATAATATGAGTTTCATTGTTCAAAAGTGAAAATTGACATATGCAATCGTTTGAGTGAAATTGTGGAGATTCCTTAAATGTACTAAATTAGTCATTGGTGTACTGTTGTACTCTCCGAGTTTGAATAGTACCAAAAAAAAAATACAATTGTATTGCCATCCCTCTAACAAGCTCAGTAATGATAAAAAAAACAAAACAAACGTTAATATTTTAACAGTTTATGACAGGGCTGCCAGATAATTTTGATGAAAAATCTGCAATCGGTATTTTCAGCAGATTAATTAAAAAAATCGGCAAGCAAATCGGTTTATTCTTTTAAAAATCCAGTACATCATATTGAGAAAATCTTAATTTTACCCAAAATTGTGGGCATTTTTATTTATTAATGGAAAAATCTGTACTTTTTGGCAGCCCTGCCTTATGGACACTTTGAGAGAGAACGAAAGCAACGGTATTAAAAAGTTTGTGTGCAATTTGTATTAAACAAAATGGAAGTTTCAAAACTATTTTCAATTATTATGTTAGGTATGTTTTATTCGAAACATATACCTACTTAATTTTTAAGCAGCTATAGCTATAGCTACTTAATAAGTTTATACACACTTAAATTTGTTCTGAATATATTTATACAAAGTTCGAATAAAACATACCTATTATTAAAAATATTTTCAATATTTTAATATGTATATAATTGAATATTGACATTCTGAATATTAAAGGCCTTACTTATAAAAAATATTTTTGTTGTATAAAAAGTTTCTAAAACGAATTTATACGAAACTTTTTTGTATTAGTAAATCTTTTGTAAATCAGAAATATTTATTATACTTGCTGCCCTTTTCACAATGCACAATTAAAACTTGGCAGGGACTTTAACTGCAAGTTTTTTATGAAAAACTTGTAGTTAAAGTTCACGTTAGGTCTTAATCATACATTGCGAAAAGAGGAGCGTTAAGGCAGCAAAACTCTTTTAAATAAAAAATTTAATTTAAAAAATATTTTCATAATTTTGCCTAGCACCTACTGTTGAGTTGTTATGAGTGTGATAGAAATCCAAAATTTATATTTTTAACAAAATTATTAACATGTGTTAAAAACCTTAATTTTATTTTAAAAAATAAAACCCAAAATAACTTTGTTATATTTGCTAAATATTTAAATATCTAAAAAAATATATATATAAATATGTACTCTTATAACAAAAATCAAAAACAATTGTTGAATTATATGTAAAATAATTAAATTATAAATGTAAATGTATTATAAATAAATATAGCAGCTAGTACCTTTTCTTTTTTTAAGAATAAAATTTTAAAAATACATACATACATCAATACGTTAAAAGAACCTTAAAAATTATATTAAACAGTTTATGCAAGGGTCTCATTTTGTAAAACAAAAAGATTAATGTGGTTAAATTTTCTAAGGGAAAAATGTTAATTATAAAAACAAAAGACATGCAAAATTGGTAAACCCCTAGCGTTGCGTTTTACAAAATAAGGCCCTCCTAAATCTAGCTAAATTAAGTATATATTATTAGAAAAAAAATTGGTTCAAACTTGTTGTGACTTTAAAATTTATATAAAGAACAATTTGAAAGGGTATATGTAGTTTACAAAACTAAAAAAAAATCTCAACAGAAAAGAAAAAAAAAATTGTTTAAATCGCTTTCAAAACAATTTCATGATCCCCCGCCAATATGGAAATTTCCAAGATAAAATCATTACAATGACTTTCTTTGTTATTTATTACTGAAAAGTTAAATCATATTATAGTGGCGCATATTCCCAGTCAAAACATTATGTACTTTAAGAATTTAAAACCAGGGGGTTTAATCTCTGTAATTCGAAACGAAAGCAAATGCTTTTGAATTGTAATGTTAACAACATACAAATTCGAAAGCTTTTTCTTTCGTTTCGAAATACAGAGCAGACCCCAGTATTACCATACACAAATACTGGTTCTGAAGTCTTAAAATATACTTGTATGTTTTGACTATGATATGCGCCAATATCTGCTGCAAGCGTCCGATTTTCCTTCTGTACTCAGTGTAGTTTAATTTGAACTTGCTCTTTAACTCTAAAAGCCTACATATTTCATTAATTGTATTTAAATATCAATTTACATAATGTAAAATTATAAAATTTTAATGTACATGATATAATGCACTTTTTAATGCAGACATTTTTTTTATAATTTCACTGTATTTCCTTTAAGGAAGAATTCAGATATTTTCTAATAGTCCTTTCCGTCATACTGGCTGACGGAATTAACAAAATAAAAAATAAAAAAATTAACAATCTTTTCGAAAACGCTTACTTTAGCCCTGAACAACTTATAAAAAAGTATTTAATAAAATTTGTAAAATATTTATAAAATAAACGCAATTAAAATAAAAGCAATTAAAGCAAAAAAAAAAAAAAAAAGAAACCCAATTAGAAAAAAATCGTTAAATCGTTTTAAAATTTTAATAACATCAAACAAACAATCACTCACTGTATGTAAACAAACCGAAAAAAAAATCCAACTTCAATCTCATTAAACAATAACAATAAGTTACAATAAATTTAAAAAATAAATAAATAAAAAAATAATATATAAAAATAGCAAAGTGCTGTTGTTTAAAACTTAAACTTAAATAATTTTAAAATTTAAAAAAAAAACTATATAAAAACAAAACAAAAAAAATATATCGTATACATATAAAAAAAATTACAAGCATTTAAAAAATACAACTAACAAAGGCTTAAAAATAAACAACCTACTTAGGCTTACAAAGTAATAACTAAATAGTTGCCATTAAAAAATACATAAATACATTAATATACATATGTATGTATAGACAAACAAATTTACTCTTTAAAAAAAAACTTAGTCAACTTTAATTTTTTTTATATATTTCAACAAAAAAAAAAAAGGAAAACTGTTGTAGATAACTTGTAAATCTATAAATCTATCATTATTCAAAACAAAAAGCTAGCAAATATTTGTTTCAAAATCTATACGCCACAATTGCTTTAAATAGTAAGTCTCGCTTGTTAAGTTTTACTTTTGCTGGGAATTTGAAGCCTCTGGTTTTATTTGTTTCAAATTTTTTTAATTTTTCTTAAAATATTCACAAACACACACAGACACACAGGCACACATACACAAGCACACTTACAAGAACGTCTCCTGTAAAAGGTTGTGAACTTAATTGACAATCGTTTGTGTTATTTCAAAAAATAAAACATAAAAAATACAAACAAATACAACAAACAGGTCTATTACTTACAAAAACAAATTAAGAGCTTGAAAACAAAATGTTTTGCAAAATAAAAACATTTAAAAATATTTTAAAAAATAAAGACTAAATAAGACACAAGAATTTTTGCCTAATAAACAAATAAAACTGGAGCAGCTTTTCTTCTTATACAAATTCTTAAACAAAATTATGAAATTATTCAAAATAATTAAATTAAATTTAAATTTCACTTTAATGTCACTTGGAAAACAGAACAGAACCCGTGTATATTAAAAACTTTATAAAGAATAATTTTCAAAATATTTTTAAAACCTCTCCCAGGCACTCGACTCATGTAGAAAATGTTTATGAAATTCACTTCAAAAGATTCAGCCGATCGCGTCTGGCTTGTGGAAACAGGAGGTAAACTCAAAATTAACAAAAAAATGAATGAAAAGAATTCCAAAATTTGGAATTCTCATTTCTGTATGTTGCAGTGAATTTACTCTATTGAAATTTTTCAAGATGAACTTAAGCCCAATTGAGGAATTATTCCTGATTAAAATTCATTCTAGTTCAATTAAATTCAAATATGTACAGTAGACGCTCGTAAATAAGAACTTTCGGAAATTTGAATCGTTCGGAAATTGCAACCAATGTTTTTAATACATTGCAATGCTCTAAACTTAGAACTTTTTGTTTGTTTTTAACACTGAAAAATTATCTTTATATATACATAAATACATACATTTGTATGTATGTACATATGTCTCATAACTGGACACTCACCTTCGCAGTATTTTTGTCCAGTTATTAGAGGTGTCCGCTTATGAGAGAGGTATACTTTTTTTTGGTAGTTTATTTTAGTTGAAAAATTATATTATATTGTGTAAAAAACACAAGTTTTTAAAAATTAAAAACCCCCTTTGGAAATTAGGAACTAAATGGTTCTAATTTACGAGCGTCTTTACTGTATCACTTAAATTAAGTTATAAGCAGATTTAGTAAAAAAAATTCTTTTTTTTTTCAAAATGTTTCAGATTTCGTTTTAAAAAATATTTTTTTTTTTCAAAATGAAAAAAATCATTTGTATATACAAAATCTAACCTTTCATTTAAATGAATTTTAAGGGTCATTTTTACAACTTGCCGTTAGTTAAAGGCATGCAGGCTTTTGTCTGTCCGATAAATCGTCGCCCCCAGAATTGCTGTGCTCCACCGACCATTAATTCTTGGCCGATGGAAAATATTTTCTTCTATTCATACTTTAATTGCAATTCAGTAAGAAACGAATATTATTTATGCTTCTCTATAACTTTTCTTTTTTTTAATATAAAAATTAAATTACTATAATTTTGAATTTTTTCTTAGTGCTTTTTTTAATTTTGGGCGATATTTAATTAATAATTAATTTTTTATTTTGAAATTTTGGGCGATTTTTAATTTTTCTAGATGATTTTTCATTTTGAAATTTTGGGCGATTTTTCATTTTTATTTTTGGCCGATTTGGTTTTGGACGATTTTTCATGGACCCTATTTTTTCCGTACAAGTTTGCTCTTTTTGCACAATTCTGCTTGAAAGATATAATAGTCTTTAATTCGCAACAGTTAACTATAAATTATCTTATAAAGCGAGACTTTTTTTATCTTAAACGAGGATATTTTTTTAACAAGCAAGCTTTTTTAGATTATAAAAAAATTTATGAACATAAAAATAAAACACCATTTGATTTTAGAATTTATTCATTTAGGTGAAAAGATTTAAATTTAATATAAAAACAAAAATAAGCGAGCTATAGATTTATTATCAAAAAACTAAATTTTTTGATGAAAAAAAAAATATATATACTTACATACATACATACATATATACTAATAATCTAAACAGCTGTGTAAATTAATTTTAAATTTATTAAAAATTAAAAAAGTTAAACATTTAAAAAGCAAAAGATATATTTAAAATTTATATAACAAACAAATATTATTCAAGTAAATTAAAAAATAATAATTTCATAAATTAAAAAAAAAAATCATAATGCATTAGCATAGTAAATACATATATAAAAATATAATTATATAATGAAAAGAAAAAAATGCTGATTTATTATTAAAAATATATACATACATTACTAATAATTATTTAAATTATTTAATTTCCCAAAAAAAAAAAAAGAAATGTTTAATTAACGGCTAAAATAATATTGTCCTTAATATTTACATATACATACATTAATACAAAAACAAAAGGATATTATATTAATAAAAAAAATGAATGATATTATATAAAAAAAGACAACAACAAAACAAGAAAAGAACAGAGCATTAATAAATTGTTTTTAAAAAAATAAAATATCAAAAGTGAGTTTTAACTAATATAGATAGTGTCTTCAAAAATCGGCTCAGCTGTTCCAAAGTTATGAGAGTTTGAGTGATTTAAAATAAAACAACCCGCCGGAGTTGCTGGACTTCTAACGGGCGCGTCCCCAGGTGGCTGATAGGGGGAGACAGGCACACTTACCTTCTTCTGGGGCTTAAGACCTAGTGGGAGGGGAGGGTGTCTTTGTCTCAGGGGGTATTCTACTCCCCGCGGACCAAAACCAGATCAGGGGTAGTTCCCTTAAAAAATTAAACCAAACATGAAAAACAAACAAAATGAAAATAAAGTTACGGTGCAGGGAGTAATAAACCCAGTACCGGCAACAACTGTTCCGTCCACGAGGCAGTTGGGGTCGATATCAAGTGATCGTGACACGTCCACGGGTGTGGGTGACTTGGCCCTCGTATTCGTCAAGGTGACAAGCACTAAACATAGGGAGAAGGATAAGGAGGCAATGGTGGTCGACGTTAAGTACAGTGGAAATAAATTGTGCGTGGTGTTGTCGACGTCACATCAAGACGACAGTAAAAATTGTCACTTGTCTACTGTTTGTCAACAACTTTCAAACAGTTAAATTTTTCAAGGGATTCAAATTAACGAGTTTCAATTTATCAAGATTCCACTGTACTGCCTTTTAAATAACAAAAACAATCACATATTGTAGACATATTTAAATTTCACATATTCCCCTCAAAAACATTTTAATTTTATGCAGTTAAATAAATATACCAGTTTTTCATGTTAATTTGCATCTCTCTGATTTAAATAAACAACATCTATCTATCTAGCCTTAGTTTCTGTAAATTCCATACGTCACAACGTGTCAGTATATTCTGAGATTTCTAAGCGGCCACAATAAAAGCCAATACAAAAAAGTAACAGAAATAAATAAATAAAAAGCTAGAAATAGAAACAAAAAGTTAAAGCTCTGATACATATAAAAATGCCTCTAACTAAATCTTGCTTAAGTGCGCATGATCAAAAGGTGTTGGAATCGATTTTTAATCCATTGGAATTAACATCTACGTTAGAGGCCCAGCATATTAATCCTGAAGCCACCACGCCCCTATTTGATAATGATGAGGCAAATGATTATGATGCTGAGATATTGCGACAGTCTAAACAGCTGGAAGTAGAGGCTGTCAAATTGGCCGAAGAACAAAAACTAGAGGAAGCTTTGCAAACATTTTCGGAGGCGTTGAAATTAACACCCAAGAGGCCATCAATTTATAACAATCGTGCCCAAGCGTTGAGATTAGCTGGCAAAGATGAGGGTAAGTGGAAGTTTATTTATAAAAAATCCTAAAAAGCAATGTGATTGCATAAATTTCCCCAGGTTTGTGTCAGCAGTAATTAATAGTAATATTTTATTACAATTGCTTTAGCCATGGCACAAACCTTATATTAAACATATACCACAATGTTAAATATATTTGGCAGCACTTTAACAAACAGCCCACAATACAATTCTACAATTTCGTACATAATGCTGTAACAAAAGAAATATTCGCTTAGTGGAACATGCTTGGAATGTATTCCTCCAGTTTTATGTTAAGTATTAAACAATTGCTTACGATAAAATTACGATACAGCTTGTATTTTAAAACTTATCAACAATTTTGGCATTTTGATAATTTTGAACTATAAAATTTTAATTTCAATAAAAAAAATTATTATTTCGCTTACGATTAAATCGAAAATAGGGCTAGATATGCAAGTAATCGATCGAATTTTTTGGGTAACTTTTCTTAAAGAATTTTGATACAATTAATGACGTTTTAACGTATTCCGCAGAATATATTTTTGATTTAAAATCAAAGTTATTAAGGCTTCTTAAAAATATTATAGAAAGTATAAAATTCATCTAGACATTTTAAACCAAACAAAAATCACATCTAAGAAAAATGTGTATTAAAAAAATTTAAAGAAATTTTAAATTGGAATATCGATTTATAAATTTTAATTTTGTTTATAGATATCACAAATTTCAAATGACATTTTGAAATTTTATGTAAAAGTTATCGATAACAAGTCGAATTTTTATTGACTGATTTGTAAAAGCTGAACATTTTAGGCAGCCTAATTAATTAAGATAAATTCCTTTTATTTCCAGCTGCCTCTGGAGACCTCAATCAGGCCCTTGAACTTGGCGGTGCAAAAGCAACCAAAACAAGATGCCATGCATTATGCCAGAGAGGAGTTCTCTATAGAAAACAGGACAAACTAGATAATGCCAGAAGTGACTTTGAAGAAGCTGCTAAAATGGGCAGTAAATTTGCTAAACAACAGTTGGTGGAAATAAATCCCTTTGCAGCACTTTGCAATCAAATGCTGAGACAAGCCTTTGAACAATTGGAAAGATCAGACTAAAACTTGCTTGGATCAAAGCACATTTATTTCCAGGTAATACCAATAATACAAAAAAAATTAAAAAAAACAACATGACTTTTAGCAAGGCACATTCACCAGGTGGTAGCGAAGACTCAGGTGAGCTCTTTTTGTTTTCAGATTAAAGTTCATCGGGAACTTGAAAATTTGTTTACAAAAAAGAAATTTAAAACAAAATTTTTAAATTTCAACATTAAAAAAATTATTTGTAAAAAAGTTTAAAAATATGAAAAAACTGTTAAAAAATTGTGAATACTGCTAAACGTTGCACATTTTGTTAAACAAATTCTATTTTTTGTTGTATTTTTTCATTGTTTTTATAATCTTGATATAACCTAGAAATGAATATGCCGTGGCTTTTAATTTATCCAGAATGTCAAAAATAGATTTGTTTAACAAAATAAAAATTATTCACATAAAAAAGTTGAAAAAATTTCTCCACGGCAGCTACCACTAACAAAATTTGCAACGTTAAGCAGTTTTCACAATTTTTTAATAGATTGTTCATATTTTTAAATTTTGTTTACAAATAATTTTTTTAATAAAATATTTCCCAAGTTGAAATTTTTTCCACATTTTTTTTAACTTCACTTTCGTAAAAAAAGTTTTGAAGTTTCCAATCAACTTTAATTTGAAAAAAAAATAGCTCAGCTGCGTCTTCGCTACTACCTGGTGAATGTGCCTTGGCTTGGATTAAGTAGAATTTGTCCTTGTTTTTTTTTTAATTACAAGATTGTGAAATTAATTGATGAATACAAAAGAAAAATCCCCTTAAAATTATTTTAGTGCCTCGTAGTTCAAGGGGATGTAATAAGTCACCTTTTACTTAAGTCGTTTCGCGTTCGTTTAATAAGTCAAAATTTTTGCAAACACAAAAATAAACATAACGGAATTATTTCTTATATAAACAATATATCAAACGAATTAGTCTCGTGTTGAAATCGATCATCATTGATTTACAACTCGTTGCATGTATAAAAAATAAATTTCATTAAAAAAACCTGTCGAATTTCTTGCAACCAAATTGAGAGGGAGCAACAAATGCAAGGTGCGTTTTCGGTGCTTTATGATGCAGTTCGTCGTACTCGCATTTAAAACAAAGAAAGAAAAAATAAAAAACGAACGCGAAATAACAGTTGCAGTTGATGTGGCACGTGGTAAGGGCACGATTTTGTGCCAATTTTACACAATGAAACTGCAACTGTTGATTTTATTTTTCAACTATTGCGCTGTTTTCATTTTATTACCATTTCAATGACCTGCCAGTCGTCCGTCATTCCTTTAGATCTTAACTGCAAAGAAAAAGGGTTAAATGCAAAAAGGACGCATTCGAAATAAACCCTTTTGTTTGTTTGTTTGTTTGATAAAAATGCAAGAAATAAAACAGACTTTTGCATTCAAAAATACATTTAATTTTGCAAATTTATTTTATTATTCTGCATTTAAACCCCAAACAACAAACGGTACTCTGGAAGTTCATTTTCATTAAGAAAAAAGAAAAGAAAAGGAATAAGAAAAAAAAAAGAAAAGAAAAAATTAACAACAATATTAAGCCACAATAACAAATGTTCGAGATTCAAAATAAATTTTATAACAAATGCAACAACACACCAAAACCAAATTAAAATTGAGCTTGGTACGAAAAAAAATGAAAGTGGTTTTATTATCCTTCCTCATTTCTTTACAACACAATGCGCGCTGTAATAAACCCTTCTTTTAGTTTTCTTCCAAATTTAAAAAAAAAGCGTTAGCACGCATTCTGGCCAAATCGTCAGGCAAGACATATGCAGCAACAGAATACAACCGTAATGAAATGAAGTGTGTGCTGTGGTTTATCCGGAGTATTTTTAGTTTGATTTGGTTAACAAAAATTAAAATTGGCACGCTTTTGCATTGAAAATTGTTGTTCATACAGGTCATGTTTAGTCCTAATTTACACTAAGCAAGTCTAATTGCTAAGCTGATTAGTCTATGGGAGAGATAAGAGGAACAGAAACGTCTCTTTTCCTCTCGTCTCGTAAATTCTATGTATAATTTATTCAAGTAAGTAAGTATTCCTTAGTAAAAAATTAAAACTCCAAAAATATTTTTTAATTCCTGAGGAATAAATAGAAATCAAAAAATAAAATAAATTTTCTGAGAAATAAATAAAAATTAAAAAATAAAATAAATTTTCTGAGGAATAAATAAAACTCTGAAAATATGTAATTGGTATAGTTGAGTTTTTTAATAAAACTTAATCAAATAAAAATTAATCCATCTAAAGGTAGTCCATGTGACAAGGATTACCCTTGGTATATTGCTTGTGCGCGTAGTATTTCTTTTTTAGTTTGATTTTTTAGTTGAAAGTTTGGAAAATAATCGTTATTTACGGTACCTGGCTACAACTCTTACAATCAACAATGACAACTTAGCGTTTTTCTCGCTAGATTTAACGATTTTAAGAACATAACATAAAAATTAAAGAATTGAAAGGGAAAATATCGTATAAAATGCGTGTCACAGGCAGCTCAGGGCTGAAGAACACATCTTGTGCCATCGGTAACTGTATCGCTAACAATTAACTTGCGGTATTTTCTATTTTTAGTAAGATTTGTACTACAAAAAACTATGGAATACTATCATTTGTAGAAACAATCGTAACTTTTTAAGTTAAGTTTATCTCTTTATTATTTAATTTTTCTTCTTCTTTTGTTTAATATTATTTTGTTAATAAAAAAAGAAAAACTTTACGGTGCAAATAAACTTTCAATTGAAAACACTTTACTATATCTTTTAACGTATTTTTGATCAACAAACCGCTTGCTTAGCCTCGCTTACAACTACATTTACATATGTACATACATATTTACATACATGCAGACGTTTTCAATTGAAAGTTTATTATAAACAACATGATATTAAACAAAAGAAGGAGAAAAAATAAATAAAGAAAGACACTCATGCCATTACATATCGTTACCTAAAATCCAAAAGGCCGTAAATAGACATTTTACATTTAATACAGGAGAAGCAAAACACCTTATAAATTTAATGGCATTTTCTTTTCTAGAAAAAGTGCAACATTTGTTAACTTTTTGTTAAAATGCAATTTAAGGCTCGTTTAAAGCAAAAATTTAAGATCGTAAGGGAGATGCAATAATTTATAATAAATTGTAGGTATAGGTATTTCAAAAAACTATTTTATTGCGAATTTTCATTGAAAAGTGCAATAAATGTAAAATTTTCTTCCAGAAAAGAAAACGGGATAAGACTATTTATTTGTTAGGTGCCAACTTGTACAATGAATAAAATCGGTATTTTTAACATGTGAGTAAAATTTAGAGAAAATATGTACATACATACATATGTATTTTGGTTAACCACATCATAATAAATCAAGTCTATTTTGAATTTTTTTGGTTGTTATGGCCTTGTGGATTTTAGTTGACGATTTGCACCTACATAAGCTTATTTCTTCATTTATTGCTTCTTCTTCTTTTATGTAATACATACAGACGTTTTCATTTGAAAGTTTATTTCGTCACTTAAAATCCAAATGGCTGTAACAACCAAAAAATTCAAAGTAGACTTTTTGATTGATTATGATGTGATTAACCAAAATACACCTTTCCCCAAAATTTTAAACACATATGTACATATGTATGTTAGAAAAATACCAATTTTATTCATTATTCAAGTTGACACTTAAATAAATAGTATTAAATTATATCAGGTGTTTTATTTCTCCTGTAAAAAAGTAAAAAGTTTACTTACGGCCTTTTGAATTTTAGGTGACGATTTGTTCCTACATAAGTTTAGTTCTTTATTTATTGTTTCATCTTCTTTTGTTCAATATCATTTTGTTTATAATAAACTTTCAATTGCAAACGTCTGTATGTATGTAAATATGTATGTATGTAAATGTAGTTGTAATCGAGGCTAAACAAGCGGTTTGTTGATCAAAAATTCGTTAAAAACGCCAATTAAGAAATATGTACATGTTAAATATACGAGTACTTACTAAATAAGTATGCATCGAGTAAAGTGTTTTATTTGTAGCGTCGAAATTTATATTTTTTATAAACAAAATAATATTAAACATAAGAAGAAAAATATGAATAATGAAATAAACTTAACTTAAAAAGTTACGATTTCTTCTATAAACGGTAGTCTTCCATAATTTTTTGTTGTACTGAAAATTTTTGCCCTTGACAATAGAAAATACCGCAAATTAATTGTAAGCGATACAGTTTTCTCGTTCACTTTTTTAATTTTAATGTTATGTCCTTAAAATCGTTAAATCTAGCGAGAAAAACGCTAAGTTGTCATCGTTGGTTGTAAAAGTTGTAGGCAGGGACCGCAAATAACGATTATATTCCAATTTTCATAGAAATACTTACTTTTTAGTTTAATTTCTTTACTTGAAAAAAGTTAGTTTTAAAATTGAATAAATTATACAAAAAATTAATTTAATTTAATAATAAGATATTTGCGTGGACTCTAGTGATAAATTCGATATTAAATCGGTTAATATTAATTTAAAAGCAAAAAATACTCTTTCTATAGTTTAAAATTAAATTTTTTTAAACAAAAAAGCAAAATAAAACTCAAAAAATAACTTTTATTGTTTAATTAAAAAATATAAAACTCAAAAAGTAATTTTTATTTCCTCAGCAAAATATAAAATTAAAAAAATAATTTTTATATCCTGATGAATAAATAAAACTCAAAATATAACTTTTATTTTCTGAGCAAGAAATATAAAAAAAAACTTATTTTCTAAGTGAAAAATAAAACTCAAGAAATAATGATTAAAAAGAAATTTTTAATATAAAACTTATAAGTGTTACGGTCCCTGGTTGAAAATAAAATCAACATACAAAAAGTATAAAACAAAGCGTTGGATTAGTCGGCAAATGTGCTAAGTCCATTTTTTATGCAAAGTGAGTTTTTAATGTAAAATGCTAGTGTAACTCAAAACACATCATTTCCAAAAATTAAAATGTCGTTATGTTGTTTTTTCTTGCTGTTATGCAGAGGTAAGCAAATCTGCTAAGTCCAGAAAAAAAAATAAAAAAACACCTGTTAAGACCAGCGGAAAAGAATCTGCATCTAGTGCACTTGCATTTACTTAATTTAAAATAAGAAAATTAATAGTTTCGTTGTCCTCAGACATATTTAGTTTCAATAAATTTAGAAAATATTTTGTCCCTCCTGCAAAATTAAAAAAAGGACTTAGCACATTTTTCGACTAAGCCAACCAACAGCTATGAACATGTAAATATACATACTTACTTATATGTACATATTTTGTTTATTGCAAAACACAACCCAACAAACATGAAGTGTCAATACGTTTGTTTGAATTAATAAGAGCAAAAAAAAAACAGTCTACCTAGGGGTTTACTCTCTAATTCGAAACGAAAGAAATTGTTTTCGTATTTGTATGTTGATAATACGCAAATTCGAAAGACTGAGTTTTTTTTGCTCATTACTAATTTTTTTTGTAATGTTGTTTTCTCCTTTGTTGTAAATTCAGCCACTACAACTATAATTTATAAAATAAAAATATTTACAGCGATAATAAGCAACGAAAACAATAGTGGAGGAATTATAATTGATAGTCGGTAATCTTAATGTAAACAAATGTATTGACACTTCAGGTTTGTTGGGTTGTGTCTTGTAATAAAGAAAATATGTACATATGTACATATATATTTACATGCACGTAGCTTTTGCTTTATTCTTTTTGTATTTTTATTTTTGTTTCTATCAGGGACCGTAACACTTATAAATTTTATTTCAAAAAATTTCTTGTTAATCATAATTTTCTCATATTTATTTATTCCTCATAAAATACAAGTTATTATTTTATTTATATTTTTTTTTTGCTAAGAAAATAAGTTTTATTTGTTTTTTCCTAAGCAAAAAATAAAAATCAAAAAATTATTTCTTTTTCCTGATGAATAAATAAATATAACTCAAAATATAACTTTTATTTTCTGAGCAAAAAATATAAATCAAAAATTATAATATAAATTATTTTCCAAGCGAAAAATAAAACTCAAGAAATAATGATTAACAAGAAATTTTTAATATAAAACTTGTAAGTGTTACGGTCCCTGGTTGAAAGAAAAATGAACAAACAAAAAAAATAAAGCCAAAGCTACGTACATGTAAATATGTATATATGTACATTTGTACATATTTTGTTTATTGCAAAGCAAAACCCAACAAACATGAAGTCAATACGTTTGTTTGAATTACGATTACGAGTATCAATCATAATTCCTCAACTCTTGTCTTAGTTGTTTATTTTCGCTGTAAATATTTTTATTTTATAATTAAATTATTATATATTATAATTATAGTTGTAATGGCTGAATTTATAACAAAGGAGAAAACTGGCTACATTTCTACTGCCGTATTCATAAAAAATATTTTAGGTTTTTAGACATACTGTTATGGGAAATTTGTCAAATAAATCTGAAGATGATTTCTTTGCTCTACATTTTAATCTTTAATGTCTTCATTTGTATTTAAAATTAATGAAACCTGTTAATAAAAGGTAAAATATTTATTAAACATAAATTCCGTAAAAATTATTAAGATATACTCAAGATTATACATGTAACTATGTATAATTATGCATACATATGTAATTATTTGAATACATAAGCTTTGTCTTAGATTTTCTTTCAATTACTCGTACTTCAATTATTACCTCGCATTTTTATATTGAAATTCATGTAAAAACATCAATTTAATATCTTCCTTAAATATCTTATCAAATCGTATGTATAAAAGTTTGCTGGGATATTTTGTGTAAGTTGTTACATTTTGTTCATTTATTACAAAACTTTTGGCTACGTTGGAAGTCTCATTTAGTTAATAATATTATGTGCATAAGTATTTCAGTTTTGCACACTCTCATTAGCAATATTCCGCGTGATGGAAAGTTGCTCCCCGACTGATGAAGCCGCAAGGAGACATCGTTGGGATTTTTTGGAACAGTGCTTTGACTTTGGTTAGAGTACTGTAACTAATAAATGGACTCTTGAATATCAAATATTCGTAGAGTCGCACTGGCTGGTGTTTCCGCAAGGAGACGTCAGTTGGAATGTGTTTTTGGGCAGTGCTTTGACTTTGGTTGGAGCACTGGTGATAAATAACAGTGTTGGGTGGGCAAATTGGGTTGCTGTTTGGAAGTGTGGCTCTGGCTACTTGTTGTTAACAGGGGGTTGTTGTTACTGACTGTAAAAGTCGTTGTTACTGCTGTTAAAAGCAATGATTTCATTTCAGCTTTTCAACAGCGGAGTTGTCTAACCTGTATTTGCACAATGAAAAATAAATTCAAAATATTATATATTCATAAAAAAAACGCCGTGTAAATTTTTGTGGCGTCATTTTCATGCGCTGCGTTTTTACGGGCGTTATATAAATTTCGTCGCGTCATCTTAGAAACCTGGTACACGAGTCCCCTAATCAATATAGGAGGGCCGCACAAGCCGAATATGTAATCTAGGGAGCTATAACAACCTGAAATTGTAGTCTAGGATGCCGCCCGGGTCAAATTTATAGCCTACAAGGCCGTAGGAACCAAATCCGCTACAGCAGGAGCTGAAATATGTCCTTTTTGAGCCATTATATTCAGAAACAGGCAATATATGTGGCTATAAATGTCGAAACTGTGATCTAGGATACCGCACGGGTCGAATCTATAACCTACACGTCGTAGGAATCAAATACGCTTCAGCCGGACCTGAAATATGCTCTTTTTGAACCATCCTATACAGAAACAGGCCATGTATATACCCTGGAAGCGACTGAAAATCACCTTTTCCTGCGACAAAATGACTGATGCACATTAGAGATTCTGCTGGCGTTCAATAAATGATCATTTTAAAAGCTTCAGTCTCATAGCCAACAAATTTTTTTGCGTTTAGGATTTTCTACATCTACTACTTACCGAAATGCAAGCGTAGTACTTTTATAAATAAAACAATAACAACAAGATTATTTTCATTTACATTCTTTCAAAGATTTATTTTAACTTTAATAATAATTTTTTTTTTTCAATAAAATTAATTCTTAAAAATATAAAAATTTTTATTAAACAAACAAACATCTGAATAAAATCAGATTTTTTACATTCTTTTATAGATTGTTAATTACAATTTTTAAATTATATATCTGTGTATTAAATTCTTTTAAAGATTTACTGTTTTATTCATAAAAAATAATTTTGTTTTATAAAAAGTTTATAAATCAAATTTTGTATGGAAATTGGTTTAATAAACCTTTTATATATCAAATTTATTTTTTTTTTTTTGAATAAGGCTTTTATTGTTAATAATAAATTTATATTAAACAAAATTAATTCTTCAAAATATGTATATAAATTTTCAGAAAAAAACAATTATTTTGTTAGTTTAATTTCTATTTGTTTTTAGCATTTTTAGATTTATATATCGTCACCTAAAATGGAAAAGGCCGTAAGTACACTTTTTACCTTTTTACAGGAGAAGCAAAAAAACCTTATAAATTTAAGACCATTAAATAATAAATAAAATCGGTATTTTTGAACATATCGTTAATTTACTCAAAGAACGTCATAACTCAAAAAATTGAATTTTTGAGTTAATGATGCAGAATTAATCCTTATATCGTTCTTCATATTGTTGTAAAAATTTCATACAAATATCTTGTTTACTCAACTCGTGGGAGAAAAGTAAAATTTTATTTTTCCATTAAGTTGTGCGTAAATTGAAAACTTAAAACGCGTTTTCTGGCAAACTGTTGTTTTTTTAGTTATGACGTTCTTTGAGTACATGAGCTATATGTATGTGATTGAGATTTATTTTAGTTAATCTCATCATAATCAATCAAAAAAGCTATTTTGAATTTTTTGGTTTTCACGGCCTTTTGGATTTTAGATGTCTATATATATTTTATACATATTATACAACCATTACATACATAGATTTCTTAATACATTTGTTTATATAACTAAAGACAAACAGCCATATTTATAAAACTTATTAAGGCTTTATATAGAGGGGTTTAAAACTAATTTTCATAGAAAAAAGTTTCTTAAAAAGCCTTAATAATTTTTATAAATAAGGCTGAAAGACTATAGATATGGATATAAATCTATAGTCTTTGCTAAAGATATTTTCAACCCCCGACCAAAAAAAGGAGTTGTTATAAGTTTTTAGCTTGTATTATCTGTGTATCCACGTACAGACCAAACGGCTGGACCGATTCTTTATTTGCTTGAAAGCTGACTTAAGTGAGAGTACTCTTAGATATGTTTGAAGAAAATCGGTCCAGCCGTTTAGAAGATATCACATATTTTCTAAATATATTCTGGTGAATATGTGTGTCTTTGACACACCCTAGCTCCCAAACGGATAGACCGATTTTAATTTGGTTTTTTTTCGTTTGAAAGGTGACATGATGTAATTATCTTGTCGCTTATACTTGAAGAAAATTGGTCCAGCCTTTTGGGCTGTCGTCGGGGGTTCTTAAAATTTTTAATTTTTGTTATTTTATTTTTAAGTTTATTTAGCTTAATAACACGATGCATAGTATAAGATGAGTCTTACTTCTGTGGTTTTCATGAATAACAAATGTTATATATTTTTCATTTCGAGTTTAGGAGGTCAAATTTTTATATATCAAAAGATTTTTTTTGGCTTTACTGAAAAAAATTGGTTTTTGGACTTGTCTGTTATTCATAAAAACGACTGATTTTACATACAACGAAAAAGCAGTGATTGAGTTCAACTTGGGTAGGACTCATTCATTCGGTCTAGTTTTTGACACAAACGTATAATGAAATGGGTTTGATCATAGGTTTATGTCAAAAACGACCCAAGTCGAACTCAATCATTTCTTTTTCGTTCCAGAAAATTAACGATATGTAGTCGTATGTAAAATTTGTGTTTTTTTTTTTAAATAACAGTTACATATGTCAAAAAATCGAATGTTTTCAGTATAGCCAAAAGAAGTTATTTTCTTTTTTAAAAATGAATTTGAAATATAACAATTTGACTTATTAAACTTGAAATGAAAAATATGTAGCATTTGTTATTCATGAAAACCATGGAAGTAATACAAATCTTATAGTATGCATCGTTATTAGGCTAAATAATTTTAATTAAATATTAAAAACAAAAAAAAACAAAAATTAAATATTCCCCCTCATTGCGAATGACGCCGTCGACGTCACATGAAGACGACAGTAAAAATTGGCACTTGTCCACTCTTTGTCGACAAAAATTTACTACTATTAATATGCTCCATTAATTTACAAATCCTTAGAGATTTGTAAAATATTTTCAATAAGAGCCAATTTTTGCCGATAAAGAGTAGACGAATGACAGTATTTACTGTCGTCTTGATGTGACGTCGCCGACGCAATTCACAATAAGGGGAATTATTTACTTTGAACGATTTCGACTCTAATCTATTTTACTTGGTAGTTAATTGGTTTAGTTTAATGTTTCTACTATATGTACTTGTACATGTGTAAATAAATTATTAGTTATCGCACTCATTTTACTTTACTGTCTTTGGCCACTCCGTAGAGATGAATCAAGCAAATGGTCGAATCCATGGCGTTTACCTGCACTTCCAGTATATTGGCAAATAAATAATACTCGTAGTAGTTGTCAAATATTTGGTTTTTCTGTAGTTGCAGCTTGGGAAGTACGATTAGCTCGCTGAAAAGTTTTAATGGACACTTTGCCCCTCCAGAATCGAATAGCAACTTTTTAAATATTTAAAGTACTTCAGTTTTTTTTACTTTTAACTTCACTGTTTTAATACGAATTTTAGGAAGAAAGGCCAGCTTTTCCTATTGTTGCAAAATTAACACGCCAAAGAGGTATAAATGGTATAGGTGAAATGATGAAATGTATAAAGCATTTTTGAAGTTTCTGCAGACTGTGGCAGTTAAAAAGTTTAAGCATCTACATATATATAGTTATATATATATATATATGTACATATTTCATCTATTGCTACAGGTAGAAGCATATTGCTGTGAAGCCCGTTTTATTTACGAGAAACCTGTAAATAAAGAAACATTTTATGTGTTTAATTAAACGATGTAATTCAAAATTAATAATTAAATAACAAATACTGTGTGGCAGTAAAAAAAGTAGTTTTTAAAAGACATAACTAACATAAGTATTGTGTAGATTAAAAAATTACTTAAGTAGATCATTTAGAAATGGATTTAGCAATTCGTAAGGACTTTTTGGACAAGTTAAGCATGGTCTTAACGAATCGATATTGTGCCGTCGATTTTTCTATAGCTTTTGGCATGAGGAAAAAAATTTACACTACGACATTTAAAAAAAAAACATTTTCGAGGCGCCAGAATTCAAATTTTTTCTTTTTTTTTACGGACAGCGTACCGAAAACTAAGGGGTTCCTTTTCACCTTTTGTGTACGGAACTCTAAAAAGAAAATAAATAAAAAAAGCCTCTATTCATTCTCAGGTTACGAAGAAATTATTTAAAATCTTAGAGAATTCTTGCTTAAATTTTTTAAGAATAATTAATACTCGAATATTTTACTTTTTTTTAGCAGTATAAAACAAAAGACTTAAGATACGAACGTTCTCGGTAGAAGTTTTGTCGGTAATTTCGAGCGATTTAATTTCACGTGAAATAGAAAACATGATCGTATGTATCGTATGTCATGTCAATGCAATACCAAAAAAGTGGGATTTGTCTGCCTGTTTTCGAAAAAAAGTGACTGCTATTGACAGGATCATGATATTTTCTAGCACAAAATTGCTCTCGAGAGCGAATGAACAAGTCCAAATTTTTTTGTTAATGTATTGACGTGACGTCGATGTTGACAATTGGAATAAGGATAAATATAAACAAAGCTTCAAAATATAAGAAATATGAGTGTTAAAAAGAAAATGTTTAAGAGTTAAAGTGCTTAAAAATTTATTTATAATAAAGATGATTAGAAGAAATACTGAAATACTGACATAAAGTCTTTATTTATTTGAAAATGTTGCTTGTTTTTTACCCAAAATAAAAGTTTCCTAATAAAGTAGAATTTCGATAAATTTGGTGAAAAAAATTAAAGTGTTTTTATTATCCTTCCTCATTTCTTTACAACACACTTAATGCGCGCTGTAATAAACCCTTCTTTTAGTTTTCTTCCAAAATTTAAAAAAAAAAAAACTTAAGCACGCATTCTGGCCAAATCGCCAGGCAAGACACATGCAGCAACAGAATGCAACCGTAATGAAATGACGAAGTGTGTGCTGTGGTGGTTTATCCGGAGTATTTTTAGTTTGATTTGGTTAACAAAAATTGAAATTGGCACGCTTTTGCATTGAAAATTGTTGTTCATGCAGGCCATGTTTACTGTGCACTGATACACAGAAGATGATTTTTTCGTTTTGGTGTCTTGTTGGCTTCTGGAATGTGGTCAATACATTTTAATATCTGACCCAAACGATTTTAAATAATTTAACTTTGATTTCAAATGAGCTACACTACAGAAGTACATAAAGACGGTCAGTCATGGCAGTGGAAATTTCTTTTAATCTCTGCATACGACTGCTTAGGAAATCCTATTATAGGGTTTCATAAATGGCAATTCATACCAGGTGATATCGACAGCACAGCTGATTGTTTTGACCGCCTCTAACTTAATTCTCTCTCAGATGTCAACACAAATATTTCAGTCATTTTTTTTACATTCCAAGGAGCTTATTTTGAGAATTAAAGAAGAATTTAAAAAAATATATACCGTATTAAAATATAATGTATTAAGAATTGTTCGGTTTTTTTGTTAAGCAACGTTTTTATGCTTTTCGTTCCTGCCTTGACTTGAAGCCTACAGATGAACGAAATGCATATAGGCTTTGCTTAACAAAAAAAACAAGCAAAATATGAATTTTGATAGATTTGTTGTGTTTTCTTTGTTAGATCTACTTTTGGAACCCCTTTCCCCCTAATCAGGAACTTCATTAAAATGGTGTGCGGAACAATAATATCAGCTTTTATTTAACACATGAAATTTGTTTTTTATTGCTAAGCAGCATAGCTCTAATCGGGTGTCCTAAGACCCCTCCTTCTCTTTTTTTTTTTTTTGTATATCTCCCTCACGTTTTAAATTGAATATGCCGATAGTTTCAAATGTAGGGTATTCGATTTCTGTTCTTTGCCAATTTTATTTGTTTTCCTTTTTGAATATTTTTTACTGAAATCTATAGAGACCAAAACAATAAACAAAATATAAGCACACATTGAAAAAAGAATTAAGGCTTTAACCCTAAAACATCAACAGTTTTTTTAATATTAAATTGTTTATAATATTAAGCTATTGATCGGCCCAGTTTTGTATATGGAGTTGATTCGTAATCGTAATTAAATCTATATATGTATATAAAACAGGATGTGTGTATGTATGTAACGTATGGACTCCAAAACGGTTGGGAAGATTTTGATGAAATTTTCAGGGAATCTTCAAAATATTCAGGAGGGCGACACTGTGAAGTCTGATTTTTTATTTTCGGTCTGCGGGGGGAGGGGCGCGGCAAAATCCAATTTTCATATTGCACCACCAATGCAATATATATATATATATTTTTTTTTTGTTTTTACGGGGAGGGGAGGGGTAGCGAAGCACACCGGGTTAAGCTAGTTAATAATAATCCCGCAGATATGAGGAATTATTCATAAAAAAGTCTTGATTTATAAGAAGCACTTTTCCATACAAAATTTGTTTTTAAACCCTTTTTAAAACAAATAATTATTTATGAATAAGGCAGATGATATTTGAAGCCTGTTGCTTAAAAGTTTTTTTTTATTTATTTCTTAACATGATAAGAAACCCATTCGAAGAATAAAAGGAAAACTACTCAGTCAAATTAATAAATTTTATATTTGCAGGTTTGATGGACCATAGCGAAGCATGCATGATGGCTAAAAAAAAAAAGAATTAAGGCTTTAGCCCTAAAACATCTACGGTTTTTACTTTAAATTTTTTATTTTATTTTTTTAATATTAAGTTATTGATCGGCCCAGTTTTGTAAATGTAGTCAATTTTAAATCGTACTATGCATTTCCAAAATTGTTAATAGTTCTTCAGACGTTTTCAAAATCATATATGATATATGATATGTGATAGTTTTCTTTCAGATATGAGGCCTTATTCATAAAAAAAATAGTTTTAATTTAATGTGATAAAACAAAATAATTTTTTATCAATAAGGCAGATGATATTTGAGAATCTATATAATAATTCTATAAGATAATTCTGCAAAAAAACCGACTTAAATTCAAAGATCTGATAGAACATTTTTGAAAAAATCTATGGGACCAAACTGGAAGTAAACTCTTTCAAACAAAAAAAAAAAGGTTAAAGTTTGGTGGTTAAGAGGAAGTACATACATACGTGAAATATACAATTAAATTTTAATGGGCGTACTTCCGCCCATTTCTTTAAATACAAGATTGTGTGTATTTCAGAGTTCAGAGTGTATGTTAAGTTTTGTAAAAATATGTATGTAAAGTTGAACCACTTAAAATAAAACATTAATTTTTAATGGGCGTGACTCCGCCCGTTTTTTTCTAAATGGAAAATTGTGTTTATTTTTATTGCTCAAAAAGTGTGGTAAGTTTTCTAAAAACTGGTTAAGTATAACCACGTGAAATATAACAATAAATTTTAATGGGCGTAGCCCTGCCCATTTTTTTAAGCTTTCAAATTGTGTGATTACAAGAACCAAAGGTGTTTGTTAGGTTTCGCAGCAATTAAATAAGTAGATTATCATAAAATCAAATATGAAATATTTTTGGGCGTCTCCCCGCCCACTTTCTTACAATGGGACCAACTGGAAGTTTTACCGCCTCAGACAAAAAGAGAATTTTTACAATCGGTCTAAAATCTTCCCAGTTATAAAGTAACAATTTAAAAAAAATACACACGAATTGATAACCTCTTCCGGTCGGTTAAAAAATTATAAAAACTCTAAAAAAAATTGTCTAATACCGGTGTTGGGTTCCTAAAATCGTAAGACTTCAAATCGGCTTAATTTAAAAATTTATTTTTCAAACATGATAAAAACCCATTCGACTAATAAAAGAAAAAAACTACTTAAGCAGACTAATTCATTTTATATTGGGTGGTTCGATGGACCATACAGAAGCATGCAGACGCAAATTATACTTATTTTATTAATTAGTGTTTTTTTGGAAATTGTTACAATCTAAATTTAACATTTGTTAGTACACCAGTAATATACTTATTTTATTCTGGCGGCACAAAAGCTTGAGGGCAAATTACGGCACTCGATATAAAACAAATTTTCATACAATTTTAATTATGTTAATGTGGAAATTTCGATCGATATCGAATGCCATAATTTGGCCACCAAACTTTGCATGCTCTTGACAACTGGCAGAGCGAAATTAAGTTTTTGTTCAGCCACACACTCTGTTAGATCCCTTGGTCTTAAGATATTTTTAAGGCCAACTATCGATCTTCAATAAGTTTCAACATTTGCTGCAATGTATTTCTTAAAAATTGGGCCATTTATTTTGAAGAATTTGAAGCCTGATTGTACGATTGTCAAACGCCTCTTAAATGTCTACTGATATAATTTATGGGTTAATAAGATATCCCTGCACTGCTTGCTGTCTGTGGTTAACTGTAATCACTACTTTATATTTTAATGTCTGTAGGGATTCCGAATAATGTTTTTTTTTTAATTTTTTTTAGGGAGAAAAAAAGTAGCAGGTGTTTTTCGATTTGAAAACTGTAGCATATTCTGATCTACAACAACTTAAAAAATCAGCAGCATAATAAAATGCATCTTAAAAAAATAATTCATTGACTTTTAAGATTTTATTTTAGGAGAAAAAAAACGAAACAAGCCAAAAAGGCATGGAAATAAAATAAAATTTTTAATCCCATTAAACAATTTATAAGGGTAAGAGAGAATAATGAAAAAGGAAATCACAATCGAATTTCAATATGAAAAAAAATTAAATCCAACCTATAAAAGAATTTTTAAAGTGAAAGCTTGTTTTTTTCCTGATACATCTCAATATAGTTAATAATTTTATTAATTAAACCACATATTTTTTAAGCTTTAGATTTTTATATAATTCAAAATAATAATAGGATAGGGCCGGGGTAAGGGGCTCCCCCCAACAAAAAGTAATTAATAATAATCGTATACCTTGAAAGCTATAATAGCAAGATTCTTCAAATTTGGTATGAGTAAATTTGAAAACAATTAATGGGCCTTATCGTGGTTGGCGTATTTCGACTTCGAATTTTGAGACCGAGGTGAGAGCGAAGTAATTCAAAATATTGATACAATACGAACGGGGAAAGGGCACCCTCCACACAAAGTAATTAATAATCATCTTATATCTTGAAACCTATAATAGCAAGAGTCTTCAAATTTGGTATGAGTTAATTTGAAAGCAATTAATGTGTCTTATAGTGGTTGGCGTATTTCGACTTCGACTACGACATTTTGGTACTAGATAAAAGAAAAAATGTTGCGATGTTCTTTAATCTATGACAAATAAGTCGTACGCGAGGTCGAAATACGCCAACCACGATAAGGGGGAAAATATGTAAGTATAAATTATAATAAATTTAAAGCAATAAATGATTGGTGTTTTGTTATTTTTATATTCCTTCATCGTTCACAGCACTCCCTGCCTCTATCACTCATATACCACATCCTAACACACAATGAGTTAGTTATTATTTTATGCCTTAGAAAGTCCCTAAAAATAATTTATGTGGCAAAACCATGTTTGCCGGGTCAGTTAGGTTACATACATTACATACATTATTCTAGGGATTAACCCAATCCTAGGTCATTTCCATGTAAAAGTGACTGGTCCGCTTCATAGGATATGTTAAAACTCCGACTGTTGCCTATTACTTGGGGACAGATCACGTGATTAATCTTGTGTCGGTTCCATTTCCTACACGGTACATACACACATACATCCATGCTTTTGAGGGTGGCGTTGGATGAAGTAGTTAGCACGTTGACTACAAAGCCGAAGGTCTTGGGTTCGACCCCGGTATCCAGCAGTCATTAAATAACAACAACACGCATTTTTCTGATGTGCATTAGTGTCCCTTTGTATCAGTTGTTGTAGGAAAGTTCAAGTGATGAAGGCATAGTCACTGATCACTGAACTATACCGACTTCGGCAGATACTAATCCTAATGTAATATCAGAGCGCCCTCCTTCGTTGTGTAGCAGAAACATCGGCGAAGTAAAATAACCAATAAAATGGCTACTAAACACAGCTTCAAAATTTAATACGCCTCATTGACACCAGAGGCACTGCAACACTGCATTATTAAACAAAAAACGTGCAAAAAGCAGAGTTGTAAAATAATAAAGTCTTCCTCTATTTCTTTCTTCACCACCTGTGTTGTCTATCACACTATCCCTTTCCTAAAGAAGGCAACACCTAGTAATAGTTGTAGGCATTCGTGGCCTAAGTGTTATTTCTCTTATTAAAAAAAAAATATGGACGTCATTGCGAAAATTGTCAGAAAGGACTCCCAAACGGCAAAATATGGTGAAAACTCGATTTTCGAAAATTGGGCTAAAATCTGGGAGTCTACTGTGTAATTGGAAACGAAAGTAAATGCTTTCGAATTTCCATGTTAGAAACATACAAATTCGAAAGCATTTCTTTCGTTTCGAATTATATACACTGTAGACCCCCAGTAAATTTTCAAAGTCCCAAGAAAAATTGTATTTTATTAACCCTCGACCAAAAAAAGGGGTGTTATAAGTTTGTAGTGTGTGGCTGTGTAACTGTGTGTCTGTGTGTCAGCCCGTATCCACGTACAGCCCAAATGGCCGGACCGATTTTGATTTAGTTTTTTTTCTGTTTGAAAGGTGATTTGATCGAGAAGGTTCTTAACTATGTTTGAAGAAAATTGGTCTAGCCGTTTAGAAGATATCACATCTTTTCTAGATATATCGGGGATTTTTAAAATTTTTAATTTTTGTTATAAGAAATCATAATCATATTTACACTTAAGATTTGTATACTTATTAACTTTTAAAAAATAAACGTAATTTTTTTACTTATTTCGAAATACTTTCGAGTATTTTCCTTAATGCTTCAATAGCGTTTATGACAATGTATGTATGTATGTATTTTAACCAAAGTCAATTCTTATAAATTCTCTATACTCGTAATTATAATTCCTGTTTCTCCGAGCCATTACAAATAATTTCAATGTAAATCTAAACAGGACATAAGGTTTACATGCATTGAAACGTGTTGCCTTTTAACAAACCATAGATAACAAAACTCTTATGAATATCATCATCAATAATGTAATGAATAATAAAACAGAAAAGAAAAAGCGTCAGTTGTTCGGTCAACAACAATGGAAAGGTAAAATACAAAATAAAAAAAAGAATTAAAGTCAAAACGAAAATAAAAATCCCTTATAAAAGAAAAGTGCCAAGAGTCAACATGCAGTGTAGCTGTTTTTTTTTTTTGCCTATCCGAGTCATTTAGTTAGGTTTATAATACTTGCAACATATGTTGCCTTTAATACATTTTTCAATCACTCAACAATATACTCGCAACAGCAGAAAACAACAAGGATTTTAAGGAGCCTTTATTACCACCAACCAGCAAACAAAAATAAAAACTGTTTAAATTTTTGTATTTTCTTAAAAGACCGGAACTGTAATATGAGCAATCTCTCTACTCTGGCGTAAGAAAATACTCGTATATAAAAACTTTTATAAATGACTTGGAAATTATTAGATGCTTATCTAAGTTTCAAACTTCCTTCCGTTTTACTACTTCTGCTCAAAAGTAGTTTAAAATTTAAACCAAAAGCTTAATTGCTTAAGGAATGCCAACATTTTAAATTTATATTAAAGCTTTTGTTTTTATATTAAGTATATATTTATAGCTGCAGTTTGTGATTGATAATTTTTTTGCCTTTTTGTTTTATTCCTTTTTATGCTCTACCTGGTCTTCAAAAATTTCTTCATTACCTGGGCGCGTGCCGGCTGTCGTCATTTAGGGTTTCATTCATACAACAATTTATTTTATTCTTGCTCCTTTCTTACGGTTTGTTGAGTACGATTTTTTTTATATTTCCTTCATTGAACAGCGGAACGTATATGTGAGTGTGTAAAATTTGCTCTCTTTTTTTTGGCTGTTATTATCCTGTGTACTGTCATTGGACAGTAAGAAAAGTACTCGTATGTATGTGTGTGATGTATTTTTTGAAACACATGACGCTTTAATTTTAATCGGATTTTGAAGGCGGTTTGAATTTCTGTTCAATATCTGGGATGCATCACAAGGTTGTTGTACTTGTTAGTGACCAATCCTTAGGCGAATTTTCAAAGTACCAAAGGACATATTTTTCAAACACACACAAAAAAATAGACCATGTTGTGAGCACAAAAAAACTGTTTCAATAACACTTTTCATTAACTTGATAAAATGTTTGTCAATATCAATGGCAACTTTAAAAATATCTCTCAATAAAAAGCCCCTGTGGCTGAGTGGTAGCGATGCTAGCTTCTCAGTCCAGAGGTCGTGGGTTCGATTCTTGCCATAGCATTGATGTGGTTTCATAGCACAATTGTGTTAGCTAAAATCACACACATTCTTATTCTCTTTCATTTAGTCGTCAATGAGACGGCGACGAAAACACATGCGCAGCGGGTGTAATAAATTCTTTATGGATACAGTGAAAGAAAAGAAGTGGTATGCGAAAACTATTCTATGATCACCAATGCTTTTCGCGATATTCAATGTGTTTTATGTTACAAAACTTTTAAGGAAAGAAATTAATATGTATTTAAAAGACATCTTGACTTTTGTTGGAGCATCTTCACTAAACTGCCCTTTCTATTGAAACTTTAAAGACCAATAGCTCGGGAAATATGAGCTGCAGCCAATTTTTTTTTATCAAGTTTTTTTCTGATTTTTTACATTACTATCCGATAAGCTTTTTAAAAATTTCTTTTTGGAGATTTTTCACAGTTTCCCGTGAAAAGTTCAGAGCCCCATAACTCGGAAAATATGGGTCGCCACCAACTTTTTATTTAATTTTTTCTTATTTTTTAATTTTCTATCACAAAGGCCCTTTTTATTTATTTTTAGCTGTTTTACTAAACTGCATTTGTTCCAAATACTTTTTTTCCGATGTACTTCAGAGACGAATGAGTCAACTTTTCTCACACATACAACTATAGTTTTATTTTTGAAATCAGTGCCATAGACCCTGAGTGTTCTCCGCAGACAAGCTAATCGCTACTCGGGTTGTGTTGTGTTTGTTTAAAAAAAATAAAAATAAATTATCAAATATTTTCGTGTATTAAATAAACAAATAAGCAAAATCAATTTATTTATTTATTTATTTATTATTATATTAACTTATAATGAAAATTATAAGCTAATAAAGCAAAAGAGCTTTAGCAACATAGGCCTTTAGCTCAAGCAAAATCAATTAAATCCTTGGCTTTTAATAAATTTCAACTGATAGTTTACTTTTTTATTTTTTTATTTGTTTCATTTTTTTTATTTATTTTTTTATTTAATTTTTTTATTTTATTATTTTAATTTTATTAACAGTAAATAAATTTACGAATTAATATTCGGTTATAGGAACTAGCTGCAGGGGCATCCGTCTTTCCTTTTTTTATTTTAATCAAACTCATTATCAATTCAATTCAACTTCAATTATGAAGTGAAAAATTAGTGTGTGTTCTGGCTTCCACATCGTTTTCACATTTTTTCTTGTGAGTTCGGATGCTAAAACACATGATACGCCTGTTTAAGTTGAAATTTAGAAAATACAAATTAATAATATGTGTTCTAGCATCCGAATTTAGAAGAAAACAATTTGGAAATGTACGATTTCAAACTTTTAGATTTTTTCGTTTTCACTTTTGAGCAAAAAACTCGTATTCTTTTCACAAGACTGTTAACAAGTGAAAAGAATACGAGTTTTTTGCTTAAAATCTAAAACGAAAAAATTTAAAAGTTTGAAATCGTCAATTTTTAAATTGTGCTCGTCTAAATTCGGATGCTAGAACACACACTATTAATTTTTATTTTCTAAATTTCAACTTAAACAGGCGTAGGATGTGCTTTAACATCCGAACTCACAAGAAAAAATGTGAAAACGATGTGGAAGCCAGAACACACATGATTATTAAATTTTTGATAGTTTAGGTTAGGGGCTATTCACATATTACGTAACGCAATTTTGGGAGTTTTTATACCTCCCACTCCCACACCTTTTTTAACGCTTTTTACAAATTTGTCAGTATAAATTTTCTAAACTGCAACAAATCCTGTACATTTTATTTTCCTTCCTTTTGCCTCAAATATTATAAACACAGGCAGGATATTAATGCATTTTAAAAAAGACGTGTAGTTAAATAACAAAATAAAATATTTTCTTATATGCAAAATTATTCTTAACAGACTGTACTTATGAACGTTCTCATTGTCTTAAATATTGACAGTTGAAAGAGATTTTAAATCAAAGTAAACTTAGACATCTAAACAACTAAATCAATAACAACTTTACAACCCACATACATACATACATACATATGTACATACAAATTCTTTCATATTTTGACAATGTCTTGTTGAAATTTTTTATGCGTCATCGGTTCATTCATAAATCGCCTTGACAAAAAATAATAATTTTCTTAAAGAAAACTTTGCTTAACTTCCTCATGTACATACTCAAGGAAAAGAGAATTATTTGTACCCTGTCGGAAAGTCAGTTAACTTTCAACTTACTTTAAGCTAACAATTTCGTAACTAGTACTGGTTGACACTTATATTACTTTCCAATGGAAACAACTAACTATTTTAACATTACGATGTCCTACGTGGTAGTCGATTCTCCCACTCTGCACTACTTTTCAACTAACTTAAAGTTGACTTTATTTAAATCACTTGGTAGTCAGTAAATTTGTAAAAAGATATTACTGGGGTTCGAACTATGTACGAGTATCATCAAACGTGGTGTGGTCAACGCTCTAACTACCATCCAAAATAATAACAGCAAAATTTTAATATAAAATTGAAATGAGTTTCAAAGTAGTTGAGAGTAAATTTGTTGGCTCTCACCAATTAATTTTGGGTTAATTCTGGATGACATTGTAGTTAGCTTTTAGTTAGTCTAACAAAAGTTAACTATAACTTGATTATTTTTGTAGTCAACTACTCATTCTCCGACAGGGTATGTACGACTATGTTACCTTAAACTAAAATCCAACTGTCACTAAATGATGCCAAGAGAACAATAATAACACAATCACCGCTCGAAACGGTATTTCGTTAAGAAACTTCAAAGCGTGTTATTGAATTCGCTACAAAAGAAAAAAACTTCTCTTACAATTCATTTCGTATTAGACAATCGCCAAGATATGAACAAATGCACAGTGCAACAAATACGAGTGCAATTGCTAGTCCGCACACAGCAACTCTATCTGCTGCATAGATTTTTAATGCATTCATATGTATGTGTGTGTGCAAGGAAGCTTAATCAATGTTTTATTGTGCGGCTATTTGGACCTCTAGATCCTAGAGTTTGTATAATATTCAAATTGTTGGTAAAGTACGATTATTTAGTTAGTGGCGTAAGCGCCATGATGGCTATTAACTATAAAACGACAACGACAATATTTTGATGCCACTCTGAAGCTGCTGTTTTGTGAACAAACCAAACAAGAAGGGATAAATAAAAGTAGCAACAAAATTAAAAGGAGTTGCTTGGAGTGAGTATCTTGCTGTTTGGCTAAGACCTCCTCGGGAGTTGACAACATCAGCGCAATTGCAATAAAACAATTTACCAAACAAGACTATTTTGTAAAGATATAAATGTGTCCACCAAAAGAACATATTAAACTTATAGAAAGAGTTTGTTAAGGCAAGGGCGTAGCACATGTTTGGTTTTAATAAAAAAAAAAACAAATATTCAATTTAATTATAAAATATACTCGTATATTACGAGTACTACATAGAACATAAAAATTAAACAAATTTCTATATAAACTGGCGGATTTCAACAATTATATTTGTTATACGAAATGTCTCATATGTATGTATATCTTTACGTCAATGTAATAAAGTTTATATTAGAAAAATGTTTCTAGTATAACAAATATGGAAGTATCAGAATTTTCCATATTTATGAAAAAAGTAATTTATAACAAAACTGTTTGTTATACAATTCAAAAATGGCATATGTTTATATATATCAAACCCGAAACGAAAATTACTCTAACCAGCCCAAAAACTATTGTTTAGGAAAAAATCCGAGCCCGATAAAAAAATATCCTATATATGACGCTGGTAATGTAGTGCTACATTGGTGAAAGTATTTCTTAAATGGGTTTAGCGGTTTGGTCGTGAAAGCGTCACAAGCAAACACGGAAAAAAATTTTCCTTCAATAAACACTTTAATTGAAAAAAAAATCAATTAAAAATGTTATTGAGTGAATTAAACTTTTAATTAAATTAAATTTTTAAACAAAAGTTTAATTGACTCAATTACATTTTTAATTGCTTTTCGGTTTTTTTTTCAATTAAATGTGTTTATTGCAGGAATATTTTTAAACAAATTCACTTTCTCATTTATAATATTAATAAGGAAGGATGTAAAAAAACATGAAGTTATGAAAGAAAAAAATTGCAGACCAACTGTTATACTTTTTAAAATTATGCTCAAGTTGCCTTGCCGTTGGATTATTTGGATTTTTATTTTTGGAGCTAAATTTTAAATTTGAATTTATTTGATCAATAATCTTAATTTTAAATTTAATTTAAAATTTCGTTAAAACTATTTTAATACTCGTAGATAATTTAAGGTCTCTCCCACTCCTCTCCCACATGCCGGCGTTTGTTTATAAGTTTTGAAAATTAAACGTTTTATTGTGTTGGTTACATGGGCGCTATAGCGCATTTATCATTTCCATTTATATTGTTGAAGTTTCAAACAAGACTAGTAGTAGACTAGGTTAGGTTCGGGTTTTCCCTTACAAGCCACCACCAACAGCAAGACCAACAATAAGAATCATCGTCAAAAATATAACAACAACAACAAATATAACTATAAAAACCAAAAAAACCCCAAAGGTGCGTTTGGCAGGCAAAATATACGAAAATTCTTTTACGGCGCCAAATAGAGCAACACATGCATAGACACAAACAAGCACGCATAACAAACTGAGCATCAGTTGTTGTTTCTTTTTTGCTTTTTTTTCGTTTTTTGCAATTGGGCTCTTTGATAAACTTTAACTCAACAACAACTTGCGCACAAAGTAACAAATTTAAGCTCTTAAGCAAATATACAACTCAAACTTTTAACAAATAGATTTGAAAATTTCCAAAAATAAAAAAAATCCCAACCATAAGAAACTTCAAACAACCTCAACCTCTTCTATCGATACTCGTAGTATCGGAAGTTTCCACAATAGATAAGAATAAAGCAAAAGATTTCAAAAGTCAAGAAAACAAACAAACAAAAAAAAAACAGAAATATTTACACAGATTTACAGCCAACTTGTTGCTAACGAGACGTGACGTATACAGTCCGCTTTCTTTAAGCCGGCAATTGAAACGAACACATACATACTCGTGCAGGCACAACCAACAAGCACGTTTATTTGCCTGCGGAAGTGGTCTAAACAATAAACTGAATGAAAGAAAACAGTAGCAAAGCACACAGATCAAGTCAAGTCAGATCAGACCACTCCAGACATAAAGAAGTTATAAATGTGTGGTGGTGGTATGAAAAAAAAACCCCAACTCGAGTCATAATCATTTCCCCTTGTCGGTGTGGGGCGGAGGAATATTGTCAACATTGAAATGGATACGAGCCGGGTCCGACCGACCGACCGACCGACCGGCATAGTCACTTATTTAGCCAATTGAGTTTAGTTAGACGGACGCTGACGCGTTGTGTTTGGTTTTATTTTGTTTGCCGACATACGATTTGCATAAATGTGTATGAATTTCATTTCAGTTTATTTTATTTAACTTCAGTTCAGTTTAGTTTACAATGACAAAAGATCTCATAATTGCATGATTTAACTGGCTATTCATACACAAAAACGCAAATAATTTATTGCTACACTTAGCAAAATAATTTGATACATTTCTAATTAAAACAAGTAAGAGTGCTATATTTGGCCCTGCCGAATCTTATATACCCTTCACCGAAGTACGTATGAAGTATGTATATGTATAAATACATTAGGGCGGGTCGATTTAAAAATCGCACAAATTACAAGGAAAATCGTATTCTAGGGATCAAAATAAGAAACTTTGCCGAAGGAACCATACCTCTAAAATGTGTTTTGATGTCCCGACTTTTGATCCGAAGGGTCAAATTTTCTTGAAGGGTCAAATTTTGAAAAATCTCACTTTGACTCATTTAGAGTTCTTCAATCGAGTCAAAATGTAGGACCGACCCCCCCCCCTAATTTTGGAGGGCCGACCCACCTATGCCAGTGGCACACCCCCAGAGGTGGTTGCAGGGGGTGTGCCACTGGTATAAATTAAAACAAAACTATTACTACTGCAGTTGTCCGTTATGAAGGCTTATAAAATATACTTATACGACTCAACTATTAATTTAGTTGTAAATTATAATAATATGGGGGACCTTAGTTTTCCAGCAATAATTTGAGGATGTGATTCTTTAAACATATCATGATGAGTTCCTTAAGCAGGAACGAAATTTATATAGACGGTGCTTAACCAAAAAAAAATTCTTAGCATTAAAGAAAATTTTATCTGAGAATCAGAATGGACCCAACTGGGTCTCCAAGTGCAGGTGTGTTGCAACACCAAACTTGCTAACCTAAACTAATCCTAAATTAATTGTAGGAACAAATTTAAAATTTTATTTTTAACTTACCGATTTGACAGCAATTTTCGAAAATCGAATTTTTATCATATTTCAGCGTTTTGAACTCCAGCAAGTCGATTCTGACTCGTAATGATGATGATGTTCGTGTGGATGGATGTATTCATGGATGTATGAGTGTGGAAGCGTGTCAGCAATTTTGGAAAATCGAGTTTTCATCATATTTCGGCGTTTTGAGCTCCAGGAAGTCGATTCTGGGGCCAAATTACAGCATTCGATATCAATCGAAACCTCCATACAAATACAATTAAAATTTTATGAAAATTTGTTCGATATCGAATGCCGTAATTTGGCCCCTGACTATTTTCGCAATGATGATGATGCCCGTATGGATGGATGTATGCATGGATGTGTGAGTTTGCAAGGGTTACAGCAAATTTTCGAAAATCGAGTTTTCATCATATTTCGGCGTTTTGAGCTCCAGGAAGTCGATTCTGACTATTTTCGCAATGATGATGATGTCCGTATGGATGGATGTGCGAGTTTGGAAAGGTGTCAGCAATTTTCGAAAATCGAGTTTTCATCATATTTCGGCGTTTTGAGCTCCAGGAATTCGATTCTGACTATTTTCGCAATGATGACGATGTCTGTATGGATGGATGTATGCATGGATGTGTGAGTTTGGAAGGGTTACAGCAATTTTCGAAAATCGAATTTTCATCATATTTCGGCGTTTTGAGCTCCAGAAAGTCGATTCTGAATATTTTCGTAATGATGACGATGTCTGTATGGATGGATGTATGCATGGATGTGTGAGTTTGCAAGGGTTACAGCAAATTTTCGAAAATCGAGTTTTCATCATATTTCGGCGTTTTGAGCTCCAGGAAGTCGATTCTGACTATTTTCGCAATGATGATGATGTCCGTATGGATGGATGTGCGAGTTTGGAAAGGTGTCAGCAATTTTCGAAAATCGAGTTTTCATCATATTTCGGCGTTTTGAGCTCCAGGAATTCGATTCTGACTATTTTCGCAATGATGACGATGTCTGTATGGATGGATGTATGCATGGATGTGTGAGTTTGGAAGGGTTACAGCAATTTTCGAAAATCGAATTTTCATCATATTTCGGCGTTTTGAGCTCCAGAAAGTCGATTCTGAATATTTTCGTAATGATGACGATGTCTGTATGGATGGATGTATGCATGGATGTGTGAGTGTGGAAGGATGTCAGCAATTTTCGAAAATCGAGTTTTTATCATATTTCGGCGTTTTGAGCTCCAGGAAGTCGATTCTGACTATTTTTGCAATGATGATGATGTCCGTATGTGTGGATGTATGCATGTGTGAATGCGGAAGTGTGTATGTGTGTGAGAAGCAAATTTGACGCATTCGTTAGATGTTGAGCTCACTTCGTTGTTGATTCTGTTGGGATAGATTTCGAAAACAAATTATTCACAAACTGGTTTTTTAAACAAATTTTATATTACTAATAGGCAAATTTTATAAAACAAAATCGTTTCTAAACGTTTCAAATTTGTGTGAAAAATAACGAAAATTCGTTTAAAAAAATATTTTCTCTAAACAAATTTCGAAACGAAAAAATTCGTTTTTTTTTTGGCCTTAAGCCGATCAAGTTCAAAGTCTAATCAGTTCTAAACCTCAAAAGGACCAGGGTTGTCAGATACGACGATTTCTCGCCAAACGTGGCGATTTTTCAAGTTACTTGGCGTCATGGCGATTTTGCTGGCGATAAATAAATTTGTTGGTGATTTTTATGGCTATTTTAAACAAAATTGGACTTGAAAAATTTTTTAATTCAGACAAATTATTTTGCCGAAGGACTAGTTTCAAAAATAAATTCTACCAAAACTTGTCTTCAAGAAATTAAAACAATTTAATTTTGATGATTTTTCTTAATTAATGCGTTTTTAATTTGGATGAGGAAAATTTACAAGAAATATTTTTTGGCGATTTTATTTATACTTTCGGCGATTTTCTGCTAAATTTTTATACGATTATTTTATACAAATTTACATATATTAAAAAAATTGCTGTATAAAAACAAATTTATTATCAAATATACTCGTATATTAAGAAAAATTACATAAAATTGATTTTGGCGATTTTTAAAAACAATTTATCGAAATGGGTCGGAAAAAATCTGACAACCCTGAAAAGGACACGTCAATTGCTGCCAACTTGACTAAAATCGGGTGATACGCTGACGAAAAATTAAAAAAAAATTTTTTCAACTTCAAGTCTTCGTTAAATCGATTTTTTAACTGCTTTGTTCATAAAAAATAATTCTGTTTTATTTTTGGTATGGAAATCTGAATAAGGCCTTGACTATTCAGCGTTTTTTATACATATGTACATATGTATATCAAAAAAAAAATGTATCGTTTACCGCAAATTTAACCAAAATCTGTAGCTTAGAGCGAAGTTTCAGGGATGGGCTGCAAAGTCAACCGATTCTCATATTTTTTTTTATTTATGTACTCGTATGTGCTACAAATATTTCTAAAGTTTTCTAAGTGTATGAAAAAAAGCTTTGTTAAAGTGACCCAAGATGAGTAAATATTTAGTATTTCTGTGTAAGAAAAAGGTGTGAATAACAATAAAATTGTTGGACGCCGAAATGTGGGGGAGTTGAGAAAAGAACGACTCAGAAACGTCTCAAGGAAGCAGGCAGTTTATTTAAAATGAAAGGAAAAAAAGTGCGTTTAACAGAAATTAATAAACGTCGCCATAACTTATACTCGGCTGCCTTTAATTTACATATTTAATTTAAAAATTTCTTTGAAAAACTCATTTCAATTAAAATATGTATTAAATACTCTATTATACTTTGCAAGGAACAATCTTAAAAATATTTGACAAAAGGTTCTACTCGTATACATAATTTGTTGTAAATACTTTTTCGTTACTTTACAGCAGAATTAAAGAAACAGGTGCTTAAGAGATAACGCCTAGATAGCCCGTAAGTATAAAAGTAATATCATAGGAATATCATCATCATGATCATCATTCTCTACCTATTTATTCCTGCTTGATCATTTCTTGTCCTGCGAGAGAAAAGCGCATGCATGAGTTAAAACAAAAATCCAACTTCTTTTGTCTGGGTGTTTCTTTTTTCGTTTTAGTTTTTATGTTTCGTATCTTGTAATCGATCTAGCAGGTGGCAATGTAAATTGTCCACACTTCCACATTGACTTATTTTTTTTTTCTATATATTTATTCCTTTCATTTTAATTTTTTTTATATATAGTAGAGATCTCTTTATACACGAATGTGTGAGTGTTTCAATAGTTTGTGTTGTGCAACAGCAGGTTGAAAGGACATCATTACATAGAACAATTATTTGGTAATGTTAAAAGAATTTATTAATTTTCAACAAAATACATATATAACCAAACAACACCAACAACAACTACAACAGCAAATGCATTATAATTCAAAGATAGTATAAAATAAATTTATAGAAATAATAGTGTGTAGAAGCAATATAAAAGAATATTTAAAAAAAACAGTCAAGTAACACATGTTTATGGCCATAAAAGAAGAGAAATAAAAATAATTTGTGGTGGCACAATGATACACCTGATCTATAGGATTCCCTTTTGAGTTTTCCTTTTGGAGGGAAAAATTCCAGATCATAAATTTTTACAACACATTACGAGCATAATATGCTTTATATCATTTTAATACAGAAAATTATGCTGGCCAAAAAAAAAGAAGCATAATAAATTTTAAAGTTGTTTTGGAGAATATTAAAAAAAAGAATTCATTCAGGCAGCTGAATATTGTAAATCAGAAAACTTTAGTCACGCAATATTTTTTTTAATATCAAATATTTCATTTTTTTCTTTCTACAACATCCATATTGATTTTTTAAAATAATGAAAAATTTTATATACATTTCAGTGGTATTTTTATAAATAATAGGGCACTGCAAGAAATCTAGCATATTTCAATTAAAATCTTTATGAAAATCTATACTGTTTACACCATTTAAATTTATCACGCTTTCTTATTCAAAAGAAAAACTATTGATTGCAAATGTTCCAAAACTACGCACAGGCTGAGTTTTTAGTACAAAATTTGACGAAGAAAAAAGCCAAGTTCTACTAGATTTTAAATAGATTTTGTTTTGTTTGTCCGAAATCTCGTACGAGATTTTGCTCAAATGTAAATGCACTATAAAATATTTTTTTTAATTTAATTTTTTTTTAATATACATAATAAATTTTATTTTATTATTTTTGAGGTTAAGCCTGGTACTCTGTTGACAATTTCGTGCTGTCAAACTACATGTAAAAGTATTTGGTATGAAATATTTGCGAAATAAATTTTGAAATAAATTATTGAGAAAACACCTAAAATCTATTTGGCAGCATGTTTTCCATGCAAAATGACTCTTCCATCATTTTAGTTTCAGCTGAGAAACAACATGACCAGCGTTGCCGTTTTAGTTACGTGTAGCCAAAATTGGTTACTTTTTTTCAATATGTACTTGTGTACTTTTCTTCCATTTTGGTTACTTTTTTTCGACACAAAAATAACCATTTTTATATTTTATTAAATAACTATCGTGATAAAGAAAACGAAATTGTATCCCAATAGAAATTGCTCAGATTTTCTAAATTGGATATAAAAAGTGTCGATATGAATAGACAGTTGAATGTTGGGACAAAGTTTCCAAACATGCAAATTATCAACGATAAATGTTTTGGTGACTTCATTAGTTTTAATGTTATTGCCGCATAGATAGGCTGCTTCTGAATTGATATATTTTTGCAGCTAAGTTTAGTCAAAACTAAACGCAGGAATAAGCTTAACTTTAAGACCAACTCTATAATGCGTATGTAAATATATTTTAATATCTATCCACTCAGGTGTTTCGATAACGAATGTAATTAAATTACATTTTATTTATATTACTTAGAACTTTTTTCTTTTGTTATTGCTAACACAATGGCGCATATTCAGAAATCATTACTAGGTGCTAACTTTTTTAAATACCTATTTAAGTTATTCACAGACGGCTACGAAAGTTTAGACTTAATTATGAGTGAAGCTGTAACTAAATGTTAACTAACTTATACATGTTATACTTATACTTTACATGTCAAAAATTGTTTTTTGATAGTTTGAATAGTTTTTTATTTAATTGCAATTTATATCGATCATAGTATTATCGACATTTTATTTTCTTATTTCTTTTATCAGCTGGGAGTCGTTACTTCGTTAGTTTAGATTTGTGAATAGAACCTGTAACTATCTGTTAACTATTTTTTAGTATCTGTTTAATAAATTTCGACTTTAGTTACGATTTATGAATATGCGCCAATATTATTACATGAGTTATTTTTTTTTATAAAAATTGATTTTCTTGACTTTAACACCTAAATTATAAAACGGAAGTAAACGTTTAAATGGAATGGTTAATTTATACTACATTATTTTATAATAACTAGGATCGCCCAGTGGTCTAAGTTAGACTACTTGACACGCATTTAAACATGTGTGTACAAAACAAAAATTAAACATAGTTGTTTTTTTTTTTTGTTAAAAATTTGCTATCAAAAAAAATCTGAACGAAAACAACGCATTTTTCAACAAAAATCATCTCTGGTGATTGGGCAAATTTACAAAAATTACAAAATTGTCGCATATGTTGCTTACAAAATTAAAAAACGGGGGGTCTATTCTGTAATTCGAAAGGAAAAAATATACTTTCGAACTTGTATGATAATTACATGCAAATTCGAAAACATTTTCTTTAGTTTCGAATTATAGAGTAGACCCCCAGTCCTCGAAAAATCATTACATCCAAAGAAAGTCACTGTATGGTGCGTTTTGCACCATACTTTTAATAACTTTTAAAAATTGCACTACGGCAACATTGATTTAATAAAAGCGTAGGGTTAGTTTAACCCTTTATGACTTAACATCGAGAAACTAATTTTATTTAAAATATTTTAATAGCTCGTAAAAACATTTCTTATAGAATTTTTTGAAAAAAAATTTTTTTTTGTGGTGAAAAGCGGGTAAAGAAGATAATGTGAAGAACGTCAAATATGTTGGCGATAGAGCTTCAAATTAAAAATAATTTCACTCACAATATTTTAGAAATAAAAACAATCAGCTTTATTGTGAATGTCGTCAGCGACGTCACATCAAGCGACAGTAAATATTGTCACTTGTCTACTCTTTATCGGCAACTATTGGCTCTTATTGACAATCTCTTACTAATCTCTAAGGGTTTGTAAATTAATGGAACATATTAGTAGTAGTTAATTGAAGCACAGCCGCGAATAACGTTGTAAAAGACAATTTAAAAAAACCAGTTTTTTCACAGATTACCATTAACATAACTCTCTCGCGTTGTTCAAACATCAAACCATCCAAAATTATGCATCTGATCACCGTCAAAATACAATTACAATCAGTCAGTCAGTGGAAAACTTTGTAAGTAACTAATAAATCATGCAAACAAAATTGTCGAAAATAATTGATAAATGTAGCAGAGATACAAAAAGAAAAGATAATGCTAGTTATCATTATTTTCGATACGCTAAAAAAATTTAAACGAAAAAAACAATCTCGCCTTAAAATACGTTTTTTGGCTCTCCTGCAAAATTATTATTTTGTCACTTAAAACGTTATTCGCGGCTAACCTTCAATTATTGTCGACAAAGAGTAGACAAGTGACAATATTTACTGTCGTCTTGATGTGACTTCAACGATGCCATTCGCAATAAGGGGAAATAATTTACTGGGACATTCGGAAAACTTAATGAACTAAAACGCCTATAATATAACTTTTTTTAAAACATTGCTTTAATAAAAGCGTAGCGTTACTTTAAATCAATTCTACTGTGGCAGATAAATTTTTTTTATTAAAAATGAATTTTACAGTTTGAAACAAAATATTGTACCAAAGTTATTGAGTTGAAATAAAATTAATAATTGCATTTAAATAATAATTTTTTATAGAGATTTAATGGTTTGTAACATATCTGTAACAATCAGCCATAAAGGGTTAAGTGGCGGTTTATAAAAGACAATCAATAATTCAAATCCTCCTATTTATATTGAAAACAAAATACAAAAGTTTAATAATTATATTTAGATTTAGTTTTGTATGATAAACTTCAGAAGCATATTTTTATAATCCCACACAAGCAGTTTACTTTCCAAACAAATTCTAATCTTTCGCAGCTTATTCGAAACTTTTTTCTAACTTAACTATAGAGATACTAACTAAAGCTATTTTCAGCATATCACTAAATTTTTTTAAATGATAATTGCTTGAATGAGATGATCTCTTCACAAAACTTTTGTTAATTAAAGCCCGCGCGCATGCGTAGAGATTTCCTCGCTTACTTTTAGGCTACAAATTTTGCAGAAGAAAAAAAAAGCTCACAAGAATGTTACAAAATCTTTTAAATCCTTGTTAAAGAAAAAATAAATAAAACAAGGAAGGAACAACTAAAAAACAAATCGCCATAATTTGCATTTCAAAGTGAATTTATTTCAATTTTATTTGATATTAATTGCGTATAACTATAAAAAAGCGATTTGGTTTTTCGGTAATAGGCAAAATAAACCAAAAAAAGTTTTCATTGTGTGTTCTCGTGTTGCATCAACGCAGTGTGGTAAGGGTTTTTTCTTAAAATAAAGCAACAGCAGCAATAAGCATGCATGTGATACGCGTATGCTAACGAAACAGATAAAACCACCAGGAATAGATGACGCTGGATAGAAAGAAGAGTGGATTTTATGTATGTATGACTTTGGTTGCATATCAGCGTACTTGCTCTGATACCACGTATGTACTTGTACTCGTATGTTGTATGTCTGTCTGTGCTCGTATGTGCTTAGCTGTGGGATCTTGAAAGCGTTTAACAGTAGCCATTCGATTCATTGCAATACAATATACATATTGTTGAGAAGTAGAGAAGTACTCAATGGCCTGCAGCTGCCAACAATTGAAGAAACTATAAGATCAGTGTTTTTTTTTCATCATATGCAAACTTTTTTCTTATGTACCCACAAACTGCCGAAACAATATTAATCGTTACAGCAGCAATATAAGAACAATATTTTTAGCCTTAAGGAATTTCAAAGTTGATATTCACTACAATTCAGATGTTTTGTAGGTACGAATGACAGGATTTAGACAAAAAGAGATGGTAAATAAATTTAAATGGCTTTTGAAAGGCATCATTGAGCTTATCTTAAAAATAATACTCTATTATTTGCCTATATTTAAGGAATCAGAGTTATTCCGCTCCTTGTTGCCATTTTAGCCATTTCAGTGCTACATTTAGCATATTTTTTTGTAACAAATTATTCAAGTTTTTCTAAGATCAGTTAAAAGACCTATGTATATAAATTTCAAATCTAGTATTTAAGTTTTTCTTATTTAGAAGATTTTAGCAGAAACTGTGAACCGATTTAACATTCTCTTATCAGCATTTTCTGGCAACACTGATTCAGCTAGCAATTTGATTGCAAGTCAGGAGTCAGGGTTATTTTTAATATTCTTCATAATGTTTAGTTACGTGGTCAAACACTTAATTCTTAATTTCAAAAATTTACTCTAAAAATTCATTTGAAGTATCTGACAAAGTTAGAAATATTTTTTAATATTTTAATATGTATTAAAATTCTTCTTAGCCGAACTCCTCTGTAGTTTTAAATGTCAAATGTTGATTAATTTAGTCCAGCCCTTTTCCAGTTTTTTTTTATTCCCTACAAATAAAAAAATTTCTTTGGTTGCAATGATGGCCTACCTATTCTTTTGAGCCAAATCTCTTAACAATGAGCAAATTTTTTTCAAATTTGAAACAAATAACAAAAATTAAAAATTTAAAAAACCCCGATATATCTAGAAAAGATGTGAAATCTTCTAAACGGCTGGACCGATTTTCTTCAAACATGGTTAAGAACCATCTCGATCAAGTCAGCTTTCAAACAGAGAAAACTAAATCAAAATCGGTCCAGCCGTTTGGGCTGTACGTGGACACGGACAGACACACAGATACACAGACACACTACAAACTTATAACACCCCTTTTTTTGGTTAAAAATAGCAGTAAGTAAAAAATACGATTAGTAGTAAATTTGGGGAATATACTTAACGTGGCCAGATGGTTTCTGCAAAAATCGGGACATGACCGATCAAAATGTCGGGGTTGTTTTGAAAAGAAAACACCGTAAAAAAGCGGGATTTAAAATAAATAAAGCAATAACTGCACTTAAAAAATATTTGAAATGAATTTTTATCAGTTGCAATTTAATAAAAATCGAATAAGAGATTGAAAATTTCAAAACTCTAAAAAGAGGGATAGAAATTCGAGGTGGGATCAACCTATGAAAAGCGGATAGTCCCGCCTAAAACGGGTTAAGTATACTGGACTGGGTAGCAGTTCGTAGCCCTATTCTTTGGATTTTTGTCATAGTGACTTGTGTGAATTGCCCTGATGGACCAAACTTTGTCCTTATTTAGAGGAGGTTGTTTTTGCTTGAAATCAGTATTAAATCTGTCCCGTAATGATTTTACCTTTTTTAAGGCAATTGATGTGAATGGCGGAGTCAGGCATTCCAAAAAGCTGTTGCCGTAACACTGCTGTCCGACAGACTCACCTTAGCCTTCTTTGATGCCCGCTCTCCCAAAGAAATCCACTATTCTGTTTGCTCTTTGGTCTCTGGTATTTCGTGATGAATCCATGTTTCGATCAAAGTTACAAAACGGCTCAAAAACTCGTTCGGATTGCAGCTGAACATTGCAAAATATTCCTTTGAAGTGGTCACATGGTGGTGATTATGGTCCAAAGTGAGCAGAACCCATAGCGCGGATAGCTTCTTCACATTGAAATATTCATGAAAAATGTGATGTATTCCCTGGATTGAAATACCTAAAGTCTCAGCCATCTCACGTAGTTTCTTTCTCCGATCGTCCAATATCGGCTGCACGAAATATCGCCCAAGTGCAAATCGCCCGAAACAGCTAAATGAAGGGAACGCCCGAAATTGTTGGGTGATTAGTCATTGTGAGGAAATACCCAAAATAAAACAGTGTGCCATCGCCCAAAAAAAGTGAAGAATAACAAAAAAGTGTGTAAAACGAACAATCGCCCGAATTTTTTGTGTGTTTGTTCATTACGTACAATCACCCAAATTTGGAATGAATAATCATTCAAAAAAATCTTTTTTTGTTTTTTTACATTTTGCGAAAATTTGGCAATTATTATTATTCATTATAAACAAATGCCCAAAATTCTAAATGTTGAGTAGCCCAAAGTCGATGAACAATCACCCAATTTTTTTAAAACAATTTTTGGGCAATTCTACATATTTGTTTTTCGGACGATTGACACTTGGGCGATAATTCGTACAGCCTCTAATATCATTCCATGGATGTTATCGAATATTTCTGGCGTAACGACTTCTTTTTGGGCGATCTGAACATTTGGAGTTTTTTTTGTGCTGGTACGATCATAACGAAGGTCAGTAAAGGGCCGTTCACATATTACGTAACGCATTTTCCACGATTTTAACACCACCTTCCCCTCGTAACAAAACACAAAATTCACTTGTTTCCATTTCCCTAACAATTAACGAGATTGTGCCCTTTCAATGGGTGTCGCATGTAACTACATGCACCTAAACTAGAATTTCCTTTCAATTGCATTATCCATATGTACATATCGGTGGCTTAATATAAGAAAGGCGGAACTCGAATTTTCTATATTTTATAAGAGAAGCAAAAAACCGAAGAAAAACTAAAGCATTTACATGCAGAAATAATTTTTTAAGTGGCCACAAGTCTTTCATTTTAAAATGCAACGTACTAAGATCTTCAAGGAGGATGCAATTAAGCGTTGTCTCCCAGAAAACGTTAAAAATGCGATTTCGAAAAAAAATCGAGATGTGTCCTTTTTATATTAAGCCATCGATATGTATATTTGAAGGAATTTTTGACATTTTCTTTTCTAGAAAAAAAAAATATTACATATATTGCACTTTTCAATAAAATGGTTATTTTAAAATTGAGAGTTTATTAGAAATTAATGTATGCATTATCCCTTAAGGCTCAGTTACCCGACTGTAATGTAAAGTAACTCCAACGTAGGAAACAGCTGAGCGATATTTTTATATGAAAATTAGGTTACGTTACATTACATCTCTATAACCATTTGCATTACTTTTAAACTGTAAACTGTAAAGTTTTAAACAAGCGCTAAATTGCATTTTTTTTAATAAAAAAAAGTTAAGAGTTTACACTTTTCCTATAAAAGAAAACGGCATAAACTACACTTGTATCGAATTCTTTCAGTAGCTCGTTTTTGACACAAACCAATGATCAAACCCATATAATTTAAACGTGTTTAATTATAGAGAAAGAGTTCGATTCGAGTATAGTCTAAACGTGTATAACGAAACGGTTTGAATTATTTAAAAAGTTTGTCTTAATATTCCAGTTACATCTTCACAGAAAACACCCTATTTTATAAAAATCGTTTGCTCGCATACATACACACACTAGTACGTTTGTTGATGGCGCCTTTTTTTCAAAATATTCATAGAGAAACTCCAGACTTTGCACATACACAGCAAACCAAAACGAATAGAAAATAATAATAAAAGAAAGAGAGAAACAAACAATAAAAACAATTACATGTGATATTACAATCGATTTGCAACAAATAAGGCACCGTTGTATGATTGTTGTTGTTGTTGTTACCGTTGTTGGTATTGCTGTTGCTCACACACAGGCAACAAACATGCACACATACATACATACATATGTATATATGTATGTACAAACATATAACTTGTAAAGACAAATCTGGCAGCACTGTTTTGTCACATGTTTATTGTTTTAAAACCGCGCAGTTGGCTACAACAACAAACAATATTGTTAATTTGTTGCTATTGTCGTTTCAAGTGATACTCCACCATTTTTAATGTGGAAACAAAAGTTAAGCTCAAATCAACTCGGTCGAATACAGTTGTTGTAGCAAACAAACTTGGTTTATAGGTTGAAATTAGTTTCAAATGCTGCCATGTTGTCTGTTTCAATTAAATTACGTTAAAAGTAGAAACAAAAATAAAAAGCAAAACAAACAAAAAAAAAACATTTGAATCGACAAGAACGTGTCGTTTAAACCATTTATGGTCAAATTGTTAACAATTCATTAAATGCTTGGAAGCTGCCCGATCGCTCACTCGCAAACTTATATACATACATACATGTACATATGCATAACTATTGTGTGTTTGAGAATTTAAAGCAGTTTAAAAAAATCATTTCATTTGCTGGCAGGCAGGCTGGCTACTCTCCTAATGCTAAAGGTGTATAATTGTTGAAATATTTTTAATGTTTGTATAGTTAATACAACATTCTAAAGGTGACAATTAGTGCGACAACACAACTCAACTGCAGCAGCCAACTGCATGCAGTTCAATTGTGGCGAAACGTAGAAATACGAGTAATAGAGGTTAAATAAGGAATTATAGTCTATTAATGCCACAATCCATTGGCTGCTGTTCGCTATGGATAAGACCTTTTTGGAACATTTAAAAATCTTTTAAAATACATACCAGTAGTTTACGTATGTATGTATGTATGTACGAATGAATGTAACATGTGATAAAATGTTAAACATTTTAAGAATTTCTATTAAGTCTCATAGATTTGAAAAAATGTAAATAATTGTTAACAATCACATTATAAGAAAACTGAAGAAAATATCAAAAACATATTTTTTGTCTCTTAAAAATTTTATTTAAAATAGAAATAATAATAAATTAGAATAGGAAAGGACGGCTATTTTTCATAAATTTAGTTTAGTTTTTAATATTTGTTCCCTAAATAATTTTCGAAACCAAAATTGTGATCGCCAATGTTTGCGTTGTTGTTATGTCAGTTGTGTCACGGGAAATATTTCACGTGAACAAAATGTTCGCCTTTTATTCCCGATAAGGGTGATTATTTTAATATTGTAAGAAATATTTGAAAGTTCGAATATAATTTGCGAAAAAATTTAATTTTACAGTTTTAATGTAATGGAAAATTCGAACAAAACATCGAAATTTATTAAGAATAATTTAATATTGTTTAAATTGAGTTGCATTAAAAATATTTTAGCTTAACTTCGAAATAGGTTAATAAGCCAATTTACTTTATTCGAACATTTTCTCAGAAGTAAATTTTTGTAAGGTATTAGAGTAATTTATTATGACTATTCATATTCACTATGTTCGAAAATTCTCAAATTTCGAAATTTATATACATACATATACATTAGGGCGGGTCGATTTAAAAATTGCACAAATTGCAAGGAAAATCGTATTCTACGGATCAAAATAAGAAACTTTGCCGAAGGAACCATACCTCTAAAATGCATTTTGATGTCCCGACTTTTTATCCGAAGGGTAAAATTTTCTTGAAGGGTAAAATTCTGAAAAATCTCACTTTGACCCATTTAGAGTTCCTCAATCGATTCAAAATGTATGACCGACCCCCACTAATTTTGGAGGGCCGACCCACCTATGCCAGTGGCACACCCCTGGGGATTCCCCATACAAATATTTCAAAAAATCAAAAATGTTTGTATGGGGAACCCCCAATTTAATACATCCGAAAAATCTAAATAAATTTCGAAATTAACTAAGATGTACATATGTATATTATCTTAACGACATACATATTTTATTATTTTTACAGTTTTTTTTTTTTTTTGTTCAAAAAGTTTAACTCAATTTTCAAATTTATTAAAAATAATTCAATACGTGCATTCAATATTCGATTTTAGCATCATCGAAAATTCTACCTTAATTTTGAAATTTACTAAAAAAAATTGAACTACAGAAATAATTTAACATCATTACAATTTCTCTACGTTCGAAATTTCGAACGCAATTTCGCAATTAACTAAGAAGGTAATTTTTCTTAAGGCCGTGATACACTATCCTACACAATCGCACCATTTACGAAAAAATACAACCCTGGTATGATTAAGTATATGAAAATTTTCAAAAGACAATAATCATTCATTAGATCTGGTTTGTAGTTTTTAGTAAATCGTACAATTGTGTAGGCCTTTAAATACATATATATTTTAAAATTATTGCAGTTCTATTTTTTTTCAAAAATTTTAGTTCAACTTGCGGATTTTTTTTAAACTACATAATTCCATACTTGCATTCAATATTCATTTTTGGCATATTCGAAAATTCGAACTTGATTTCGAAATTTACTAAAAATTATTTTTTGAACTACAGAAATAATTTAACATCATTAAAATTTCCCTACAATCGAAGATTCGAACAAAATTTCGAAATTTGCTAGGAACGTAAATTTCTTAACAGCGTATTTTAATATTGCAGTTTTATTTTGTTACAAGATTTGATTTCAATTTCGAAATTTACTAAAAATATGAATTATGCATATTTGAATTCCATTATTGCATATTTGTCATATTCGAAAATTCGAACTTAATTTCGAAATTTACTAAGAAATAAATTTTTTGCACTATACAAATAATTTTACATTACATATTACAATTTCCCCCCTATCGAAGATTCGAAAAAAATTTCGAAATTTGCTAAGAACGTAAATTTCCACTTTGTTTGAAAATTAAAACTGAATTGCGAATTTATAAAAAATTATTCAACAGTATTGCTGTTTCATTTATTCGAAAATTCGAACTAAATTTATTAGGAGATGAGTTTTATTACCGGAATTACAATTTAAAATTATTAAAGATTTACTATATTCGAAAATTTAAACTTAAACGCGAAATTTACTAAGAAGGAAACTTTATTCAATATTGAAATAATATATATAACAGAGAAACAGATATTGCTGCCTCAGTTTCGATTAGAAAATTTATCGAAAAAATGTTGGCTAATTTTTGGAGTAGAAGGAACAGGTTAACTCTTCTAGGAAAAGGAACAAAACGCCAAATAATTATGTTGTTTCCCTGAGAAAATTTAAAAATTATACATACATACAAACATATGTATGTATGTATGTATGTGTATATATAAATATATGAATCGATTTAATAATACAGATTAGTAAACCAATATAACACTAATCTGCTATAATTGTCATGCCACACTTTCAAACATGCCACTTATAACGACAATGTGTTGATAATTTTTGTTTAAAAGGAAAAAAAAAGCGAAATTAATTTAAAACAAATTTCATACAGTTCACTAAAATTTTTGGCGGCTGTTAAAGAGAACGTTTTTATTTTTTATTGCTGCTACCGACATTATTGATATCAATCATGCGTTTGTCATTCATTGTCTTCGTTTTGGAGCAACAAATGTTACCAAAAACTTTGACCACATGTGGCAGGAATAAAAAAATGAAAATAAAAAAACACTCGCAACTCAACACCATAACTGTTGCTTATGGTAGAAGAACGTTGAAGAAAAATGAACCAGAAACTAAAAACTGCAATAAAAATTTTATATTTGCAACTCAAAAAAAAAGAGGAAAAAATTATATTTTTTTATCATTTAAAAAAAAAAAACAAAATAAGAAAAAAGAAATTTTAATTGTGTGTGGTAAAACACGAGACAAAGAAATATTGGCCAGAAGAGACCAACAAGCAACAGCAGCAACAGTAACAATGCGCTGCCAATATGAAATCGCGCATTTTCGTACACATGTTGTAGCTGCATTATTTTTTCTCTTCCTTTGTTGTTGTAGTTGTTGTGCTCGTTGTAATAATGTTAAAGGTTGGCGGGTGGTGTTACGCAGAATCTCTGAGTTGCACTAAGACAACATGAAAATAAGATTGCAAGAAGCATGCGCGGTATAGCAGCGCTATTATAAACAACAACAACAATAACAACAGCAGCAACAACAATAGCAGTCAGTAACAACATCAGCAGCAAGCAGTTAGCCAAACTAAAGTAAAACAAAACTGGCATTTTATCTTTTCACTAAATTAAAAACAAATTGTCAAACAATTGGTCTGCTACTAAACAACAGTTTCAAAGCAGGGAGTCTCAAGTCGGTAAACGAGCACGGGGTCGATTACAAAAAGCATGCCAGCCACCAACATTTAAAAAAAATACACTTTCGCCTAAACTAACAACACAATCGTGCAAACAATATTTTTTTTTTTAAATGCTAAACATGTCGTGGTGCGATTTTTGCGAAAACACAACCCTGCTATGATGGAGTTTATGAAAATGTTCAAAATACAATAACAATTCATCAAATCAGGCCTGTATTTTATCGTAGATCTTGCGATTGTGCAGGATAGTGAGTCATGGCCTTAAAAAAATTAATGAACAAAAAGTTTTCTCTATTTTATGATTAAGGTAAAATCATATTTGGGAATCTCTGCATTTGTCGGTTGTGACTATTTTTTCTGATAACCTATTGAATTGTAGAATTTTATATTTTTGCCTTTTTCTCTTTGCTGCTTTTCTTATATATTAAAAGGTCCTTTGATGGTCGTCAATTGATAGCCAGATTTGTGCAATTATCATTTTAATAATTGCCAACAATCTTCACGATATATGAGACGCAGCGTGCCTTTTGCAACTGCAACATAAACTCTTACAAATTTCAGCATGCAGCAGTTCGTTCGTTTCCTTTGGCTTTTTGTGTTGTTTGCATACCATAACAGCAACTCCAAAGAACTTTGTGAATTCAATGCGATAGCATTTCAATATATTGAAGTACGAGTAGTATAATACAGCGAAAATACATAGGCCTGGCCGGCTCATGAGTCTAACTTAACTGGTATAGCTGTTGTGGCTGGTTGGCTGGCGCAACTGCCTTTGGTTTTGGCATCCTGCCTGCAAGCGCTCATAACCAGTAGCTTAAATTGTAATAAATTTATTACAGATTTTGTCTGATTTCTTTTCCCAATGTTTAGGACTTTTGGCTTTTTTGTGTTGTCTACATTCAGCTACAAGAGAATTTTCTTTTCTTTTAGCTCTCTATATCTCTCGCGTTTTTTATTATTAACAGAGCAACCGGATACACAAACATATTTTATAAGAAATTTCGATACTTAAAAATGTGTTCTTTAAGAAGGCGTTTATTACAAAATAATATATAGACACAAAAACGAGGGCAAAAGCTATTAAAGCAAATATTTTAGTACTCGAAATCTAGTACTTACTTACGAAATCTCGAGCAAAATCTTGCTGCTTTTTACTAGATTTCCCATACAAAACGAAATCTATTTTGTCAGTAGATTTGTAGAAAATACATAATAATAATAATAATAATAATACATATTTTTATTTATTTTTTACTACCCTAAACAACATATCTATAAAAAAAGATGAGTGAATTAGCTACGGTCTGCTTAAAAAGGTGTGTGAAGTGGCTAAATTGCAGTTGGTTGGTTGCAGTATTGGAAATTGTTCAGTTAATGGGTTTTGTTTTGGTTTAAAAAAAAATCTTGATAAATGTCTTGTAAACGGTATAGATTTTCACAAAAATTTTAATTAAAATCTGCTAGATTTTGTGCAGGTGTAAATCCCCTATAAAGGGAATTTGTAAAAAAAAAAATTGAAAATCGCAGAAAGTCGGAAAAAGTCGGAAAAAGTTTCGGAACAGATTATCTCTAAGAATTGTCCATATACGATTTTTTGAAGAAACACAGCTTTTTCTATAAAAAAAAAGTTATTTTATTTTTCAACATAATCTCCTTTGAGTTCTATACACTTAGTCCAACGTTTCTCGAATTTTTTATGCCTTCCGAAAAATATGATTTGTCGAAGTAATCAAAACAGGCATTTGTTTGTGAAATGATTCGTCGTTGGAGCCATTTCTTCAAGTTTGGAAACAAAAAATAGCCACTCGGGGCTAAATCTGGAGAATAGGGCGAATGGGGGAGCAATTTGTAGACCAATTTATGGATTTTTGCCATGAAAACTGCACATGCGTTTGTGGTCGATTGTGACCAAACGTGGCATACATTTTGTTTTTTTTTTAGAAAGAAAAGTAACACTCATTCAATGAATGGCTACAACTATTACTGGTTCCACGGGTGCCGGTTGCCTGACAGTCGAGCTGCGCTAGGAGTTTGGGTGTATGTAGCGGTCGTCAGGATCCTTTACTGAAAGGTCGATTTCGTCCTACCCCATGAGGTTAAAGGGATGATGTTGAACAGTGTGGAGTAGGCACTGGATATTTGGCGACACACACATACGTCCATCTATCTCTGAGCAGTGGTTGAGCTGTCCCGGCAATGGTTGTGGTATTCTCTTGGAGGCCTCGCTGTGAGTGTAGGCAACTGCACTCGCGGCGTGAGAACTTGGAGAATCGTGCGTGGTGGCTGTGGTTGCTACCAAAAACACTGGGAGTTAAATCCATGCTAGTGATTGGCGTGACGCGGTCAGCCAGATACTATTCTAGGTGCTGTTGCCATACAACAGATAGTACTGTTTTGACAAAGTCATAACGGCGAAGAGTTTAGATAGCTCAAACTACCTCAGCAAGGTACTTGAACCTAGTACAGGGATACCTATATTGAAAGATTGCAACCTACATATGTGCCTTGGTAAGTGGGCACATTGGTTCATTCTAAAGGGTGCATGGGGGCGATGGTTTTTCGTTTTACCCGGTGTTTAGACCGCCCGTGAGATTAGGCCGTAAGGGCAGGTAGTCACGATAATCTGGAGCACATCTGCCCTGCTAAACTATCCCACCGATGTTTAAGAAATTTAAAACACACACACGTCTGCCTCTAACACACACAATCTTTACATTTTTTTTTTAACTAGGACCAAGAAGGGAGCAGGCGACAATTTTTTGTGGAATATACAACATACGAGACATCTGTATGCAAAAGATTACACTTGCTTTATATTTGTATATGAAAAGTTAATACAAAATGCAAAAATATGCTGCAAGGAATGATGTATTAAAAAATATGCCAAAACCAAACCAATTCTAAAGCCCTAAACAGCAAATACATAATATACAAATTACATAAATATTAATTTATGTATTTGCGGTTTCCCTGGTTATTAGTGTTTCTTGTTGCATTTAACTAGGTTTTTTGCTATTCATTTGTTTGTTTAATACAAATTTTTCTTGGCTTTAATGCCAATAGCAATTTATCCATGTTGCCCCCCTAGAAGCAATAAAATTATAATAAATTTTATATGTTTTCACTTAAAATGTTATCGTATGTATAAATGTACGATAATATATTGAAGCTAGTGTTCCTACCGCTTATACGAGTTGGTATTAACATTTTGACGGGATTTAAATCAAAGTGATAGTGTTAATTAATAATGGTAAAGAATAAACAAATTTTCATACATGCATGTGGTGAAATGTTTCTTCTTCAAATTAACTAATTGCTTAAGACTTTAAAAACGTTTAGTAAGAAATCAAACACAATGGAAGTTTTTCTTGAATACGAGTATGATAACAAAAATTAAATTTTTATGATTTGATTAGGCTAAAGCTCGTATCGCCGCTCTGTAAGCCAAATTACATATTAATTCACAATTATTAATGAACAAATAACACCAAAGCTAATTGTAAATATTGTGATAAACTCTAGCAAAACGGAACCACTAGCTGTTTTCGAATTTCGTTGCATCTTCATCAACAGCGTTCTATGTGTTTGGATCATTGTGTGTGGTGTCAGTTGATGTATTTTCTGCTTTAACTTTGGTGTTATCTGTGCATTAATAATTATCACATCTAATTTGGCTTACAGAGCGATACAAACTTTAGCCTTATCAAATCATAAATATTGAAACAAATGAAGTTCGAACAATAATAGTTAATTTATTTTTTTATAAGGATGTAAAAGGATTTAAATCTTAATATAGCATAATATTCCAAAAAAAAATTTCCGGAAATTCTTTAACTTTTACAAACGCTTCAGTAACAAAAATCTTTTTACATAATCTTAGGTTTTGAATTTGAATTTTTTTTTATCTATAAAAAATTTAACTAGTAAAAATGTGATGGCATGCTACCTACCACCTGCCTTTGGTAAGAAACTTAAGTCCTAAAAAACATATTTATATTTTACAACAATTGAGCCCTCATTTAAACATTTATACTATAATTTATATTAGAGAGAGAGCATGAATAAATGCATGTGCATAACACAATTTAGCCTTAAACTTCAGCCCTTAAGCCTGAATAACAAAAGGCCGACCGACCGACCGACCGACCACAAGCATATAAAAACTATGATGGTAAAAACTACCTTAACGGACAGTTTTTCCTAAGAAAACGTTTAGCAATTGGCGGGCAACTACAGAAATTGCAGTGACACGCGTCACATAGCAATACAGGCAACTTCAACAAGAAAAAAGCCCCCTCCAGAAAGAATATAAAGCGCAGGCGCGCGCTAGTAAATTTACTGTGTGTTTATTGCTGGCTCCTTGATTATTTGAGAAATAAGGGCACGGAGTATATGGCTTAGTTTTTTTTTTTTAATAGCCAATACTTCACTTGACAGTCAAAAAGATATTCCAAGCAAATGTTAAAAAAAAGAAAAGAAAAACAGCAAATGTGAAATGTAAAACTATTGTACATATTATCAGTTTGGCTTGTGTTGTCAATTTAAGGTTTATGCATGTTGTTGTAAAAATATCATGCTTGAGGGATCTTGTAGGGGTGAATAAAAGCATTTCTCTTTATTATCATATACATATGTATGTACACATATATATGTATATATATGTATGTATGCATTTATTATCATTCCTACAAACAAACAAACATACATATTAAATGTTAATTGTAACGGATTCACCGTATGCCAGACGTCCGTCACATTTAAATTTTTATTCTTATGTTTTTTTATTTTTCCCTACTTCTGAGGGAACAGGTATAAAGTCAACTGTGTTCATATGTAGATACGAGTATGTATGTATGTATGAATGTGTGTACGATTTACATAATCCAATACATTCACAATGCAATAGTGGTGGGTTTTTAAAGGTTCAACCCACTGCTACTTTTACTTTACGCACCCACTCTAGCAATCACTCAAAAACTTTCTTATCTATTACTCTCCTTATTTACTTTGCTCGCAAAGTTGCCAGACAGGGAATTAAGCAAAAATTAACTTGTTCAATGCCCATAATCTCTACATGCAGATAACTTACTTAACGTTTTTAACTACGATTTTGAGTTATGTATGTATATGTACATATATACTACATTCCGAGAAGATAGAGGTGTTACACAAAGGAATGCTATAAAATTCGTATTTACCAATATTTTCGACTGAAAAGTCTCATTTAGATGGAAAATAATGCAATTAATACACAAAAACTAAGAACAAATGGAATTTGCTTTTGAGTTTTCGGCAATTCCAAACAAAAATTCGCAAAATCCCAAATATGGGATTTTTTACTCCCAGCGACTACAAAATGTCAAGGATGGAATACACATGCTTTTATGAGAATCACGGTTGCCAGATGTGACGATTTATCGTCATTTTGACGATTTTGGGTGCCAAAAATAGCATTTTGACGACTGGACGATTTTCGCCTTCAATTTAACGATTTTAAATAATTACATATAAATTAACACATTTTTTCAGAACTATAAAACAATTTTGAACATGACCAAGAACTTGATAGCTTTTGCTGGAATATGCAATCAAAATAAGGAGTAAAAGGACATCAATCTTAATTTTTGTATTAATAATTTTGGAACTAAATTTACTTGTGATAAGATTTTAATAACATTTGAATCCAAGATGAATTCAAAGCCTTAAGCTTACTTGATCCCTACAATATTATTATAGAAAATAAAAATTCTTTCTACGATATTCTACGAATTTCGTCACTTTGTTGAAGAATGTTAGAGACAGGAAATTGAATCGGAACTCAGACAGTTAAAGTTATTAAAATTCACTGATACACCTAAAACTTTTAAATTTTTTTGAAGAAAAAAAAAACAGAAATGAAGAAAGGGCCTAAAGGGTCTTTTATTTCCCCCATTAAGTAACTTTATCTTTCGTTAACTAATCTTATTTCACCGCAATCTTCAGCAAATATAGAAAAAAGAGTTTTTAGTCGTCGAGTTAACTTACGAGTAAACATAACCAAAGTAAGAAATCGGTTGGTTATATTTTCTCTAAGCAATTTTGTATACTAAGGATAATTTAAAACTAAATAATAATGTAATTGCTTTGATTCGAAAGTAGTAACTGATCTAATAGAATTGTTCAATTCCATGAAAAAGTAAATGTTTTACTTTTGACGAATTTTGGACGTTCACGGATAATTACTTTGATGATTTTGACGATTTTTCGATCGAAATTTGACGAATTGACCCCTATTTCATCTGGCAACTATGATGAGAATGATATGAATGAATGATTTTTGACGACAGCAAGGCAATAGGGCGGCAGGTTGTTGTCTATGCTGATTTTGTCGTTCTAGTCCAATTAAATTAATTTCTATTTCTTAGCGACAATAAGCAAATACAGTGTTGCCAGTATAATACAAAATGTTGAGAGAATGATATCATACAATTATTTAACAGAAATAATATCCCGAAATTGACGTAAAAACTAAATTGATTCATTTATTGTTAGTTAATTTTTGAAGATACAATGAATAAATATTAGCATTAAAAAAAATTATTTTTTACGTGATAGATGTAAGTACATTTTAATTTTTTAATTTAATTTTTATAAATGGAAATATTTGATGGTTGCAATACTGATATGTATACATATGTTTTTGTACTTGAATATCATATAATGATGATGTTGCTGCCATCTCCAAAATAATTAAGTAGCTGGCTACGAGGCGACAAATGCAGCCAGCGGCATTTGAAGTTGTGTGTTTATGTAGCCTGCTGCGGTGAATGGGTTTAATGCACCAATTCGATTGCAAAAACTTATTTGATATTATTAAATTGTTTACAGGTGAAAATTTAACAAATTTTTTAATTGATATTACTTAATTTTTCATATTACTTATTTCTGTGTATGTGTGTATATATACATATATATACACATAAAAAAAAAAAATATATATATATATATGTATGCAAATACATATGTATATGTATGTATAATTGTCAGGCAATGACTTTTTACTAAATCATACAAGTAGTACGTACATGCCTAGTTTTTTAACAACAGTAATTATATTATAATTTGTATAACAATACATGGAAGTACATACATATGTATGTATGTATATGTGTAAGTACAAATGTATATATGTATGTATATGCATACAAATATGTATACATATTTAATGACTAAAATTGGAACCAGAGTAAATAAAAAATATACAAAAAATTATTTACATACTTTTTTATAAAAATTTAAATGTTGCTTTCGTTTAAGCTTTTTCTCTTTACATATAATAAACTATACATATCGCTCATTTACTGAAACAACGTCATAACTCAAAAAAAAAAAGATCAGTTGGCCAGAAAACTAGTTTGAAGTTTTCAATTTACACAAAACTGCATGAAAAAAGAAAATTGAATTTTTCTCCCAAGCGTTGAGTAAACAAGATATTTGTATGAAATAAGTCAAAAATTCCAGTTTTAGAGTTCAGTACACCAAAGGTCAAAAGGACCCCTATTGTTTTCGATCCGCTGTCCGTCTGTCTGTCTGTTACAGGCTGTTTTCTCGAGATCAGAATATATAGAACTTTAGCTGCTACAACAAATATATAACAGTTAAAAATTAAAGGGTGTTCCAAAACTACAGACTACAACCATTAACACTAAAATTAAAAATAAATAAAATTAAAGTACTACTCCACCTAGCATTTTGTATCATAATCGAATCTTTTCAGAATCATCTCGACGGTAAAAATTACCGCATATGAGCTCATTTTTCGATCATAAATGATACTCCCGTTGTGAGAAAATGGTACAATACAGATGAATCATAACAAGGAATCATTTATGATACGATTTGCTGATTAATTTTTGAGTAATTTTCTGGTAGTATTAAATCATTAAATCACCTCTTTGCGGTTTCTTTGCATTTTGTTCCTCTATTTTCAAGAAATTAAAATTTGATCATACAGATGAATCATAAGTTAATCCTTTTTCGATCACCCAAGTGATAAATCAGTCTTTAATCATCAAAAGTGATCTGAGGAGAATCATATAAGAGATTTCTGCAAAAAAATAATCACCAAAATGCTAGATGGGTACCAAATAATACGGTGGTATCACTACACCATTCTTGAATGCCTACTGATATCCAAATGTATCTAGATTCTAGATATATGTATGTATGCATACATGTGTACATATATACATATATGTATATGTATGTACATACATACTTGGGTGAACAGATTAATTTATATGTAGGTATGTATTATCTTATTAACACATTAGTATGTAAGTATGTGTATGTATTTAAAATAAAAACATATACATACGCATATGTGTACACGAGTTTCGACTATAAGTACATTGACCTGTTTTTGTTATAGATTTTAAATAGAAAACAAAATATGTTTTTATAAAATCATTTAAAAAAAATAGGCATTCATTAGTTATTTTCTCATTTTGTTATTTTTTTTTTTTTTGATATCATTCGTAATATTTTTGGAGTAAATTTCTTTGTTTGACTGGTGGCAACGCAGTTTTCTTTTACACAAACATAATACACACACTCTTACAAATCAAATACCTTTTTACATGCTGACCAGTGTGGCCACAACTAAAAAATTTTTTAATGCTAAATGGGGCTTAAAATAATGCTAAAAATGCTAAAAAAATATTTGAAAATGCTAAAATATAATGCTAAAACTTTTTAATGATATTTTATTAATTATATCGATATAACGAAGAAATATTTTATTTAATTTTAATAAAACAAACAAAGTTGATTCAAAAGTTAAAACAACAATTCAGGAACATACAAAATACGAGTACAATTGCTGAATTCATAAAACCTCCTGTATCTTTGTACGATCGTATTAAATATAAAAGTGTAAAATTTGTTGCTGGTAATTTTCATATAAAAATTAAATACATAAAATGATTTTACACTTTTATTTTATGTATATGTTTTAATGTATTAGCATGCCTGCTATCAACATACTATGAAAGAAATTTAAAAAATACTTTTTGCATTAAAAAATGGATTAATTTACTTTTCTATTTTTTATTTTACGTCCAGGAGCCAGATTCAGCAACGATGAATTGTGAAGTGTTCGACTCCGAAAAACTTAATTAAAATACTTTTTTTCTTCTTATTATTAGGTGTTTGATGTTTAAAATACATTAATGTGTAGTTTCCACAATGCAAGCAAGCGACTTGTCTAGAAAAAATATATGAAAAGCACTCAAATGTTTGAGTGATTCCTATACAAATTTTCTAGACAAGTCGCTTGCTTGCATTGTGGAAACTACACATAAGGCGGCTATTAGACGCTCATACTCGGTATATGAGCATGACAGACTTTCGTACATTCCAACAAACACCTCTTAAAATGCGCGATCTAACTAAGTCATCTTTATGCTTTGCGTACTCAACGTTTCCACATGGCATGACATTTCGTTGTAACTTGAAGTTATAAGTGATTTGTTAAAACAAATGCACTATCAATAATGTTATCACATGAAAAAAGCATTAATTTGAGCAGTCTACACTTAACATTAACTTAAAGTTTATGTTCAAGTGAGCCATCTTATGTTAGGAGACCGCAAGTTACGAAAACATAAATGAAATTTAAACTGAATTTGACAGAACATATATTAAAGGAGTATGATGACAAACACAAAAATTCAAAATTCCTTAAAGCTGAAAAACACGAATTTTGCATTATCACACCATTCTCAAATACCAAATATGACAGCTTGCCGCTTAAGACGTCTTTTGCTGTTTACATGGTTTCCATCATTATACATTTCTACAAAAACGACAAAATACAATGAAATACAGGAGTTTTTACCTGTATAAATGGAAAAGAATATATGATATTTATAAAATTAAAAATGCTAAATAATGCTAAAAAAATAATACAAAAATGCTGAAAAAAATGCTAAATGCAAAATAAAAAATTCACTGCTAAATCAAAATACATAATGCTAAATTTAGCAGTGAAAATGCTAAAAGGGTCACACTGATGCTGACTGTGAGCGTGAGTGTGTGTAAGTTGACTGGTTTCTTGCACTTTTTTTCATTGATGTTTCTCTTTGCCAAGCTGCTATTGGCTGTTTCGTTATACGAGAAGGCGTTTACTTGGTTTATACAGAGTCACAAACTGCTTTGACCAAAACAAAAGCAATGCATGTGCATAAGAATTTGTTCATTTATTCTACTCTGTGTTCCGGAATTTCAATCATATTTTATTTTGGTGTTTTTTTTCAAGTTTAGGTTTTATTAGATATTACTAAATATTAGAAATTTATTATTAATTGCCATTAAGTCTTAGAAAACGAATTTTTGTTATGAAAGGCAGAAGGAGCGAGTAAGATAGCGACAGAAAGTAAAGTGTCGAACAAAACTACACACATATTGAGCCCTGGTAGTAAAAAAATTTACTTTTTTATTGAAATTAAAATTTTATGGGCCTACCCATAATTTAGAAGCATCAAAATGCCAAAATTATTGATAGCTTTTAAAATACAAGCTGTAAAATTGTATCGTAAGCCACCATTTCTGTATATAAATCACATGCATTTGAATATGTATTATAAAAAAAAACTTCTCTTGAAAACTTTAATTCTTGTCACTTACGTTTAGTCCGGATTTGGCTAAGATACATACGTATGTGTACATATCATATATGCTTCATAAAAATTTGTTGACTTCCAGCAAACATACGTATACACATTACATTACGTATACGTACTATGTACATATTTCTAATTTCTCATTTTATAATGTGTAGTTTCCACAATGCAAGCAAGTGACTTGTCTTGAAAATTTGTATAGGAATCACTCAAAAATTTGAGTGCTTTGCATATATTTTTTCTAGAAATGTGGAAACTACACATAAGTATTTACTCCTTTATATGTATTGGTCAAGGTGAATTTATTACCACCCCCTAGTCAGCCTAGTGCCATATGTCTCTATGTCAACACTCTTTTCTCTAGCGACAATTGCACTAGTTGAAATGTCGACAATTTTCCTTTTATGCGCGAGTAGTGATACGTTAGAGACAACAGTTCTAGTGTATTTCTGGTGACATTGTCAATGAACGCGTCAATAGTTTGTTTTTCTTTTTTATTATTATATGCAATAATGTTGAAAACTTACGTACATATCTATGTATGTATGTATTTAAGTTTGTTGCCCCAACCCTTATACAATTGTAGACGAGGGTCACTAAAATGTTCTAGTGATTCTTTAGTTCAAATATCTCCATATGGTCGTAAAAGAATAGTGCTAAAGTCTACTGGTAGATTTTCAATGACAACCCTATGTTATATGTCAATAGGCAATTACATTGGCTGCGGTACACCTATTCAGTTGTACTATTGACAATGTCACTAGTAAATCACTACAATTTTACTATTGACATCGAGCGAGGAATATCGATATTGTAGACTAGAGCCCCTAAAATTTACTAGTGAATCATTGGTGCCAATGTCTCCATGTGGTCCCAAAAGAACTACTTTGTCAGTATTGCTACAGTCTAGTGGTGGATTTTCAATGACAAGCTAATGTTAACTGTCAATAGATAATTACATTGGCTGGGGTACACCTGGTCAGTATTACTACTGACAATGTCACTAGTAAATCACTACAATTTCACTATTCGCATTTTCTGCAGGGCAGATGGATAAATAACCCGTGATAAGCCTTTTGCACAAACAAAATCTCTGCTATTTTTAGTATTCCATACATCAACGGTGAAAATGAAACCTATTATTTTCGCTACGGACCGTCTGTCCGTCACAGGCTGTTTTCTCGAGAACCGTTAGAGATACGGAACTGAAATTTTCACAGAATATGTAAAATTTTAGCCACTACAACAAAAAATGTATGACAGTAAAAAATTTAGGGGTGGTCTAAAACAAGCAACGAAAAATTTTAAAGTCCCATGTATGTAATATATGTACATAGAATTATTATATGTACTATATAGACACTTGAAACTTGTAAAGTTGGGGTATTTTTATGCAGACTACAACAATTAACACTAAAATTAAAAAAATAATTAATATAAAGAGTGTTCTATCAGTTAATGTAATTTTGACAACATGCTGTATCTTGGAAACCGCAAGAGGCAAACTCCTGAAATTTTCAGAAACAATAAAGCTAATAAATCCCAAAATTATAAAATAGCCAAAAACCGAAAAAAAATCGACAAAACAAAAAAATCGCCAAAATTAAAAAAAAAATTCTAAAACTAAAATAAGTCGCCAAAAACTTGAAAAATCATCGAAATGAAAAAAATCGCCGAAAATAAACAAAAATCGCCAAAATTAAAAAAATCGCCAAAATTAAAAAAATCGCCAAAATTAAAAAAACGCAAAAAGCCGAAAAAAGTCGCCAAAACGATAAAAAAGCACCCAAACTAGAAAATCGCCAAAACTAAAAAAATACCATAATAACAAAACGCTCAAAACCAAAAAAAAAAAAATAACCAAAAAAAAATTATATAGGCTAAAGTTCGCATAGTATTACATGTATAGTGGCCGTACAGAACCCTTCGTGCGCGAGTCAAAGTCGCACTTTACTAAATTTATCTTTTTTTATTGTGTCATGCAATTTCCCATATATATTTCTTATATTTTCTGGTCTATAAAACTTATGAAAACACTGAAAAACGCTGTGAAATTTAAAATTCTCATTTTCATTTTAGGTTGGTGTTTTAATTGAAAAATTCAAAATTTTCTCAACTTTTCAGCTTCATTTAAACTTTTACTAAAAGTTTGAGTTTACAGTCTAAATAAAATTAACGTGGAAATGTCGACGAGAAAGTTTCTATTGCTTACTTCAATTTTTTAAAACAAAATAGAAAATTTGTTTTTGCTTTTAATATAAGTAAGCAATAGAAACTTTCTTTTCGACATTGTGGGCTAGAGGCCGTTAATTTTTAAAAAATAATTGTTCCACTTTAAATTTTGTGCCTGGTCGTATTACGACTACGACGATTTTGTAGTAGATTAAAGAAAAAATGTTACAATGTTCTTTAGTCTAGTAGATACAAAATCGTCGTTGCCGACACTAGTAATAAGGCCCTTCATTAAATACGTAATTATATATTTAGTTAGAGATTAAAAAAAAACAAATCGCAAACAATTTAATTTGTTTCACAAAATTGTAGCTGAGCTTCGATCGACACTGTATGTTGTTTTCTTCAAGCATTTCTGTGCTGTTTTTGAAGTGAATATGATGCATACATGTGTAGCTAGATATACAACCCTACAAGCAAAGTAATACGAAAATGATTCGAAATTGTATTGCTTGGAAGAAAAATATTATTGCGGCAACAATCATATTCGTATTGCGGAAGTTTCCCCCTTCGGGAGAGGTTGTGCGGCCAGGGCGATACTTCCAAGAAATACGAATGCAATACTTCTAGAAGATAATCATCTAACTGAACTATTTATGATATTGCCAGATTATCTTGAGGAAGATAAATTATTTATAACGATAGATTATCTCCCAAAATACAATTTTACAATTTTGTTAATTATCTGAAGAAGAAGAAATATATATGTATATATATGTATGTATGTATATATGTATGTATGTATATGTACCATTAATTTAAATTTGATGCAATTTTTTAAGGTCAACTAAATTCAATTTATCCTCACAGGAGTCATCATATTTTTATTATTAAAAGGAATTTCCTGAGCTAATGTTTTGAAAATTTTCTGATTGTTTTTATTTCAAATCAAATATTTTTTTTATCTTCTAGTTAAAAACATATTGATAAATTTATTGCGCATGTGATAAAACACCAGGCTGAACAAAAAGCAACATTTTAATAACACAAAATACTTTGTTAAAGGAAAAAATAAATAGTCAATACATTTTGAACTGTTCATTCAAAATGTTTCACTAAAATGAAAATATTTTAATATCAAAAAAGTATTGCTTTGATGATTTTCATCTAAATGATAAAAATAAGATATTGTATTTATATCGTCTGGGCAATATATCTTCCAAATGTTTGTAGGGTACGTATATATGTATATATGTATTTATGTATTTATATACATATGTATGCATACGTACATTAGAGTGGGTTTATTTGTTAGGGGATAAAACAAAATTAAAAAAGAGCTAAATATATGTATATAAAAAAAAATATATATCTTATTCTTTAATATTTTTAGGGCCTAATTCATAAAAAATATTTTGGTTTTATAAAAGGTTTAATAATCAAATTTCCATAGAAAATTTGTTTAATAAACCTCTTATAAAGTAGAAATATTTTTTATGAATAAGACAGTTAATGGGCCTTATTACGAGTGTCGTATTACGACTACGCCTACGACGCATTTGTGCTAGATTAAAGAAAAAATGTTTCAATGTTCTTTAGTCTAGTACAAAACCGTCGCCGTCGAAGTCGTAAAACGACACTCGTAATATGGCCCAATATGTACATGGAGCAACCGATTTATTTTGGATGTGTACATAGGTGTACATATCACGAAAACCAGAACATAGCCTAAGATACGGAGTTTTCATCTTACAAAATTATTTCAGAAACAACTCTTAGGCTGAGTTTAATGTGGCATTTCTTGTGTGTCATTTGCCCAAAAAAGCGTAACCAACTAATTACTTATGAAAAACTGTTTGATTCAGACACGTATTTATTGATTTAAACAGTTTCCAATCATGTTGGATTTTACACAGAGAAAAAACTGCCTCATAGAATCAATAAGATTTTCTCTATGAAACGTTTTTAGGCTAAGGGATATCCCAGCAGAAAGAAGCGAAGATTTTTTCATAGAGATTTCTTATTGTTTTTATGTGGTAAATCTTATTAATTTTATGAAGAAGAAAACCACGTAAAATCAAGAAGAAATATTATTATTCAAAATTTTTTTAATCAATTTACGTTATTTTTGGCACCAAAAAAACAATCCATAGAGAGAAACTTCTTGATTCTATTAGGTTTTCTTATAAATTGTAAACTATAGGAATTTCTTATTGATTTTATTACGTTGCCTTATTAAATTTTTGAAAAAGGTTTTCTTCTTGATTTTATTAGGCTATCTAATTGATTTTTTCAATAAGGTTTTCTTCTTGATTTTAGTAGGTTCCTATATGATTATGTCTAAAGCATCTCATTGATTTTTTTAATAAGGAAATCTTCTTGATTTTATGAGGCGTCTTGTTATTTCGTTTCTATAAATAGACATACAGACAATTTTTTTCATGATCTTTTTAATTTTTGTATAAGAATGTTTGCACAATAATTGCAATGGTTATTCAGGCTGCTTGTTAGCATATTGGTTCACGGATGGAAATCATGGTACAATTGTACTTTTTATGGTACATTTTTGACCTCGTTGGTACCGTGGTACTACCGCGAATTACTTGGTACAATTTAAAAATGCCAATGTTTTACTATATCGTCAGTTTGTTTCTGGTTTGCGGCACATTATATACAAAATACATTATGCCTGCAGCAAACCAGAAACCAACCGATGATATGGTAACATTAATTTTGCCTGTTGTCTTTAATTTTTTTGTGTGTGTTTTATTTAGGATAACCGATCTCTATGAATGTAATATTTATTATTTTTTTATGTTATTTTTAATTTTTTATACTGAATTTTTATACACATTTTTGTTAAGTTTCCGTTTTTATTGTTTACTTCTGAATTTTTACACATATTTTTTTACGTTTCCGCTCTTATTAATAAATATTAAAAAAATGGTACCGTCATGGTCCAAAAAGTACATTTTGTTTTCACAGTTTGTACAAAATCCAAGAAGTAATTTTCCTTCCCTGTATTGGTTAGAGTGCTTGTCTATCAGGTAGAAGTTTGCTGGTTCAATACATAATGTGTATGTATAAATAAATAACATCTACAATATACTACAAACATACATACATACATATGTATATGGTATAGAATTTAAATGAAAATACATAAAGACGTAATTTTTTTTATTGAAAAAATCAATAAGATAACCTCATAAAAACTACAAGATTTCTTCTTGATTTTTTCAAAAAGGTTTTCTCTATGAAATTAATAAGATTTCCTTATTGAAAAAAAACCATAGAGATTTCTTATTAATTTTGTTCTATTTTATGAGGTATTTAGTAGGCACTGTTTTCTCTGTGCGAGTAGTATGTACTTTATCAACCTCTTGAAAAATATGATTAGATTAGATTTCTATGCAGATTTACACGAAATAGAATTTGATTTTAGAGATGTATGGTTACTGGGGACCAACTTTTTATGTTTAGTTCATTTTTCTGTTTAATTTTTGATGGAAACGAATTTATCCGCACTAATGTACACACACACACACACACACACATATGTATGTACATATATACGAGTACATAGTAAATTTAAAACGTGTAGAAAATTATAATAGTAAACAAATATTATTTATTTATATTTTTAGGTGATTTTTTCAACATATGTGTTCCTAATAACAAAACTTTTTAAACAATTTCGAGTTAAATTCAATAACACCATTATAAAGAAAAAAAAATGGACATGCAGATATAATACAAAGGTATGTATGAATATAAAAAGCCTAGATATGATTTATTTAAATTTAATTAAAGGTTGTATGGCCTCAAAATTTTGCATTAATATTTCAATATTGCTTATACAGAACTCCGGGGTGTTAGTTCTATTTTTTGAAAGGCATTATTATTTTTAAAAATTACTTGTAATACTTTGAACAGAAATTTTAAAGCGAAGTAACTTTATGTCATGAGTGCTGGAACGTAAGCCCAATTTTCAATATAAATTTGGCTAATTCATTACAAAATGGCAAGCAACTTGAAAGCAAATAATTATAAAGTTGCCAGATCTGACAAGTGAATGAAAGATTAAACTGCGCCGGTTAATGAAACCTTAAAAAAATACCCCTTTATACCTGCTTAAATACCACAATTGTTACGCATTACAATATGTTAAAAATATTTTCAAGTACATATTTAATTTATTTTTTATTTACATAATTTTATAAATATACATATATGTACTCATATTAATTTTTTGTTTTTGTAAAACAATGATCTCGTGATTAATTTTCAAGTTTAAGAAAAAAAATCTTGTATTAATATAAATTTAGGACAAATTTTAAATACCTTGGATCACAAGAACAACAATGGTATTGTGTAAAACTAAAATAGTTTAATGACCTATTTCACAGTAACGAAAGAAAACTTTCGAGTGAAAATTTATATTCAAAACAAAAATAATATACGAAAATTTGTTTTTGTTTTGGTTTTCAATATAAATTGTAAGTTTTTTTAGGACCAGCACTCAGGGGATAACCCCTACTCATGTAATGCATTGTGCTAAAACAAGTCGAAAGTTTTCTATCGTTTTTGTGAAAGAGGCCATAAATCACAATATGGTCACCCCTTCCTTATTCATAAATATTTGATTAAATAGGCATGCTAATATACATACATACATACATATATACAATATATTATGTATGCTTCCCCCACCCACCCCCAAAGCAAATGTTGTTGTACCAAATGCATTAAGACATTTCAGTAGTTTCTCTGACAAAATTTTTATAATAAAAATTTTAAAAATATTGATTTTTAAGTACATGTGAAAATTACTGTTTTAAATAAATATGTATAATAAATAAAAAATGTATGTGTAAATTATTGCGAAAAAAGCAGCAACTCTGTTGTACATAGAAAAATAAATCGTACTTTTTTTTAAGAGAAGTAACACTCAGGCAATTAATCCCTACTACTATTACTAGGATAGTGATTGAGAAGACAGATGGTAAAGGAAGATATAGAGGAAAGTTGCATTCTTTTACAGCGCCTCTGGTGTCAATGAGGCGTATTAAATTTTTCGAAGCTGTGTTTAGTAGCCATTTTATTGGTTATTTTACTGCGCCGATGATACTGCTGCAGAATACAATGCATAATCCTAACAAACCAAATGCTCCTTCCGATTTCGGAACCGAAATATTACCGAAATCGTTACGATTTTTGTATGAAATGGTTGACACGACTTCGGAACGATACACAGAGGAGTAGTATTTGAGCCAAAAAGCTGGCCATTACTTTTTTTTTTAATTTATACTGCTTGTGAAAAGTTATTGAGTGCCCCTAGATCAATGAAACTTGGCAGATATACATATGTACATATGTCTAATAGTCCTAGGCTATATTGTCGCTTACGATAAAATTTTACAGCCCGTATCTTAAAAGTTATCAAAAATTTTGGCATTCTGATAATTCTAAACTATGGGTAGGCCCATAAAATTTTAATTTCAATAAAAAATTCTATTTTCGATAACATGTCGCTTTCGATAAATATGTATTAGATTTACAAAAAAACCGGTTCTCTATTACAAAAAAAAAAAAAAACGGGTTTTCACAACTCTAATCATCCGTTTTTCTAGTGGTTTAAGTTTAAAATCATGCAGCACAACAAACTGTTATTCTTCCTATTTTATATTCTTCCTTCCTGCAGAATATTAAAATAAAATAGAACTAAAAGTGTCAGTTGGACAATCCACATAATGTTGCATATATACATACCTACATACATACATACTATACTATACACATACACACATATGTATGTATACCAACAACAAACATACATACATATTTACTACTAAGAATTGCACTCGTACGTACTCGTACCTCTACAAAACGCCCGCCAAACATTCAAAACCAATTAGTAAGAAAGAACGCGTGCTAACAAAAAATTATTATCTACTAATAATAATAATAAAATAAAAAAATACTGCAATTCCGCGCACACATAAATACCTATAAATAAAAATAATTGTACTGATCGCAATGAGAATTTTTCACAGCAGTGTTTGAGTATGTGTGTGTGTTAAAGGATAACTGTGCGCTTGCGCCCCTTAAAGGAACATAGTAATACTTAAGGGAAAGAGCACACAAGCCTTATTTCTAAAAAAAATAGAAGATCTTTTAAATTTAAGGGTGCATACTGAACAACATATGGAGTAACTGAAATCCTTACCATGCCACACGAACCTTAATAACAACAACAGTTTGAAAACCGTTTTGATTCGTTTCACCTTCGTTTTCTCTCAATAAAATTAAATTTTTTTTTTGCTTAGTGGTAGTAAAAATATATACTCTCTTATTGCCATGAACTGCTGCTAAGGTACATAAACACATACATACATACAAACGAGTACAAACATACATACATATGTATGTACATACACGTACAAATAATATTGTTATTGGCAGTAGTTGTAGTAGTGGTGGTTCAGCTTACTTTGGTTTTGGTTTAAGGCAACGATTTTAGCCAACTAACTAACTAACTGACTTACTTGGCTAACTAAACCGTGCATATCACACCAGAGTCTTTTCAGAACATAACAATCGTTAAGAGATTCAGTCAGGTGCCAAGCACCAAACCGAACGGACGTGTGCTCTTTCTTATTGCCAGAAAACAGAATATACATATATATTTTTCATTTCAAAGATATTTAACCAAATCAACAAGGCGTAGTTAAAATTTTAGCTTAACAAAACGTTTTCCTAATAACGGCTTAATTTTAAAAATAAAAAATTAACACCGATCGCAAAAAAAAATTTTAAGTTTACAAAAAAAAATTCACTGCAAAAGTTTAACAAAAAAAAAAAAGTTTTAAAAAAGTGCCTAAAACAAATACATACACATGCGAATATATTTAAAAATAAATGTTGTGTTGAAAGTGTAGAAAAAAGTTTTCATTAGAAAAAAGAAAAGAGAGCAGAAGAAAACTAAAAGATTTTTTTTTTGCTTAAAACAAATTGTTAATGAAAGTTAAAAAACTCTTCATCATGAATCACTTATCCCCACCGCCTTCACCCCAGTCCAAGCCTACGGCTTTAAATAATTTCAATAATAGTGCTTTGGATATTAATTTAGCTAGTTCCAAAAATTGGATACAAAGAGCAACAGCTTTCAATAGTGCTATGGCAAATGCAGCAGCTCAAAAGCTGAATGGCAGAGGTAAAGCTTAAAGAATAATAAAAAAAAACTAAAGCTTGAAAATGTACGGCTTATCAAAAATGGAAATTAATATGTATATCATATTTAGTTATGTAAATGGAAAGAAACTTAAATTTGTAATTAGACGGTAAAATGGCAAAGCTCTTAAGACAGTTTTGCTTAGTATCTGGATATACATACATACAAATACATAGTTACCACTAAGTTTAAAAAAAAATCATCACATTGATGTTTTTTGCAATAAATTATTTATGTATCTCTTCTTAAAAAGTGCATATGTATATAAAATTCTATAGAGCTTTTTTAATCTAAAAATATGTTTTATGGATATGGTAGCAAGTGTTTCTATGACAAACCTTCACAAGTTTACATACATACATACATATGTAAATTATAAAAAACTCACAACTAAACTTTAAATTGCTTATTGATAATTCACACAGCTTAACGAAAGCTCTATAACCATTCTGTTAGTCGAAAAAAAATAAAAGTTTGAAAAAAGTGTCCTTTTTTCAATTTAGTTAATTTGTGTCTTAAGACCCCCTATTCACAATGCTTTAATTAAAATTGAAAGCTAACAGGGACTTTAACGCCAAGTTTTGTATGAAGAACTTACTTATGTACGTTAACTCTTAATCATACATTGCGAAAAAGGACGTTAATGGGAATTTTTAATGTTCAAAAACTTGCACAATAAAACTTTCAGAGTTGTAATAAATTTACTAACTTTAAAGTTTAAAAGCTAAAAAATAATAAATAAAATTTTTTAATTTTACTTCATTACTGAAAATGTATTAGTTTTTTATTTATTTATTTCAGTCTTTGGACAAAAAAATCCTTACAAACTAAGATAACAAAATACCTATAATTATGTATATAGGCATTTCCATAAATGTGAAGAGTACTAATTTTTTTTCAAATAAGGAACCAATAACTTACAACTTCTCATTACACCAATAGAATTTCGAAAAACTTACGTAAAAGTAATATAAACAGCTTTATCCAGTTTTAAAGGCTCAACCAAAAAAAAAATTCCCGAACTAAAAATATAATTTTAAAGCCATGAAAATCTATAGGTTAGGAAGGGTGGTGCTATACCTCACCTCCACTCGGAGACCCAATTGGGTCCATTGTAATTAGCTCAAAACCTATGAGCGCTGTGAGCTTTCAAGCTTTTAGTTTTGTTCTCGAAGCTTTTAATGTTTTACAAATTTACCAGCTTCAAAGTAAGTCTTCGAAACAGATACATTTTTGATTATTTTCTAACAGCTTTCGACCATAAACTTTTAAAAGCTTTTACGGCAGAAACTTGTGGAGTTTATTATGCTATAGCAAATGTTAAAAATATTTACATAATCAAAATTTAGGTTTTTTTTTTATCAGGAATAATTTTTTAATCAGGCCTAAGTTCAGTATTTTCAATTCTTATTGAATGAAATATTTTTATTAATTAATGCGATTTTGATTAATTTAATTTAATATGTTTTTCATGTTAATAACGAACTGCACAAATATTAAATTCACAATTTTAAATTAAAAATTATTTTATAGGCAAATTTTGTAAAAAATTTCGTTTATAAACGTTTCAAAGAGAAAAAAATCTACCCTTTAATTTGAAAGCTTTGAAGGTTTACTGCGGTATTCATTAGAAAATACTTTTGATTTAAAAAAAAAAGGTTTATAAAAAAATTTATTTAAGGTTTATTTTTATTGAGCCTCTATAAAACTTAAAATAATATTTTTGGGAACAAATGAGATAGAAAAACTAATTGAAATAAATGTTACGACAATAATAATTAATTGCTTAAGAAAAATAGCGAGAATGTAAGTCATTGTTCTAGGGGCGTGCTGAAAATAAAAATTAAGCTTTAACAGCCTTATTTATAAAAATTATTAAGGCTCTATAAAGGATTTTTAAAAGAAATTTGCATACAAAATTTTTCTTATTAAGCGTTTAATAATTGTTATAAATAAGGCTTGTAGTAAAAAAATAATACAATTACATAATTTCCCTTGCTTTTTATTCTATATAAAACAAACATTTACGTCGCTTGACTTCAAGTATTATTAAGATCAAAATATTCCAACTGTTTAAAAATATTAAATCTTTAAGGTTCTAAGGGATTGTCCCACGATGTCGACAACGTTCGACTTGTCGCACACTCACATTTGAAACAAAAACAAAATAAACCCCCTTATTGTGAATGGCGTCGTCGACGTCACATCAAGACGACAGTAAATATTGTAACTTGTCTACTCTTTATCGGCAACTATTGGCTCTTATTGACAATCTCTTACTAATCTCTAAGGCTTTGTAAATTAATGGACCATGTTAGTAGTAGTCAATTGTTGTCGACAAAGAGTATACAAGTGATTGTTTCTACTGTCATCTTTATGTGACGTCGACGACGCTATTCACAATAAGGGGGAATAAATTTTTTTTTTGTTTTGAATGTAATTGAGCTACTAATCGAACGTTGTCAACATCTTGGGACAGGCCCTAAAGCTTTTCTCCCGCTCTATGGCTTTTTTTGGGTACGACTTCAATAAACTTTTCTTAATTGCAGATTTACCACCTTTTTTATACAATCCGCTGCTTTACTCAAGTGCCCTATTATGGCCTCAATTTTTACTATCGTCAGCCTCCGCCCTGAGTTCTCCCCATACCCCTATCACGCCCAAGTCCCCACTCACCCTAGCAAACAATAGAGATTATGCCCTAACGCCAGAAAAAGAAGATATATCAGGATCTTCACAGGATGAAGGCCTAAACGAAGACATGCCATTGAATTTGTCCATTAAACGTTCCCCACGAAATGAGGAAAACTCCATGGAGTCTGAAACTCCACCACCCCTGGGAGATGAAGAAGACTACGAGCCTGCGATGAAAAGAAGATCACAAGGCTCCCACATTTGGTCACCCGCCAGTATGTGTGAAAAGTCTATTAGATACCAACGTCATTCCGAAGAACATGAAATGGACCCCATTGTGCGTAAATTTAAATATGAACGCAGAAATTCATTTTCTCGCCATCAGCAACAGCAACAGCAACAACAGCACATGCAAGATACTCATCTGCTAACGCCATTATCTTCCATTTCCGCTCCTGCCACTTTCCCACGAACGTCGGCTAAGGCAAATCCGGACCTTGAATTGGCGCAACAGCAAATCTATGCTCATCGTAATGCTTTCATGACAGGTTTGGCGGGTAACAATTTGGAATTATTGGCCCAGCACTTGAAAACGCAAACGCAACGGGACTTTAATTTATTAAGGCAACAAGGTGTCGATTTGTTTGTACAACAATCCAGTGATAATGATAGTAATGGTGGTGATTTGGTTATAAATGAGGATTTTAAAGAAACAAAATACCAACGCCACCAGCCATTTTTGTCGTCCCAGCATCGACAACAGCACCAGCAGCAACAGCAACAACATCCTGATTCAACGGCCCTTATAGGAAGTCTAACGGATGCGCGCATGTCATCCAGCACATATCAGGACAGTGATGGCGGCGGCAGTAGTGGAGCAATTTCTCGTAATGGTGAAAAGAGAACGGGTAGAAATTTCCAGGTGAGTTTTAAGAAAATAATTTTTTAAATTTTCCATATGCAATTTGCAGATTTGCGGCTTCGAAAGCTTCAAGAATTCTAGTTGCCGTATCCCTAAAGAAAAAAGTTTAAGTGTTAAACGATAATATCTCGACAATATTAGCTAAATGGCCACCACGACTACGCTTGCAAGACCATGTGTTCTTTTCATGAAATGTCCATCTCCAATTCGCCCACTTGCGGCATCGAAAGCTTCAAGAATTCTATCTTTGAGGTGTTGAGTCCATTATGGTTCATTGTCATAGAGCTTATATGTAGTTCCCGTAGCTCCAAAGAAAAAAGTCTAAAAGTGTTAAACGGTAATATCTCGACAATATCAGTTAAATGGCAGCCCCGACTACGCTTGTAGGACCATATCGAGCCATAACCGTCAAAAAAACTTAACCGACACCTGTTTTGAACCTCGTTTGTTTTGACGAAAATTGATCATTTACCATCGAAAATAATAGTGAAAAAAAGTTAAGTTCGAAAATTATGTCGCTAAGCTTTTTTGGCGGTTATGGCAGGATATTTTCATCATGAAATTTTCCATTCGCAATTCGAACATTTGCGGCTGTGTCTTCAATAGCTTCACGGCATAGAGCTTATCTTTACGTAGCCCAAAAAATCGAAAGGTGTTAGATGATAAGATGTCGACAGCCAATTGTGATGGCCTCTTTGTGAAATCACATGGTCAGGACCCAATCAGCAAAGATGCGAAGTTTGTTGATTGGTCTTTAGCCGCAATTTCATGTGTTAACTGGACTTTAAAAATCCTAAGAAATAAGTCTTTAAGCAAAATACGGTGTAATCTCGTTTGTGGAATGTGCAATTCCAAATAATGATGAGAAGAAATGTAAAATGTTAGGTTTTCCTCAAAACTATGGGTTACAGCAGCAATAATTCTCATTTATTCAAGAATCGACGTGCACGAATTGGATGCTTTAAATCATAGCTGGCCAAAGCGGCACCAGAATGCCGAACTCCAATCGCCTTCTTATGAAAATGAATACACATGCACAAATAAATTTCTCTCGGTGGACTGCAGCGCTTTAAATCAGCTACGTCCAAACACATACACTCTTGCATTTGCATTTGAGGTAAACAGCTTTGATAGCTCTTACAATTTGTTTTTATTTCTTTGCAAGGTAACACCCCTTTTCCACACGCAAAGTTTACTTTGAAGTCTTAATTCAGCTGGGAGAGACAGAAAGAGACTGTACTACTACCTCTGTCTTTCACACAGCTGAATCAAGACTTTGCAAACTAAACTTTGCGTGTGGAAAAGGGGTATAAGCACAGCAAGCATTGATGTAGCCAAGATCTGATTGGCTGTTGTGCTCTAATAGGTGTGAAAGCACAAAGAGCTTTTGTAAAAGCTCGTACATTATTTAAATCAGCTACGTCCAACGCATATGCATAATGTGCACTCTTTTATAAAGAGCTTTTTGTGCTTTTACACCGACGGGAGCACAACAGCCAACTAGATATCGGCGACAACAATGCTTCCTCTTATTTTATAAAGAAACAAGAACAAATTCAAGAGCTTTCAAAGTTGTTTCCCTTAATGCAAATATCGCAAGTCATTTTTTTCTTCGGTCCAAACAACCTTTTTCTACAAGCAAAGTTTACTTTCACCGCTTTTCCACACGCAAAGTTTACTTTGCAAAGTCTTAATTCAGCTGGGAGAAAGACAAAAAGAGACTGTGCGTAAAAGTTTTGCCTGCAAACATTGTGTTTAAGCTTTTTTTTAATGTGACCTTAATGCTTATGTAAGCTGAACTTTAAAGTCAACTGTTACAATTTGTTTTAATTGATGATTATTTTTTTGAGCAAGTTTCTTTACCAGACCACCCATTTTCAGTACTTACTGCAACAGATGTAGTAGGGCCGGCCGTTTTGATAAAACGAAAGTTATTTTTCTTATACTTTTAGCATAAATCCAAAACAAAATAACTGATTTCTTAATTTGATCATTTTCAATATAAAAAATACATACAAAAAAATGTTTGTTAAAACCGGCCGATAAGCGTTTTGAGCCATCTGTTAATTCCTCAGAAGTCGCACGCACATTATTTTGTTAAAATACGAGTAATAAAAAAAAGAAGCGTACGAACGTACGAACACTTGAACATACTGGCCGACTGCCAGCAGTTTCTTTAAGGCCCTTAAGAAACCCTTCAAACATATCAAGTTGCATACTTATTATCTCCTTGGTTGCATTCAACTTCAGGAAGAAAAAACAAAAATAAAGAAACAAACCAGGCTGGTAGACAAAAATTAAGTCGAAAAGAGAGCAAAAGAAAGACGACAGACCATGTGCCACACATTATTTAAGTATTAAACAAATTAAAGGATGAATGTGTGAAAATATTGAAAAATGATATATTGATATTAAAAAAAAAGAGTAATAAAAAACAAAAAAGAAATTACAATTAGAATTACATACCCATAAAAATTAATTAACAGCACACGACTGAGAGATGAGATAAAAATGTACTATAGCATTTTTGATTCAATTTTTGTGTGGAATATGGATCGTAGCCAATCTTAATCTTGAGCGAGGTACTCGTATAAAAAGCCTTCTACATTGTTTAAATCTATGAAAGCATTAGAACTTTACAGCCTCCAAACATCCTGATAGTCGAAACTAACTAAACCAGTTCCGACTAAAAGAAGTTGGTAATCACTGATAAAAATGATGGGCAAATATATAAGGTTAGGAAGTAAATTGGGTGTCAAATGATGAAATGTCAAAAATTGAGCTGTCGTAAGTTGACATTTATTTAGTAGAAAGTTGGGAAGCTTTAACCATGTTGCGCTACACTCCCGAACAAAGAATTTTAATTGTTAAAATTTACTATCAAAATTGTGAAAATTTCATTTCGATTTTTTCAACAAAATCATCTTTAGTGATGAGGCCCATTTTCATGTAGGTGGTTATGTAAATAAATAAAATTGCCACATATGGGGCTCACAAAATCTACAAACAGTCGTCGAACAAACCATTACATCCAAGCAAAGTGATCGTAAGGTGCGGTTTGTGAAGGAAACACATTTACCGTGAATTGGCTAATGTTGATATCAGTGACCTTTGGTTTCAGCAAGGCGGCCCCACAAACCACACAGCCGGCCAAACAATTCAGTTATTGCATGACAAAGTTCCCGGTCGCGTAATTTCTCAATTTGTCAATGTCAATTGGCCGCCTTCTGATTGTGATTTAACGCCGCTGGATTATTTTCTCTGGGGCTATTTGAAAGGCGGGGTTTGCGTGAGCAAACCAGAAACAACTGACACACAAAATTTTTGTGAAAAGAGCGGACGTCTACCGACGTGCTAGAGGCGGGCATTTGCCCGACATCATATTCCATTATTAAGGCTCAGTTATCCGACTGTAATGTAAAGTAACTGCAACAGTAGGAAACAGCTGATCGATATTGTTATGTGAAAAGTAATGAAAATGGTTATAGAGATGTAATGTAACGTAACATACTTTTCATATAAAAAAATTTGGTCAGCTGTTTCTTACGTAGCAGTTACATTACATTACAGTCGTGTAACTGAGCCTTTAATTTCGATATTTCTACTTTATTTTCCTTAACATCGCTGTCAATTCGGTGATTAGAAATCGAAAGAGAACTTGTGGCAATGACAAGCCCATATGAAAATCATTGGAAATTATCCAAATTTGCTCTACATTTCGAAGAGCTTTTTTTTACTGGGAAAGTTTTGCGATATTCGAAAACAACATGTAGTTTCGTTCCACCACGAATTTGTCAGAATACATATGGAGTAATTTGTTACTTACAAAATACTCAAAATACTAACTTTAGCCTAATTACATCAAGCAAGGAAATAAAAGTATTTTTATAGCACTTCTTCACAAAATTAACATTTTACTTGTTCAGTAAAATATTAATTGTTGCCTAAAATCACACTGAAATTCACTATAGAGGAGTACAGCTAGTTCCTATACCCACTTCACTATTGCTAATGCAGATCATTGGTAAAAATTTCAACTAATATCGCACGTATTGCAACAAGAACTCAATAATAAATTAATTTTTTATTTTCCTAACCATTATTATAAAGCCTGATTTTATTTCATTTCGAATTGTAGGTGTAAATAAATGTAAAAAAAACAACAACAACAGCTATACATTGCTTTAGAGTGTTGCCACACAAGAATAATTTTAACAGGGTGCTGTCAATTTAATGATTTCAGTTTTTTTTTTTTTTGGAGGGGGGGGGGAATTATATTAAATTTAATATAAATTACAAAAGTTAGTTCAAATAGAAATTAAAAATTAACAAAAATAAAAACAAAATAATTTTTAGGTAACTATTTCACACAGCTTTGCTTACTTTCGAAGTACTTTTTTTTAATAAGAACACCTACTTTGTTATTTCTAAAAAAATATTTTTTATGTTGAATGAAACAATTTTTTAAATAGCATTAAACAATTTCGATATTCTTGAAACTAAAAATAAGGCAAGTTATTAAAATAAAATGGAATTTTGAAGGGCCCTGGAAATGTCGTTGTATTTTTTCCTAAAAAATTAAAAATCTTTTTAAAACACAATAGGTACTCATAAAATTTTGAGCTAATTAATTAATTTCAGCTGTTTTAATAAAACATCGAACAATAACTTGTAACTTTCTTTTACCGACTAAAAAATTTCAAGGATAAAATAAACATGTTTTATGAGAACAATTCTTTTGACGACAGTAAGGCAACAGGCCGTACAGGCAGGTTGTTGTCTATGCTGATTTTGTCGTTCCAATTAAATTAATTTTTTCTTTCTCTGGCGACAATGAGCAAATACAGTGTTGCCAATATAATACAAAATGTTGAATGAATGATATCCTACAATTATTCAATATTATTTAACAGAAATAATATCCCGAAATTGACGCAAAGAATAAATTGATTAATCTTTATATAAGAGCTATGCTCTTTATGCCACGGCACATTTTTGTACGAAAGTACAAAAATAAACGAAACAAAATGTTTCACTTCTTTGAAGTGAGTGAAACAAAAATAAAACAAAAACAATGAGAACGATTGCTAAATTTGTTTTTCCAAATGAGCACAAACAATATATTAATGTGTAGTTTCCACAATACAATCAAGCGACTTGTCTGGAAAAAATATATGAAAAGCACTCAAATGTTTGAGTGATTCCTATACAAATTTTCTAGACAAGTCGCTTGCTTGCATTGTGGAAACTACACATAATTTAATCGTACGCAGCTGGAGAAGAAAATAATGGGAAATAAATGGACACATTTTGAAATATTTGCAGCGAATTTGACATCATCATATAATATAATTTTATTGCATTGTTATTTAACATATGAAATTTGTTTTATATAGCTAAGTAGCATAGCTGTAACGGGGTGTCCTTTGAGACTTCTCTTCTTTTTTTTAACGTGATATAAGTACATTTTAAAAGAGTAATTTTCATTTTACAAATACGAAATATTTCATGGTGGCAATACTGATATACAGTGGAGGCTCAAAAAAATTAAGTAGTTTGTTTTGGGGGTGATGAACTTTTCCGAAATCTTAACTTTTCCGTAGTATGAAAAATTCAAGAGGTTATATGTTTATTTGTACATTGTTTATTTATGTATTTTTTAATTGTCAATTAGAATTATATTCTACGACTAATTTCTTTTACAACCAACTGATGAGAGCAACTACATGATGCATATAAAATTCACAAAAAAAAAATATATAACGGTAACGGTTTTATTTTTGCATGTATACAGGCGTATATGACTCACTATATATATACATATATATGTATTGAGGATTTACATACAAAAGTTGAGATCATCTTAGAAAGAGAAAAAAATTATATATAAAAAAATTGTCTCAGAAAAGTTGAGAATTACTTAACTTTTTGGAGTCACCAATGGTGAATAAAAGCTGCTTAACTTTTCCATATACTTAACTTTTCTATGACTTAACTTTTTCGAGCCTCCACTGTACATGTGTTCAGGTAATGATGATGCGGCTGCCGTTTCCCAAAGAATTAAGTATTAATTAAGAATTAATTAAGGCGACAAATGCAGCCAGCGGCGTTTGAAATCATGTGTTCGTGATGGTAACTTTGAGCCTTCATTACAAACACATCAGCAAATTGAAATACGATAAATCAAACCAATTCACATATTCCATTTGCAATAAAGTTTCGTATATAAGGCAGAAAGAAGTCTACATCAACTGACACCACACACAGTGGACTAAACACAGAAGAACGCTGATGATGAAGGTTTAGTGGCCTTCGAAAACGGCTAGCTGTTTCGTTCAACTATGTGTTGTTGTCAGAATATTTACAACTAAATTTGATGTTATTTGTTCATTAATAATTATCACATGTAATTTGGCTTAAAAAGCGATACGAACATTAGCCTGTTCAATTCATAAGAACATAGAAACAAATACAGTTCAAAAAATAATTAAATTAACTAAAACGTTATATTCTTTTTTAATGGTATTTTCTTACAATGACATAATTTTTTGCTTTAATATATCGTTAGAATCAACAGAAACAGTTATTGGCCTCTACTGAAAATTCATAAATTTTGAGTTGTTACGCTTTTGAGGAACAAGTGCGATATATTAAGAAAAACTGCATACAACTGATTTTGGCGATTTTTAAAATCAATTTGGCGAAATAGGTGGGAAAAAATCTGACAACCCTGAATGTCAGTTCTTTTTAGTCATAGCAATGTACTCCCTTGAGAATTATTTCAAGCACAAGAGAGCACACATGTTGCCACACCGATCCAGAGTTGACCGAAAAAATGATTATGGGGAAAATGATTAATCAAATAAAATGTTCTACACAAGAAAAATCAAAATGAACTCTTAGAACTCTTTTCCACACACAAAGTTTACTTTGCAAAGTCTTGAATTTGCTGGACATACGGCAAGGAATTTTAGGGGGTGAGTACAGACTTTGTTGTACTCGCAAAATTGTTTGGTTATTCGTTCGTATCTTTCTTTTTTTTCTTCGTTACGTATATTTAGTTCGTGGTGCAGCTAAAATTTCTCAAAGTATAGGGAAAAGTGAAACAAATTTTAAAAGAAAATCTAAAAGACTTCGTCAAAGTAAACTTTGCGTGTGGAAAATTCGTTTATCGATTTTAAAACACTCTTGATTATTATTCATGAAAACCTCTGACTTTCTCTAATTGCTCTTCAAGTAGTTTTAACACCCACCCCCATTCCTAATACACCGATAAATTTTTGTTTAAACTTATGGTAATTAAATCAAACATTTATTTTGGAAAACAGAACCCTTATAATTTAATTGAAATCCCTTAATTTCTATTACTTTAGATTTTAATTGCTTAATATCGTGTCTTTCATTGTAGATTTGACTAGTATTCATAAACTAAAGTAACCTCAATTCAATTAATTGAAAGACAGCAGAGCAACACCATCAATAAAATTATGAAAATTAATGAGGACATTCTTCTTTTTTACGAGTAATTCGAAAGAACTACTCATATACATAAAAATAAAAAGAAGAGACTCAAAAAGACAAAAAAAAAAGGAATGAAAAAGTTTGTGGTTTAGAATGCGTGTGTAGATGGCTGAGAGCCAAGTTGTGTTAATTGTTTTTGTATTATTTACGATTTTCTAACATAATTTAATTGCTGTCTTTGTTAATAAATAACCAAAAGAATATGCGCCTGAATGCCCTACTGCCCCCACCCTCTCTATCCCTGAACCCTTTATTAAGTACTTTTATAGTGTTAGTTTGTTGTGCCCCTTGGAAATGATACAATTTTATAGATAAAAGTGTCATATAAATTTTATTGTTTACAAAATAAACTTTGTTGCAAGTAAATTGAAATCTCATAACATGCAATTAGTTAATCAAATTAATTTGAATTTGGCCTTTATTTTTTTTTTTTTTGAGTTATTTAAAAGGGAATTTTTGAAAAGAGATTTTCATAAAAAAATAGGGGTAGAGTAGCTTTTTTTACAAAATAAACAAAATAATTTTGTAAATGATCATGACAAGTAAAGGGTTTAGCAAGAAAAGGCTTCCGAACTTTATCCATTGAAACTACAGCTGTCAAATTGGCTGTCTGTTTTTCCAAATCAGCATGAACGGACATGGCGTTCAAGGAAATGATAAAATTGTTTTTATAAAAATTAACGTTCCGCTCACTTCATCACTTCATAGTCGCAAGCGTTATATAAATATAAATTTCAGTTAACAATTATCACTGAAAATAAAATTTCAGTCAACAACTTTTTTCTTTGATTCATTAAATTTCTTTATTGAATGAAAACCAAAAATTTTTTTTCAATAAACGTGCATATAATTTTATTTATCAATAATGCAAAAAGCGTCATCACATAAAACTCAAAATATTTTTTTATTGAATCAGCGATTTTCGTATTCAAATATCAAAATAATTATTTTCTGTGTATCTGCATATTTTTTCATCAACATCAGTGTTCAAGTGTTTGTTTTATTATGTGTGGTTCCAGTTAATGTAAACTTCAGACTTACAAATTTTTCAGTGCAAATAGAATACGTGAATTGTTTTGATTAATTGGTATCACAATTCGCAGTGTGGTGGAATAATTTTCACCCACTGGCTTAGTAAAAAGTCAATCAAATCAGATTAAAATTGAATAAAATCGTGTTGTATCGGTAAAGGGTTGTTGTACGATTTGTGAGTTATCTTCACGGAAAAAATCTTCCAACACACATCCGTTCAAAAGAGACGAAAATATTCTTCAATAAAATCAAAAAGTCAATCAACAATTGTAAGTCCGCGAAATGCAATATATGCCGAAAACTTACATCAACACTGTCCCTGAAACTGTGCAGTAGAATCTGAGGCAGCCGAATTCGAGTCGCTTACAAGAACTCTCGTCTTTCGCACACTACAACTTGGAGAATGCTGTGACTTGGGCCTACACCCGAACAAAATTCAACTGACCCCAAAAGCTGAAGATAAACGATAACAAAATGTGGTCCATTTCCAGATGAATGGGTACGTCATCAAAGCTGTGGCAATAAGGAAAAAGTGCATAAGTAATATTTTACTGTTTTGCAGGAGATCACTTTTAAGCCTTCAAGTCCATTTTCAGAAATTTATTTCTTTTACAGTTAAATTGGGAAAATCTCTTTTAAGCTTTCTTTTTTTTAAGCACTATAAGTAATACATTTAAGCTGAAATATACCAAAGTATAACCTAATTTAAGCTACTATTCCAAATGAGGTTAGAAGTTTAAAAAATATAAGCCGCAGGTCATAGTGCTATAACTTCCTGAAAAAACACACAAATTAATTGAGATTTTTACCAGGGGTACTTTCGAATATGTAGATTACGGAAGTATCATTAACTCAAAATTAGCTTATCTCGACTTAAGCACTTTTTCCTTTATGCCATGGAAATAAAATAGTCATATTTGGGCTACGCATTCCAAAAAAATTCACTGCTTAGTATGGATTTTGGGCTGACGCATACAAGTTTGGGAACGACGTTGGCCCGGCCACCTCAAACCACGTTTATACGCGCATTATTTAAATAAAATAGCTCACTGCTTATACGGCATAGCAAACGTACAAAAACTTGGTAGCACTTTTATCGCAAAAGTTACTTATGTTGAAAAATAAGATTGTGTACATGTTTCAAGATATCAAGTAACTATCGGCCTTATGTATAAGAAAAACCTGGCATGAAGTTAGCACAAGTGGCAAAATTGAACAGTATCTTAAAGAGTTTTGCCATAAAATCACGCTAGTACTTAGGAGTGGGTTAAAACTACGTAATGCGCCCATTTTTAATGTCAAATTGTATGGAGGAACTCGTTAGCACCTAATTCAATTTCGTCACTTATGCTAACTTCAGGCCAATTTTTTCTTATATCTACATAAGGCCGTATTTGTTTTAATTGTCATTATTTGCTTCTATCAATGTTTTTTGTGCAATATTTATCTATTTCTTGTTTTTTCGTTATCAAACATTTGTAAGCATTTTATTTGCGAAATGAAAAGTTAATTCGCCGTTTATGTGGAAAAATTTCTATTTGCAATATTTTTATTTGCGAATAAGTCGCACGTATAAACGTAGTATTTGACTGTTTTGGTTTTACTTCAGTATTAGTTTGGGAAAAAAAATTTGCAAAAAATAGACACAAAATATCTTATATAAATATCTTTTTAACTCTTTTCAGTTTCTGCATTTGCAAAATAGAAATTATGATGAGTTAGAAAAGAGATTTTTTCCGTATCCGAAATATGATTGATTTTCAAAATTTCACACACACAAATTATTTTTGTGTAATTCTGTTGCTTAATTTTTTTTTAATCCAGCACAGCGTTACCATATATATTTTTTTAAAAACTTGCTAAATCTGAAAAAAAAAAACTTTTTTCCAAAACAAAAACTTTTTTTCAACAAAAGTACCAAAATTTTAAAAGAAAACAGCTGACCGATATTGTTATGTGAAAAGTAATGAAAATGGTTAGGCTAACTGACCCTTTAGACACTGTTGCAGTAATAAGGGAGTGAGAAAATATAAGATCGTTTTATTGCATACAAACACCACTTAATATTTTCATTCAATATACTGCAAAAGTTCAATTATGGATATATTTTTTTTTTTTAATATTTGTTTTTTATAAAAAAAACTTTATATTTTCAAAAAACTTGTTGGCATCTCAAAACACTTCCAAAAAAAGGGAAAACTTGACAAATGGTAACGCTGATCCAGCAATAAATTTTGAATGTTAATTACGCCAATATCAACAACAAAATTCACAACTTTTCTTGCTTCACGCATTGATGGGACCTTAATTTTAATTTCAATTCATCTGTATTTTTTTTTTACATTGTTACTTCATAACTCGGTACATATTATTAGCCCGATTGTATTTTTTTTTTGTTTGAGAGGGTATAGCTTCCAATTATTCCCATTGTAAAAAATGTGGGCAGGGACACACCCAAATATTATTTTATTTGATTTTATGATATCGTACTTATTTGATTGCTGCGAAACCTAGCAAACGCCTTTGTTTCTTGTAATTAACGCAATTTTTAAGCTGAAAAATGGGCGCAGTCACGCCCATTAAAATTTAATATTTTATTTTAATTAGTGCTACTTTACTGATTTCTACAAAACTTAACACACACCCTGAGCTCTGAAAAATACACAATCTTGGTTTAAAAAAATGGGCGAAGGCACGCCCATTAAAATTTCATTTTTATAATTCACGTACTTCTTCTCAACGAACAGATGTTAATTTTATTTTATTTTTTTTAAGAGTTTACTTCCAGTTTGTTCTATCAGATCTTTGCATTGAAGTCGGTTTTTTTGGCAGAATTATTTTATTTCTTTTTTTTAATAATAATTTTATCGAATTCAAAATTTTCCGTTTCCCTAAATTTAAGTACGATCGCTTTACTCCTAATTTTTAATTTCTTTCCTTTTTTTTTTTTGTATTTAGTGCAAATATTAATTTAATCAAATTCAAAATTTTTGCCATACATAAGCAACATCGACTTCCGTTTCACCTAAAGCTTCCTGTAACCCAAACTTCGAAAAGAAAAAATTGTAATTTAACAAAAGACCTTCTTTGACTCTCTTTGTTATTACGACAAATATTATAAAAAAAAATAGAATCCAACTAAAACTCATCACAAATAACGACAATTCACAAAACACTTGTGTCACCACTATTGATGGTGAAATATGTAAGTAAAAAAAAAAATAAAACAAAATCAACAGCAAAATTATTTATGATTAACACGTACAATATTCAGAAAAGGCTGCACTAACTAATAGTGACACATTTAGAAATGAAAATGTAACAGAAAACAAATTTCCAACCAAGAAACAAACAAACTGTTTAAATATTGTAAGAGAAAAATAAATACATTTTTTTTAAATGTATAGAAAAATGCATAAAGATTTTTTTTCTTTAATTTATATATAAATTGATGCCCATTTAATAAAATGTTTTTATTTTAAAATTTAAAAAAAAATGTATGTACTCGTATGTATGTGTGTGTATAAATTTATTTAAAAATACATACAGCAAACAAATTGATTCAGCTGTATTTGAAATAACAAAAAAAAATTATACCAATAAAATTAAACATTTATTAGCTAAAGGTTTTTAATCATTTTTGTTTAAAAAAAAACAAGCGTCTTTCTATAAGAGATTTGATATTTATTTAGCTGAACTCAAATAAAAATAAATCAGCTTTTAAACAATATAATAGCTAAAATTCACAAAAAAAAACATTTTAATGACGATTTTTTTTAGCTGTGATTAGTTTCCATTGTACTAGTCTGTACAAAAAACACGAGCACTTTTTAATTATTATTAATATTTGTCGCCATTCTTTATTTTTAGTGCAAACAATGTGGCAAATCTTTTAAACGCTCATCTACATTATCCACCCATTTGCTGATACACAGTGATACCCGGCCGTACCCCTGTCAATACTGCGGCAAACGTTTCCATCAAAAATCGGATATGAAAAAACATACTTATATACACACGGGTAAGTTTAATACACACACACTTGCACATCGTCGCCCCTTTATTGCAACATGTTCATAACTTAAAAAAGCTTTCACACGAGCAAATATTACATTATTACAACTTACAAGATACGAGTATTTAAAAATTGTCTTCTTTCAATAGACAATAAAAAGTGTTTTTATTTAATTATTTTGCTTTAATTTTCTTTTTTGTGGGCGAATGAACTAATTGTGTTTCAAAAAAAAAAAAAAATATTAACACGTTTTGTAAACAACTACGTTGAATGAATCAAGGTTTTTCTTCGAAATAAATTGTTGCTTAAAAACGCGTCAGTATAATACGCTTTAATTTTACTAAATAATATTTTTTGTTTCTATTCCTTATTTTCGTAAATATGTTCTCAAAGTCTGACATCAAGAAAAAAGCTCTAACTTAATTTGAGTAAAGAAAAACTGGCCTACAAATTAGTTAAAAATTTTACTGGAATGCAAGAAATTTTACTTATATTCAACGGGCTGACTTAAAACACTGTAACTACTCGTACATTTGAAATTTAGACATTTGAAAGAAGAAATCATTTTTTAAATGACCTCCTACAATATAAACAAATTTATTAATGTATAATTTCTACATTAAAAGCAGTCAGTCAGTCAACTTGCTTAGAAAATTTATATTAAAAGCTCTAATTTTTTTAAGCAACAATTTCTATACATATTCAGCCCGATTATGAATAACAATTCCCTGACAGTTGTTTCCCCTTTTTCCCATTCCTCCTAAAATGAATTAAAATTCCCCCGGGGAAAACAGTAGGTATTCTAATTATAAGAGAGAGAGAGAAGGAGAATTTTTTGAGATTTTTCTACCCAAACATTTTAAAGGGGACTAATGCTAAAATTTAATAAATTCAGTAAAGTGCATTTTTTTTAATGTGGCTTTTTTGCTTTTTTTTTCAGTTTAAACGATTTGTTTTAGTTTTGTCACTTTTTTTCTCGTTTTTGGCGATTTTTTTCGTTTTTGGGTTTTTTTCATTTTGGCCATTTTTTCTGTTTTTTTGGATTTTTTCCATTTTGGTGATTTTTTTAATTTTGGCGATTTTTTCTGTTTTTGGGTTTCTTTTCATTTTGGCGATTTTTTTTAATTTTGGCGATTTTTCCGGTTTTTCGCGATTTATTTTTGTTTTAGAATTTTTTTTTTAATTTGGTGCTTTTTTTCGTATTGGCGATTTTTTTTGTTTTTCGCGATTTTTTTTCGGTTTGACGATTTTATAATTTTTGGGATTTTTTTGTTTTACCGTTTTTGAAAAGTTCATGATTTTGGCTCTTACGATTTCCAAGATACAGCAAGTTGTCAAAATTACATAGCCAAAATTGCATTAACTGGTGGAACACCCTTTAATTAAAATTTTTTTTAATTTTATTGTTAATTGTTGTAGTCTGTATAAAAACTACCTATACTAGATTAACCTTAAAAATTTCAAGTGTATATACATACATACATAAAATTGTCAGGGCTGTCATGAATAAAATTCCACGTGAAATTTTTCTCAGGGAAAAATAGGAAAAACAAACAATTCTAATTGGAAAAGGGAGAAATTTCACGCCCTGAGTATGTATATTACATGGGATTTTAAAATTTATCGTTGCTCGTTTTGGAACACCCTTTAATTTCTAACTCTCATGTATTTGTTGTTGTAGCGGCCAAAGGTCAACACACTGTGTCCAAATTTCAGGTCCGTAGCTCTTACGGTTCTCGAGAAAATACCCTGTGAAAGAAGGACGGACAGAGTAGCGAAAACAATAGGGTTCCTTTTCACCTTTGGTGTACGGAACCCTAAAAATCAAATTAATAAATGTTGTAAAACAATGGCATAAGTATTTGTTTCGTTCTTGTTTTAGGCATTTTTATCCAAGTCCTGCGCACATGCACCTCAAAACCATGAACTACTTCTGCCTTCAGAAAAAATACTAAAACACTCACATAATAGGTAAATGGAAGATTCGTTTCCTTCTAATATTTTCAAGACCGATGAGAAAAACTTTATTTACAATTTCCTTTATACATACAGTCCTTGGGAATTTAATCCATTTGCATCTGTATCTGCTCAGTTTTCGTTCCAATTTCTCGGCACAAAGTTATTCTTCATGCTTGTGAATGGTTGGTTACATTGTTTACTACGGAACGCTGGCGATAAGGCTCAGTTAGCCGACTGTAATTGAATGTAACTGCAACGGTAGGAAACAGCTGTTCGATATTGTTATGTGAAAAGTAATGTATAGATTCTTACATTCCGGTTACATCTCTATAACCATTTTCATTACTTTTCACATAACAATATCGATATCAGCTGTTTCCTACCGTTGCAATTACATTCCATTACAGTCGGCTAACTGAGCCTTAAGTGCAGAATAAAATGTAAACATTAAACAGCTGATCCAGATTTTACTCTCCGCCGTGTTTGCTTATTTCCCGGCTATTTAGAATAGTAGAATTTTTCGTTAAGTTTTATAATCACAATGATTATTAAGATGGTTCAAATTAATAATAATTATTAAATGGCATGAATGGAATTGACAGCACAGTGCAATACGAAAAAATATAACCATATTACCACTACGTGATAAAAGACAAAAAAAAAAACCCCGTGTCTCCCAGTTTTGTTTATGGGTCCCCAAAGATTTGTGCATTTTCTCAGGCTCATATCTTGCAAACCGTTCGGAATTTTGATTTACTCTCTGAGGCAAAGTTGTAGCTCTTGTCATAAAGAACAAAAATTGTGAACATATTCCAAGACGAGCTAAATCCAACAAAAGTTGTTCGAGGAAGAAGCACAGAGAAGCAAATGGTCCCCTGTTTCTTCGGCCAAAATGGTCATTTGGCCACTGTTCCGCTTGTACAACGTAGAACTGTATTCTGAGTGTTACACGACCATTTGTTTGCCCGGAAGCCTTCGGAGAAATTCGTAAAACTAACCCTCGAACACGAATTATTCTTCATCACGACAATGCGAGCTCTCACACATCTAGTCAAACAAGTGCATTTTTTCGAATTGATGTCTTATCCTCCGTACAGTCCTGACTGGGCACCCAATGACTTCTACTTGTTCCCGAATATCAAAGGTAAAATGCGTGGTCAAAGATTTACGAGCGCCGAAGAAGCAGTTGAGGCGTTCACAGTATAGGTTCGATAGTATTGCCAAAGGGAAGTAAACCCCTATACTCAGTTTGGTGATCAACTTTTTTTTTATGGATCTTCAAAGATTTTCAAAATCACTATGCCCCCAAAATATGGTGTCATCAGTTTTTGGCCAACAGCTAATTCAGACTTAGTGATAGCGATTTACTATATATGGCAATAATGTGGCCAAGAGTACACTAAATAAATCGCATCAAGATTTTAAGTCGAAAAAATTATTTCTTCATAAATAATAATTCAGAATAACTAACAGGGACTCCTAATTTTTTGCTAAGAATATTTGGCAATATAATCTGAACGTGTCTAGGCACCCTAATAGGTCACACAGACCACGTTTTAACTGAAAAATTTTCGTTTTTCTATATACATATAATGTTGAGTTTCGATAACAATTTTTGAAAAAAGAAGTACAGTCTATTAAAAAACGAAAATTTAACATCCGAATTTATTTAGTCAGTTGTCAAACTGACAACTATTCGAACATGTCGACTGCTGAAATTTTCCGTTATGTATAATTTTTCGTTTCGCTTTGACTGCGACTATTTACATTTTCAGAAGCAGAAGCGTAAGCAGAAGCAGAAGCGTAAGCAGAAGCAAAAGCAATTACACAAATCAGAAGTTTATAAACGCTGCTTGTCAATACCTCGTAAATAAAAATGTCGTTAAATCTCAACAATGCACAATGGTCTACTCAAGTGTTTTAGAATACTATCATATAAATCTAAAAAAAAAAAATTACATAGCACCGATAAATTTATGGGTTAGGTCAGAATTATATTCTAAATTTTTCATTAATTGACAAAAATTATCAATATCAATATACATGTTTAAAATTTTAATTCTTAAGGTTATTAAAATGTTGCCGCCCCTAAAATCATGCCGCCCTAGGATTGGGCCTCACGCGCCTATACATAAATCCAGCACTGGGTCTAGGCAGGCTAAATACCTCATTAAGATCAATTTTTACCTAGAAAATTTTCGTTTACAAAGCAAAGCGGTGCAAGTGCATGAAAGAAAATCTTGATTAATTAAGCTTCAAAGTAATTTTTTCCTATTAAGCTGTTGCTAGTAGTGAAACTTTCAGTCAATACAGTTCAGTTTGAGATTATCATACAGGTCTGAATTTTTATAGAGCGATAGATATTAGTATTAAGTAACGATAGTTTATTGTTGCATTTAACTCGATTTTTTTAGTTTTGGTACTTGTAACCCTTTGCTTTTAAGGCTCTCAATTACTTGAGTTTTCCTTGTCTTTTGCAACAGCGCATTTTTTTTAACGCTAGCTATATTGACATAAGTTGCTTTAACACTTTTAAGCCTCACAGCACTAAGTTTTATTATTTTCCACTAGATAATTGTCAACAAAATTGATAAAATCGTATGAAATATTTTGCCTTTCCTGAAAACTTAATTTTTCGACTTAGTTATTTATGTATGTTAATAGTTTTTGTTTAGTCTGGCAACACTTTATTTCTACAGTGCATTTTGTTCTTGTTCGCCATTAAATTAACACTTGTCATAACAATCACTCTCCAATTCATTCATGAACATGCACACAACCAGTGTGACCAGATTTTAAAATAATATTAAGCTAAATTACGTTTGAAAAAAAGCTAAAATAAGCTAAAAAGTTACATTTTAGGCTAGAAAATAAAGCTAAACTTTTTTCCACTTCCTTGATCACTTTTCAATAGTTTCTTATTGCTAAACTAACGTTAAATATTACACAAACATATTTTTTTATTATACATATAGAATATTTGTTTAATGAAATTATTTATTAATTATTATATTTTAAATTTAATGAAGAACAAAACAAAAACTTCCCCAAAATAATCTTAAAAAGTTTTTATAAATGTAAAAACATTTATACTAAAATACGAAAGCTTTTTAAGTGAATTAATGCTATTTAAGGTAAAGCATGGATCACACTATCGGCACAATGTAACGAGTTTTGTCAGATCAGTAAAATAAAGTCATAAGTAAAGATTTTGCTCTAATTTATCGACTTATTGAAATACAAGGACGTAATTGCACCACACTGCATTGGTAATAAGCCCATATAGACTTATTCCAGAATTAATTGAGTAATTATGCCATTTTGGCTTATTACTTATGACTTTATTGAGGTGGACCGACGAAAATCGGTACATAGTATTATCCAGGCTTAAGACTATTTCAGGTTTTTGTTTTAAGTTAATTGATGCCGCTGAATGAACGTTCAACTCAAGTCAAATAATTTTATACCCAAAAAACTCAAAACGTGTTTTGGCCACTAATATGAATTTAACTTTTTCCATTGGAATTCTAACCATTCTGTCACTATCTACTATTTTTCAACTTTCCATTTCTGTTATAAAAGTGTCGTATAATTTACATTTTGTATTTTTTATAAACTATTTTACAATGTTAAAAAATTATAATTTTTATAAGTTGTTTATGTTTTTAATATATTTTTAGAGAACACGCAATTTAGACTAAAAAAAGGCTAAAAAAGCTAAATGAGTTTTTAAAAAAAGCTAAAAAATAAGCTAAGAGCTAAATGAATATTTTAAAGCTAAATCTGAAATAAATAAGCTAAATTTAGCTCAAAATAAGCTAATATGGTCACGCTGCACACAACTATCTACTGCATACACATACACACACACATACATACTTACATATGTATGCTATTCTCATATGAATGCATGCCTGCTCGCATGCATATAAAGTTAACACATCACGTGACGTTAACACATTGTTTTTTAGGAATCTCCCCTTCCCGGTATGTATGTATGTATGTATGTATGTAAGTGTGTACATTCATGCAGTTCTGCAACAATTTGTATTTTAAATCACTAGACTCTACGAGTTGAGTGGAACTATTTGTTGAATTTTATAAACGATTAAGACCATAACCATCATATCTGATTTAATTTAACTAATAGAGTGAATAAATAATTACGATATATTGGTTTTTTATTTATGAAAGCTACGAGTATAAAAAAGGGAAAGCTTACGTGTGTGCACGAGTAAATTAAGGGTGGAAAGGCAAAAAGTTATGTTTACATTTTCAAAGTAAAATATAAAAAAAGTTAGTTTTATTTTAGAAATACTCGTATGTTGACAAATTAATAATATATTGCCGGCATTAAAAACAAAAGGATTTTGATCAGATAAATTTTAAATGGAACACACTTTAAAAGATATAAATAAAAATGTATAACTTTAATGGAATTATTGTAATATTTATTTATTTTATTTTTTTAACTAATTACCAAAATTTATTTTCTTCTTTACTTAAAGGTGAAAAACCCCATAAGTGTACTGTGTGCCTTAAAGCCTTCAGCCAGAGTTCGAACTTAATCACACATATGCGCAAGCATACTGGTTACAAACCCTTCGGTTGTGGACTGTGCGATCAAGCCTTCCAACGCAAAGTCGATCTGAGAAGACATCGTGAAAGCCGTCACGAAGAATACAATCTAACAACAACATCGAATGCCAACAACAACAACAACAACAACAATCTCAGCTTAGTTAAAATGGAAGTCAGCAGCAGTTGTTGATATTTGGACAACACACACACACACACCAACCCCAAGTCTTGTATAAATGTTATTTACATATATTTATTTCTATTTATTTATAAAGAAAAAACAAAAATCAAAAATAAAAACTCATTTAATGCAAAAGCCAAGTCTTGTTTAAAGCCAAAGTTTTTGAGCTTAGTTATTTCTATAATTTACGCATAAAATTAAAGGATAAAAGAAACGAACTAGAAATCCAAAATGTTAATTTTTAAACGGAAGTCAATTTGTATTAGTTTTAAAATATGTAGATTTAAGACAAAGAAAGATTCTGCTTTAAGACCTAAAAATATTTGTAATTTAAGGCAAAACAAACAAATCCCACTATTTTATTATTTGTAATAATTAATAGTTGTGTATAGACTTATTTTTTTTTTATAGAAAAAAAAACACCCTAGAAGACTTTATTTTAGTTTGTAGGTATGTATCTATGTATTTATAATGTTGTATAAGTTTCTTTTTTATTTAGTTAAATTTTTGTTATAAAACCAATTTTTATTTGGCTTTTATACTTTAATTTTTGTTATAAATAGAAGGAAGACATTGATTTAAAAACAAGCATATTCCCCAAAATCAATTGCAGCTAAATGTACCAAAGAATATTTATTGTAATTCAATTATCCTTTAAAAAAAAATAATAAAACTATCCTCTATTCTCTATTTAATTGGTATGTCCTACTGTTTTGAAAAAAAATTAAAAGTAAATATTTTAATATGCCTTTATATGATTTATTTTAAGTTTTAAATTTAATGATTTTATTTTTTACGATATATTATTTATATATAAAAATTTCATATGTATTTATAAATTTCTTTAGTGCTATTTTAAATAATTTTTGTGAGAAGTTATGCTTTTAAGTTAATGAAATCAAAAATATTTGCTACAAATAAAATATATTTAATATACATAATAAAGATTGAAAGATGAAAACAAGAGTTTTATTGGAGAAAAAAAAAGAAGGAAGGCTGAAAGAATGAATCAACTCCCACTCTGGATATAAAATTGGGAACTAGCAATTTTGTATCAAAATTATACAAAAATAATTCTGCCAAAAAAAAGCGACTTCAATGCAAAGATTTGATAAAACATTTTCAAACAAAAAATTTATGGAACCAAACTGGAAGTAAACTTTCAAACAAAAAATTTTTTGAAAATCTATTCGTTAAGAAGTACGTGATATATAAAATTAAATTTTAATGGGCGTGGCTCCACCCATTTTTCTAAATGCACGATTGTGTATATTTTAGAGCTTAAGGTGTGTGGTAAGTATCGCAAAAAACGGTTGGTTCTACTAATAAATATAATATATAACAATAAATTTTAATGGGTGTAGCCCCACCCATTTATTCAAATTTAAAATTGTGTAATTACAAGAACCAAAGGTGTTTGCTAGCTTTCGCAGAAATCAAAAAGTAGAATATCACAAAATCAAATAAAAACTTTGTGGGTGTGTCCCCTTACTTTTTTTTTAACATGGGACAAATTGGAAGCTATACCTTCTCAGACAAAAAATAATAATTTTTGCAATCGATCTAAAATGTACCGAGCTATGAAGTAACAATGCCAAAAAAAAATACAGACGAATTAATAAACCTCCTGTTTTTTTTGAAGTCGGTAGAACTCAGTATTACCAAGAGCAATTCCTGTGTATGTACTTAAATTGATAGTACACACTTTCTTTAAGGACTATTATTTTAAGATAATTGATACAGGCGTGTTCTTGAATGCAAATTATGTATTTCAAAGGCGCAAATTAAAGATTTTCTTTTAATAAATTCGAAATTTAAAAATTCAGGCCTTTGAAATAATTTTCAAAAAGAAGCCGTTTTTAATTAAAGCTACTTTTACAAAAGCTGGTTCAATAAAAGGTTTTAAAGGGTTTGTAATTACTTAAAAGGTACTTCTTAACAGGTACTTTTTTAAAATGTATTTTTTTTTAATATACTTTTTAAAAGGTACCTTTTTAAATGACATTTTCTAAAATGTCTTATTTTAAAAGTTACCTTAGAAGGTACTTTTTCAAAAGGTACTACATATTTTAATAGAAATTGTTTGTAAAATGCAAAGGAAAATCATTTTTCAAAAAGGTACTTTTTTCAAAAGTTAATTAAATAGTACTTTTTAGAAGATACAAATTCTATTTAAGAGGCCAAAGAAAAACATTTTTCAAAAAAGTACTTTTTTAAGATACTTAAACAGTACTTTTTTCAAATGTATTTTTAAGGCGTACTGTTTTGAAAAATAGTTTTTAAAAAAGTACTTTTTAAAACTTACTTTTCCCACATTTACTTTTTGAGTGCTTTTGCAATAAGTACTTTTTTTAAAGGTACTCAAAAAATACTTTTTTTCAAAGGTACTTTTTCAGAAGGTATTATTTTAATAAAAATTTTATGTAAAAGCAACGGAAAGATATTTTTTAAAGAGCTACTTTTTTTACTCAAAAAGTACTTTTTTAAAAAGGGACTTTTTCAAAAGGTACTATTTTAATAAAAAAAATTTGTAAAAGGCAAAGAAAATGTATTTTAAATCAAAAATCCACCTTTTCGAAAGGTAGTTTTTTGAAAGGTACTTTCTTAAAACGTACTTTCCCAAAATCTACTTCTTTGAGTACTTCGGCAGAAGGTACTTTTGGTACTATCTTAATAAAAAATTTTAAATTTTTTTATTTTTTATTTTTCTTTTAAAAGAAAATGCATTTTTTATAAAGCTACTTTTCGAAATTTACTCAAATAGTACTTTTTGACGATATGTAATTTTTTATATGTCCTTTTTCGAAATGTATTTTTAAACGTAATTTTTCAAAATTACTTTTCCAAACACGTCTTTTTAAAAGCAGTTTTTTTTCTTCTAAAGTTGCTTTTTATTAAAATACTTTTTTTAAAGGATACTTTTTTAAATCGTACTTTTAAAATACCCATTTTTCAAAGAGTACTTTTGCAGCAAAAAGTACTTTTTTTAAAAGGTACTTTTTTAAAAAGGCACTTTTTTTGAAAATGTGTTTTTTTAAAAAGTACTTTTTCTGAAAAGGTATTTTTTTTGAAAAAGTATTTTTTTAAAAGGCCTTTTTTAAAAGGGTACTTTTTTTAAAAAGCTGATATTTTATTAAAAAAATTTTTAAATGGCAAAGAAAGAGTATTTTTCAAAAAATCCACTTTTTCGAAATGTGCTCAAATACTCGTAGTATTTTTTGAAGATAAGTAATTTTTTATATGTACTTTTTTAGGTGTATTTTTTTAACTCATGTACTTTTTTGAGAGGTACTTTTTTAAAATCGCGTTTTTTAAATATTGTATTTTCTAAAGTTGCAATTTTAAAAGATGTTTTAAAAGGTACTTTTTAAAAGATATTTTTTTAAAACGTACTTTTACAACATCCACTTTTTCAAAGAGTACTTTTGAAAAAAAATATTTGTTTGAAACATAATTTTTTTTCAAAACGTACTTTTTCAAAAAATACCATTTTAATAAAAAAAAAAATATGTAATAGGGAAAGGAAAGGCATTTTTTTAAAAACCTACTTTTTCGAAAGGTACACAAATAGTACTTTTTCTGACGATATGTAATTTTTTATATGTATTTACTTTTTTGAAATGTATTTTTTAACGTACTTTTTTCAAGTCCTTTTTTAAAAAACGAATTTTTAAAATCATGTATTTTTTTGTAAAGTTGCCATTCTAAAAAAATACTTTTTTTAAGGTACTTTTTGAAAAGATAATTTTTTAAAACGTACTTTTCAAAGAGTGCTTTTGGAAAAGTACTTTTTTTAGAAGGTACATACTTTTATTAAAAGGTACTTTTATTAAAAGGTACTTTTATTAAAAGGTACTTTTATTAAAAGGTACTTTTATTAAAATGTACTTTTATCAAAAGGTAATTTTATTAAAATGTACTTTTATTAAAAGGTACTTTTATTAAAAGGTACTTTCATTAAAAGGTAATTTTTTTAACAGGTACTTTTTCAAAAGGTACCATTTTAATAAAAAAAATTATGTAATAGGCAAAGGAAAGAAATTTTTTTAAATGTGCTTAAATAGTACTGTTTAGTACTTAAATAGTACTGTTTTTTTTAATGTATTTTTTAGACGTACTTATTTAAAAAAACGTTTTTAAAATATTGTATTTTTCCTAAAGTTATCTTTTTAGAAGATACTTTTTTAAATTACCTTTTTAAGAGAAAGAAGATACTTTTTTAAAACGGACTTTTCTAAAAACTACTTTTTCAAAGAATGCTTTTTTTAAACATTTATAAAAGTTACTATTTCATAGGTACTTTTTAAGAAATAATTTTTTCAATACTTTTTTAAAATATTTAATACTTTTTTTAAAGATACCTTTTCTCAAGCCATACTTTTTTGAAAAGTTCTGTCCGAAAACTAATTTTTTCTAAAAGTACTTTTCCAGCTGGTACTTGAAAATTTTAACTATTGTGGGAGAGTGATCGGAGGAAAGATCTAGAGAGGCCTCCACGTGAATTAAGTCCCTATGGATACTTTTCATGACGTCAAAATCTATAACATCTGGAATTTTAAAGATTGTTCCTTTAAAAGCTACTTTTTTTAAAGTACTTCAAGCTGCAAGTCCTGCTATTTTTAATTTGGTCCAAACGAAATATTTAAAATAACCCTACAAGCAAAACAAAATATTTATGCAGCTTTTACAAATGCAATTTTATGTTAACCCTTTTTTTCTTGCTGATTAAGATTAAATACATTTTTTATGAATTTTATTTTCCTAATAGTGAGATCAATGTATACATATGTATATTCGTTTCTTCCTAAGTATACATATAAGGAATTTGAAAAATTTGACCTTGAAACAAGAGATCAAAGGAGGACGGTCTTTTGATGACTACCGCTCAACAACAACAGAGCTCAAGTCGTCATACAATTTACACGCTGAAATTTGCGAAATTGTTTAGTGAGTAATTTATGAAATATCTTAGAAATTAAAAACAATACCATTCCATTATTTTTGCCATACAATTTAAAAAGTAGTTCAAACCCCCAAACATATAGCATTTTAATTTTTTGCCAGTGCAAATAATAAAAAAAAATTTAAGCAAATTGTGTTGAGAATTTAAAAAACAGTAAATAAGTAAATATTTACAAACTTGATTTTGTAAAACAAATTTTCCAACAAATATCGATCAGTGATGATGAATGATGGTCTCACTTGAGAAGGTTTAGGGGCAGTTTAATTTTGGAAAAGAAAAGCGGCATATTGAAAAATCTACTTTTAAGTTCGGCAATATTTATTTGATGTTTATAATTTTTTTTTGTTTCTTATTGATTTTGTTTTTATTTTTTGTGGGAATGTTAACAATTAAGCTTTTGTAAAAAGGCCGCGTCGCGTCACTCACTGCACTTCTGCTGAAATTACTGCTGCTGCTGCTGCTGTTGGTTTACAAAACCAAATACATTAAAGGACTTGAATTACATAAGTATGTACATACATGCAATGTGTGTATTAAAGTTTGCTCTTAAATTGTTGCACTTGATTCCCTGCCTGTTTGCAATCAAGAAACACTTTAAAGAGTTTCACTAATCATGGCTTTAAAATAATCAATACCAGCTTTTTATTGATAATATGACAATTACCAAAAATTTCAGCTGCTTTACTTTATTTAATTTTTTTTTTTCTTGCTTTCCTAAAGAAAAAATCTCGTTCAATGCAGCGCAGAAGCTTAAATAAAAAAAATCAATCTTGTTTAAAAAAAAATCTGTTAAAAGCAAAACTCAGCAATTGCCCAAATTATCCCCAGACATTCGTCTTTCTTTAACTGCAAAAAGCTTTCAACACAAAATATATGATCAATGATTTTCAGTCAAGTGCGAATGGATTCATTTGCAGTACGTTTAAATACGTCAGCTATTTAACAAATTGATCTGGCAGAAATGTCGATTTCAAAACCAACCAAAATAATTCTCTACAATTCAATTGTGTTTTAATGATGATCAAAAATTTTCACATGTTATTCAAGGACCTGGTTTTCGGCATTTAATATGAGCAATAGCCTCTTTTTTTTAAGTTGACATCTTCTTAGTGGGCAGCTAAACAATTACTGCACAATGGGCTTGTTAGGCAAAAAAAATGCAAATATATTTTTCTAAAAATTTAATTCCATGAAAAGATAAGCAAGTTGTCAGGGAAAAATTAAAACCTTTTTGTTTTGCAAGATATTTATTATGTAATAAATAAATAAACAAGTATGTACATATGTATTTATTTGACCATGCAGAATCTGTTATGTATGTATGTAAATCAACATATCGCACACTAAATCATAAAGAGTCACAACTCAAAATATTTCCGATGCTGAGTAGTAACAAACAACTGTTGATACTGTACAAATGACGCAAGTATGTAACACAAAACAAGCCTAACGACATTTTATGTTCTTCAGGAAGACTATATGGCAAAAGAAATTTTTTGCGGTCGTAGTGATTTGTTCAATTAACTGTTTTATAAAAAACAAAACCAATTCGATCATTTGGAGTTGTGACTCTTTATGATTTAGTGTGCGATATTGTGATGTAAGACCAGTCCGAAGAAAGTTTTTGTTTTTAATGAAATATGTATGTACTTAAACAAGTTTAAGATAATGTGGCGGTTGTGGAAGATAACCGAACTTTAGTTACGTTGCCAATTGCCAAAATATTACTACTACTAACAGCTGTTAATATGAGTTGCCAAATTGCAATAGTATTGCCAACCACAATACTGCACAGTTTTTAAGACAAACTGTATATAAACTACTCCTTGGGAAAAAAAATATGGAAAATTGTCCCAAGGTAGAGTAAATTATAAAAATCTGCACAAACCTATATATACTAGGGATGTAACGAATACCAGTTTAGCGAATGCGAATGCGAAAACGAATAATACATTTTAATTTTTGCGAAAGCGAATGCGAATGCGAATGCAAATATTACAATACGTTAAAAAAAGCACATGAAAATAAATTTATCTAAGAACATGAAGTTGTGTTGCATACATAGATCTACTTGAGTCTTGTATTCAGCAAATATTTATTAATTTATTAGAAATAAAAATTGTTAAACTGAAAGATATATGAAATCATATTAAAATAAATTTACAAAATGTCAGGCAATCAACCCATTCGTACTTTCGCCCTAAGACCTTGTACTAAGTTCAACATTTCCTGTAAAATGCTACCAAAATACATATTAAGAAAAATTGGAATGAATTGTTCATGAAAATTTTTTCTAGAAGTAGTACTCTGTTCATCTTGGGAAAAATATATGAAATATATCTTCAACATTTTAAGTTTTCATGCGAAATTATATGAGTGGCACTTGTTTCGCAAAAAAATTACAACAAAGAAGGATTAGTTAATATTTTTGCATTTAAAATTTTTTGAACAAAGTAATGATTTGCTTACCATTTTTCAAAAGTTTTAACAGACTAGTCTTAAGTAGAAAATATTTTCGCGCAATTCAAACACTGCCTTTTCTTTTTCAAAAACTGGAAAATATTTCCAATATTTTTGTCTTTAGTATTCGCTTTAAATATTCGCATAAATTTTAGCGAATGCAAAAGCGAATGCAAATAGCAAAAGTAAGCGAATTATTTGCGAATGCGAAAGCGAATGCGAACATTCGTTACTTCCCTAATATATACCCTTTACAATTTTTGGTGAAGAGTATAAAAAACGGACCTATTATGGTATATTACTAAATTTAGAGAAAAAATAATTATTTGCTCAGACTTTATAAAAATGTTACCGCTGCTACGTGTTTCTCGTAAAGGGTGTTTCTGATTGAGGTATAAGACTTTAAGTTGGCAACACTTTTTTAACTGGCGGCCATTTTGTCAGCTGTCAAGTGATTTATGTTTAGTTTGGCTTGGCATTTCGACATGAATAGACTGACGACTGAACAACGCTTCCAAATTGGGTAAATTTATTTTGAAAATCATGGTTCTGTTCGAAATACGTATCACGCACTACGTCCATAACATAATCGTCTATCAGAGCAATTAATTCCATTAACGATTAAACGTTTTCGCACCACGTTTACTCTAAATGATAATACGGAGATGGTGCAGAAGAAGTTATTGCTGCTATAGAGCGTAGCGTAGAGGAAGACCCGAATCAGTCTATAGAGTCCATAATCAGGATATAGAGCCATTATTACTGACTTTTTCGTTCATCAATTGAACAACCATGATGTGCAGGAGCTGTGCTGTCAACAAGACATCGCAACACGTCACACTGCTCGTGGCAGAATTGATTTATTGAAGGAAACGTTTGGTAACCGCATAGTGACACGTTTCGGACTCGTTAATTCCAATATTGTGCGATTTAATACCGCTAGACTATTTTCTATGCGGATATGTGAAGTCATTCGTCTACGCCGATAAGCCCAAAACGATTGACCATTTGGAGGTAGAGATGGCCGCGTGTAGTGTTTTTTTCGTGACACGAACACGCACAACTCAACACGACGTGTTCGTCATAAAAAATCTGATATTGTGCGTGTTCGGGTCGTTTCGTGTTGAGCAAAATTGACACGAAAAACACGAAACGATTTTAGATGTAAAATATCTATGAATTAATTTCCAGTAGAGAAAAAATTTAATATTTTCTATCGTCAAACACACAACACCAGCATATGTGTTGATACAATATGGGCCTCTGAAGCTTAAAGTTATGTAGGGAAACCGATAGTATCAGCTGTGGTGGCAGATAGTATCAGCTGGCAGTGCCAACTCGGTGCCATATTTTGAAAAGCGACTCTTGAAAATTATCAATTAAATTTTCTGATTTTCCATACCATATCAATAATATTTCGTGCGTGTTGTGCAGTATCGTGTTGAACAAATTTTTCGCGTGCGTGTTTCGAACGTGTTCAGCGTCTTGATATTCGTGTTCGTGTCGTGCCCATATCTTCTTGGAAGCCAATATTCGCTGCCATAGATGTTGGAAAGTCATCGAAAACTGGTCCTCCAGATGATACTACGTGCGAGCCAGCGTGGCGGTCATATGCCTGAAGTCATATTTAAATTATAATGCCAGCAGATTATCTTTTGAAGAAAGTAAATTTAGGGTCAATTTAAAAAATGCCTCTTTCTTTTAATCCATTTCAAAGTTCTATACCTCTATAAAAAAACACCCTATATATCATGAAGCGAGATACGATATGAAATTTACTCTGCTCTTATGAGATTTAGTTTAGGACTCTAAATTTCCCGTAGAATAAAAAATATATATATATTTCTCAATATTTTTTTCCTTGTCTAACCCACTGTGCTATGAAACCTGCCAGCCAGAATGGAAGCTGCTCTGCTGTGTAACAGCTTTTTGTGCCGACAAAGCAAGCGGCAAGCGTTTATTAGCGTATCGAAATTGTTCGAGGAGCACGTGATAAAATGTCTTCTCTGCTGGCAATAAAGAATGATGATCAAAAGTTTTTGGTTTATTGTCTTTCTCATTTTTACTTTAAATTTAAGTTTCCAAACAGTAGAGATTTCTTATTGTAATTGGCAAATTGGCATTTTTTTCTACAAAATATCCTTTTATTACAACATTGATTCCTCTATGACACTTCCAAAGAATACTAATGCATTTAACATCATTATTAAACAATTTATGAGGAATTAGCCAAGACTTTATTAGAATTCTTTACAAGTGAAAAAAATTACAATTGAGTTTAAGAACATACTCGTACATAAATAAATTTGTCACAATCCTAAAGAATATAAAAGAAAAGACAAAAGAGAAAGAAAGAAGAATGTTCTTCTTGCTCAATCTAATCCAACAAAGACTCAATATGACGCCTTTATGAAGCAAATAAAGAAAATACACAATGAAAACAGTCTTCTTCTAAGCAACAGCAAATGTTCGATCATTAAATCCAGACAAGAGCCAAGATCAAATGAAAAAAAATCCCCATTTACCATCAAACTAAAAAGGCATTAAAATTGGGTCAATACAATTTATTTATTTATAAAAAAAAACTAACTACAATAACAACAGCACCCTTCTTAGCAAACCAAGTTACAAGTGTTTCTTACCAACTTTACTCACTCGTACACGGAGTTTGCGACAGGTGCAGTGGCAACAGCAGCCAAAAAGTAAAGAAAATTTTTAATAAGAAAAAAATATGCACTCTCAAAGTATTTTAACAGATTTTTTTGTTGCGTGTTATGAAATACATTTTAAAAGTCCTTTCTTCCGATAGACAGATCGTGAGGTGAAAAAAAAAACCTAAACACGCACACTCCCACACATAACCTGTTTTTTTTTCTTATAAAAAAAACTCTTGTGAAAGTCGATTGCCTGTGGTGGCTCGTTCTTTTGGGATTTTTAATTGTTTTTGCACGAAATCACAAAAATCATTTTAGACAAAGAGAATTTATTTCTTTTTAAATCTACTGAATCACAAAAATTAACAAAAAAAAAAAAAACACTTGCATTTGGTATTTGCGTTAAGGATTTTCTCAGGGATTAGCAATGTAATCTTCCATTTAATTGACTTGGCAGTAATTAGATAACTTAGATAACTAAAGATAAACAAAGGATCTAAGGATAAAAAAGGATCTACATACATGCTCATTTTTTGGGACATTTCTTTCCAAAGCCATCACATTTGAATGACAGAATGGTACACACTTTGGAACGTGTTTAAGCAACACGTTTATATTACCTGTTGCATTCTCGTATTTTGACACAGACACTGCAACCTACCTACAATGCAACCTATAAACATCAAAACATTTTGATATTTTTGAAACTTCGAATGCAACTTTGAACGCAACCATAAACAAGACTACACACACACTATGCGACCGACAATGCAATTAGAAAATTTTCTAGCTACGCCAATGTTTATGATTTTCATATAAAATATGAAAAGGTGTTCTTTAAGTTGGCAACACTTTTTTAACTAGCGGCCATTTTGTTAACTGTAATGCCAAGTGATTTATGTTTAGTTTGGTTGGGCATTTCAACATGAATAGAGTGACGCCTGAACAACGCTTCCAAATTGTACCAAATTTATTTTGAAAATCATCGTTCTGTTCGATATACGTATCGGGCACAACGTCCATTTTACGGTCAACATAATCGTCCATCAGAGCAATTAATTCGATTAACATTTACGTTCGACAGAGACGTCGAACAGAGGAGTATTTGACCCATTTCTTTTTTTAGTTTATATTGCTTGTGAAAAGTTTTTGAGCGTCCCTATATCAATGCAACTTGGCAGAAATATATACCTATTATAGTCCTAGGCTGTTAAAACTTAAAAACATGAAAAAAAAATTTCCCTCAGAGAAACTAATCCTACCACTGAAAAATTAATTTTTTTCTTAACTTTTCCCATACTTTTGTTTGGCAAATGCAACTTTTAACGTCCGCGAAAGTTCAAAACCCTAAACTTGGACCCAAGAGACCGTAAGATGCCATTTTCATCCCGCTTCTTTTTGTGGGCGGTGACAAAGATGTTATTTGCAAAAATAATGTAAATATTCACCCCTATCGTGAACATTTTTTCCCTCGAAATATTTCCACTTTTCACCAAATTGCAATCGTGAATAATATTTCCCTTGAAACTTTTTCCCTTGTTTCGATTATCGTGAATAATATTTTTCACGTAAATTTTTCACTTTTCCCTTGGTTTTGTTCGCTTTATTTTTGCAGGCGAACTGAATTATCGAATTATCAAATTATCGAATAATTTTGACATTTTCCTTTGAATTACATATTAAAAGTTATAAATATTTATTTTTAGGACAAGATTAGTAAGTAAAGTTCATGATTTTCAACAATAATTCCTTGCAACACCTTTTTTCATGGAGTATGAATATCGTTGGTTCACACGGAGTAAATTTGATGATGGTATACTAAAGAATTTTTTTCTGGCAACGACGTCTGACAAAAATTGCCAATTCACACGGTTGTAAGAAATTTTGAGCACATTTTACTGGCAATATTGTAAGATCTGACAACCGTCTGTACATAGCTTAAGTCAAATGCAATTCTGCTTAGAAAAATTAAATATATCTTTAAAAAACTTCAATAAATATTTAAAAATTCTTAAATAAATTTTTATAATTCATATAATTATATAATTTATATAATAAGATATAATTTATTATATAATAGACTAGTATAACTCTCAATTAAAATGTTGCATAATATAAAAATATTTTTAAATTTGTTCAATATGTTCAAATATATGACTTAGGCCACTTTCATAATTAAGGGTAAATATTTATGTATGCATATTTACATGCAAAGATTTTTAAAGTCTGGACCAAGTTAATCCAGAAAAATTACTTGTTTTTCGTCAATAAAAATATCCTTGCCAATATCGTTTGAAGAGAGAGAGAGAGAGAGAGTGTTTAATAATTTATTGGAGATCCTTAAATATTTAAGTAGATGATTTGATGGTGTTGGAAATGTGCCCACAAACATACAAATAAGCAAGCAAAACAAGAACACAAAACAAATGTAAGAAGGCGAAGGCAAAAAAAAAACAACAAACTAAAAATAAAACAGCAAGCTGCTGTAATTTTCATTACAAAAGCCGCTATATCAACTAAATATTGTAGCATGTGTTTTATAAACGTCTTTGGAGAATTTTTTTTTGGTCAAGAATGAATACCTCAAGTTAATGAAACCGGCTGCAGTTTTTGTCTTTCTTGTATTTTGAGCCACTTTATTTAAAGGGCCAAGCTTATGGCTCAAGATACAAAAAAAATGCAGTTAGTAGGGTTTTGTGAGCCAAAAACGTTTAAAGGAAGCCTGCTGACGTTTTCTTCGTGTTTTTGTTTTTTTCTTTATTTCTTACTTACTTTTAGTTTTTGATGCAGACAGGTTTAAAGGATTCACACACACACTAAACACACAGACACTTACGTAAAAAAAATTGGTGAAAAAATAAATAAATACAATAGCAGGTGCTTATTTCAAAAAATGTTTTTGTTTTTTCTCTTAACCAAGATTGCAGCAGGGTTCTTCTCGTTAATAAGAAATCTTTTCGTTGTTTTTTTTTTTTTTTTTTGCTTTGTCTTACTGCTCATTTTAAATCGTTTTTGCTTGGTTGCTAAGGGATGCCTCAACAGTTAAACCTTAAGGAGCAATAACAACATAAAGGATATAAAATCGCTGTCTATATTGAGTTAAAGGTTCATCGTTATTACACCAACCGATTACATTTTTACAGGTGCCTTTAGCAACGACCGAATCGTGTGTGTAGTTTTTGTCTAGAAGAACACCACAGCACAAGCAGCATCCTTTTCTTTATGTTCATTACGATTATTATCATTATGAACTTGTTCACTATCACCACCGACCGTCATTCATTCAAAGCGGCACTTGTAATAATATTTTAAGACTAATTGAGACAGAAAAGCGTATTTTGTCTGGATGGGTTATTTAACTAATAAAATCAATCTCGATAATTTTTATCAATTATTGTGAAATTCTTTGGCACTTTTTTTTGGTCTTTTAAGAGAGCTATCAAATAAAAAAGAGGAGCTTTTGAATTCATGGGGTCTACCTACTCTGTAATTCGAAACGATAGAAAATACTTTCGAATTTGTATGTTAATTGCATGCAAATTCGAAAACTTTTTCTTTCGTTTCAAATTACAGAGTAGACCCCATGAATTAAAAAAATATATCTCGCGTTTAAAATGCATTTAGATAACCATTTTACATTTTAAAAAGCACCTTTTAAATATGTAAGTGCCTTTTTGAAAAAATTCCTTTTGGAAAGAGGTACATTTTAACAAAAGTACCTTTTAAAAGCAGCACGCTTAAAAATACACAAAACCTTTTTAAAAAGTACTTTAAAAAAAGAAATACCTTTTAAAAGAAGCACCTTTTAAAAGAACCACTTTTTAAAAGTATACAGTACCTTTTCAAAAAGTAATTTAAAAAATACGTACATATGTATATTAAAAAAGTACCTTTTAACAAAAGTACGTTTTTGAAAAGTACCTTTTATTTTGCAAAAAAAATCCTTGCCAAAAAGTATCTTCTAATAAAAGTACATTTTAAACAAAATTCCCTTTTTAAAAAATACCTCTAAAAAAGTACATCTATAAAGTATACATTTGAAAAAGTACCTTTTAAATAAGTTAATTAAAATCAGGGAGTCTTCTCTGTAATTCGAAACGACAGAAAATGCTTTCGAATTTGTATGTTAATATATAGTACGCAAATTCGAAAGAAAACATTTTAGTCTCTTTCGAATTACAGAGTAGACCCCCAGCACATTTTAATAATCATAAGTAGCTTATAAAAAATCTAGCTATTAAAAATATATATTTACAAAAAAGTACCTTTTAACAGCAGCACATTTTGAAAAAAGTACGTTTTAAAAAAGTACGTTGAAAAATATATTTTAACAAGAAACATTTCAACAAAAGTACCTTTTATCAACAGTAAATTTTTAAAAGGTACATTTCAAAAAAGTACTCTTCAAAAAGTGCCTTTTAACAAAATAATTTTTAAAAAATGTACCTTTTAACTGCGTTTTTACAAAAAGTACCTTTCAACAAAAGTACTTTTTGAAAGTGCCTTTTAAAAGAAATACCTTTAACCAAAGTATCTTATAAAAAAATTAAACGCTTAAAAAAGTATCTTTTCAAAAAAGTACCTTTTAACAAAACCACTTTAACCAAAGTATCTTATAAAAAAATTAAGCGCTTAAAAAAGTATCTTTTCAAAAAAGTACTATTTAAACAAAGTACCTTTTAATAAAAGCACCTTTTGAAAAAAGTACCTTTTAACAAAAGCACCTTTTGAAAAAAGTACCTTTTAACAAAAGCACCTTTTCAAAAAAGTACCATTTAACAAAAGCACCTTTTGAAAAAAGTACCTTTTAACAAAAGCACCTTTTGAAAAAAGTACCTTTTAACATAGGCACCTTTTGAAAAAAATTCCTTTTACAAAAGTACCTTTTAAAAAACTACATTGAAAATAATTTGACTTTTAAATAAATTAACTTTTAAAAAAGGGATTTTTAAAAGAAGTACATTTAAACAAAAAGCATCTTTTAAAAAAGTACCTTTTAACAAAAGCACCTTTTGAAAAATTACCTTTTAACAAAGCACGTTTTGAAAAAGTACCTTTTAAAAGAGTACATTTAAAAAATTGCCTTTTAAAAAGTGACTTTAAAAAAAGTACATTTTAACAAAAGTACCTTATAAAAACGAAGCTCATCTTTAAAAAAATACCTTTTAAATAAAGTACCTTTTAACAAAACAACCTTGTGAAAAAAATTATATTTAAAAAAATTATCTTTTAAAAAAGTAACTTTTAAAAGAAGAAAGTTTTAACATAAGTACTTTCAACAGTACATTTGCAAAAAGTACCTTTTAACAAATTAACTTTTTTAAAAAGTGCCTTTTCAAGAAGTACTTTTTAAAAAGTGTTTTAAAACAAGTACTTTTTAACAAAAGGACCTTACAAAATATGAATTTAGCTCTGAAAATGTACTTTTATAAAAAAGTACCTTTTAAGCAAATCACGTTTTAAAAAACGACTTAAAGAAAACTACAATTAAAAACCCTTTTAACAAAAGTACCTTTCAAAAAGTATCTCTCCAAAAAGTACCTCTTAAAAAAGCACTTTTCAATAAAAGTACCTTATAAAAATATACTCTTAAAATAGTGCCTTTTTAATAAAGTATCTTTTAACAAAAATACCTTCCAAAAAGTACCATTCAAAAAGTACCTCTCCAAAAAGATTCTCTTAAAAAAGTACTTTTTAACAAAAGTATCTTATAAAAAATGTACTCTTAAAATAGTGACTTTTTAAAAAAGTACCTTTTAACAAAAATACCTTCCAAAAAGTACCATTCAAAAAGTACCTCGTAAAAAAATTACATTTTAAAAAAAGTACCCTATAAAAATGTACTCTTAAAATAGTGCCCTTTTAAAAAAGTACCTTTCTAAAAAACTTTCCAAAATGTACTTTTTAACAAAAGTACCTTATAAAAGTGTACTCTTAAAATAGCGCCTTTTTAAAAAAGTACCTTGTAAAAAAGTACTCTTTAGCAAATGTACCTCATAAAAAATGTAATCTTAAAACAGTGCCTTTTTAAAAAAGCACCTTTTAACAAAAAAAAAAATTACCTTTCCAAAAGTACCTCCCCAAAAATGTACTTTTTAACAAAAGTGCTTCTCCAAAATGTACTTTTTAACAAAAGTACCTAATAAAAAACTTATGTACATACTCTTAAAATAGTACCCTTTAAAGAAATGCCTAATAAAAAGTGCATTAGCAAAAACGTACCTTTTAAGAAACTACTTTTCTGAAAACTTCCTTTTAAAAACTAATTAAAAAATAATAATTATTAATTGAGGAAGGGTGCAAGTGCCTGAGCCAAAAAAAAATCAGTTAGATGCAGCAATCAATAATACTAAAATCTACCAATTAACAAAAATGCAGACCAAAAAAAAACTATGAAGCTTGACTACTCCGAATTTCATTTTTTGTACTTGTACACCTTTGGTTTTCAGCCTTCAATTTCGAATTTTTGAAAATTATGAAAGAAAAATGTCTTGAGATAGGATTGAAAAAATCCAAAATTCTGAACACAAATTTGGAATTTTAAATTCATCAACTTATTGCAATAATACTTCGACAAAAAAAAAACGCTTCCTCTTTGCACACCCTTTAATTAAAGCACAGTTCACCTGCTTAAAGGACTGATTGCCAACCTGGTTGTTTGCCAGTCTGTCTGTCTGTCTGTCCGTCCGTCCGTCCGTCCGTCTAGCAGTGTGTGTATGAAGTTGTTTTTTTCTTTCATTTGTAGTTTTTGTTACATTTACGTTCGTACTACGCTTACCATCTCCTGCTACTCTGTTTTATGACATTACGCGCTGCTTAACGCTGCTTCTGCCGTTGAGGCTGGCGATGAACACGATCATAATGTTGCAATGTCTGTTGCATATAATGTGATGTAAAAGGTGCGCCTGTTTATTTAAACTTTAATCAAGCACCAAAAAAAAGTGAAGAAAAAAACAGAATGAACAGCAATACACATTAAAAAAAAAACAAAAAGAGGCACAATTCCTGACCTAAGACATCATTTTTTTCAATAGCCCTACATTTATTATTGAAAATTCTGAGCATGTCTTTGGACTGAATTTAGCTGAAAAAACAACAACAACAACAAAAAACAACAACAACAAACAACGTAAGTGTTGATGAGCGGATCTACTTGGGGTTGTTTGTGTTTGTTGTTTTTGTGCTGTTGTTGTTGTTGTTGCTGTTGTTGTAAAAATTTTCGATGTTTTTTTTTTTGTTTATTTTAATTCATTGGAAACTATTTCAATTTTTATTAATAGCTAAAGTCACAGACACTTCAAAAATCACCTGCATATTCAATGTATCCTCAGTTTATTGCTTTTTTCTACTTTTCAATTATCAATTTTGTAGCTCCTTTAGGAGGAAACACACATGCACACTCGCGTGCACTTATGTACATATGTATGTATGTATGTATGGCCATGTGCACATTTAGACGACTTGTGAAATATCTTTGAAATGCCAAGATGTGTTTTATATGAAATCTACTGGTGCTAGAAGAGAGGAAGTGCATCGCGAGGGTAAAAGGAAAAAGTCCCTGAACTTTGTGTTTCAAAAAATATCTAACCGTTTTAAGCGGGTTTTCTAACAGTTCTCTAGCAGGGTGCTTATTTAGGAGAAGTAAAATGTTAATGAACAATATTAAATTTAAAAAAAAACATTTGAAATTATTGTAGCTGCATTAAAGTACTCGTGCATATACATAATAAAAATTTAAAAATTATAAGTAGAGTTTGTTTGTTTGCGCTAAAGTTATTTAATTTTCAAAAAACTCTTTACTTTCTTCTTTTTATTCACGCAGAAAACGTTCGTTTCTTTAATCTTTCGGTTTGTTTCAACTTTTTGTTTTTTTTTTTGTTTCGCTTTTCGGCCCATTGTATTTAAAAATCGCTAATACTTTTTACAAGCGTTCGTAGGCTTTTTATCATACGGGCTCTCTTGACAACCCTTTAGCCAATTGTTAATAGAAGTCATTTTTATTCTTTTATACATACATATTTTTTATTTTAATGTTAAAGAAAGTCATTTCTAGTAATTTGACAAATTATGTGGGTTCAGGTGTTGTGCATTGTTTTATTTCTTTCTTTCTCTTTTTTTATTTTTTATTTATTTTTTGATAAGGAATAGAGGGTTGATTTTATTTGAAACGGTTAAAGACCTTTGGGCTTTGTGTAGATAATAATTATAACATTGTCGATCCTCTTTTGTGTAAAAAAAATCAACTCTGGCAAGAAAAAGAATACAAAGTAAAAGAAAAGCAAAAACTCTGCAGTCTAAAAGCATTTCAGCTGTGATGGCTGTGGTACAAGTATAAATGCAGATCGCTGTTTGGGTTAATGGCTAGTTCCTGAATTTGATTTATACATATTTAGGTACAATGCAGACGATCAAATAAACCCTTCAATCAGTACATATGTATATGTGAGTGTCGTATGCTTGTGGCTTACAAGGAGACGTACAAATAAACGCATCAATCACCATTTGTATTTTGCCTTCGTAACGCAATCTATTTTTTTTAATAGGACCAGCACTCGGAGAATAACCCCTACTCATGCAATGCATTGTGTTAGAACTAGGAAAATAGCTTATAGGGGAGGAGGATAGAGCGAGTAGTGTCTGTGGACATTCGATTTAAACTTTCTCACGCTGGTAGTGACAGGAAAGACTTCCGGAGGTAGTGCGGCTAAAAAAGGAAATCTATCTCTGTAATGCGTAGTGCGATTTATTGGCCAATCGACCACAAAGGGATGTGCTCTGAATGAGGCACATCTTGTGCGTATAAATGTGCGGGTTGCAGGAACAAGTTCCCTAATTTCATTGAGAACACATTCCGTTGTAGTAACGATAGAACAAGGAAATGCACCCCACATTGCGTCGATGTTCCAATGAATGAATAGTTGGATAGGGTATCCAACTGTCACCGATGAGCTTCTTCCCCTCTCCTGTACGCGGTCGAGCAGCACCAAAATAGACTTTGAAGCGCCGGCCAAAGAGAGTTGTATTCCATTTCCGGTCGGTTAGAAGTGGTATAAATAGTAAGATCACATGGGGTGAAATTTCGTTTGCACCGTTTCAAAAATCCGACGCACTTGAAAAATGTGTTCAGTACATCGAACATCACACTGGATTTGCATGCCAAGAACATCAAGACTTTCTGATTTCTTAATATTTATACCCCCCCCCCACTCCCATAGTTACCGAGGCAGCAGCATTTTCGGTCATACGTCTATGAGTAACCATAAAACATTGGGTCTTACGGGCTTTAAAATCGACCCTATTCGCATGAATCCATTCAAAAATGTTTGCTAAATCATAGTCTAAAGTCTCATTCATTCTTTGTCGCATAGCCTCAATCTGCGGCAGGCTAGGTCTATTGCTGAATGAGAAAGAATGGCAGATGCAGTATAAACTTTTACTCCACTTCTTCTCCATGATTAATAACAAAAACTAAAAATTTTAAAAACCTCCGATATATGTATCTAGAAAAGATGTGACATTTTCTAAATGGCTGGACCGATTTTCTTCAAACATGGTTAAGAACCATCTCGATCAAATCACGTTTCAAACAGAGAAAACTAAATCAAAATCGGTCTAGCCCTTTAGGCTGCAAGTGGACACGGACAGACACACAGATACACAGACACACACTACAAACTTATAACACCCCTTTTTTTGGTCGGTGGTTAACAAGAATTACAAGGAAACCTGTTTATTTGTCAGAGTTACTTACATATCATCAAAAACTCCACCGTTAAATTAAAAATAAATACAACTTGTTAAAATTAAGTTTAACATATGTTAACGTACTAATAGTTCCAAAATATCAATCAATGTATTTTTAATAGAAAAAATATTTAAATAATTTTTGTCTACAGATTCTAGGAGCTCGTAGCCATAAGTAAAAAATTTTGTTCTAGGATTTTCTTGGAAATTGTATTTATAGAACTGAAAAAGGATAAAGACTTAAGAGGAAAGTGGGTCAGATATCTTGGCAATAAAAGTTACAAATTAGAAAAAATTTTACTGTCTTGGACATTCACAAAATTGATAGAGAAGACAGGTGGTGAAGGAAGAGATAGGGGAAAGCTTCATTCTTTTACAACTCTGCTTTTTTTCTTTGCACGTTTCAATAATGCAGTGTTGCTGCGCCTCTGGTGTCAATGAGGCGTATTAAATTTTTGAAGCTGTTTAATAGCCATTTTATTTTTTATTTTACTTCGCCGATGATTCTGCTACACAACGATGGAGGACACTCTGATGTTACATTAGGAATAGTATCTGATGAAGTCGGTATATATTTTGCCCACAACAACTGATACAAAGGACACTAATGCACATCAGAAAAATTCGTGGTGTAGTTATTTTTAATGACTGTCGGAGACCGGGCTCGAACCCAGGACCTCCGATTTTGTAGTCAACGTGCTAACTACTTCAGCCACCCGGTAACGCACTACGGTAACATTGATTTAATAAAATCGTAGGGTTACTTTGAATCTGTTGTGATGTAGCCAGGGATCGCAATCTGAGCCCAAAGTTGCTTAGGACTGAACAAATTTTTAATGTTTTTTTCAATATAAATTGTCAAACAAACGCATTCTTTCGATATAGTGGATCTGACTGTGTTTTGTTTTGTGTTTTTTTTTTCTCAATAAATAACAGTGAAAATATTCAATTTAAAATAAATTTTGTGTAGTTGGTGTAGACTAGCAGTTGAATGAACTTTTTAAATATGTACCGATATTGAGACTAAACACACAAAGAAGTAGCTATTTTTCTAATTATAATTTTTTTTAATCTAATAAATATGGTTTTATTTTGTTACTTTTAAACACAAATTGTGGCAGTTTTATATCCATTTAAAGTTGAATAAACTTTTAAGATCAACATCATGGAATTAAGATCCTTTAATCAATTATTTTTCTCTAAAGCTATAAATATACTTTTTAAACTCCTTTTTTTTATTTTTTTTTTTTTTTTTACAAAAGCTGATCGGAATTGTTGCTAAAAGTTTGCTGAACTTCTGAACTTGGAAGTGAAACAACGGTGATTGCAATAAATCAACAAATATATAAACTCAAGCATTTAAATATTTACTATAAATTCCCTTGCTGGTTTTTATTTTAAAATGTATTAGAGCTGTCAGGGCTTTTAGCATTTGAAACCCCTATTTGCTGCGCAACAACAGGTCTTTGACATCTTTATGCCTCTACTCGCAAAAGGTTCAACAACCTTTAGATTTCAAATGTCTGGCCCTAAAACTAAAAACAAATTTAACAACAAACAGTTAGTTAATCGTTTGACAAACCGAAAAATATTTACTTAGGCACAATATGTACATATGTGCATACTTATGTACACGTGTATGTATGTATGTATGTATGTACTCGTATTTATCGCAAAACAAAATATTCTTGTTCACCTTTTTTGTTTGCATTTAAGTTTCTTCTTTTTTTTGTAGCAAAAACTGTCAAGGATCTTCCCTAAACTAACGCAGGCTCTCTGCGACTCACTAGATGTTTTTTGGCTTGTGTGTGCCGACTATTGTTCAGTTTGTGCAGGTTTTCTTTTAGTGAACACACAAATGCATTTGTGGCTTACAAACTAAACGAAACGATAGTCGAGCATAGCGAGGCAAGGCACTGTTGTCACATCTGACAATTTATCGTTATTTTTACGATTATGAGAGGCATATATGGGCTGTTTACGATTTCAGGATTTTTGCCATAAACTTTATTCTTATTTTTCTAATATGGTCGTTTGACACTTTCCAACTGTTTAACCACGTGTTGCATGGATCAGTATGAATTATGCATAAATTTTTTATATGCATACACACAACTTAATATTAAAATTAATATTCTTCTCTAAAGCGTCGAATATACAAGATATTTTTATGAAATTTTTACACAAAGAGAATAACCGATATCAGGATAAATTCTAAAAAATATATTATAACATTGTTCAAGCAAATGAGCGATATGTACTCTTATGGATTTGTCAAGACAATTTGCACCAAGGCCACAATTTCCAAATAAAACTAGAAATGTTTTGTTCGAAAGCAGGTTGAGATAAAATTGTATGCAGTTTATTTTGAACAAACTAAAAATATATATACGTATGTATGTATATAGGATACGGTTGACTTCGCAGGATATACCTGGAACTTCCAAGTAAATTTAAGATAAAAGAGCTGGAAATTACATAGTTTTAGTCTGGTACTCTAGTTATAAACTTTTCAAGCCAATTTTTAGAATGTCTTCAATAAGCTTTTGCAAGTCCCTCGAAACACACAAAAAAATCCAACAAAAATTTAAAATCCTGCAGCTAGCATGCGACATGTGGTGCCTCCTTTTATATGTATGTATGTATATACACACATACATATGTATGTATGTACATATTTATGTATGTGTTTGTGCCTCAAATTCAGTGCAGCATGAATACATCACAATCCTCTTGCTACATCATTAACATGCATTTTATGTTGGCTGATCGCATGCTTGGATGAATACATACATACATACGTTTGTTTGGTGTTCTCCCCTTGATAGTGAGTGCGACTATTAAAGTGGTAGAGTAGAACAAGTAGTTAAGCTTGTGGCTTGGCTCGTGTCATCTGTTGCCGCTTTAATATATTGCCAAGAAATTAATTTTGCGCCACACAGTTTAAATGAATACAAAACAAACAAACAAACAAACAAAAAAAGCAGGAGAAGAAATGCAAACCATATTGAACGAACGTACGCATGCACTCATAACTTATCGTCAGACCAACTAACGTACCAAGTTACTTTTCTACTTTTACGAGTACAAACTTTGCAAAAGTAGTAAAAAAATAAAGAAGAACTAATCTGCTAGTCTTACAAAAAGTTTTGGTTTTAAAGTTGTTTTTAGCAGTTTTGCTTTAGACTCTACTTTCAATCTTTTATGAAAACGATCCTTAAATGACGAAAGGACATGAATTTGCCATCGGGTAAGGAAAACAAAAATAACAAATGATACAAAAACACTTATAAAGGTTTTTTTTTTCAAGGGTCGTCTCAACTTGCATCACACCTGTCGCATTTTTTTTATTTTGTACACATTCGTTCCATCATTTTTCTTTGTGCATCAATAAAAAGGTGCTCTTGTGATAATTTGGTTTGGTTTTATTTTTTTTAATGAAATATTGTGCATTATTCAGTTTTTGATTTTGAATCAAAGACCTTTAATTTGGTATAAGCGGCAGCAAGGAATTGAGGAATTTTTAATATTTTTATTTTCTTAAGGATGACAATTTTTTGAGTGTAAGCATTTTTAATTTTATGGGAATTAACAAAAACACTTACCTTAAACTAGTTCCTAAGCGAGGGAAGGGAATCTGAAAAGTAAGAAATAAAAAAATAAATTATTTTATTGTTCAAAAATCCAAAAATTGTTGTGAGTGTAAGAAGTGTGTAGTAATAATAAAATGCCACTCAAAAGGCTTCTTTTATTACACGTTTTGTTTACAATAAATCGTATATGTAAGTAAAACTGTTTTATCATTAAAACCATTTAAAATATTTTTGCCATTTTTATTGAGTAAGTCCATTGTTTTGCTTCCCATATTCTCTCGTTTTACATTTATTTATTTAAGGGTTAATATACATACATACCTACATATGTATATGTATATATGTATGTATGTATGTATGTACATATTCATTGGTTTAGTTAACAGATTAACTTTGCATTTTTTATTTAACTTTGTCTTGTTTTGTCATTGATTTCATTAAACGGAATGGCGCTGGCTGGCATTTCCTACGATTTCTTTTAACATATTTTGACTTGGATTTGTCATGGCGGTCATTGCATTTGGAAAGACTATACATATGGGTATAAGTAATGCAAAAAAAACAGCTTAAGAGGTATTTAAAATAAAAAGCCAACTTAAAGCACAGCAAACTGCAGCACTATGCATGGGTTACCACCCACTTTCACACTACAATTACAATGCCAGCTTTGCAATGGTTTGATGTTTGATGGAGAGAGCACTTCAATGGTTTCAGATTTATTCGTACTGAATACACAAGACTTTTAAAGTGGAATGTATTTAAATGGTATGTATGTACATGAACACATACATATATAGAACATGATAAACGAAACGCAACAATACGGATAAAGACTGAAAGATTTTTTGAATGACAGAGGCAAAATATATTAAACATAATTGAACATTACAAAGAATCAAAATGGGCAAATTAAAATGAACATATTATGATTTAAATTTATTTTTCTTTTCATATAAAGTTTTTCCTATTTTCTTTGAATAATGTTAAAATTGCTAGTTCTATCTCAACATTCTCCTGCAAATTCAAGAATTGCTGCACCAAAAATTGCAAGTCAAAACCGGGACTAACTCGTGGAAGCAATTCCTAATTAACGCCAAGTCAGTGGGTTGGTTGCCCAGATAACAAAATAAAATGCATATCAGGTTGTAGTTATAGATAGATAGATAGTGTACCAACCAATAACTTGGCACAAATTTTGATATCAGCACTTTTGATGGCCGAAATTTAGGATAAGAGCTTAAGGGGCCCAACAGCATGCATGCGCAATCAAGTGTTTGTGCCAGCGGTTTGGTCGTGTATGGCCATTTTGTGTGATTGTACGTTTTGCTGTAGCGATGTCAAATAGGGTTTGATATTTTGCTGATGGTACCAGCTTGCTGGTATTGTGTATGGTGAAATTAGCTCAGTTGAGCAAAGTTGTGAAAGAGTAAATATGCATTTAAAAATCGTAATTTGTTGAAACATAATTTGTTTCGATGGAAAATGGAATTTGAGCACTTTAGTTATACATACATAGATGATAATATAAACAAAATATCAATACGAATTGCGGCAAAAACTGTGTCACTATTCATAACTTAAGCGCCCCATACACTACAACAGCATGCACGCACAATCAAACTATTGAGCAATCATGTTCGAACCACATAACATACCAGCAAGCTGGTACAATATTAACTTTTTAAAAAAATTCAAGAAGGGAGGTTATAAATAGTGACACAGTTTTTGCTGCAATTTTTATTGATATTTTGTTAATATTAGCAGCTATGCATAACTAAAGTGCTCAAATTCCATTTTCCATTGAAACAAATTATTTTTCAACAAATTACGATTTTTAAATGCATATTTACTTATTGACAACTTTACTCAACTAAGCTAATTTCACCATACACAATACCAGCAAGCTGGTACCATCACCAAAATATCAAACTCTGTTTGACATCACTACAGCAAAACGTACAATCACACAAAATGCCCATACACGATCCAACCGCTGGCACAAACACTTGATTGCGCATGCATGCTGTTGTAGTGTATGGGCCCCTTTACCTTCTTGAATTTTTTTAAAAAGTGAATATTGTACCAGCTTGCTGGGGTATGTTATGTGGTTCGAGCATGATTTCGCAATACCTTGATTGCGCGTGCATGCTGTTGTAGTGTATGGACCGCTTAAGTCTTTTTTTTTACATTCATGTTTTGCGAGGATCTGACTCCTTTATAAAAAAAAATATAAAGGGTCTATTTTTGTAAACGCGTTGAGAAATTTTATATAAAAAATTTAATTGCGAAATTAACATTTTATTACTGATGAATATCTTAGGACAGAGGTACAGAAAATATTGGGCTAGAGGCTGATGAGCGTAGCCAATAGAGTTTTTCTTTTCCCGGACTTTTTCATTTCCCGGGAAAGCGGGAAAGATTTTTCGGTTTCCCGGGAAATCCCGGGAATTCCCGCCCAGTACAAAACAATACAAAATATTTTTAAATTTAATTTATTTCAACAGAAACAAATTATAATTCATGAGATCGATTAAATAATAACTTTTTATTCACTCATTAGTCAAAAAATAATACCGTTTGCGTTCTTTATATAATACACCCAGAGAAAAAACAGTTTAAAATCAATAAAAACCATATTGAATTAATAGGAAACATTAACGAAAGTCTAGTCATGTTGAAATTTTTTATTTCAATATGCAAAAATATTAATTTACAGTATTAATTTTATTTATTTTTAAGTATCTCAGCATACATTTTCTATTATATTGAAAATTATTGAATTAATGTGATGCGTTTTTGTTTTTAAGTTGCAGCTTTTCCCTGACTGTAGATAGCAATATTATAAAAAGAAATTATACGAGTATTCTTTAAAAAAAATATTACAAAATATCCCCCTTATGAAAAAATCATTGTTAAACTTAAAGTTGGTTTAACAAACGAATTTTGTATGGCAAAACCAGTTTTAACGCATGCTTAACCTTTAACAATCATTTTTGCACAAGGGCATATTTCTTTGGAAATAGGACTTTAGTACAGAATAAGCTGTTAATGCTGTTAACTGTACTATTTACCAAAGAAAATCTGTAATTATTTGTAATTTCTTTTATTTCCTTGGTCATTTCTGTTTTTTAATTTTATGAATTGTCGAATTAAATTTTGAACGTCGCGTTCTGCTTTTCCCAAATAAAGGCATCTAAGTCTCAGAACGCATGCGTGCCAGATGTAAACTTCACCTTAGTTGTTGTAAAGCTTAAGCTATTGTTATATTGCCATCACCTTAATATTGCGCCATCGCATTCATAAAGTGAATAACGACACTTATCAAATAATGTGTGAATACAAATTAAGTTGCCATAACAAAATCAAAAACTCCCGGGAATTCCCGCACAAATTTCCCGGGATTTCTTTCCCGGAAAATGTGCAGGATCCCGGGAAATTTTTCCCGGGAATTCCCGTATGAAAAACCCTAGTAGCCAGTCTGCCTTAAAAATTCGTTTCGTAAGCATCATTTGGGTAGAAATATTTATGTAAAATATAACGTTAAGTTTTAGAGGGTGCGCCCTACTTTTTTTTAAATAGGTTAATTAAATTTAATCATTTTTATATACAATCACCCTTATTACAGTTGTCGACGTCGACGTCACTTTAACTCAATACCAAAAAATTGGGGCTTGTATACCTGTTGTCGAAAACAACTGAATGCTGTTGGCAGGTTTATGCTATTTTCTAGACCTTAGGGAACGGGAATAGATTGTCAGTAGCACAAAATTGCTCTCGAGAGCGACGTCGACGTCGACAACTGGAATAAGGGTGAATATTGTTAACCTACTAACCATATAGTATGGCCTTCATGGCTCGGTTAGTCAATTGAATTTAAATAAATAAAATAAATAAATAAATAAATAATAGATGAAAGTCTTCTAAGCCGAAGTACATAAAACAAATTAAAATTATATAGGTGTAGTCAGGCGCTCTTTTGAAAGCGCGCAAAATATAACTTTAAATTTGTATGGACGTATACCCCGTCCAATTTTATAAGCTTTATTATGATACTTGTAAAGTTTCGTCGGAAGAGGTTGATGAGAACTACATAAATAAGTTAAAATAAAATTTTATAGGCGTGGTCCCGCCCACGCAAAATTACAGCTTTACATTAAACTCTTTCATTTTAATTTCTAATTATGAGTTTTAAAGGCGTAGCCAGCCCCACACGCCTGATTAGAAATTCTAAGTTTTCATAGTTGATTATTCAGCAGACTTTCGTTCCCGACTATGTTTCCGACTATGTTGATTTTTGTAGTAAATTAAAGAATACAGGTCGCTGGTTTCTGTAATCTGGTACGAAAAACGACATAGACGTTTTGACAACACTTTACACAATAAGGGCCCATTATAAAATTTACAAACTTCGCATATGAGGTTACCTCGATCAGGTATCCTTATGTTGTAAGGGCCTGTTCATCTAAATGCGAACGATAGATTCGATTGAATATTTATATTGGAAACAAAAACAAATTTCAGTTTTTTGTTTTCAAAATACTGTCAATAACATCTTGGGCATATCGAGCTTTATTTTCGATTTTATCGTAAGCGACAAAAATTAAATTTTTCAGTAGAAGGTTTTTTTAAAATATTCAAATTTGTTTTTGTACCTAAATTGTCGCTTACGATAAAATTGTACAGCCTGTATCTTAAAAGTTATCAACAATTTTGCCATTTTGATAATTCTAAACTATGTGTAGGCCCATAAAATTTTAATTTCAATAAAAAAGTCTATTTCCGATAACATGTCTCTTACGATAAAATCGAAAAAAGGGCTCGATATGGTCTAGTTACTCCGCACATATTCGTGCAACACCATACTATGCAAATTTACTTTGAGGGGAATAAAGTTATGTGAGTTAGAAACGTTACTAATGGCTTCCTGTATATATACACACTGTGTACATAATTCGGAACTTGACCTGGAGCACTACGGTGCACCTAGATGTGTCCAGATAATATAAGAAAAATTCATTATCCACACATATCGTGAACAAAATATGGTGAACAAAATTAGAAAATAGTATACTGACACAACAACAACCCAAACATTGGTGATCACAATTTTAGGGAAAGGGAACACCTTTCAAGTGAACTTTTATTTCCGATAAGGGTGATTATGCACATATGTACATATGTATGTATGTATGTATGTATTTTCATTAGACCGCCTCACTGAAAAAAGTTTTTCAAAGATCAAAGATCGGTCGATTTTATTTTCGAATAAAGATGCTTGTTTCTAAAGATTTTTGTTTGAAGCACCCAACCATCTTCACATTGATACACATACATACATACCCATATTCTGAACTTCCAAACCCAACAACTAAGGTACAGAAGGACTACATAAATCTATAGTTATGATTCCTACCTGCAATGTAATAATAAAAACAAAGAATTTTTGTGATTTTATGGAGGAAGCGTACTACGTACATGTTTGCCAAACTTTACCTTGTGACCACTTTCTCATAAAGTTAAGCCCAGCTGTGAGCTCACTGTTGATTTGCCAACTCCACCTTTACCGGACAACACTAAATTTACATGTTTCACTTTATCTAGCATAACTAAACATTATATTTCTTTATTTCAATTTAAACCATCACCAATTTCACAATTATTTAACTTTCAACTATTTCGCGGGCTTATGCTCTTTTATACACAGCTGATTCGCGGCTTTATAACAACACCAGTGCTGCCAGATAACATTATCAAAAAATCGTCGAAACCCCGATAATACATAAAAAATCGTTATCATATTTGTGGAATCGTCTAAAATCCGACAGATTAAAAACATTTCTTTTAATATGTATACCAAGAAGGCACATTCATTTCCTTGCAAATTACTTTTCATAATAAAAAAAAATTATATATAAAAATATATTTATTGTCAAATGTCGGGGATATATTAGTCAGTTATGATCAGTAAAACTTTAATAATATTTATGATATCATTAAATTATAAAAAGCAGTGGACAGGGCAGTTCGAACATAGTCGACGAAATTCATTAGTTAGAGAGAGAGAGAGAGATGTTACATCACACGTACACAAAAAAATCGTCAAAACTGACGATAAATTGTCCAATCTGGCAGCCGTGAGCATGAAGTCGCCATTTCATTGAGTTACAATTTAGAAGAAGAAGCGAGAACATGTTACGGTTGGTAGGCGGCTACCATCCAAATGTTCAGGGCAATTATGAATAAAAATCCGCTGGAAATTTCTTCTTTTTCCAATTAGAATTTTTTCCCCATATTAGTTGGAATTGTTTCGTGGGAAAATTTTCTCGTGGAATTTTATTCATATGTAAGTCCCGGTTCATACGTTTCAACTTTTGTTGCTCAACTCGTAATTCAGCTGTAAGAAAAAAAGAGATACTTGTATTTCCATCTCCGTCTGTCTTACAGCTGAATTACGAGTTGAGTTGAGTAAGACAGACGGAGACGGAAATACAAGTACTTTTTTTTCTTACAGCTGAATTACGAGTTGAGCAACAAAAGTTGAAACGTGTGAACCGGGACTTACATATGAATAAAATTCCACGAGAAATTTTTCCCAGGAAATAATTCCAACTAATATGGGAAATAGTCGTTAAGCAGCTATGAGTCGAAAAACATCATTTCGCGTCATCGTAATTATTTCTTAAGTGCGGTCAGGCTTACATATGTCTGTTAGGCCTTCGACTAGTTGACTGATCTACCACGGATAACCGTATAATCTTGCGGTTTTTTATGGAATTTCTTTAACAACCACTTTGCTACTTCCTATGTGAAGGCATAGGTCGTACAGTCAGTCACTGAACTTTTTTTGAAAATACTGTTAATAACATCTTGGGCATATGGTCTAGTTACTCCGCCCATATTCGTGCAACACCATACTATGCAAATTTACTTTGTATAGTACCTATGTTACAATAAATAAATAAATAAAATAATATGGGAAACAAAAAATTCTAATTGGAAAAGGAAGAAATTTCCAGCGGAATTTTATTCGTAATTGCCCTGAACATTTCTTGTTTATTTGGACCCCAGCATCATTTTTAAAATTAACTATTTCTAGAATTTGCTGCTTTTTATCCTTTTCGAGATTGTATATCATTGTTTGTAAGATGCAAAATAAAATAAAAAAAATAAAATAAAATAAATGCGAATGGACACCAATATAGGAACAAGTATGTATAGTACATACATATGTACATGTATCGAAGGTCACAACTACAAAGACCTTAACTCGTATTTCTCGAAACTGAGTTTTCAGTGGTTCCAATACATTTTACGCCGATATCATTATGTTTTTACCTTCTCCTGTAAAGTTATAGTTATTTGCAGGAGTTATTTGAGTTAGGGCCTTTCTATTTGTGACCAACGATATGTATGTATGTTTGTATGTATGTCGATTGTGTGGCAATAGCAAACTATGTATTTAAATTAATTTTAAACATAATTACCTTGTTCCAGCACTTGTCTCAAGCATTCTTCAGTTATTTTTAATATCACTTCACTCAATTTTGCTGCACTGAATGGCTTATCCAATGGAGGCACATGTACAAAAAGAGTACGACAGCAATCGTTGTCCAAAGATTTCAAATATATATAGCCACACAAATAATTACCCACTTGTTTGGATATTTTAGCAACTCGAATGTTCGCTACTTCGTTTGCATAGTCGGGAACACAGCCGCAATTATCACTTATGACCTCAATGATTTTCTTAAGATCAAGTTTACAGAATATGGCCGATTTTTTAGATGGACAGTTTTTTAAGCAAGCTATGCCATTAACCAAATGTTTACCAGCATAGTCGGCCCTTACAAAATTGTTATTGTAAGCCAACTTTTCTACGTTAACACAATTGGAGTGACCATTTACACCACAGTGTATAACTAATGTTGGCCTGTAAGACCATATGTTTTCAACAGCTTTATCAACTGCCTCGTATTCAACAGGTATTTCCAATTTCACTACCTTGTAAGCGACATCTTTGTGCCGTATTTCTTCAGGAAGTAAATGTACCTATAACAAACAAAATATTATTAAAATACTAAGTACTTTTAATATTTCATAACAAATACCGCCTCCCAACTGGCATTAACAGTTTCATGGCCAATAAATGGTCCAAATCCTGTTACAATAATTAGCTTTTCCAATTGTCGCTGCGGAGTTTCCATATTATGTAGCTTGCAATTGGTTAATATTCACTTGTTAACATGTTATCAATCGTGTACGTATTTGGATATCAAAATTCTTTTATTGCTGGAGATTAAGTTTAAATTGATTTATGATATCAAGGCAAAATTCAAAACATAAAAGAAATGAACAAAAACTACTGCAAGTCAAAGCGTTTAACAAAAATATGTGTTTAATACTACCAAGTGACCTTATTGGCGCAGCTGATCGTCAGTTGATTTTACCCTAACCGTCAAACTCCATATGAAATATCATAATATCTTAACCCGAACTGTCAACAATCCAATAAAAATAATCCTACAAAACTTTGTATGCATGTTGTTGAAATGATAAGGCCAGTTGATATTTTAACACAGTACAGCTGGAATTTACAATTCACCAGTGCTGCCAGAAAATTATGATGGGAGAATGCTAAATTGTCCAAAAATTTCTGCTAAAATGTGCTACAGAACATTGAAATATTATGCTAGGTATTAAATTTACATTAGTTCCAAGGCACATTCATTTCATGTGCCTTGATAAGTTCTTTTAGCAGTTTTATTTGAAACGTTGAATGTTTTTTACGAAAGAATCAAATAATCCACAAAACAAAAAGAAGTTTGTGACAATCGTCAGATACAAAGAATATAGAGCAAAAATCTGTGGCAAAAATTATCATATGAAATAGGACTACCACCTAGTTAGGGTATCGTTCTTATCATGGTGTAATTATACAGGTGACTGCGTAAGGATTTTTTATACAAAAATACGGCAACCCTAGCTATGTAAAGAACCCAAGAATGTCAAAAGCATAAAAATAATTGTACTAAAACCAAAACAAAATCGAAGCTTTTGACATTCTTCAGCTACAAAGCACATAGAGCAAAAAATTATCAGCTGAAGTAACGCTGCCACCTAGTTAGATACACCTTGGTTCTTATTAAAAATAAATAAGGTTCAAAGATTCACTAACATTGATTGCACTGATAATAAAATATTTGCGTCTTACAGCACTGTTTAGTATATCGTGCTACCAGACTGGATATCCATTCAGTGAAGACATGCCTGTTTTCAGTCCACAGTTGCATTTTCTCTTATTCTACTTCTATGTTAACAGTCAAGGCACATTCACAAGGTAGTAGCGGAAATTCAGCTGAGCTATTTTTTTTTTTCAAATTAAAGTTCATCAGAAACTTCAAAAATTTTTTACGAAAGAGAAATTAAAAGAAAATGTTAAAAAATATCAGTATGAAAAATATTTTATTAAAATAAATTCTGTGAAAACAAATTTAAAAATATGAAAAAAACTATTAAAAAATTGTGAGAAGTGCTAAACGTTGCAAATTTTGTTAGTGGTAGCTGCCGTGGAGAAATATTTTCAAAGTTATGTGAATAATTTTTATTATTGTTATGTTAAACAAATTCTATTTTTGAAGTTTTTGATGAACTACAACCCATGTTGTTTTTTTCATTGTTGTATTTTTTCATTGTTTTTGTAATCCTGATACTACCTGGAAATGAATCTGCCTTGTTAACAGTTGTTTTATAAATGACGTGTCGCTTTTTTACATTTTCGTTTCTAGGATTTTTGGGGTTTTTTAAGCTTTTGGAAATTGTGGTTGAAGTGTATTTTTGTTTTATTAATTTTGACACATTTTAAATAATAAATTAAAACATTTAATATATAAGCACCAATGAAATATATAGACAATGCTTAACCAATTAAATTTCAATTTATATATTAATAAATAATTATGTATTATCATTTTGTAAAATACATGAAATTTCATATGATTCATTCATATGATTTCATTTAAAAACAAAGTGCAGATTTTTCAGCAGAGTCGTCTGGCAGCCCTATTCTCTATATATATAAATGTTGTGAAGGGCTGCCAGATAAAACTATCGAAAAATCGTTGAAATCCCGATAAAATATAAAATAATCGTCGTTTCATGCTCGAAAAATCGTCAAAAAGCTCGGACAAATCAAAATGTACGTACATGTTTTATTTTATAAATGTATTTATTTGGAAACAAGAGCATAACAATTCATGTTCATACATGAATTTTAAGCGAAGCCATTCCCATTGTTTTTACTCCCTCATAAATTTCTTTCCCTCAGTGGTAATATTATTTATTTAAATATATTTTGTAATACAGTAAGCCTGCAAGACCAAAATCGTATTACTAGAGTACATTTCTATGGCTAAAATTATATATGAAAAATATTCCTAAGTTAACAGGTCCAAGTTTTGGTCTCAGTACATTTGATGGCCAAAAATTTTGCCAGGAACTCGGGTTTTTTCACATTTATGTTTTTTGATTATATCAATTTACACAGATATCAATATATCGTTGGTCTGAAGTAGAAGGGCCCTAACTAAATAAAAAGTGTAATATTGAAAATGTAACTTTTTTACAACTGCTTGTAAAAGCGTTATTTTTTACACTATTGCAATACATTTTTTGTAATCAGGTGTATTTGTGTAATGTATTGGAATCACTGAAAAACTTACGGCCTGGCCTACGATGTCGACAAGAAACTTTTTATCGCTTACTTGTATTGTCGATCGAAAATTTCTTGTCGACATCGTGGACCAGGCTGTTAATTTCGCAAGAAATACGAGTTAGGGAATTTCTACTTGAGACCATCCATATGTATATATGTAAATAAAATTTCTTATAATTGAACTCATATAGTAGTAGTAGTACCTATTTCAGTAGTATTATTGAAAACCGATTATAGCCATGAGGCTAGGTTTTCGTGTTATGAATGAATAAGTTGAAATTTGTACGTACATATGTCTGTATGTATTTTCATTTATCGCAACAATAGAGTATTGACTCAAAATTTAAAATAAAAAATGTCAATATTCTATTTTTATTTAACGCTAAACCATCAACAAATAAGTTTTTTTTTCAATATATTAATAAATTATTAAGAAAGTGTCTGAAAAACTTTACCAAAATCTTTTATTGGATATATGTACATATAGTAGTTTTTTCATAAAAAGTTATTCTATTCGGACTATTGAAAAATCGTCAATTTTAAGGAAAAAATCGTCAAATCTTCATTTTGCTATTTTTGGCACCAAAAATCGTCAAAATGACGATAAATCGTCGCATCTGGCAGCCGTGATGACGTGTCGTTTTTTACATTTTCGTTTCTCTACACTCAAAACAACATTTTCCAGCTTTAAGAGAATTATTTCATTTTGTATTTAAATTTCCAAGGGCTAGCTTCGTTGTTGGATAAAAATTGAAACGCGCTTTTAAAAAGCTTTGTGATTTGGTGTATTTTTTTAAATAAATATACTAATAGGAATTTATATAAAAAAGTTTATAAACAAAATGAAATTCTTATTGTGCTCGTTTCTTTTGGTGGCTACCGTAATTTTGGGTGTATTCGCTGGCGAGGAAATTAAAACCGAAGAAGGTGTCTTGGTACTGACTGTGGATAATTTCGAAAAAGCCATTTCCGACAATGAATTCGTTTTGGTAGAATTCTGTAAGTATATTGCGTATATATTTTTTCTTATTAGTTGTGCGAATAGGAAAATTTTATCTCTTGAAAGAAAAGGTTTTCTGTCTGCGTCTCATTATTTCATTTTAATTTTTGCCAAATTCTTTGTTATACACGATTTGTGTTAACTCGTTTTATTATCGGACTTTTTTCTTATATGCATACATACATACACACTTCAGATAATAACCTTTATTTTTTATATTCTTTATTCTATTGCTTTTGCCGGCATTTTCTTCATCTTTTTTTATAACATTTAATAGTTTTCCACTCTCTTTGAAAGTACTTTCTATTTGTTGACGTGTCAACTTTTCAAGCAAAATTTAACTCCTTATTTGTTTTAACTAATTATGGTATGTTTATGCAAAATTAGCAGTGAAATGAATTAATTTTGTTTGTTTATCTGATTTAAATATTGGCCATGTGCTATACACGCTCTTTCAACGCTTTTTCGATGACTACATATAAAGTGTATTTACATGACGTGTGATTATGTACATACACACATATGTATTTATCATATGGAATGCTTTATTTGTTCCTCGTGTCAAAAATAGCATAGTGATGTGCTCGTGAGCAATTTTTTTTTGCTCACCTACTAAAACTTTTAATTCAAATTTGTTAAAGAAGAATATTGTTTGCTGTTTTCTTTTTTATTTGGAAAAGTTTCTTGGACATAAGTATGTATGCCGTATCATTAAACGAAATAAATGCACTTTATTTTATTATATAATACGTGAAAACTTTGATAGCGAGTCATTTTCACGTCACTAGTAATTTTTATAACAATTGTTCATGCCTTTGTATATATGTACCTACCACATACATACATATGAATGTGTGTATCGTGGACGTTTATATGTATGTACATATCGTCGGGCAACAGATTTTCGTCAAATTTGCATCATCCGAAGCACTAATAAAAGTCAGCGAATATCTAAAATCGATTTGAACAAAACTTGAAGTACTAATTAGGAAAAAATCGATTTTTTCGAAATTTTTTATCAACGATATCTTTCAAATGCATCACTCGATCACCGCAACATTTGTTGTTTAATCTAGGTCCAAAATATGGTAGGCTGAGTCGAAATACGCCAACTACGTTAAGGGGCAATATGTACTAACTTCTTGCCATATTCATAAAATTTAAAATGAGTTGGAAATGTATTTTATTTAAAAATTTTCATACAAAATTTTCTTAAAAAGAAATTGTTTTCATGTCAAGAGACGTGGTATAGACACATGGTTTCTTCGGAGAATTTTCTCAGAATTTCGTGTAGATTACGTTTTTGCTATACGATTTTTGCGAAAAAAAATCGACGCTCCCTAATGTACATACATACATACATACATAGTACAAATGAACATATATATTATCTATGTATATATACATACATATACATATATATCTTTTATACATTTTTTGGATCGAATAAAATTTGTTTAATATTTTCTAATGAATTGCAAAATTTGAATATGTATATATGTACATACATATCCATAAGTACCTATAGAATATATGATGTAGTATATACATATGTACATATGTATGTATCCATGTACTTATGTGTGACGTGTTAATATTTGTATGTACATACTACGTACAACAACTTAAAATATGTTGGTACATCCGCATTTTTGAATTGTTTAGAGGTTAAAAAGTTGAGATAAGAAAAGAGATCCCTGAACAATAAATACATACATACATACATATGTACATAGAGAAGATTCTTAGTTTTAATGTTTTGATGCACATTATACATACATATCGTCATATAAATTCAAAAAAGGCGCAAGTTACATTTAAAATATTTTACAGAAGCAAAACACATTGTAAGTTTTAGTACATTTTGTTCTCAGTAGTAGATGGATTTTATATAATTACATCATATCAATCAAAAAGACGATTTTGAACTCTTTGTAAGTTACACACTCTTGAAATTATATGACGATATGTACATATTTATTTATATTTAGGTAGTTTGCATAAATATAAACACTAAACTCCACTTCTTATTTCATCATTAAAATATGTACACACATATCGTCGGTTGGTTATTGGTTTGCGGGACAGTACATAAAATATTCAAAATACATTATGTCTGCAGCAAACTAATAAACAGGCGACGATATGTACATATGTGTACAAATAAATAGGGCGTCTACTCTGTAATTCGAAATGAAAGAAAATGATTTCGAATTCGTGTGCTTATAACATGTAAATTCGAAAGCATTTTCTTTCGTTTCGAGCTACAGATTAGACCCCCAGAATTTCTCTTTATTTTTTGAAGATTGGGAACAAGCGGATCTTATAGATTATGTACATACATACTTAAAAACAATTTTTTCAAAAGTTGTCATACAACTGTAACCGAAACAGTTGTTTATAGTATGTAAATACATATATATGAACATATATTTATATGTACATATGTACCTATATCTATCATGTGTTTTGTTTTCATCTTTTAATATACAACAGTTATTTTATTATCATTTTTAATAATTATTAATTTATTAGTCTCTCTTTTTGCTATTTGTCAGGTATTAGTGTGATGCAAACAGTCGTTATTTATTTTATTAATTTAGAAAGAGTTCAATAACATTACCACTGACAAGTTAGTTCGGACAGCAAACAATACACAAATACGCAAATACATACATACATAAGTACATATGTACCTACATGTGTAGATAGTATGTATGTTTATATGTATGTACATTAAAAAATCTAAAACTTATGTTTACATCTTTTAAATAAATAATGCAAGGAATAATGTACTATTTTTTATGAATAATACGACTGGAATATGAAAATATTTTTGTTAACTTAGTCCCGGTCCACACTTGCAATTTTTGTTGCAGCAATTATTAAATATGTGTGAGAGTGTTGAAATAGAAATACATATACATATACTTTTTGGATTCCTCTTTTGCACTAAAAAATAAAAAGTTGCTGCAACAAAAATTGCAAATCTGAACTGGGACTTAAGCGCAACACTTCACAAAATTTGTTGGTCTCATTAAAACAATTAAAATTTAAAACCTTTTTATATATAATTTTTATTGATTAATTAACAATCTGCCTGGTTCACGATGTCGACAAGAAATTTTCGTTCGCTTATTTATATTGAAAACAAAAACAAATTTTTTGTCGACATCGTGAGCCAGGCAGTATGTTTCTGTTTTTAATTAAGTGTGCATGTATGTACATACATATGTAAATCATAAATATGTATGTACATATTTACATATGTGGGAGTCGAAATTGAAATGTATACAATTTTTCACTATTAAAGACATCTATCTACTGTAGAAACAAAATATATATTTTGCTGTATTAAAAAATATTTTTGTAAATTATTGACTGGACAGCTCTGATCTAGTATAAGTATAAATAAGTACATACACGTTTGAATTACATACATACATACTTACATACGCTAACTCATTATTTTTTTGAAATCGAGATTTTCGCATTTTTCGATACATTAGATGGATGTTCTTCTATATAAACATACAAAAATCTCGATTTCAAAAAAATAATGAGCTATGGCCTTTCTATATTAAGGTAGCGATGTGTACTTGTTTAATTAAGGAAATTTCACATGACATGCAATTGCAATATGGAATGTCATCCTTTCTACCCATATGTACATATGTATGTGTACCAATGTGTGTGTCATTACAATGATGAAAAGAAAATTTTAATAGGAAATCTATGTACATACATACATACATACATATGTATGCACGTATGGCAAACCGCTTTGAACAACACATACGATGATATATGCGGTCGTTTCACTGCAGTGAAAGTGATGTACATTCATACATACATATGTATGTATGTACATCATATTACGTCATTGCGATAAACATCTGTTACTGCAAAATTTTGAACACACCGTAAACTGTTGAATTGCATTGATAAGAGATAGAACAGACGTGGCTTTTTTCGCAATTTGTTTTGTTATTGTTTATTATACATATACACAAAAAAGTACACGTTATCTTCAATAGCAAAACGGTTCTTTCTTTTTCTCTTACTGTTTTACTAAAATTTCAATTCTTTGCAATTATGCATAATTTGTTCATGTGAATTAAAAGTACTTTTGGAACAGATATAATAATTTTTTTTATTTCTTTTACAAAAGTAGTGGTTTCACATCGATTTTGAAAATGTTTAGGAAATCACACAGTATAAACTTTTTAATATGTTCAAGGTACATAAGTACATATTTTGATTGAATATGGGAATTTTAATGCTTTAGTATTAGTTTACTTTTAGGTATATTGAAAACTTTAGAATAATGCCTAGTACATGCATTCATTTAATTAAATTAAAAAATGTTTTTTTTTTATTTTAGACGCTCCTTGGTGCGGTCACTGCAAATCTTTGGCACCCGAATACGCCAAGGCTGCAAACATATTGGCTGAAGAGGAATCCAACATTAAGTTGGCTAAAGTTGATGCTACTATTGAATCTGCTTTGGCTGAGAAGAACGAAGTACGTGGCTATCCCACATTGAAATTCTTCCGTAAGGGTGTTCCGACCGATTACACTGGTGGTCGTCAAGCTGCCGACATTGTCAGTTGGGTTATCAAGAAGACTGGTCCTCCCGCCAGAGAATTGTCTTCCGTCGAAGAAGCCGACAAATTCAAAGAAGAACACAAAGTAAGTTTTTGAATGATTAACAAATTGGAAAAAACAACGCATACATACATTTGCAAGGAGATGTAGGGTATGTTCGTAAATGCATCACTGCGCTGCAAATGGAAATTTAAATGTTGTGAACTGATTCACTGAAGTAGATAACACACAAATAAATGTCAAATATGGTGTACAAATATGAATACTACTAAAACAGAATAGCCCAATTCACAATCTTGTGCAAATGGTCTTGCATCGTAGCATGTGCAAAATGGTATAGTATATTGATACTCACCACTAAGAATTGTTAAGTGGTGAGTATCAATATGCTATACAATTTTGCACATGCTACGATGCAAGACCATTTACACAAGATTGTGAATTGGGCTAATATCAGCGAACTTGTATTGCATTTTAAATAAAAGTTTGCACGTATGATGCAGAGCAGTGATGCATTTACGAACACACCCATACACACATACATGCATATGTATATTAATATTCGTACTTTTTTTATAGATTGCTATCATTGGTTTCTTCGATGATTTGGAAAGCAAACTGGCTCAAGTTTTTGTTAGTGTTGCAAGCGAACTTGACTCCATTGCATTCGCTTTGACCAGCAACGAAAAAGTTCACTCTAAATACGGACACAAGGATGGTAGCGTTGTTATGTACAAGCCTTTCGATGACAAGGAAAGTGTTTTCCCTAAAGATAAAGAACTCAATGTGGCCAGCCTTAAGAAATTCGCTCAAGTTGAATCTATGCCTTTGATTGTTGAATTCAACCACGAATCTGCTTCCAAAATCTTCGGTGGTCAAATCAAATCGCATTTGTTGTTCTTCGTTTCCAAGGAGGCCGGCCATATTGAAGAGAAGGTTGAACCATTGAAGGATATTGCCAAACAGTATCGTGAAGATATTCTTTTTGTCACTATCTCTTCTGACGAAGAAGATCATGCTCGTATCTTTGAATTCTTTGGCATGACCAAGGCCGAAGTACCCACTGTACGTTTGATCAAATTGGAAGAAGATATGGCCAAATATAAACCCGAAAGCGATGACCTGTCCGCAGAAACTATTAAGGAGTTCTTGCAGAAATTCATGGATGGTAAACTCAAACAACACTTGCTGGCACAAGAATTGCCCGCAGACTGGAACGATAAGCCCGTTAAAGTTTTGGTCGCCAGCAACTTTGATGAAGTTGTCATGGACAAGAGCAAAGATGTATTGGTTGAATTCTATGCTCCATGGTGCGGTCACTGCAAACAATTGGTTCCCATCTACGATCAATTGGCTGAGAAATACAATGATAATGAATCAATTGTCATTGCCAAGATTGATGCAACTGCCAACGAATTGGAACACACTAAGATCTCTTCATTCCCCACTATCAAGTTGTACCGCAAGGGTGACAATAAGATAATCGAGTATAATTTGGACAGAACCTTGGACGATTTTGTCAAATTCTTAGATGCCGGTGGTGAAGTAAAACCTGTAAGTTGACATTTCTAAAACAATTATTATTTAATTTTTCTAAAAATACCTCATTTCTGGTTTCGCAGGCCGAGGAAGAAGAAAAGGTCGAGGAGGAAGAAGAAGAAGAAGATCAACACAAGAAGGATGAATTGTAAATTCCCCAAACAACACGTATACCTATACATTTCTCTCCCCCTCTCTCTCCTCCCCTCTCTCTCTCTTAATCATTGAGTTCTAATTTTCTCCGCCCACCATTGATTATTTTTATTTAATTCAGCTTTTAAAATAGTCCTTCTTCAAATGTAACAACATTCTGCGTTTTTTTAAATGATTTTTTATTTGAATTGCATTTTTTGTTTGCATCTAAAAAAACACAACAGCTCTGTGGAAATACTGAATACTCCCACTGTTACGTGTTTAGTAGCATTTTTATAATGATAATAAAATAACGATTTATTGTTATTTTTAATGTAATAGAAATCTTGCTTTCCGTTTTTGTAATAAGTTAAAATAACTACGAGTTTAAATTAATTATATTTTTTATATCTGTAATTAAATTAAAAAGTATATATAAATTAAATTGTGTTTTTCGATTAAATATAAAAAGTTTTCTCTAGGATGTACAGTATTAAGTTTCTTTTAGATATTTTAAAGTTTTGAGGATAACTAAGTTAGTTTGGAATAGATAATTTCGAATCTGCTTTCAGATCATTGGACTTTTTTATTCAATTTAATTCTTTGTTATAAAATAAATATTAATATGAAGGGAAAGATAACTTTTTTTTTTTTTTAAATAACGTCAAATTTTTCATTTCGTTTTGTTAATGTTAAAAAGACCGTTCTAATCAAATAAAGAAGATCGATAAAAATTATTTTGATTTATGCACGTTTTATAGATGGCATGCATTTGTAACTTAAAGCTGCACATACCTCTTAATAGGTTGCTGTAGTTAATACAATTATTCGTAAAAGAATTAAAAACAAAAAGCGACAAAACCGATCTTTTGCACTAAAAATGTTGCAGCATACCAAATAATAAAATAAAATTTATTTTAAAGATGTTCACCCCTGGACATCTAGTCTAATTCGAAACGAAAGAAAATACTTTTGAAATTCGAAATCATTTTCTTTCGTTTCGAATTACACGAGTAGACCCCTTGCTCTGAATAACTATTCCCCAGCAGGAGTTCTTTCCCGATTTCTTATTACGCATTTTAAGAAATCATTTGCAATCTTTCAGCTAAAATAAAGAAATTGGAAACAAAATAACTGACTTTGAAATTTTCTCTCGCTTTTTATTTAGAATAGGAGGATTTAATTCTCAGAAATAAGGATTTGTTGCGAGGGGAATAATTGGAATTGAGCTGATTGCATTCAATTCGCGAAAATTAAAAAACCAAGACGGAAGTATATTTTAAGGGGTGTTCTGTAACTCACACGTTTTGAAATCGCCTAATTTCTAGGAAAAAGCTCAAATAAAAAATTGATTTATTGCAGCTTTTTAATTGGTTTTAGATGTCTAGGATATATTATTCGAATTTAACTTCGAATGCAAACGCGCGGTTCGCAGAACACCTCCGTTTGTGTGTGAATAATTTACCTGACAAAATTTTTATAAATTTTGTCCAAAACGAACTTATTTATTTAAATCAATGTAAATCTGCATAACATGGCTCCACAAAAACGGAAAGAGTGCCGAAAATCTTATGCTCATTTACATGAACAACGTGATAATAATACATAGCTAATTGTGTAAAAATTTCATACAAATATATATTTATATTGAGAAAAATAGAATTTAAGTTTTTTATCAAGTTGTGTGTGAAACTATAGTTATCATATTTTGAATTATTCGGCCATGTTCTGTAAACCGAATCCGAGTACGATTTACAGAACAGGCAGGCGGCTTATTTCTGTAAATAGAGAAAAACTTGGTTTTTGTTGGGATGTTTCCAAAATATGGAAAGAGGACACATTCCTCATAATATATACATATATATATATATATTTGTATTTAAAAATGTACCATACATCAAACCAGCAACCAATCGACGAAATACATTGTAATTCAAAATTTGATTGATTCTCACATATACAAACCAATGTTCCCAGTATTTTATTGGTTCAAGCATTCACTAAAACATTAACGAAGCCACATTAAATTTTTTTGTTAACACATTTGAATTTTTTTGCAACTGTTTTCCACGAGTACACTAACTTACAACCGTGTGCTTAAAAAAGAAACCAAAAGCAAAAGAAAAGCACAGAAGAAAAGTTTTGTACTCGTTCACCCCAGTTATAAAATAAGAGTTTTATATTAAAATAAATTGCATTAATTGAAAATAATATAAAAATAAATATTATTGAAGTGATGCTATGAAAACTTTTGGAAAAGTTAAAGTGAAAATGTGTTTTTGCTTCAAGAAATTGCAATTGAAAAATGTATTAGGTCTTTTGCTTCGTGGTCGCCATTTTTAATTTTTCTGTATTAAATTACCTGCCTGAAAAAAGAAAAAGCATGAAAAAAAAGAAGAAAATTTCCAAAAAAATAGTAAAGAAACTGTATTATTAAATATATAAAAAGTTTAACTATATATGTAGATTAAACAAATTACTAAAAGCATAAATGTAAGTTGCGTCGTTTAATTTATTACATGTGCACAACTACTCTATAATATATCTTTAATTTTTTGTAACTTAAAAAAAAGTGTACTTGTTTCTGTTGTTTTTGCTTTTGTTTATACAAGTAATTTTTCCTCTGGGCCAGCTTTCTTATTGCACAAAAGCGATGGCCCCTCACTGCAGAGCGTGTTCATATATGGTTCAGGAAATTCCACTTACCAAACAAAACAACAAAAATATGCGTGAAAGAGGAAAAATTAATTTCCTAACGTTCATATAGTTTTTTTTTGTAAAAATGAAATGTAAAGTCTATGAAGAAAACTAGTTTGTAGTCTTACAAAAAATTGTGTATCCTTATTTATGGGAGCCAAAAACTAAAATTTTTCACGCATTGACATTTATGCAATTATAACAACAAAATATCACACATATGCACATTCATACATACTCGTATGTATGTACATATAAATGCTTCGGTACGCAATCTGCAGTCACCAACAGTGACCTGCGCCGAGCAATTTCGTCGGCGGCGGCGGCTCATGAGAAATTCTTCGGCGGCGGCTGAAAATCGGCTGAAATTCGGCTGAGTCGGCTTCACTATCTTTACAATTGTGTCAAATTCATATTAAAAGTGTGAATTTATTAGTGAAAAAACCAAAAACCATCACGTAAAATATAAAAAAATCATCAATCGGCGGCTAATCTTAGCCGATTTTGAGCCGAGAAAAAATCGGTGGCGGCGGCTGATGCAAACCCCTCGGCGGCTCGGATCAGTTGGCTGTCAGCCGGTCGGCGCAGGTCTCTGGTCACCAAATATCTACCTATTTGATTTTTTTATTGCAACATAAAATGTAAAAGCTTCGCTGTTTAAACAAGTTCACAAGCGTACAAGTTTGTAATGTAACGTACATATTATGTATGTACCTATATGCATACATATCTATGTATTTACATTTATGTATAGGTATTTTGTTTACAAATCGAAGTAAAAGTTAAAAGTGCGTGAGAACATCTAAGAATAGTGAGTGCTCTTTTAGTTTTTATTTGAATGTTTATTTGAAATTCCTGTTTGTTTATGTGCATTTATATGCAATGATTTGTTATGATGAAACCAGTTCTTTTTTATAAATCTTTTCATATTTGCTAAACATATTGCGGCCCAGAAATTTCGTTAGCAAATTTTGCAGTTTAGAGCTCCCAGACCGCCAGGCCAAACGGAGCAACAAGGCGACTGGTTATCGTTATAAATGCGATTGAGCTTAAATGAGGGAATTTAAATTAATGTAGTTTTATTTTTGCAGATATGTTTATCAGGGATAGCAAAGTTGGTACAATTGTACCTTTTTTTGTACTATTCAAACTCCGAAAGCACAATAGTACACCAATGACTACTTTAGTACATCTAAGCAATCTCCAGTTTCACTCCGCATTTTTTTTTTTAATTGCATATGTCAATTTTCACTTTGAACCATCAAACTCATATTCTTCTCACTTGAAAACAGTCTTGTCAATGCAAAACACAGCGATAAAATAAAAAAATGTGAACTCGTCCTTTCAAAACTAATTTTTTTTTTATAAATTCGGTTGCTAGAGCACATGCTATTAATTTGTATAATTTAAATTTTAGTTTAAGCAGGTATAACCATATGCTTTAACATCCCAACTTACAAGCAAATTTGTGAAAATGTAAATGTAAAATATGTATTTAATATGAACTGAAAAATCTTTAAGTACAATTAAGCTAAAAAAGGTACAATTTTTTAAAGTTGTTGGTACAATTTTAAAATCCTTAATGCCGTCCCTGATCTTTATATTCTGTGCACCATAGGCATACATAATACGTACCTACAATTATTAAGGTAAAGTTCAAGTAAAAGTTAGTTTGTAATGTTTCAAATATTTAATGGTTCAGAAGCCAACCCTGATAGTGTTAAAAATAAAATCACACTTTTTATATTAATACATCTTGTTCTTTTCCACGCAAACAATCGTATTGAAACAAACTAAACATTTCATTTCATTTTTAATTTTCTTTTCATTTATTTATTCATGTATGTATGTATGTATGTATTTATTAGTAGTATTTAAAATACTTTTCAAATTACAATTCATATTTATCTAACAGCATTTAAAAATTTATAAATCAAAATTAATAAATTAAAAATTAATAATTAAAAATTAATAATTAAACATTAGAATTTTTTATAAGATTTACTATTTTTCTTCTAAAAAAGTTTATGTTTGTTTCATTCTTTATATTATTTGGTATCAAATTGTATAGGTTCAGTCCTTTAAAAAACAGAGATTTTTGCATTGCGTTGGTGTCTGGTCGTTGTGTTCTAAAATCTATGGAATTCCTTAGGTTATACGGTTGTACGTCCCCAACATATCTTATTTGCTCAATCAAGTAATCAGGTGCTCTTCCCATTTTCATCTTCTGTATAAAATATATTGTATTTAGTTGTAACCTTTGTTGTATATTCATCCATTTCAGTGCTTCTAGCATATATCTTACTGAGGTAAATCGATTGCATTTTAAAATTGATCTCATGGTCTTATTTTGTAGTTTTTGTAGTCTTGTCATTTGTTGATCAGAGCAGCAAGTATACAATATGGTTGACCCATATTCAAAATGTGGTTTTATCATGGTGTTATATATGTTTATTGCAGTTAGTGTTGTTACTTTGTTTCTCAATCGCTTAAAAAACCCGATTTTTTTCCCAGTTTTTTTACATATAAATTCGATATGATCTTTAAAGTTTAATTCTTTATCTATTAGAAAACCCAAATATTTTATATTATTTACTTTTTCTATTATTACATTATTAATTTTGAATGTTATATTCGTGTTCATATTGATCTCCATTATTTTGGTTTTATTTTCATTTAGTTTTAGTCTATTCATTCTTAGCCATTTGTTAATATTATCTATTTCATTTCTTAAATTTTCATAGCATAGCTCTTCAGTTGTTGCTTCAGTAAAAATCAAAGTGTCGTCTGCGTACATTACAATTTCACATTTTTCTAATATGTTTTCAAGCTCGTTTATATATATAACAAAAAGAAGAGCTCCTAAGATTGATCCTTGTGGTACACCAAAATCGTTTTCTGTTACTTTTGATATTTCATTATTTACATTAGTTAATTGTCTACGATTTGTTAAATATGATTGAAACCATTTAATTTCTGTACCTTGAATACCATATCTATATAGTTTTTGTATTAGAATATCTCTATCTACAGTTTCAAATGCTCTTTTGAAGTCCAAAAAAATTGCCAATATTTTGTTTTTCTTTTGTTTACATTTCCATCTATTTATAACATAATTTACCTCTGTTTCACATGAGTATTTTTTTCTGAAACCGGATTGAAATTTCGACAATAGTTTATGTTCTTCCAAATATTTTTCAAATTGATCTTTTACTATCTTTTCAATTATTTTATCACATATTTTCAAAGTGTTAACTGGTCGGAATTCTTCACATTTTATTGTATTTGTATTTTTTCAATAGGAAAAACCATTGATTCTTTCCAATTTTTAGGAAACACACCCGTCTCCAATGATCTATTTATAATTTTTAATATAATATCTCCGAATATGTCCCAATTGTCCAATATTATTTTACTTGATAATTTTGTATAATCAGGTTTTTTCTTTATACTTTTAACAATATTTTTTAGTTCTTGTATAGATATTGCATTGAATTTGAATTTAAGATTTATCATAGGTATTTTATTTTCGTATTGCACATCTTCAATAGAGCATCTGATTTCCTTAATACTCTCTACAAAATATTTATTAAAATTCTCAGCTATTTGAAAATTGTCCTCAAGCTCTACTTGATTAAATATCACATTTTTTATCACATTTTTGGGTTTTCTTAAGACTAGCTCTTTAATTTTATTCCACATTTCTTTTTGATTAGTTGCATTATTAATACTATTATTAATATATTTATTTTTTTCATTTTCAATTTTTAACTTATACTTATTTCTTATCGTTTTATAGTTATTCCATGATTCATTCGTATTCTCTAAAACTGCAGTTTGATATCTAAACACTTTTTCTCTTTTTAAATTTCTGAGTTCGTTATTAAACCATTTATTACTACTTTTTTCATTTATTCTTTTCTTAAATGTAAACTTTTTTACTGTATTTTCGATGCATTTATCAAAATTATTAACATTTTCATTTAGATCAATACTTTCATCATATTTTACTAATGCTCTGATTTCATTTTTAAATCTGTGTTTTTCATATTTAAAAATGTTGATTTCTTTGAAATTATGACTTTGTTTTCTATTTTCGCATTCGATCAAAATGTCAATGGATTCATGATCAGATATTTTATTATTTACATTATTTCTTGTAGTAATTCTATGATTATTTGTTATTATATAGTCTATAAGAGTTTTTGAGTATCTTGTTATTCTAGTGTAATCGTTCATAACATGCTTAAGCCCATTATCGTTGAGTGTACTTTCTAATCTACTTTTATAAAAATCATTCCTCCAGTCTATATTAAAATCTCCGGCTATTAAAATATCACAGTTCGATTCACTTATCTCTTCTATAAAATCTTGAAATATGTCACAGAATTCCGCTTTTGATGAACTTGGTGATCTATATATTATAATAATTATTAATGATGTTTTTTCGTATTTTGCCATATATGCACTTATCCAATAATGTGTGTCTTTTACAGTATCTTTAATTTTATTTATTTTCCAATGTTTTTTAAAATAAGCAATTAATCCACCTGTTCTTGATGAATTTGATAATGTGTAGTAACAATTATAATGTTCTAATTGAATTTCACTCTCATCTATTTCTCTATTTTGATGCGTTTCAGTTAACAATATGAACTCAGGTTTATCTATTTCTACTATTATTTCTAATTGGTTAAAATTATTAATTAATCCTTGAATGTTAGTATATAATCCACGTAGTTGCTTTATGTATGTATACCTAGCCTATGGGCCATAGTCGGTCACATCATACTACTCGAAAACTATCTACATACAATTTTAATATAATAAATAGTAATGAATTTTTAAACAAAATATATATATACAAAATACCGAATTAACTACATACATTCAAAAATCCAATTTGGCAGTAGTAAATAAATAATTACAATATTTAACAAATTATATAAGTTATACGTATGTATACATTTAAAATTGTGCAAAATAAAAAAATATATAATATAAAGTAATAACTATATATTATACTATACTATTGCCTTAAGTTACTTAACATTTGAATAAAAAATACCATTACAAACTAAATTATTTCATAATTTCGCGACATTTTCCGAAATAAAGCTAAACTTCAGAGAAACACGACTCGTGGTTCGTAGATGATATGTTTTAATTTTTATCAAAATCTGTGCAATCTATTCGTAAAAATACTAACTTTAATTTCGAAGTCTATCTCGTTTACATACAAACATCTGTCTTTTATACCAATGGGCAATTCTTGGTCGACATTCGTGCACTTTTAGTTGAGCCAAAAAGAAGAAAAGAATATAAAGTTCCGATATATGTACATATGTATATCCACAGTGTTTTTAAAGTCTATGATTCACTATCCTACACAATCGTAAGGCTTTTCAGAAAATGCATGACGAAGTTTATGAAAAAAGACAACAAGAATTAATTAGGTCAAACTTCATCGTACCAGGTTTGTAAATTCTAAATAGTGGTACGATTTTGTAGGATAGTGAAATTTAGCCTAATATATATATATTCATTCCTTTATTTATAAAATTTACATTAATTTTGTAAATTATATAAAAAGTTCTAGCCGGTCCCAAGCCCGGATAAAGGAGGAGGGGAAGCCGACCAACCCCAATTGCCAACAGTGTACTCAGCGTCTTGGGAAGTAGGATTGTCTAAAACCCTCTGAAACATCGGCTTCACCATGGTCCCTCGCCATCACCGAAGCAGGTTGAGCTTTGGGCTAATAACCCAATCTTTTAAAAAAACACTATTACTGAAACGTCTACAGAAATTTAGCCGTAACTGCTGAAAACAATTAATAATAATTTTAGGCGACAGACGCGTCCTTAAAATATAAGTTAAACATCCTTTATTAGAACTCCGCTCTACTCTTGTCTTAATGCATAAGGGAATTGTTACTATCAAATTTGTAACAAAAGAAAAGCAAATAATATTCAGTTATGTGATGGAAAACGATCGTTATCAAAACGGTCCTTTTGAAAAGGTTGTAATGAATTCGGATCGATTTTATGTATAATTTACTGAATCAAACCACTTCTAATTTAGGTAAAAAACCAATGAATTTTACATTGAGGTGTCATTGGAAGGAAGTGGTTTTCTTTTGACATTTTTTTAACTCAATAAAAATCATGTTTTTGGTGCTATAAAAATCTGAAATTTGGGTGCGAAAATAATTCACTTCACAAAAGTAGTTAAAAAGTGGTTTTTATTCAGTGATTATGTGGTTAAAAATAACTTCTTTACCATCGAAAAATATGCATTAGATATTTTCTAAGTAATTTAAAGTGGTTCATAAGGAAGTACTCCTTTTATTTTTTGCTGGGTATTGGAGTAAAAAAATGTTATCAAAAATTATTGCAAAAAACTATTAAAAACAAAATTTAAAACGATTTACAAAACGTCTTATTGATAAGCTGATAAGTTCGTTGGACAGAGAGACGTGGGGAACTAATAAAAAACTAATCAACTTAGCAATAAGACTTGCATAGTGTAAATAAGTACTAACCTATATGTTGGTATTTTTGTCAAAACATTAAAAAAATGGTTTTAAATTTATTTTTTTATACATGAAATACCGAAGTATTCCTACAAGAACACTACCAGTCAATTGACTGCTTCATTTGATCGGAAGTCAGGCAGTATATATTCATCATTGCGTAGAACAAAGTTTCTATCACATTATTAAAGGCAAAATGAAAAATGTGATAGAAACTTTTGTGTACGTGTGATGTTGCATCTCTCTCTAACTAATGAATATAATATATAGTTGAACTGCTCAATCGAGTCCTTTTTAATAATCAATGATAGCATAAATATTACTCAAATTTGACTGATCATAATTGAATAATATATCTCCCACAATTGAGTAATCATAATTGATTGGTATACTGACAGCAAATATAATTTTTATATTATTTTATTTGCTTTTTTATTATAAGAGATAACTTCAAAACTACAAAAGTAAATAACAAGGCAAATTCATTTCCAGGTAATATCAGGATTACAAAAACAATGAAAAGATACAACAATGAAAAAAACAACATGGATTTTAGTTCATCCAAAACTTCACAAATAGAATTTGTTTAACACAATAATAATAAATATTATTCACATAAATTTGAAAATATTTCTCCACGGCAGCTACCACTAACAAAATTTACAACGTTTAGCACTTCTCACAATTTTTTAATAGTTTTTTCATATTTTTAAATTTGTTTTCACAAAATTTTTTTTGATAAAATATTTTTCATATTGAAATTTTTTAACATTTTCTTTTAATTTCTCTTTCGTAAAAAATTTTTGAAGTTTCGGATGAACTTTAGTTTGAAAAAAAAATAGCTCAGCTGCATTTCCGCTACTACCTTGTGAATGTGCCTTGGTAAATAACATATTTAAAACAAAAAATCGAATTAACAAAAACACCAAATAACTTGAGCGGTATCTAGCCCTCTTCACACATTTTCATCTAAACCGCATCTTGCTCTTTACAAATATCTAAAATTTTGAAAATAAATATACATACATATTAAATTAAACTTAGTGAATTTCTTTTATTCGCTATTTTACTTATCTTTTTTAACACTTTTAGAAACTTTAATCACAAGACAGAATGAATTGGATTACCGCCTTCATCGACCCCAGCGCATCTTGCTCTATTCAAATATCTAAAAATTTAAAAAGAAACGAATACATACATAGATATACATACATACACCCAAAAAAAAAAGTTTTAAAATCAAGAAGAAACAATTTGATTTTAAAAACGTAACCTTTATGAAATAGAACTTAGTTTGTTTTCTGTTATTTTAAAAATTTTCATTCTTGTTTTAAAAATGAAAAATATTTTGAAATCAAAAAAGAATATTTTTTGTTTGAAAAAGACAACAACCTTGATATAAAGTTGAACATACTCAAATTAAAAGATTATGTTTTTGTGTTAAGAATGAAATATTTTTGAAGTAATAATGAAGCATTTTTATTCTAAAACTTATTATTTTTATATTAAAAATGAAGCGTTTGAATTAATAATGGAGAATTATTAAATTAAGAATGAAAGATCTTAAATTAATAATAGAGAATTTTTGAATTAAGAATGAAACGACTTAAATTAATAATGGAGCATTTTTTAATTAATAATGGAACGTCCTAAATTAATAATGGAGCATTTTTTAATTAACGATGGTTCGTTTTTAAACTGCTGCGTTATAAAAATAAGAATGTTGTATATTAAAATTATAAGAAACATTCTAAATTTAAAAATGCTGCATTTTTAAAACGAAAACGCACATTTTTGTTTTAAAACTGCTTCGTTATAAAAATAAGAATGTTATATATTAACAGCATTATTTATAAAAATGATTAAGGATTTATAAAGGCTTTTTAAGAAAATTTTTTATGAAAATTTGTTTTAAAACCCTTTTATAAGCGTTAATAAGTTTTATAAATAAGGCTGTAATATTATAAGAAACATTCTTAATTCAAAAATGCTCCATTTTTAAAACGAAAATGCAAATTTTTGTTTTAAAATGTTTTATTCTTAATTAAAACATTATTATTATTACTTCAAGAATATTTCATTCTTAACACAAAAACATAATCTTTTAATTTGAGTATGTTCAACTTTATATCAAGGTTGTTGTCTTTTTCAAACAAAAAATATTTTTTTTTATTTCAAAATATTTTTCATTTTTAAAACAAGAATGAAAGTTTTTAAAATAACAGAAAACAAACTAAGTTCTATTTCATAAAGGTTACGTTTTTAAAATCAAATTGTTTCTTCTTGATTTTATAACTTTTTTTTTTGGGTTTAGTTTAGTAAGAAACATTCTTAATTTAAAAAATGCTTAATTTTTAAAACGAAAACGCACATTTTTATTTTAAAACTGCTTCGTTATAAAAATAAGAATTTTATGTATTAATGTTATAAGAAACGTTCTTATTTGAACAATTATTTTTAAAAATGCTGCATTTTAAAAACGAAAACGAGCATTTCTTGTTTTAAAACTGCTTCGTTATAAAAATAAGAATGTTATGTATTAATGTTATAAGAAACATTCTTATTTTAACAATTATTTTTAAAAATGCTGCATTTTAAAAAAGAAAACGCAAATTTCTTGTTTTAAGAATGCTTTTTTGGTTCAGTGTATGTATATTTTTAATTAAACTGTATAAAATTTCTTTTGTTCATTATTGTTTTTATCTTACTTTTTCACAAACACCATAACTTTTTTTTACCACACACATTTTTATTTTACAAACCGAACGAACTATAAATTATTTTCAATAAAATTCAATATTTTAAAAATTTTGACATATATATGTACATTAGATGTTCCACTCTAGCATATATGTACATATGTTAGTAGAGCAACTATAATAACTGTTGAATTTAATGTAAAATTGTTGCAAATGTGTTAGTAAAAAATGTTGTTTGTGTTAGTTTCAGTCATGGTGTAATTATACAGGTGACTGCGTAAGGATTTTTTATACAAAAATACGGCAACCATAGCTATGTAAAGAACCGAAGAATGTCAAAAGCATAAAAATAATTGTACTAAAACCAAAACAAAATCGAAGTTTTTGACATTCTTCAGCTACAAAGCACATATAGCAAAAAATTATCAGCTGAAGTAACGCTGCCACCTAGTTAGATACACCTTGGTTTCAGTCATTCATTTCTTGTAGGGATATTTATTTGACATAAAGTCTTTATTTATTTAATTTGAAAATTTAGCTTATTTTTTTTATTTTTTAACCCCCGACCAAAAAAAGGGGTGTTATAAGTTTGTAGTGTGTGTCTGTGTAACTGTGTGTCTGTCCGTGTCCACGTACAGCCCAAACGGCTGGACCGATTTTGATTTAGTTTTCCCTGTTTGAAAGGTGACTTGATCGAGATGGTTCTCAACTATGTTTGAAGAAAATCGGTCCAGCCGCTTAGAAGATGTCACATCTTTTCTAGATAGGTATATCGGGGGTTTTTAAAATTTTTAATTTTTGTTATATTTATTTTTATGGTTAAGCAATTGAAGCACAGCCGCGAATAACGTTGTAAAAGACAATTTTTAGAAAACCGGTTTTTTCGCAGATTACCGTTAACATTCCTCCTTTGAAGTGTTCAAATATCAAATCATCAAAAATTATGCATCTTATCGCCGTCAAAATACAGTTACAAACAGTCAGTCCGTGAAAGAACTTCGTAACTAACAAAATCATGCAAACGAAATTGTCGAAAACATTTAATAAATATAACAGAGATACAAAAAGAAAAGTTATGTTAATTATCATTATTTTCGATAAGCTAAAAAAATTAAACGAAACAAACAATATTGCTTTAAAATACGTTTTTTGGCTCTCCTGAAAAACTATTATTTTGTCACTTACAACGTTATTCGCGGCTAACCTTCAATTGTCTATATGCATTTCGTTTCCACTTTTTGTCAGCTAAATTCAAAAAATTTTTGGGTTGAAGTCTACTGACGGTTTCCAAAAGCGGGAACGAAATGCATATAGACAATTGCTTAACCATAAAAACAAGGTAAATTTTCAGACTTATTTTTTTATTTTTATTTATTTATTTGTTTATTAATATTAAGTTAGGATAGGTTTTACAGGCTCCCAGCTTCATGACAAATCCGCTTACCGCTTATCGTTTCAAATATTCGTATTCGTATTCGCGAATATCAAAAATTGACATTCGTTACATCAGTAGTATAGACCTTTAAGATCTATTATTTAAAAAAAATGATCAAAAACTTTTTAATTTTCACGTGTGATTGACGATGTCCTGCAATTGTTTATATGTATACATACATATGTATATGTATAGAGTTGTAGTTTAATAAATAACAAGAAAGTAATATCAAAACGGAATCTGCTGATTCTACTTGATTGCTTGTACGTAGCTGGCAGAAACCTAAACGAACGCACAAAGCAAACTTATACTAATAACAAGGACTTCCAAAGTGACTTTCTGCATGCAAAGATTTCTTTTGTTCATCAAATATGAATACAAAAATACCTGTATAATCGTCAATAATATAACGAAGAAAAATACTGTACCCAAAGCTAGACAAACCAACAAAACTAATAAATTATTAAGGAAAATCATGTGCAATCTCTAGACTGGATACATGCATAAAAATAACTTAAGTCACATCATCAGCTTAAAACAGTATAGCAAACAAGTATTCAGACTACGAATTTAACGTATTTTTTTTTACATAATTATTAAAAATTTCCGTCATTTTTGTTGAATATGAATCCAAATTAGTGCTAATCTATTTTATTTATGCAACACTCCTGTTTTTAAATATGTGTATGTATGTATAATTCATATAAATATGTATGTATGTATGTATGTACATATGCAAAAATTTATACAAATGAACATGTGCGTGTTTTTTATAATCGTTTATAGTTATTCATTTATTTCATATCTTTCAAGTGGTACTTTAATATACATATGTACATACATACGTATGTAAATACATACACTCCCGATCAGGTGGTTAGAACTACTCAAATTTCTGTTTTCTTTCTTTGTTAGGCTTCCGTACACCAAAGATGAAAAGGGACCCTATTTTTTACGCTACGCTGTCCGTCTGTCCGTCACAGGGTGTTTTCTAAGAGAACCGTCAGAGCTACGGATCCGAAATTTTGACAAAATATGTAGAACTTTGGCCGCTACAACAACAAATACATGACAGTTAAAAATTAAAGGGTGTTCCAAAACGAGCAACGAAAAATATCAAAATCCCATGTAATACATACAACTATACAAATTTGCAAAGTGTATTTGTAGTGTATTTTTATACAGACTGCAACATTTAACAATAAAATTTAAAAAAAATTAAAGTTGTTCTATCAGTTAATGGTATTTTGACAAACTTATTGTATCTTGGAAACAGTAAGAGGCAAAATTTTGAAAAACTCTAAAACTAAAAAATTCCAAAATTATAAAATAGCCAAAACTGAACAAATCGCCAAAAACCTAAAAAAATCGCTAAAACGAAAAAAACGCCAAACTAAAAAAAAATTCTAAAGCTAAAATAAATTGCCAAAAACCGATAAATCGCCAAAACGGAAAAATATACCAAAAACCGAAAAAAATTGCAAAAACGCCAACACCAAAAAAAAATTGCAAAAATTGAAAAAAACTCCAAAAACCGAAAAAACTCCAAAACCAAAAAAAAAAAAATTCCTAAACTATATTACATTGGCTAAAGTTCGTATAGTATCCGTATAGTGTCCGTTACCAAACCCTTCGTGTGCGTCTCAAAGTCGCACTTTACTGAATTTATTAAATTTTTGTCGACAGTTAAAATTTTGTTAACACTGGAAAGAGCATTTTCTTCATTTAAAAAAAAATTAAAAAAATTACATAAAAGTTTAACAACAACAAAAAAATCCTTTCACATGATTATTTGAACCACAGATTTTTAAAATTTTTCGCAAGTAGTCGGATTTGATTTATAAAAGTATGTTACTTTAGAATAAATATCAATAGTTTCTTTTAAATAGAGAGGAAAGTGCCAGAATCTCGGTTTACCGAATCTGCACCTAGCTCAGTGTTCGCTGCACTTCACTTTATTCCCATTTTGATTATTGAGTTCATCTTTCAACTTTGATATTAGTTGAACTTCTTTCTCATTTGTTAAAATGGGAGTTTAACATAATATCTCCAGTTGTTCTAAGACATTTTTGGGTAAAAGTTCTTTGCTGATCTGGATTAGCAAAAGTGAAATGTGCATAAGATCCAGCTTAACACATTAATAATCAATTTCAATGTATTTTTAATAAAAAATTATTTTACTGAATAAGTAAAATAATAATTTGGGACTATTAGTGCCCCAGCAAAAAATTTCAAAAAAGGTAATCGGGGTTTGGAATTAAGCATTTTTGGTAGAAGCTGTTCCTTACTGGATTACCAAATTAATGATTTTAACAAGGCTTGAGACTAAAATAATCGATTCTTGAGAAGTACTTACTTTTTTTATTTGGAAACTTGTTCACGTCATCTATTAAATCTAAAAAAAATATTCTCCTCATTTAGCAACTTGTACATAATTTTTTTAAATTTTAGGTAATGTGTTTTGTAAGCGAGTAAGGATATTTGGCCCTATGTTCAATTTGAACTTTTTATAATTGTTTCATGTACTATTACATAATTCAGTTGTAAATAAAGGACATATATATATATATATATATATATATATATAAGGAAATTTGGCAATCAGAAAAGTAAGTCATTATATGGCAAGTAGTTCTGATGGTAATGTGTAATTTTTTGCTGGGGCGTTAACAAATGTTAAACTTAAATTGTAACAATTCTTAAAAAGCACTAATTAAAATCGTATATTTGAAGTTATTTTAAACAATGGAGATAGCACATTTTTTCATTCATAATATTCATAAAATATTTAATAGATTCTTAATTAAAATTAGTTGAATGGTTCTAATCATATGATGGAAAGTTTTTTTTTAATTTTTCGTATTTTCCTACTAGTGGTAAAATTTTACCTGGAGACAAACAATTTTAAAAGATATGACGTCTGAAAAACGGAATTTTAAGTGGTTCTAATCATCTGATCGGGAGTGTATGGATGTATGTGTGTATAGACTTTTAAAGATACATGTGTATAGGAGTATAGTATGTACATACATATCAACGTGCATTATTAAAATTCACCACCCCTACTATCATTTTGAGTGTTGTAATTTTGAAAAATGCAAATCTGAAAAAATAATTGCTTTATCCATATTGAACATGCTCAATGTACATACATACATATGTATATACATTAGAGTGGCCGTTATTTATTTTATTTAGATTTCTTATGCAAGCCACAGACCTTGCTACCGTTGGTACAACATGTTGGATTACCAAGTTGTGTGTTTTGCGCACAAACTATACAACAACGTGTACAACATTAGCGTACAACTTCATTTCTTAATTTTTTTTTTGGACTAAATGACATCGGATACTATGTCGCGTATTTGTAGTGGAATATTTTTTTGGTGAAAAAATAAGAAGAACGTAAAAAAGGACGGAAAAAAGAATTTGGTTAAAGTAGTGGTTTATATAAAAAGAAATGTATGCTAACAACAAACTTTTGAAAATATTAAAAGAAAGTGACAACAAAAATTACACGTGGATTTTAGACGAAGTATTTAATTACCTTTATCAAAGGTTCCGATGCATTCACAAAAGCAAGTTTGAATTCGTGCGCAACGTTTTTTATATGACCACAACAAAAATACGAAGAAAATTAAATGAAGTTGTACAACCAACTCCTAAATTTTACAACCTGTCTATACAACTTACCAAAAAATCAAATCTTTTTAATCTTTCGTACAACCGAGACACAACTTCATCCGACGACCCCACACACTTTACAATCTCATATACAACCTGATCATGTTGTATCAACGGTCGCAAGGTCTGTGACTTGCTTTATATTCTCACTACCTAAATATATCGGTTCAGTTTTATGTACAAAAAATACAAAAAAAAAATCATAACGATAAGTTGTGTTTTAGGGGGTGCGTCCGGCCCTCAAGCCCATATATTCAATATAATTTTTTTATTTAGTTTTCTTTTGCCTATATGTATGAAATAATTTAATATACATAAATATACATATGTATAAGCTCTTAGTTTACATGCTTAAAATAAAAAATTTCCTTATAAATATAATTTTCTTGCATAAAATTTTTGGTATTTTGTTGGTTATTTTCCTCATTATTTCCTAAAATATTAATTTTAGCAAAAAACTTTCCTTGAGACTCATGTTGTTGACTTGAAGAGCTAAAATATTGCCATATGTCATATTCTTGTAAAATGATTTTTTTAAAAGATAGTCATATGCAAAAAATTACATTGAAAACTGGGCTTGAAGGCCAACTTTCAGCGCCGGACGCACCCTTTAGGGGTGCGTATGGTATGAAATTTTTTTTTATTTTTTTTTTACATAAAACTGAAACGATTTGGAGGGTGAGAGTACAAGAAATCGAAAAAAAAATTCTCCACACAACACTCTAATGTACATATGTATGTATGTATGTATGTATGTCGGAAATAAACCAAGATGAAAGAGACTTATCTCACTTTCGCCCAAGAATGAGATACATATGTATGTATGTATGAATGTATCCACATATGTTCATGTATTTATAATATATATTATTAAAAAAATACTTAAAGATTTGTGATTGACAAAGATATATCCAACCAACGTGGGCATTGTTGTTGCCAGCCGGAATGTCGTTAATAAGATTCCATTATTAGTGCTTGTGTGCAAGATATTATGTACCCGGTAGGAAAAACTCTAAGAAGAATTTTAGTTTTATTCATTTATGTATTTATTTTTTAACAACAGTTGAAAAAATAAGAAATATTAATAAATATTAATAAAATAAAAATAAACCGTAAGAACTACGGACCTGAAATTTTCACAGAATATGTAAAACTTTTGCCGCTACAACAACAAATATATGACAGTAGAAAATTACAGGGTGTTCTAAAGCGAACAACGAAACATGTGGAAATTCTAATACAATATACAAAAAATTATATATGTACCTATAGACACTTGAGATTTGCAAAGTTGGTGTATTTTCAAGCAGACTATAACAATTAACACTGAAATTTAAAAAAAAAGTCATACAGGGCAATTATGAATAAAATTCCGCGAGAAATTTTTCCGGGGGAACAATTCCAACTAATGGCAAGTAATAGGGAAAACAAAAAATTCTAATTGGAAAATGGACAAATTTCTCGCGGAATTTTATTCATAATTGCCCTGATAATTAAAGGGTATTCTATCAGTTACTGTAATTTTGACTATGTATTTTTGACAACTTGCTTTATCTCGGAAACCATAAGAAGCAAACTCTTGAAAGCTCAAAAACGCTAAAACTACAAAATCCCAAAATAAAAAATCGCCAAAGCGAAAAAGCCGTAAAAAAATCGCTGAAAAGAAAAAATACGCCAAAACTAAAAAAATCGCTAAAACTAAAATAAATCGCCAAAACCGAAAAAAATGCAAAAAGCGTCAAAACTAAAAAACGCCAAAAACCGAAAAAATCTCAAAAATTAAAAAGCGAAATAAATTAGGGAGTATGGCGGAACTATTCGTGTGCGATTCGAAGACGCACTTTACTGAATTTATTCTGTACCCCATTTCTGTAACTTGTGAGAAGTTCTCGCATCGAGAAAAATTAAATAATTATATTGGTTGTCCTATTTTACACAGGGTTACTCACATAAAAACTTATATAAACTTACAAAACATATCAACAAATACAGTTTTTTTCTTACTCACCCTGTGGTTCACAGGATGATAACAATTTTTTCGACTCGAAAAGTTCTCACATTCCTTAGTCATGTTTTACACTTGGCAGTTTTTCTTGAAGCAGTTCTCTTCAATTCTCTTTTAAAACTGCCCATTTGTTTACACTCAGACGGTTTCTTGTTCAATTTTCGTATTGTTTTAATGCAGCGAATGAAATAACAAAACAGAATTGAAGTAACTTTTCTGTACAGGCAAGTCAGTACCCCTCTTCTTTCTTCTTTCCTTTCTCTCCTATAAACTCAGACTTGCTTCAAGTAAAACTGCCGAGTGTAAAACATGACTTACAGAAACAAGGCACTGGTTTTGCTAAGCTTGGTATAAATACAGTTTATATGTAGGACAATTTCAGTTACTTTCTGGATGCGAACGAAATCGTCGGAAGATGCTAGTATTTATATATTTTAAAATTTAAACCCATTTAAACGCATTAAGCTGAATTCAACCAATTTATTTCCGAAAAAATTTTTGTTCGGACAAACATGTTTAGGAAGTTTGGCAATTTTTATTTTAAATAAAATAAAATAAATAAATATATAAAAAATAAATTTATATGGAAAAAACTTTTGTCTGAAACAAATGCGTGAATTCAGCATTAATATGTTAATGTTAACTTCTGCACCTTTTGAAAACAAATTTTTTTAAAGTTATTCAGTTTCCATCACATAGATATCTGATAGTGAGATTTCAAATTAACATAAATTGAAATTTTTTTACTATTCGCTTAATATGTCACGAACATTTAAAATAATTTATAGATTGCCAATTCACCCAAAATACATGTTATTTAAGTGGACTCTTCAGCACAAAGGGATCATCGTATTGGACCCAAGTGAGCTGGACCCCTACATTTTCATTCTTCACCAGCAGCCTGCTAACCTAACCTAAGTGGACTCTTGTAATTTTGTATTTTAGGATATCTTAATTGTATTACAAGGATGCGTACGCGTTTTATCTTAATTTCTCTTTTGACAAATGAAAAATGTCATGTGCCAACAAAAAAAAAACAAAAAAAAAAACACTCATCGGTTTAACTTTCTCTTGAAATAAAACGTTGTAGTGCGTATTTTATTAAAATAGTATGTAGTAAAATTTTTTCTAAAATAATTGCACTCAAATACAAGAAATTACCTTGTAGTACTCGTACATGCAGACATTCATATTTTTACAACTTTTGCAGCAAAAAAAGTTATTTGATGTGTTTGAATCATATAAAAAATGCATTGGAAGACATTTAATTTGTTTGGCCCCAAAACACCATTGACAAATAATTATTTAGATTTTTTCTTTAATTTTGAATTATTTTACTTGGCATGCGCTAATATACTTAGTTAATTGTGATATTCCGTTAATTATGTACGTACTAATATTAAGGTACTACATAACTTTATAACTAACATGTGCGTTCCTTATCGCGATGGCATATTAATATTCCCTACATCACTTAGAGTCCAACCTAAATTAGAGCGTCAAGCGTAGCGTTAGCAGCAGGGTACGTATTTTCAGTACATTCAAATAATATTTTATACGTTTAAATGTATTTTTTCTTTAATGACAGTGAATATTATGGACATATGCATCTACAAATGGAATAAAGTCCAGTAGAAATATCGTCGGCTTAAAGTGTAAACCTGCAAACTCCATTTTTTTTATAACAGATGACATTTTAATGTCGTTCAAAAGAGGCTGACTGGCTAAACAATTTACTTTAATTTGAAACTTTACATGCCGAAATAAACTATAATCAGCCTGATTAGAAAATTTCTGAAATATTGTATATTATTTCATTCCGATAAGAATCAAAGAGAAAGAAACTTTTTTAAAACAAACTTTTTTTATTTTCTTTCCGAAATTAATTACATGATTTGTCATATACGAGGGCTACTATTTATATTTCGGGAACTGGCAACACTGATGTCAATAGATAAAATCTGGCAACGCCATAATAAAGTATGACATTTTTTAGCATAAGTTTACTCACAACGTTTGTATAAGTGCTATTTCGGAGTCGTAAAGCAGATCTGGGCACAGAATACACAAACGTGAAGAAAGTGACAGGTACAAAAGCTCCAATCAGGTTTTTTAAAATTCGTGGAAAAAAGAGAAAAGTATAGTGTATTTGATACTGTAGGTTATTACTACTTACCAATTTACACCACTAATAAAAAGCTTTGTAATTTTATTGCACTAGAAAGAAGAATCAAAACAAAAACGCCGACAAAATTTGAGGGAAAACGAGACAAATAGAAAAATACAATTATCTTCCGTCTCGTGACACTTCTGTATGTTTTGTGCTCTGGGCGAGTCAACATCACGCGTCGTTGGGAATTATTACTTAAATGTAACCAGGCCACTGTTGTTTATTGGCCTTCGAGAGTTTTGCGTGTCACTCGCAGTTGTTAATGGTTACCGCAACTAACTGTATCGCTTACAGTTAGGTTTTTGTGGTATTTTCTATTATCAAGTGCAAACGTTTTTAATAAGATTTAATTCTAGGAGTGGATCTTGGAAACTCCTACTTCCTATACGAAGGTATAGGTCGTTCGCAGCAATTGAAGGAAGCTTCTACACGTGGCTTTTTGGATACTTGCTTTTGCCATTTTTTGTTCCATTTGGAACACAGAATACAACAGGTGCAATTTGTTTTGTTTACAGTGAGTTCAAAAAATCAGTTTGACAAAAAATGGAAATTTCAAGAGAAGGTTTTCGTTGGATTTTTTTTTACAACGTTCGACGTCGATTATCGCAACATGAATGTGTCGATAAACTCAGTTCTTTGTATGGCGATAAAGCAGCATCAAAAGCCACAGAATATCGCAGGTATTTTTGTTTCAATTGTGGTCGTAGTTCCGTCGCCGACGAATTCCGTTAAGGTCGTCCAAAATGTGACATATTGTGAGATAGAGGCATCCTTGCACATTACTCCAATACATTCGATTTTGCATAAACACTTATGGCGTTTTCTTTTCTAAAAGAAAAGTGTAACATATATGTTACATGTAATTTGGCAACATTTTTAAATGCTCACCTGATTTTTAAGAAGTGTTGCATATTTTGCGTTTACAAAAGAACAATTTTCCAACAAGTTTCGGCATAAAACAATGACGAACTATAAAATGATTCATTTTTTTCATAGACAATAACAAAAACAGCTGTTAATATAATGCTGCACTCATGCCCCTTTAATGAAAATGAGTGTTGAACATGTAGCATTTTTCTTCTTTTTAAGGGCAACATCATGAGAAAAGAACGCGTTGATTTTCAAAATAATACATACTTTTCAGAAAAGAACACAAAGAAATGTAAAAGGCAGAATAAATGCAGCATATTGCTCAGAAAAGAAAACGCCATTAGTTGTAAAAACAATTATTTATCAATAGCTCAAAAAAGGCTCGCGTCAAGTGGTGTAAAGAAATTGTTAAAAAAAAGTTCAACCGTGGTGCTTCAAAACACATGTATAAAATCTTGACAGGTGACGAATCTGGATATATGCTTATGAATCGAAAACAAAACAGCAATCGACCGTGCGGGTATTCTAAGACGAGTTCAATCCAACAAAAGTTGTTCGTAGAAGAAGCACAACGAAGCAAACGATTGTCTGTTTCTTCGGCCGAATGGGTCATGTGACCACTTTTCCGCTTGAGCAACGTAGAACTGTCAATTCTCAGTGGTACAGGACAATTTGTTTGCCAGAAGTCTTCGGAGAAATTCGGGAAACTAACCCCCGAAGTTGAATCATTCTTTGTCATGACAATTCGAGCTCTCACACATCTCGTCAAACAAGTCAATTTAAGAGCAGTCAAAACATCGAACTGATGACTCATCCTCTGTACAGTCCTGACTTGGCACCCAATGACTTCTTGTTCCCGAATATCAAAGGTAAACAGCGTGGTCAACGATTTTTTAGAAGTGTCTCAAGAGGAATGAAAAACTGTTATGATGCAAATGGTTTGAACGAATGCAAAAGTGTATTGATCATCAAGGGGAATATTTCGGAAAACAATAAAGCCATTTTCATTTAAAAATGTTTGTTATTATTGGCTATTCTCGAAATATAAATAATAGCCCTCGTATATGTACATACATATCGTCATATAACTCCAAAAAGGGGCGTAACTTACAAAAAGTTCAAAATCGTCTTTTTGATTTATAATGATGTACATAATACCCATTTTAGAAAGGGAAAGTTTACTTTGCAAAGTCTTAATTCAGCTGTGTGAAAGACAGAGGGAGGAATGCTATCTCTTTCTGTCTTTCTCCCAGCTGAATTAAGACTTTGCAAAGTAAACTTTAAAAGGGGTGTAATTATATAAAAAAATCTACCCACAATATTTTTATCCGAGTATGCCCAAAATTATCGAATTTATTAAAGAAACTAAAAAGACTACTGAGAACTGCACTGATGCTTGCGATGTCACAAAATGTCATAGTGTGGCCTTACAATGGGGTTTGGTTCTTCTTTAAAATATTTTAAATGCAACTTACGCCTTTTTTAAATTATATGACGATATATAGAAAATCTAATGTGATCATTCATATTGATATTAAGTTTTTAAATAAAAATTTGACATTTTTTGTATAATAGATAATTTAACAAAACACGTTTCAGCGCAATATTTATCAGATAAAAATGCTTTAACTATTGCTGACATGCTTAGACAAATATTTGCCATTTAAGGAAAACCAGCAGATAAAATTATAGCAGACAGATAACGAATTTAATACGGCATATGTATGTTAAATATTTTTTGAAATTCGAAAACATAACTTTTTACTTTACATCGCCAAATACACGTACGACGGGTAACACTACAATGAGACCGACCACTTATTCGACCACTGGTCTTAAGCCTAAAAATATGTTTGAAATCAATTACAGGATAAGAAACAATATAATAAAATAAAACGTTGCGGAAAGTTAAATAAAAATATTCTAAATTGTAATCAATTTTGCGAGAAAGAGAACTTGTTAAAAATGTAATATTTTATATTAAAAAAAAAAAACCAAACTACGTTAAATAAGAAGTTAAAGAGAAACAATACCCATTTCATAGACGATAATGATTGTAAAAGTGATAGACATAATATTAAAAGGGTTTATAAATATGAGAATGACTTGCCTGAACTCCATTTATAAGAAAATAACTTGATTGACAGAAATGATGAATATTATTGAAATAAAAAAGGCTTCCTTATCCGGTTGATTTATTCCCGCATTTAATTGCTGTTTGGGAACCAAAAACACAGAAAACATATATGTATGTACATATGTATTGCACCTTACTTTTGGTTGGGATTAAATATGTGATCCTTGCTACCATCTTATTTTAATATATACATATGTATGTAGGTATGTATGTATATAAGTAATTCTACCCACTTGACCTGAGATTCGATGTAAACGAATGCTCGAACAAAATTGTTCGATATTTGTTGGCAAATCTAAACAAATTCGAACTTCTCTCCATAGTATTTTTTTAATGTGTGACGGTAGCCGAGTGGATGTGTGTGTGTCTGTTATAATAGATGTATCATGTTCAAATCCTACACCGTAAATTAAGGTATTAAAAGAAAATAAATAAGTTAAAATAAATAATTTAAAAAATTAAATTACTTTTTTACTTTTTCTGCTGCCTTTTTGCGATATCGAAATTAGTTCGATATTCTCTCACTTTTGATATTGCTAGCGAAACTTCGAAATCGAATGTTTTTTGGAACAAAACTGAGGTGAATTTTTTTCGATTAATTTCTGAGTGTCATTCTCGATAGTTTTACACGATAAATGTTCGAAATCGATATCATTAACGAAAGTCATGGTCAACTGGATAGTATCCCACTGGTAGTATCCGAAATTTTTGTATTCCTCCCTCCCTCTTTTTTACTGAAAAATAAAAAGTTGCTGCAACAAAAATTGCAAGTGTGGACCGGGATTAACTAACATACCAAAAGTTTTTCGTGTTAAACATTTACGGCCGTTTTTTCAAACTTATATAATTTCTACTTCAAGTGTGCTTTATTCCTAATTTTTAAAGACATTTTTTTAACATACATTTCAAACATAATTTTTTTGAATACTTTAGATTTTTAACATAATTTAATTTTTGCAAATTATGGAAACAATTTCTCTCGCTTTATATTTTTAGTATGATGTCTTTTAGTGGAGCAAAAGTGGCTGGATCACAACCAGAAACAATCTCAAAAAACACTGATTTGCCATCAACACCTTCAACACCCTCACCTTCAACCACAACAGTATCAACAACACATGAGGAACTTCACATAAGAATGTCGAAAATCTTCCCTTTTATTGCAGACACATATCGAGAACTACAAAGGTTCACTTCGGGTCTACATACGGATTCATTGTGCTCACAGTTGATACAAATAATCAATAAATATAAGAAGTAATATCTATAACCCTATTCTATTTGAAATTGCACTGCAATTATTTAATTTAATTTTTTTAATTTTAGTGGCTGCAATGAAATCTATACGAAGGCTTTGGAATCGTACGACATGTGTTACAAGTTGGCGCAAAATATTGTACGTACAATTGATATTTTTAAGGAACTGAGTACATGTCTATCAGACGTAAGTTGAGCGATCGTAATGTTGTAATAAAATAATAGAAAATGTCTTACCTTTAATTAATACATATTCGTTATTTATTATATACTTATTATTAACATTGTCTTTTTGTCTGTTTTAATTATATCCAGCTGGAAGAATACAACTACAGGTTGTGCGAAATTATCTCAATATTTGTAGTGTGTGAGCTGAGGCTTAGTGTTGAAGCTGACCAACATGAACAAATGTTAATAGCGCATCGTATTATCTACATTATGCGCCGACATTTGGTACAGGAAGAAGAGGTAAAATCATGCAAAAGCATATACAAATATTTTTTAATGATAATAAAATTAATAATTTTTTTTTTTGCTTTAATTTTAGAATGAAACTCTTTACAACATCTTACGAACTTTGGTTTTTATGCCAAAATTATTCAATGCTCGGGAAATAATGTGTGCAATATTTGGGTAAGCATTGTATTAATTGATTTTATAAAATAATATTGAGATTCCCTTGGTTATTTCAGTGAATTTATACCTTTAAAACCTGTATCAGAAGTTAATGTTTTGCCCGATAAATTGTACATGTTGTACATTATTGTCTTTTACCGTTGGATGATGATGCAAAAAGACGACGATGATAAATTGTTGCTTGTCAATTTCGCCGAAAGTTTTATGAAACCTTCCGTTTCATTGTGCTCGAATAATTTATATGGCGCTTATTTGCCCATTTATACTACGCATAGCACTGCAACCCGTACTATTCTAAAAAATTTAAAATGTTATCGGGATATTCGTAATGTAATTTATGGGATAATTATTTTTGTGACTGTATGGAAATTAATTTGTTTTTAATTGCAGGCTACCATAATAGATAATGCTCTCAAAACAGTTGGAGCAGTTGTGGTAAGTTACAAAGCGAAAGGTTGTTTGTAGGAGTTTCTAAAATTCCATAAGAATTTCCCAGGGCTGATACAAACTAAACATTTTTATTTATCTTTCGCATAATATATATATTTTTTTGGAAAATAATCCCCACACGTAACGAGGAAATGTAAAAAAAACAAGTGAGAAGCAGAGCAACTAGAGTTGTAACGCTTCACTTCACTGAGCGATTTCAGCTCAGTACTTTCTTTTTTTATGTATCGCACAAGTACATCAATTAAAATAATTAATATCTTATGATAACATTATATGTAGAATGGAAATGTATAGTTGCACTCAAGGCACATTTATTTCCAGGTAATATCAGCATTACAAAAACAATGAAAAAGTACAACAATGAAAAAAACAACATGGCTTTTAGTTTATCCAAAATGCCAAAAATAGAATTTTTTTAACACAATAATAATAAAAATTATTCACATAAAATTGCTACCACTAACAAAATTTGCAACGTTTTAGCACTTTTCACAATTTTTTAATAGTTTTTTCATAATTTTAAATTTGGGTACGTTCGTAAATGCTGCAAATTTATGCATCAATGCGGCAGTTCTGCCAGGTTTTACTGCGTATGCGTGATTATCTCCTGCACATGCTTTGCAACTGCTCAACATCTGTGCTCAGTTGACATTTTTGAACAAACTGCAAAAAATTTTTCAATTGGCGGGTAATTTTATTTAAGAAAATAGTGATAATTTTCTTTTAAATTATAGTAAGCAAAAAATTTAAAAGAAAATCAAAGCGACAATTTCTTATGAGAACAGCACTGGCCTTAAAAAAAAATACAACTAAAATAAAAAAACTCCTTTGAAATAATAAAAAACTACCAAGATATGTGTTTCAAAGTTATTTTCGAGTTTATCAATCTCTTTTTTTGGTAAGATTCGAAACATGTAATTTAAACATCAAAATTCATAGATATATTCAACTTATTGTTCCACTGCAACTTCTTGCATCTGAAAATAATTTACTGCGCCATTTGCACAGATTTGCGGCAGGTATGCCGATTAAATGCATTAAAAAACGTTTGACTCTAAACAGTGCTGCCAAGTTATGCATTTTTGAACGTTAGATGATCGTGATGCTGCAGACGTGCACTATAAATGCTTTTACGAACGTACCCTTTGTTTTCAAAGAATTTTTTTAATAAAATATTTTTCTTCATATTGAAATTTTTTTAAAATTTTTTTTAATTTTTTCGTAAAAAATTTTTGAAGTTTCAGATTAACTTTAATAAAAAAAGGCTCAGCTGCGTTTCCGCTACTATTTAATGAATGTGCCTCGGTTGCACTTCTAGGAATAATTTGTCAAGAATTAAATTGTTTTTGAACAGGATAGTTAGATACGTTTTTGATCTGAAACTAAAACAAACAAAGAGTTTGAAAATTTCATTAATTTCGTCAAATTAATTATTTTATTTTTTAAAATTATGAAGTACATATAATTGCCCACCATACTTGGCAGATAAGTTTGCCTTTGGAAACTCCATAAGATCTGTTACAATAGTTTATCCAATGCACACTACTCTTATTATGTACAGGTCCTTATGTAGTAAAAGTATTAAGGTTATGGAACTCAATTATTCCTTGTAGTGAAAGAAGATTCCCGCAAACCATTTCGCAGTTTGAAAATACGTTCAAAGCAAATATTTAAACAATAGCTAGCGTCTGTTTTTGCCACATCAGTTATTTTGGCGCACTGGGATTACAGCTGTTGCGGAAATAAATAAATAAATAAAATAAAATATCTGAAGTACTAGGGCCTGTTCTGCAAATCACGACATGCCAAATCGCGGTGATTTCTAAAAATTAATAAAAGCTAAATCAATGCTGTTGTAATTTTTACGTTTTATAGCTTTGGAAGTTGGAAGAAAAAATGCTATTATAAATGAAAAAAACTTAAAACGCAATAAAATCTCATTACCAAGTCCGCTATTAATAGTTTACTTTTGAAATCACGTGATTTGAAATCACCGTGATTTTCAGAACAGGGGGGACTAATTAATTTCAATTTTGAAAATTTAATATATTTAATTTTTTATACTTCATCTGCCTTGTTTTGTGATGTCTGACGACATACACACTCACACTCTCACACACTGCATAAATCTGTCACTTTTTATGCTTGTGTTTGACTCTTTTCTCTCTTCAACCTTGACAAAATGTTTCATTACAAATGAACTGATCTACTGAGAGCTAATTCAATGAAATACTTAGTTCTAGTTTACACAATGCAAGTCTTAAGGCCGGGGCACAATGAATCCGTCATGCGTTAAAGTTTTCCTATTTCAACTGAGAACTAAGTTAAAATACATGGTTTCTTATGAGGTCGGTTACATTCAGTACGTGTCCGCCAACGCAAAGTACAAAATTTGGTAAACTTTAACTTTTTTCGTACGTTGAGTAGTTTTGTGTTTTGTGGCAGCAAAAATAAAATTAAACAAAAGAAATAAACGAAATAAATACAAAAAGTTAAATTTAATAAATAAAATGGAGAATCGACCTATAGAAGATGTTCAAATGCTTCCGTCAATAAAGTACTCATTGTGCCAACCTACTCCGTCGTTGCGTTAATGTCATTTGAAAAAGGCGAAGTTTAACGTATGACGGATTCATTGTGCCCCGGCCTTTATTACTAAGCTGATTAATTTGTGGGATAGAGAGAGAGACGAGGAGAAAAGAAACGAGTACTCAGCTTTATGTACTGTCAATACGTTTTGCTTGCCCATTCGTAATGTTAAAACAGCATACATGCATACACAAAAATATGAGCTGAAAAATAAGACTTGAATTGTGTGGACGCCGATGAAAGCTCAAAGAAGAAACCGCGATAAGCTTAGTAATAAGACTTGACTAGTGTGAACTGGGACTTAGGCAAAGTGAGCTGAGCTGAAAAGATGCATAAGAATCGGAAAAAACTACCTCAATATTTAACTTGTTTGTATTTATTTAAAAATTCAATATACATACATATGTATATGGGTGTTTCCATAGTAACGGTCGTGACAGGTTTACACGAAATTTCGTAATAAAACTTTAACCTGAAATACAATGTCAAAATGATTTGTTGATTTTAAAAATATAAAATTTCAACCCCTAAAAGCAATAAGAATCATTGCATAGAAACTGCATTTTAAGGTTTTTTTAGATCAATGAAAAGGTAACGGTCGTGACATTACAAATGAGCTGTTTTTGAATGTTCGGTCTTAGCAACTCAGATTGTAAAATTTTCCAAGGAATGCGTTAAATAAAAATTCTTATTAAATTCTTTGCAATGTTTTGTGTAAGAAAACTCTACTTTTGTGTGAAAATGATGTAGCCAAATAAAAAAAAAATAACTTTGAAAAGGTAACGGTTGTGACAAAAAAAAGTAACGGTCGTGACAGCATAAAAAATAAAACGGATTTGTTTTTGTAGTCGTATATTTAACAGTATCAAAATGATTACATGGAAGTTTATGGTTATCTTAGAGAAGGCAGCAATGTTTTAAAGCTCGATTTCGTTTTTATTCATTTTCAGTTGAAGAATATACATCATTATACTCCAGACGTTTAAGGCTGCTCATTTTTAGCGCCGAAACTCCAGTTATTCCACAAAGCAAACAGTTAAAGCCAGCATTTTGAAAAAAGTGCATCTTCTGGATGTTTTTGATTGCTTTAAGATGTTCCCATCTTTTTTTTAAACAGCCTGTATTTTGCTTTATTTGGTTCTTATCGCAATACAAAACAGTCACTCCATCCAACTTTTTATTTTGAACAAAAAAATTGAAAGCTTCTGCTGGAGTATTAATTTTAGCTTGGCGAGACATGATTGCTGTCCATAAAGACCTTTTGATAGTGGCTCCAATTCCATCCACAGCGCCTTTGCCATGTCCAGATGCAAAAAACGACCATTTCATATTTACACCGAAGTCTTCCTTTGCAAAACATAAGTTAAATAGATTGAACCTATTTTTGAATTGCGCAGCACATCCATCCGAAAACACGTGTGCAGTATTAATTTCAGTTTTCGTTTTGAGGTGTTCAACAATCATTTTCAAAAAGTATGATTGCATAAGAATATGATTTCAGGGCCAATTCAGTTTTCACCCAAGCACAGGCTGTAAACACAGTTGCTTGAGCTTGGTTCCAGTGTGCGCTTTGCACTTCGTCCTGCGAAATCAACGTGAAATTTTCAGCGAAATCTATCTGAACGACCGCTTCATTTGATTCAATCCGCTCCTTAGCCTCGCGAAATTGATCGCTCTGTGTTCGGTGCACATAAAAATGTTGCTTAAATCTTTGGAGTTTGCTTTCGAATGTCTGAAGTAAAACTTGAAAAGTGCCTTCCTCCTCGCTTATTTGAGTATGATGTTCATTTTTGGTCCATTGTTTCCAACGCACAGTTGCATCTGAACTATAATTCAATGGCAATATATCAAAAATTGTGTCGCAGTTCTTGCAACTGCTAGTCATGCAAGCCTCATTTTTTGTGTCACAGCAAAGTTCATTCATCAAATCCTTAGCAGATTTAGGCACTGTAGAGACCACTTCAGAAACTGATTTAAGCAAAAATTCAAAGTTGGCGTGGTAAATACAGACGCACATGTTTGATGGAGTTTGTGAATTGAGGCGTACATGTTTTGGCCGACTTGCGTAAAACAAAGACTTCCCAATTTTTATTTGTGCATTTTGTTCCTTAAAAAGCTGATAACATTCTCCAACCGTCATCACCATATACTTCAATTGCATTTGTACTCCGTTTATTAGTTTTGTGTCCTTTCGTCCTGGTGTTTGGTAGCTTACATCGTCCCTCAAAAAGAAGTTTTTGACTTTTTCTAACTCGGCATCAGATAGGCGATTAATTTTTCCGCTACGTCGCTTGGTGAAAATCAAATCCATTTCAGGACCAACTACCTCAGAAGCAAGTCTCTTCACAACTGCAATTTTCTTCGAGGGGCTGCTCGGTAGTTTGACCTTAACTTTTGTTACTGCCTTTTTAAGTGAACGATCGGACTTAAAGCTTCCTATATTTGATGATGAGGCTGCAGCTTCAACAACTTTCTCCTTCCCTATGTTCTTTTTTTCACGACACTTCCTTTGACGTTCGCGATCAGTATTCCGATTGTGAGCAAGCATTTCTTCACTCAATGACTCTTTTGCAGCCAGCCGCCGTTTTTTATTTCTTTCTCTTTCTTTTTTCAAATGAGCTTTGTATTTTACTGGATCTTCCTTCAATCTCTTCCGATATCTTTGCATCTTGCTTTGGGAGTCCATGGTTTGTTAAGCTATAGTTAGTAAGAAAAAGTTGAACACCATTTTCAATAAGGTAACGGTCGTGGCATTCTCAATAAATTAAAAAAAAATTGAAATGACTTCCGAGCGCTTATTTTGCTACATGAAACTCTTTAACTTACTTACCTTGTCACCCTTAGCAACTGTGTTTTTTATAGCTTTAACAGTTTTCACAAAATTTAAACTTTTTTTATTTGCGTGGTCACGGTCGTGACACAAATTAGTGATTTTGAAAAATTTCTCAAAATTATAATTTGAAAGCTACACGTGCAAATTTTCTGCTGAACGTAGACAAAAGTAACAACTGTCAGCTGGTAATTGTTTTGATTGCTAACTACCGTTATAAAAGTGTTGTCAAGTGATTTAAAAAAAGACTCAGTATAAAGGGGGAAAAAGTGTATGATGCACCAAGTTAAAGTAGATTTTTTTACAAAAAAAAAAAAAAAAAATAATCATACACCCCAGGATGTAATGGATACGTATATTTTCTATAACAAAAGAGCTAAAATGGGTCAAAGTTGATAATTTTATTTTTTGCTTGCAAGGGGTCAACTTTCGTGGAATCACCCATATATCGTCATATAAATTCTAAAAAGGCGTAAGTTACATTTACGTCCCTTTTAACAATGTATGATTAAAGGTAGAAATACATAACACGGCGTTAGTTCGTCGACGAATATCGTGCGTTTGAAAACTTTACAGCATGAAAAATGGCAAGTTACACAACACGCTTTATAAACGCCTTTTCTATCAGCTATTTTATTTATTTTTACATTGAAAAATGAACTTGGAATGTTTTCAATTCCTTTTTTGTGCAATACTGTATGTTTTTCAAACTGTATGATTCTAATTTTTTCAAGTTTTTTCTTTTTTTATTGTCGGCTGATTAGTTGTCAAAACAACACAACGCGTTAAAAAGTTGAAAGTTAACTTTGACACGCGTCAAAGAGTTTCGTATGTAACTTGTCGTATGCAAAAACACTAATTGCGTTCACGTACTCAAAGTTTTTACAAATTTTTACTGAACTTTACTGCATTTTACTAAATTGCGTTCTTTTACCCAAAATACAGTAAATGAGAACGCAAATTGAGAGAGTAAAGTGACAGTTCTTGACTGAGTGTTTTGCAATTTTTTACTGCAGAAATTTGTCGTAGTAAAGTTTAGTAAGATAAAAACATATGTTTCAAAATGTAAACAAATGAAAAGTAAGCAAACGAAAAGTGTAAAAATTTGGGAAAAGGTTAAATAAAAATTGTGAAAGTCATTAAAAAAACTATTAATTTATGAAGAATAATAATAAAATATATGTTAATATACATATTTTGTAATTTATTTTATTAATCCTTTTGTTTTGCAAATTATGAATTCTAATTATTAACTCAGAGTTGTAAAACTGTAGAGTATCTGGTTACCTAGTATTGCACTTTGCTTTTAAGGTAGAAGTACATAACACGCGTCAGTTCGTCTACAAGTATCGTGCGTTTGAAATCTTTAGCGCATGAAAAATGGCAAATTACTCAACACGCGTTATGAACGCTCTTTCTATCAGCTTTTTTACTTATTTTTACATTGAAAAATGGACTTGTAACATTTTCAAATCATTTTTTATCCAATAATGTATGTTTTCAAACTCTGCAATAAGTTTTTGCTCCATGATGCTAAATTTTAAAATTTTTTTCTTGTTTATTGTCGGCTGATTAGTTGTCAAAACAATATAACGCGTTAAAAAGTTGAAAGTTAACCAACTTTCTGCAGCAAACGCGTCAAAGAGTTTCGTATGTAACTTGTTGTATGCAAAAACACTATTTCAACTTTTTTTGACAGATGCCTACAGCTCGCACACGCACTAACGCGTGTTGTGTAACATCACCTTTAAGATAATCATAGCATTAACAAATAGTCATGTAATTTTTATTAATTTAGAAAACAAGGAAATCAAGAAGAAATTAATTACAAATATTACATGAAACAAATTACAAAATTTATGATTAGATTGTTCGTGTTATAAAAATATTGCATCGAGTATCAATAATTAAAAAGTTGAATAGTCAAAAGTTTATATATTTTTCTTTAATCTTACTAATTTTTACTATTTTTCCGTTCGCGTACCTTTTTTCGGGTAGAGCTCTTTTTGAGAGTAAATTTAAAATTTTTCGCAGTAACTACTCATTTACTGCAAAAGTAAAAAAAACACACCTACTACTTCAACTTTTTTTGACAGATGCCTACAGCTCGCACGCCGTTAAAGTCTCTTTTTTTAGTCTTACTAATCACACCTCTCGTGAAAATTTTTTCCCTCGATATACATATTTCCCTTTTTCACCAAATTGCAATCGTGAATAATTTATCCCTAGAAATGTTTTTCTTTTCGCTACGCTGTCCGTCTGTCCGTCACAGGCTGTTTGTCACAGTATGTAAAACTTTACAGAATGACAGTAAAAAATTAAATGGGGTAAAACAATTAACACTAAAATTTAAAAAAATCAAAATTAAAGGGTGCTCTATCACTTAATGTAATTTTGACAACTTGCTGTATCTTGGAAACGTTAAGAGGCGAACTCTTGAAATTTTCAAAAAAGCTAAAACTAAAAAATTCCAAAACTAAAAATCGCCAAACTGAAAAAATCGCCAAAACCGAAAAAAATCACCAAACTAAAATAAATCGCCAAAAACCGAAAAAGTATGCCAAACACACAAAAAAAAAATCCAAAACTATATATTATATAGGCTAAGGTTCGTATAGTAATACATATCTATTATCCGTACGGAACCCTTAGTGTGCGAGTAAAAGTCACAATTTACTGTATTTTATTACGCATTTTATGAATAATAAAGGTATTCATTTCAGTTTTTTTTTTTTTGGTTGGAAAAATGTAATTTTTTTCCTGTGTTTATTGTAAAAAAAATTACATTTTTCCAACAGAAAAAACTGAAATGAATACCTTTAATATTTTTCACGTGAATTAATAATATTTTTGTCGTCAATTTTTTCTCTTTTCCATTGGCTTTGTTAACTTTATTTTTGCAGGTGAAATGAATTATTATTACACTGCATAATTTCTATATTTTCGTTCGAATTAAATATTAAAAGTTATAAATATAAATTTTTAGGATATGATTAGTAAATAATGTTCAAAATTGTTAACAATAATTTCCTGCAACACATTTTTTCGAGTATAAAAAATCTCTTTGGTTCACACACTGTATCTAGAATATTTAAAAACACACCTTTAAAGTTAAAAAATTTCATTTGGAACCTAAACTTTGTCTATTTCTTATTATTAAACTTAAATTTGTTTTATTTCCAATTCATTTTTAAGATTTACGAATCTTGTTCAATTTTTTACATTCACTGGGACTGATAGCGTGGAAAAATTTAACGGGATATTTACGATAGCATTTTTACGTTCGAGGGAAACAAAAATTTCACGTGAACAAAAATTCCACTTGTTATTCACCATAAGGGTGAATACGAAGAATTTATGTTTGCTGTCCCATTCTAAAGTTCTATTATTCCAAACAGACGACGAGAAGAATAAAAAGCGCTAGAAAATTTCGAACTTTTGAAGTCAACTGTTTCTCTTCCAGCTGCAAAACTTTTTTATAAATTGGAGAACAAGTAAGAGGGGAAAAAATTCGTGGGGAGTTGTTTCTTTTTTTTTCCCTCAAAAACACTTTAGTTCTTCTAACATGAAGTTTAATTTAGCTTTTTTTATATGTAGAAGTTATCGTAAAACCGATTATATATAAATAGCTTAAAGTAAGGCTACTACTTAACGGCAAAGCCGCTGAAACGAATAGTCAAACAAACGCGCAATATCCCTTTCTTAAATATATCTATATTCTTAGGTAAAATAAAGATGTCATTCGTTATTGGACCTAAGTTAAAAGTTGATTTCACTTAAATAAATATACATACATATGTCAATCAACCTTTTAAATCTTAACAATTAAATCATAGTTTTTGCCACATCTTATACAGTAAGGGACAAAATTGTTCACAGAATAGTAGTTATTAAGAATATGTTGAATTATATTATTGTAGATATTATTTTATTTGAATATTATATACTTTTTGTAATTCATAGGCAATGATATGATAGAAAACACTTTAACTTAAAAATATTTTATTTCATAAAAAATAAAAAAAAATTTTTTTTTTGGAGTGTAGGTGTGAACAATTATGACTCTCGTAGAAGCAACATACTAATTTAGCTGTTAATACTTTGTACGTTTACCACGAGCGGCTTCAACAGTGTTTATCCTTCTGGGCATAATTTCCACAAGATTTGTAAGAACAGCTTTAACAATATCTTCCCAAGCTTCAATGGCGTGATCACAAAGCTCATCCAAAGTACTAGGTGGTTCTTTTTTAGAAAATATTCTCCTCTTTAATATTGACCACAGGTGTTCAATCGTGTTCAAATCAAGCGATTGAGGAGGCCAATCTAAAGTCTTAATCCCATTGCTAACAAGCCACTCCTTACTAATTTTAGCCGTATGCTTAGGGTCGTTATCTTGCATAAAGATGTCGCTCTGACCAGGTCCCAAACCAAATATATCCAGACTTGGGAGATATGAATCTTTCGGAATGGTTGTGTAGTCAGTAGCACAAGTTTTACCTTTTATTCGTCGAAGAATTTTAAGCTCATTACCACGAAAACAACCCCAAGACATCATTGAACCACCTCCAATTTTTAATGTGCTGCATATGTTGCGCTCTTTAACACCAACACTTTTATCTACCCATGTCCACTGCCGTCCGTCTGATCCTATTTTGTTGATTTTGAACTCATCTGACCACGTAACGCGTTTCCAGTCTTCTACAGTAAAATTTTCATATTTTTTGCAAAGGCTAATCTTTTTTCGATCTTTTTCACTTAAAAATGGTTTTTAGCCTTGGTTCCAGCAACGAATCCACGTGCTCGTAAATTCCTCCGAACTTTTTTAGCGCTAACATCTATATAATACTCTTCTTGAAGATTTTTTTTGCCTCAACAGCTGTATTAACCGCTCCTGTTGTGATCATTCGCTTAGCTACGCAGATACCAGCAGGTGAAAGTTTCTTTGGGCGACCTGCTTTGTTGCTTAAGATATTGAAATCACTTTATTTTTCTATTTTATTTACTAATCCAATTAAAATTTTATAATTTTGGGCAGTTGTATGATATGTGAACCCTTCAGTTAAATCTTTGACAATATTTTTCTTCAAAGAAGCTTTCACAGGGATTACCATTATAAAAATTTTAAATCTAAGCACACTATTATTTAAGATTTAGTTTAAAAACAATTTTAGACATATTTTATTTACTTAAGACCAAATCCACAGAAAATCAATTAAGAGTAATTAAAAAGTTACTAATTTTATGTATACCTTATTTTATAAGGGACAAAATTGTTCACACACGTGTTTTCTTTTTTAACTTTATAATAAATACAAACATAACGGTATTTCCGAAACAGATATGTCATACAACATTAAACAACATGGCACTCAATATGTACAATTTTAAGAGTTGACAGATGTATTATGAACAAAAATTTTTTGTATAGAATATATTTTCCTTTTTTCTGTGAACAATTTTGTCCCTTACTGTATATAAATACGGCACACATTTTTTTGTCGTACACTTTTAAGTAGTCTAGATATGCACAATATAAATGTTTTTCAAATTTATTGGCTCAAAAGTAGTAAAAAGCGATTTAAATTTGCTTGAAAAAAAAGACGACTTTCTTCTTTGTGGTCTAATTTAAACCAAAGGGCGATCCTAGTTATTTATAAATATATAAACCAACTTGAAAATTAAAAATTCGTTTATATACATTTATGTACATATCTTAAATGATGAATTAGTAAAAGGTCTGATAGTCTTAAGAAATTCGCTTTTTTTTACTGCACAAATATACAGCAGTTAATCGCTGTATCACTTGTGGGTTAAGTAAAAAAAATTTTAAAAGTATTAAGAACTAAAAAGATAATAACGTTAAAGCTGAAAAAATACCTTGTAGACACAAATTGTTTACAGCGAAAAAAAAAAATTTTTAATTATAATATATACACAACTTTTAAAACTTTCCCCTAGAATCTCTGTGATGATGAGGATGATGACATTATTGTCGTGGAGACGTCTACCATTACAGACTTTGCCCAAATGTTTGCCTCAGTGCGCTTGGAACCTCTGTGTAGTAATATGATAAATATCAAACTGGAGGCAAAAACAATAGTTGAGACGGTGGATTTGACAGCGGAAGAGGACCCTATAAGTTCAGAAACTTCGGCAAGCGAACGTCATGACAAGTGGCTGAATGAATTTCAGAAATTAGCACAGCAATATCGGGAATCGCAAAAGTTGTTGGAAAAACAACAAAATAGTCAATTGATCTCAAGTTGTGAAAAGGAGTCGGTAATTTGTTTAGATAGTGATTCGGAAGCAGAGGAGGAGGAAGTGATCTCAGCTGTTATAAATAAAGAAGCACCAGCTGCAGCTACCCAACAAAATAATTCAGAAGACTTATTCGTTGATAGTTATCCTCTCACGAACACACCCCTAAATTATGATTTTGACTTGGAGTCTTTAAATGCTGAAGATGAAAATGATGTGACAAAAATATCTCCCAGATTTTTGTCGGGTACTTTACGTACCTACCCAGCCAAAAAAAGTAGCTTGTTAGAAACAGCAACAGAAGATACAACTAATAATTCTGGTGCTGAGGATCAAAATAATTTGCAGGATATGAATAAAGCTTATAGAAGGGATAGTATACATATTTCGTTTACACCTCCAGATGAACCAGATAATGAAGAAGATGAAGGCACTGACGTTCAAGACGAGCATGAGGATGATCTCGATGTTGAAGAGGAACTCCACGCGTATGCGTTCTTGCCTACATCTAGTAAAAGGTCAGATAGCGAAACATTTCCCAAACAAATACGACCGATGGGACCTTATCCCACGTACAATAATATGCAGAACACCACATCACGTTACTCGTCACATCAACAGCAACAGCACTACAAAGATAAACAGTGTTACTTTTCAGATAGTTCGGTAGCAAGGGTAAGTAAAAAGAAAATATACACTAGAGATCTGAGAGCATGTTTTAAAAGTTTAAAATTTCCCTTACAGACACCAAAGAAACAAAAGAAGAGAGTACAATTCAACACCAAAACTTTGGGACCAGCTGCCTCCAATTATTCACAAAACAAACCCCTTAAGTCAGCCATGGTACAAAGACAATATAAAGTTTCAGATGCCCCAGAATACTATCATTTACGTGGCTTTGAGCGTCCTCCCAACAACGACGACACAGTTTCAACTTTAGGCTCCACATCAACAACTTCTTCCGTTAAACAACAAGGTAAGCATTTCTTTATATTCTACATGTCTACTACATATTATTTTACTTCTAAATCCTTTTGGGCCATTATTACAACTTCCCGTTAATTTCAAGGCAGGACTTTGTCGTACCGATAAGTTGCTTTGCATTTCATTTCTTATTTATTTAACCATTAAATATTATTAGCATTAATAATAATAACAATAAAAAATCAAAGATGTGATAATGAAAAGCTATTTATCGGGCAGACAAAATCCTACTTTAAGCTAACTTCAAGTTGTAATAATGGTCTTCAATGAAATTAATTAACACATCAAGAAAATGATATACAGTATTTGCCGCTTATATGCACGTCGGTTATAAGCATTTCCCGCTTTTATGCATGCAAGTTCGTGCAATTTCAGGTCACAATTTAAAATAAACATGGAAATTTCTTCTATAAGCATTTCGCTTATATGCAGTTCTCGCTTATATGCTGGAAAATTGTAATACATATAATTTGAATAAATTGCATGAAAAAATGTCTTCTATATGCATCATTCACAAATTTGCAAAAATTGTTCTAAAATGATAAATTCTATCTATCAATATTTATCATCACTGTCATAAGTCAGCTGTTAGATAAAAATGTAAATGAGAGTGTCCTTAAATAAAAGGTCTGTTTCAGATGCATAACAAAACAGTCCGAAGTTGTACAAAGTAATCCAAAAGCGTTCCACATAGTAATTTTTGTGCAATTTTGAGAGCGAATGAGAGAGTAATTTTTTTCATTTCCTGTACAAACTAGGACGAACTTTTTCTTCTGGGTAAGTTCGGACAAGAATTAAATAATCAGCTGTTTTTTGTTTACATATCAAACTGAAATATTGATCAGAAAACTTGCAAATGTAGAAAAAAAGTTTTTACACACAGATTTATTAAAAAGCAAAGTGGAAGGTTTTTGAAATAAAGCTTAAGTTGTAAGTATATTTGTGCTTATTTTTCCATTTCTTTAATATAAAAAAATGATTTTTATGATTTTTTAAATAATTCACGTAACTTCTACTTTTTTGGAGATTTTTTTTCATTTACTTTTTACAGCTGTTGCCAATGATGCAAATTTTATGTTTTTAAAATGTTATGCGTTTCAAGCTACTAAAATCACTAAAATAAAATTTAATTTAAAAAGTAAGCAGCACTAGTATTTCAAGATGGTCAATTATGGTTTTTTGCGTTCCAGCAATTTTGGATAACTTTTGCACATTTAGAGGGTAATTTTCTTTTTACTCTCATTAGTCTAAACTTTAACAAAATCTTGTGGAACACACCTAAAATTACAAATTTTTACATAGTTATTAAATAAATGAGTAATCGCGAGTGAAAATGAATGCTAACAAAAGAATGTGTTTTTATCTATATGAACCCTTTATGCAAATATCAAAGTTTTTATATATGCACAACTTATTCATTTAAACGAGTTTTTTTATAAGCACCATATATGCATATAAACGAGTTTTTATATTTGCATTTCCCTCTTCGTGCATTTTCAGGAATGCTTATAACCGATAAATACTGTACATATATGTATGTACATACATATGTTGTTGATTCAACTACATAGATATGTATGTAGATATGTATGTCTAGAGTGTGTAATATTTTAACCTTAACCAAAACCAATATCTATCTAATAAGATTATTTCTACTCAAACAAAACTGCAGATCCAACAAATGCAAAATGTAATAATCAAGCCACTGATAGTGTGAATGCCAATCACAACAATAGAAGCTCAAACTTTTATAAAAATTTGTCAGTTTTTAAACAAAAATCTAATTTGAAAACTAAACAACATTCTATAAAAAATGTTAAGATAAACTTGAAAAAGATAACATTAGATAAAGATATTTCATTAACCAATTCTAAAAGTAATTTTATTAGTAAGGAAGAGCCACATACAACAACACTTGCATTAATTAAAAATAATTCCAATAAATACAATAGTAACTCCTCTGAATCATTTCAATTGCAAACTAATCCCACAACTAGTCCAATAAATAACAATGACGATGATATTATTTTTAAGAGACCTCTGCCAGTAACAAGAAAGCCCCTAAAATCTAAACCTTTCAAAATACAAAAGGTAGTATCCCTAAAAAGACATCCTTATTACATTAAGCGTAGAGATTCCATTAAAATGGAGTCAGCAGAAGTGTCAAATATTGTAAATATGGTTACACGAGAAAACGAAAGCGGTGTTGGAGAAGCGAACTCAGTTGTTGAAAAGAAAATTATTTTGAAATCGAATACGGCTGCTGATGCTAATAATGATGTGGGTATGGTGGAAGAAAAGAAAATGGATTCGGAGTATGTTAAGGTCGCTGATGTTGATAATAATAAAGTTGAAGATGATCTAACAAAAATAAGTAAACTACTAGCTGATGAAATGAATAGTATGACTTCCGAAATTGCTAAAAAGAAGGACTTGAAACATACAATTGATTTCAATCAGTTGATTGGAGATTCGGAAGAAGTACCATCAAATAAAATCATAATACAAAATGATGTACTTATTAAGACTGCTGATAATTATGACTGTCCAGCAAAACAAGTTAAATCCAGTGAAAATGTCCAAGAAAACAAAATTAAACTTATAATGAATGTTGAGCATGAAAGTGATGAAGTGATGACGATTTCATCTGACGTTTCCACAACAAGCGAACGTGATTTGGAAACTGCTGAAACAATTGTAGAATTAGTAAATTCTACTGCACCCAGTAAACTCAATGATGCAGTTGGAATTCCCACAAATTTAAATAATGATGAAAATGTAACTTTACTAAATTCGAAAGAAGAATTTACAACTGAAGAGAAAGATTATGATCTTCTAAATACTAAAGAAAATACAGAAAGCCCAGCAGCAAATCTGATTGAAGCAGACAACAGCGTTAATAATGCTTCAATAAATAATAAAAATTCTACTAGCGAAGAACTAGAATACATGCACTCTTCCAATTTAGAAAACAATAACGAAACTCAAGTAATGAGGGATGAAACTGAAGAAAATTTTCTCAGACCAGTGACAAATTTTAGCGCAGAGTTCTTAGCTGGTCTACCAAACGAACCGTCACCATCAAAAAATAACTCACCAAAAAGTGAATGTGGGACTAAAAACGAAATGGATTTTGAATTCGAAAATAGTTGCTCTACACCCACTATGTGTCGCATTGATTTGGATAATATGTCCGAAAATACATCCGATGTACCATCTGTAATGCCATCAACTATGTTGTCTCTAAATGAATGTGAGGCTGACAAGCTTTTGGAAGACTTTAATAATAAAACAGAAGATATAGTCGGAAGCGCTTTAAACAAAGAGTCTATAGCTTCCGAAGCATCTGCTTTCACAAGCAGTAATGATGAAGACTTTAATAATGTATCTTTGGTTGCCGACAGTGGTAGGGAAACTTTGAAAAGATTGAGGGAGAAGAACGTTAGAGGAGATAAGGGCGAGATGACAACTAGATCCATGAAAAAAGCAAAACATTTGTCATGTCTAAAGTCATCAAATTTGTCATCTACTCATATTGTTTTGCCTGAACAACCAGTGCAGATCTCGAAAGAAAGCGCTTTAGAATCTGCCCAAAGGAAGCAAACAAAAAAGCTTAGAAGCCATAATTTAAATCTGCCTAACCCAGATGAAATCAAAGAGAGAGTTTCCGTAAAAAAATTAAACAAACAATCGAAAACTTTAGAAAGAAACTATCGAGCTGCACAGGAAAATGCTCAGGAAACGAATAAAATTCAAAATCAAAGTCATCGTGATATTGAGGAAAATGAAGAGAATAATTGTTCGGAAACAAAACAGCCCCCCAAAGATGCAGATGCAGATGTTAATGAAAATCAACATATGACCCTTGAGTTGGGCAAATGGCAACAGAAGTTGAAAGATGAAATGAAGACTAATGAGTCTGAAACAGGAGGTGTTTCCGCTATTTTCTCATTTCCGAAAATCCCCATAATTTCAATATCAATACACACCACGCCAAATAATAAGACTTATTTTAAAATATCTAATCGTGAAAATGATAGTCAATCCAAAGATGACAACAGAAATAATAAACCAAAATCTGCTCAATCAGAGAAGGTGGGGGAAACTGTAAGTGTAGAGGAAACTGTAACTGCAACAAACCGCGAAAATTATAATAAAACAGGAGCTGGCAGGGGAATGAAAAAAATTAAGTCTCCTCAATCGAAAAATGCGAGAGAAACTACAAATGAAGAGGAAGCTGTAACTGAATCGAATAGAGAAAATGACAAACAAATAAAAGATCAAGAGAAAATTTTAGAAAACAATTCTACTCAATCAGACAGAGATGAGAAAATCCCAGATGAAAAAGAAACCATAACTAGCAGCACTTTAGTAGAAGACGATGCAATAGCTAATGAACACAAAATAATGAGGCAACCATCTGAGGAATATAAAGAGGATGATGAGGAGGAACTTGTGAAAGACGACGAGGTGGAGGAGGAGGAAGAGGAAACTGACAATTTTGAAATTGAGAAATTTTCCCACGATTCAAATTCTGCATGTTCTCTGCCTCTGAAAAAGCGGCCAACCCAAGCTGAACCAAATAGCGATGCAGAAGATTCCCAAGCAATTGTAAGCGCCAGTTACGAACAACCTCAGGAAATAGCAGCAGAAGTTGTTATAGAAAATACTTGTAAAAACAAAACATTATTAGAGCATAAAACTTCATTGCATTTTGTACAAGAAATCAAACAAACTGATGATGTATCCGAGGCTCAAGAAGAACAACTTAATGGACATGTTGCGCAAGAAGTAATTCATGCTGACGAAAGCTTAACTTTAATCAATGCTTTCGATGATAGCAAACCTACCACTAGTTCGGCTTGTTTTAAAAAATTATCTGACCCTTCTTCGCCATTCAAAAGACGAGTGTATACCCCCTTGAGAATTATTGGGCAGACCCCAATACAGATCGTAGCACCGCAATTAAAGGACAACACTTTATCGCCATCTCAGGATCATAGAATAATAGATGCTCAAGTTGCTAGTTCACGTATGGGAACACTAAATATTATACCCTTACCAGAGTCATATCCTGCCACACCCATGTTGAGTGTGGCCAATGTAGAGAAATTAATGGACTTCAATCGCTTTATAGAAGATCTCTTAGCTTCTCCCGATGTCATTACCATAATTGATAATGCAAATGCCTGTGGTTATTACGCCGAAGAACAAGCTTATGAAATGGAACGCATTGCCATATTAGAACACTACAACATTGCCAATGCCAAAGGCAATACGTCGGCTACAAAACCGTTATATTGGAAGAAAAGTGCTGGTGACATCATTTCCATATTTAATGATAACGACAACGAATGGATTTCGCTGCCTCCCTCTACGGCCAAGCAACTTCAAAAGCTATCGTTTGTTTTATCTATTCTACAGCAGCAATACAAAGTAACTGACGTCCGGCAGCGCATTAACATTGCTCTTACATTCCTCATCCACAATACATCTAAGTTTAAGAATACCTCAAGTTCCAGCTTATTGCAACAGCGTATTCCATTGTATGTTAGAAATATCTCAGATCCGAGCAGCTCCAATCACAACATCTCGCAAACTCTGCCATCTACCTCGTATTTCAGAATTGCAACTAATAACAACGAGTCATTAAATGCAAATTATAATATTAATCCAAATATGGAAGCTATGCAAGATTTTCTCTCAACAAACTATTCTAATAACCAGCAATCAAACGAAATGGCATTGCAACAAGATTCAGCTGTTATTAATGTCAATCAAAACTGGAATAGTGGAATGCACTTTGCAAGTTCCGGAACAAATCAAGTTACCGAACAAACCACTAACTCAGTGAATAGTCCCCAAAGGTTTAGTTCTAACAACTTCGAATGTGACCAACAGAAGCAGCAACAACAGCACACACTAACGCCAGACAAACGCAACAGCTATTGGGATGAACTGAACAATGATCAATTATACATCAATCCTCCCTGTGCCAGCAGTCCCCAAAATGAAGTTATTGTCAATACAAATGGAGTGGAACTTTACGAAATTCCCCAAGACCAACAGAATATATTTATTTCTATTACGGATGAATCCGGAACAGTAAACGGCACTGCAGAATCTTCTCTACACAAATACAATACCAGACAACAACAGCAACAATACAGAACTTTAGAAGATGTTGAGGCGTCCTCTCCATCCTCATCTACCAGCCCACATTCCTATGCGAAAAAACCTTGTTTGGGCAACAATGGATCTGCAGCAATGTCAAAACATTTCATGCGTAATAATATTATAAATACCTTTGGTAATCAGGGAATTAATTTACAAAATCCATATCGCATGCAGCACCACCAGCAGGTGCAGCAGCAACAACACATGGCCAATCAAAATCCAGGTTCCACTTCAAATTTCACCCAACGTAATATGTCACAACAAAACTCATGCATGAATATCTTCAACAGCAACAGACATGCATCACATTTGTCTCAACAACAACAACAACAACAACAACAAAAGTCACAACAACGTATGTGCACCAGATACACTTCTTCATTTAATTCCCCGCAAAACCAAGCGAAAAGCAAACAATCAAATTACAAAGAAATTCTACAACCCTACATTACCTACTTGATTAAGGATCATGAAAAGACTTCCAAACATTTACTCCAAGTTTTTGAAGAAGTTTCCAATTCAAATTCATCAAATGAACCAACCGATAACAACTTGAATCAACGTCAGCCGGAATTCAACAGTTTGCTACCGCCCCTAATCAGAAATCCACAACAAAATCATATGCCGGGCTTTCATCAAATGATTGCCGATTGCAGCAGTGTTTTGCCTTCGTTGATGAGAAACCCTCACGAGAATAGTTTGGTGAATAGAAATTCTGGTGCCTTACAATTGGTTCAATCATTCATAGAACAGTCACAAGCAAGTTTTGATGGGGCTCAACAAGAACAAGGAGTGTATGCAAACCAAGAACAACAACACCAATCAGCAATATCATCCATCATAAAACCCGGATTTGCCAGCGAGTATATTAATTTTGTTGGCTCTCGAGATCAGCTATCACAAAAACATAAACTGCGAAATTTTAGTAAAAAGCAACAGGAAAACCAAAACTTGAACAATGTTAAACGCAAATTTCATGAAAAAAATGATAAATTGGCCGAAGATTTAAAGCGTAAAATGATGAAATTTTCCTTACTAAAGCACAATGTTCAAGCAAAACTAATGGAAAAAGAGCAAAAGCAACAACAAGAAACTAAAATAAAAAAAACCGAAAACTTTGCCATGGCTTCGGCTTCAAAGCGCCGTGGCAGACCAAGAAAGCTAATGACTAAACTACCATTGAAAAATTATATTCAAGCTAAAATTTGTCGTGTCGGCTCAATTTCCGTGAAGGATAATAAATACCAAAATAAATGCACTACACGACTAACAAGACGCAAACAAACTAATATTGAGCTGCCAGCAGCTACAACTACAGATCACGTATACTTTCGCCAGCGTTCTGCGGCTCGAGAAGCTGCCAAACGTATAAATTCCTCTGCCAGTAGTAGTTTTCATTAAAGTTTTCAACAATTATGGGGAAAACAATATAATTAAGAAGAGATTTTTTGTGTAAAATAGTTTCAACTGGAAGAAAAATGAATGGAAAGAAGAATCACGAAAAAAAATCCAATCAACTGCTGAGCCCTTGCATAGACCTAACTAATATAATAGACCTTAGTGTAGGAGGTAGGCATGTATACATACATATAAAAGTTCATTCAGACACGTGCCGTACCATAATGCCACATGAATCAAAGAACACAAGATTACGCATTGCGCATGTTTGTTAACTTGAGAGTGCTGGTGTGACGTCAAAATGACGTAGAAATTTAAATGTAAACAAAATTTCCCTACACCAAATACACATGTTTGTGTGATTGTGTTCATGTTTATCGGCTGATGTGACGTACATGCGCAGAAAAATAATTTTTTCAAAAGCTGAATGCGTAATCTTATATACTTTGATTCATGATAATGCCATAAAGACATATATTTAATCCACTTATTAAGGCTCAATCAGACGTGACATAACCATAGCCATAGAAAACAGCCGTTCGAACCAAACTAATGGGCAACACTGCATTTGATTATAGGTGACTCGCCATAACGCCATAACTCTAACCATAGAAACCAATTGAATTTTGGTTTGGTTATGCCTATGGCATTACGGCTATGTCACGTCTAATTTAAGCTTTAGTGCTGTCATAACCATAAACAGCTGTTTGTGATCTCATTTGGTTATTCATTACAAAAGTGCAACAACAAATACATATGTCCAACCAGCAAACAGCTGTTTGTGGTTAAGCCTGGTACTCTGTTCAAAATTTCGCGCGAAATGTTGACATAATCCATATAAAAAAGGTCATATAAAATATTTATGAAAAAATGTTGCAATATATGGGCTTGCGGCCTAACTTTGAGGGCCGGACGCACCCCCTAAAACACAACTCTAATGTACATACATGTGTACATATGTATGTATGTACTACAAAATTAAACGTCACGACAATTTTTCGTTATACATAACTAGGGGTCCCCACTAGCCATGTACTTGCTATGGGCATCATGTCGGACATGGAAAATGACTAATGGAGACCCCTCATGTCCATGTTCCGTCAATGTTCATGTTTCGTCTGACATCGATGCCCGAACATAGGGCTGAGCAACAATGTTAGATATGAGATTCGCCGTCCGCAACAATTTGCAATAGAAAGAAAAGAGACAGAACAAAATTGGTAAATATTCCATCTCTATTGCACTACCGCAAAATACTTTGATATGTCTGAACCATGGACATCGCACATATTCACGTCATGTCCATGTCAATGGCTTGTGAAGACGTAGGGTAAACTGTTATAGATCAGTGCTGGCTACCGAGAACAATGTATTCGAGTTTGTGTATTAATTTGTATATGAAGCTGATTTAAGTTCGGCACTCTGGTGCCACTTTGGCCGACGGTATTAAATATCAATTTTAATATAAACAAAAAGGTAATATAAAAAAAATTATCATAACAAACTAAAATTCACTCCTAGACGGACGATTTTACCTTGTTTATTATACATATATATATGTACTATATACATACATATCTATATCGTGTGAAAACAATTTCAGGCAGTAGATATGTATAACTGCCGCTCGCTTCAATACTGATTTATTTAGCAACATATTTTTTCATACTGTGAAAGTGTTTTGTAAATTTTCGTCATGATCTCAAAAATAAAAGTAGAATTAGGGAAATCTTGCCGTCATGCTGCGTGTCAGCTGACAAAAAGCGTACCAAAAGTAATGCATGTTGCTGGTTAGAAATATGCATGTGTTCGTAACACTTGTCACATAGAAATCTACAGACATGATACAATAATATACATAGGTACCCGCGAATTTACAACAAATAAAACAAGAGGGATGTTTTTATTGCTGTTTTGTGATGACAACTGTCAAAAAAATTAAAAGAAAACAAGAGACATGTACTTGCGCTTTCTCTTGTATTTGCAAAGCTTTGTTCGTATTAGTACAGCTTTAATAGCCACTATGCACGTGTATTGGTAAAACATAAACAACATTTGGCAGATCACATCACGAAACATGTAATTAAAAATCTCGTATCAGCTGGCGCTACGAGGTTACCTGTATTATTGTATTATGTCTACAGAAAACAGATTTTTCAATTGCAAATTTCAAGAAAAGCCGCATAAAACGCCAAACAACAATAGTGTGCTGTGCAAACTGTGTGAGATGTTACGTTCTCTTTAACTTGTACACAAAGCTGAACGATACAGCCGGCTGTAAAGTAGAATGATACGATTTTACTAATTCTACCTTAATTGTTTGGATTTTGAAACTAAACCGTACTTGAGACACCCTGGTAATACCCCTTTTAGACACGAAAAGCTTACTTTGCAAAGTCTTAATTCAGCTGGTAGAAAGACATAAAGAGATAGTATGCCTAACTCTGTCTTTCACACACCTGAATTAAAACTTTGCAAAGTAAACTTTGCGTGTCTAAAAGGGTTATAATATATGTACTATTGTCTGAACGTGTATCGATAATCCCCCTTATATCACGGGTAGTGTATTTCGACTCTGACATTTTTGTAATATATTAAAAAAACATCGCAACATTTGTCGAAGTCGAAATACGCCAACCACGATAAGATGGAATATCAATAAGAGGTTTCATTTTGATGTGGAAAAACGAGTACATATGTACATATGTGGATTCTTATATAATTTCAATTGATAATGGAAAACAATGTAAGCCAAGTCAATGGCCGCCATGTCTACGTTTGGAGGACCAAATTTTCATGACAAATTCGCTCATTTGCAGCTATATGTCCTCGATAACTTCACGAATTCCATATTTGAGGTTTTGAAGCAATTGTTGGCCATTGACATTGTCCTTGGTGTCTACTCTGTAATTCGAAACGAAAGAAAAGCCTTTTGAATTTACATGTCAATAAGATACAAAATCTAAAGTGTTTTCTTTCGTTTCGAATTGCAGAGTAGACCCCATTATTTTTCGCGTAGCAGTTAAATCACAAGATCTCGGAATTCATGTCAATAAGATACAAAATCGAAAGTGTTTTCTTTCGCTTCGAATTGCAGTGTAGACCCCATTATCTTTCGCGTAGCACCCACAAAAAAATCTAAATCAGTTAAAGAGTCCAATTGAGATGACCTCTTCGAGAAATCATGCGGTTAGGAAACTTTTCACGCTAAAGCACCCATGTAAAATCATTAATCATCGTTTGATAGTGCAATTCATTCACCGTAACATTTGTTTCAGGCTCTGTCTGACCTATCCAGACCAAAAACCGCACACGTGCCCTAATTCGATTCTTCACATAACTAACTTATCCCAAGAGCTGAAAGTTTTCCACCAGTTTCACAATTGCGAGGGGTCTAGTCTGTAATTCGAAACGAAAGGAAAGATGTTCCAATTTGTATGTTAATTACATGCAAATTTGAAAGCATTTTCTTTCGTTTCGAAGGGGTTAGGCCCCTTGTCGAGAAGTATAGGTAGAAAACTATCGATGACAAAATCGATAGTTAATTTTTGTTTGCGACTATCGATGTTTTTATTCTGGAATCGATTATTACTTGAAAACGAATCGATATTTTTAGTCACTGTCGATAGTAAATGATACACCACTAAAAGCAAAAACTGTAAATTGTTGCTTTTCAGAAACAAAAATAACTGAATGACTTAAAATCTCTTCCGCTGATCTCACTTCTTTTTTATACAATTGTCATAGTTTCGTTATTTATTGAACTGAGAATTAAAGTTATGTTTTGTTTTGTTTTGAATTTTCATTGTAAATACTATACGATAACCATACAACTTTGATACTATCACGATAGTATCGTCGATATATCGATAGTTTTTCTAACTTTTGATAGTCTTGAATCGATATATAGATAAAATATTTTAAACCACCGAAAACTTTCGATAGTGACACTATCGCTAGTTTTTCACCTCTATCGAGAAGATGATTTTCAAGAGGACCCGAAAATTCGTTAGTTTTGCGAATTGTGACACAATTTTTATAGTGAATTTTAATTATTTCAATGCGTTGTTGAAGCGTATGCGTTGCATTTTTTATTAATGGCATAGTTGTTAGTTGTCATCTGTCATATAGCTACATCTTAAAATGTCGGCATATTGAAAATGAAACCTCTTATTGGAACACCCTGTAGTATTAATAAATATGTTGCACTGTGAATACAAAAATTGAACGGACATTTTTCAAAAACATTTCCCTCCACATGGGCTGTAAACTTACTTCTTGCCTTGCATTTTAATTTTACTCTTTTGTAAATGGTTTACATACACAAAATGCAAATAAATAGAACTAGCGAAATGATATGAGCCTACATACATACATATGTATGTACATAATTTTGAATTGTTTGCAATTATTGTAAGTGTATGCAGTATGTATGTGGTTTTACAAAAGTTTCTTTATAAAAAGTTTAAGATGTCATTCATTATTTAGTTGTTGATATTTTGTTTTATTAATTATTTTATAATAAGCGCATGAATTTTTTTAAAATTAAAGTATTGTAAAAATTGTATTTTATTGTTTGATAAAAACAAAAACATTTAAAATCCATTTGGCATATAAAAAAATGTAAATATTTGAAAAATATACAAATTTGTTATAAAATATTATTTGAAGTTTTCTTTTTTAAATTTGCTGATATACATATATGTATATATTTTTTATTAATTGAAGGGCTTATTGGAATAAATCGATATGTGTTGTTTGCTCTTGATTATAACCATCCCAGTATCCCCTTAGAAGATTTAAGCTATTTTCCCATTAGTTTCTGATTTAGACGATAATTGAGTTTTTACATTTCAATGTTTTTGTTTCATTTTTTTTTTTCGTAATAACATCAGTTTGTTCATTTACTAAAGGCTCAACGGTAGAGAACAGCTGATCGATATTGTTATGTGAAAAATAATGAAAATGGCTATAGAGATGTAACCGGAATGAAAAAATCGCATAACAAAATCGATCAGCTGTTTCCTACTGTTGCAGTTACATTCCATTGCATTCGGCTAACTGAGCGCCTAAAAAATTTTTACGAATTTTTAACAATTGCTAAGGCTCTAGGCTCAGTTACCCGACTGTAATGTAATGTAACTGCAACAGTAAGAAGGTTAGGTTAGGTTAGCAGGCTGCTGGCAAGTCGCAAATTAGAGTCCAGCTCACTTGGGTCTATTATAATAATCCCTTTGTGCTACCTGTAAGTTGAAAAGAAGATGGAGAGAGTGGGAGGAGTGTGAAAAGGGTACAGGGTGACCGATGAGATTTTTCAAAAAGTTGCACCAAATAGGGGATTTATCAAAAAAAAGGGGGCAAAATTAAAAAGACGAGAAAACTGCACTAAACTTTTTATTTTTAATATATTTTTATATATGTAATTCACTCTAAAAAAATGGGGACAAAAAGTGGCAAGCAGCTGAAAGGGTAGAAGTAGAAAAGAGATAATAGTTATTTAGGGAGGTGAGAGTGGGTCAACGAATGTGGTTAGTGGGGGAGTCAGCGGCTATACCAGCCATTATTTCTAATATAAAGGCTAAATTTTTTGAGCTCGATTTCCGATAACTCGGATAAGCTGCCGAAAGATATTCTGCCAAAGACACAGGAGATGCATGATACTTTTCTCTTCCTCGTCATTGCAACTGTAGCAGTAGATCGTTATTTGGGAGACCCTACGTTTAGCATGGGTTCCGAAGGCACAATGACCGGTCACCATGGCCACGAGGTTCCTCAAGTGCTTTCTATTGAAGTTCATGAGATTTTTCGTTTTATTGGAGTTCAGGCGAGGCCAGAGGGTTCTCGCTATTGCACAGGTGTGCTCATTCCGCCATCTGTTTTGAGATAATTCAAGAAAGGTAACATCGAAACGTCTCCAGCAGGATGAGAGTGGGAGACCACAGATATTGTCGATATCGACTTCTGCCAGTAGGGTTCCCCTCTTTGCCCGGTCATCCGCAACTATGTTTCCTGAAATAGTCCCGTGTCCACCCACCCAGTTCAATGAAATATTTAAGTGCTGCGCAAGCACATCCAGGACTTTGCTACATTCTTGGACAAGAAAGGATGTGCTGTCAGCTATAAAATGTATATCTCTATTTGAAATTCGATAGAACCTTAGCCAGTGTCGCTCTTTTAATGGCAGATAACTCTGCCTGTAATATACTACATTCTTCCGGGAGTCTGAAGGACATTTCAATTCCGTATTCTGGAATATAAACGCCCCCACTAACTCTCCCTCCTTTTTTTGAACCGTCCGTGAAGATTTGTATGGCTCCGTTCAGCGGAGAAAACCCTTCTGTCAACGAAATTTGAAAATTCCTAGTGAAGTAGGGTTTCGGAGTGCAGTAGTCAATCCACTATACCTAAAATGCGTGCATGCCCCAAAAGTCTGTGATTCCATACGCCTATTGCGTTTAGTATGACGACGGTACGTAGAGCTAGCTTTCTAGCCGTTAAGTCCACTGTAAGCCAACCCAACATAACGAAGAGCGCTTTTGTTGGCGTTGATTTTAGCGCACCTGTCATCATAAGTGCCATTTTGCGATGAATTCTCTCTATACGGGACTGAAATTCCATAAAATGATATATGTTTTATATCCAACCGACTCCCTAAGGACTTATCGCCAGGTACGGCCGATTGAGTTTATACAGACGTAGATTGCCGTTATGGCTTTCGCTACTCTTGCCTGAAGATTTTCCCTCCAGGAAAGCTTGCTATCGAGGATAACACCCAGATATTTGTCATTATCCGATAGGGTTAGGGTAATGCCATTTAGCTTTGGGTCGTAGAAGTTGCGTGCTTTGTATCTCCTGGAAAAGAGTACTAGTTCCGTTTTGTTCGGGTTGACACTGAGGCCGCTCCGTGAGCACCAAACACTAACCTCGTTAGTGCAGTTTCTAGTCTCTGTTATATAGTATCCAGATGGAATCCTGATATGGCAATCGCTACATCATCTGCGTATGCAACTGTTTTGATATTCATGGATTCCAATTTTTTGAGCAGATTATTGACCGTCACATTCCACAAAAAGGGTAATAGCACACCACCCTGAGGTGTAACTCTGTGGGCCTGCCTTGTGATGGTCAGTGTTGTTAGACTTGACGATTTTACGTCATGACGATTGACGATTTTGTTTCAAATATTCTTCATATTTTGACGATTTTTTGAAATAAGTATTTAGTAACATTTTAATTACAGCATCAGTTATTTTGAAATTTATTTATTTATTTATTGAAATTCTTCCTTTACTAAAAAGTTTTTCCAAATCTTGTTTCTTAAGTCCCAGTTCACACTAGTCAAGCCTTATTGCTAAGCTTATCACCTTTTCTTCTTTTAACTTTCATCGACGTTCACACAATGCAAGTCTTATTTTTCAGCTCATATTTTTTATGCATAGTTTTGTGTATGCATGTGTGCTTTTTTAACATTACGAATGAGAAAGCAAAACGTATTGACAGTACATGAAGGTGAGTACACGTTTCTATTCCCTTCGTCTCTCTCTCCTACAAACTAATCAGCTTAGCAATAAAACTTGTATGGTGTAAAATAGGACTTAAGATAAATATTAAGGCATTGAAAATGAAATAAGAGAACTTAAATTTTTTAACTTTCAAGATAACGACTTACATATATCTATAAGTATATTTTGGAAAAAAAGTTAAATCGATTAAATTACCAAACGATAAACAATAAATAACTTATGTGAGTTTGTTATTTACTTTTTTTATTTTTCCAAACTCATCAGCTAGTGTTAAAAGAATATTTAGTAATATTAATCTTACTAAAGCCAAGATCTAAGACTTACTGGAAACAGAAACCCTTGAAATCATTGTGTTTCCGAAAGATTATTTGAAGTCTAAATCTTCGGAATGTTACAATGTTGACATTAAGAAAAATTTTATAAAAAAATCTAATTCTAATATGTATAGTTTTATTTTGAAACTAGTTTTATTTAGAAATTCTTAACACACTATTAGATATTCTGAATTTTTTTATTTAATTTCACCCTATAGTTTTCATCTTTGACAATAATGTCGATAAATTGTTTCTTGTTACATAAAATAGTCCTTTATTTCTAATATGATGTATTAGTTGTTCAATAAAATGAATAATTCTTTTATGACGATTTTTCGACGATTTTTTTTTAAAATTCTGACGATTTTGACGATTTTATTTTCAAAAATTGACGATTTTTAGACAAAATTGTCTAACAACACTTATGATGGTAGCAGTTCCTATGGTGGAAGTGATGATTCTGTGTAGTAGCGAATTTTCAATAAGCTGATAAATCTGTCAGTCAACCCCCAACTCTCTGAAAGACTGAATGTCTGCCGTCGGATCAAGAAATGAAGTTAAACTTATGGGTATAAAATGCTTCGCCTTGGTATGTGATGCCTTCCCTCCTTTGGGTATAAATGTCACATTACATTTAGTCCATGTCATTGGAATATATGACCATGGGATTGCTATATCCGCATTATGTTGCAGATCCGCAGGAATGATACCATCCGGACCTGGAGATTTATATGGATGGATGCTTTTAAGGGCCCATTTAACTTTCTCCACAGTAATGTCTATGGATACATGTGAATGGGCATGGGAGGGGTATACTTGTCGAGTATCACCAAAGGGTTGACAGCCCGGAAAATGGGTGTCCATTACGACCTCTAGAGATCCGTTACTATTTGTTGTCCAGTTTCCTTCATAATTTTGGATGTAGCTGGGTATCGACGTTTTTTTCGCTAGGATTTTACGTAGTTTGTTAATCTCGGAGTGGGATTCTACTTTATTACAGAATTTTCTCCAAGTTTTGCGTTCCTGACTTCGTTTTTTAATTTATTTATAAAGTGACCTTTTTGCCGCATTGAAAAGTTGTCTTACGAGTTTCTGCAATGCTATCAGACCACCAATGTAGTCTCCTATTTTTGCGTTGTATAGTTGCCTTGTATAATCTGATACACAAGAAAAAAATTGAAATGATAATTAAGAATAAAAATTTTTTAAACGCACTAATAATCCCAAATTATTTTACTTATTAAGTAAAATATTTTTTTATTAAAAATACATTGAAATTGATTATTGAGGGGCTTAGCTGGATCCTATGCGCATTTCACTGTTGCTAATGCAGATCATCAGGGAACCTTTACCCAAATTTCTTAGAACAACTAGAGTTATTATGTTATAAACTTTCATTTAAACAAATGAGAAGCCTAACAACAAATAACAAAGTTGAAACAAGAACTCAATAATCAACATGTTTTTTTTATTTTCTTACTTTACCATTGCTACATTGGCTGACTTTTTTTCAGCTTCAAATTGTAGTTGTAAGAGTATGTAAAAGAAAATAAATGTAAATAACAACAACAGCTATTAAAGAATAGAGTGTTGCCACACAAGTATTTTTGACCGGGTGCAGTCAAGTTAATAATTGGTGTTTTTATGGGAGTTGTTAATATTTAAGTTTAAAAATTTTTTAAACGCACTAATAATCCCAAATTATTTTACTTATTAAGTAAAATATTTTTTTATTAAAAATACATTGAAATTGATTATTGAGGGGCTTAGCTGGATCCTATGCGCATTTCACTGTTGCTAATGCAGATCATCAGGGAACCTTTACCCAAATTTCTTAGAACAACTAGAGTTATTATGTTATAAACTTTCATTTAAACAAATGAGAAGCCTAACAACAAATAACAAAGTTGAAACAAGAACTCAATAATCAACATGTTTTTTTTATTTTCTTACTTTACCATTGCTACATTGGCTGACTTTTTTTCAGCTTCAAATTGTAGTTGTAAGAGTATGTAAAAGAAAATAAATGTAAATAACAACAACAGCTATTAAAGAATAGAGTGTTGCCACACAAGTATTTTTGACCGGGTGCAGTCAAGTTAATAATTGGTGTTTTTATGGGAGTTGTTAATATTTAAGTTTAAAAATTTTTTAAACGCACTAATAATCCCAAATTATTTTACTTATTAAGTAAAATATTTTTTTTATTAAAAATACATTGAAATTGATTATTGAGGGGCTTAGCTGGATCCTATGCGCATTTCACTGTTGCTAATGCAGATCATCAGGGAACCTTTACCCAAATTTCTTAGAACAACTAGAGTTATTATGTTATAAACTTTCATTTAAACAAATGAGAAGCCTAACAACAAATAACAAAGTTGAAACAAGAACTCAATAATCAACATGTTTTTTTTTATTTTCTTACTTTACCATTGCTACATTGGCTGACTTTTTTTCAGCTTCAAATTGTAGTTGTAAGAGTATGTAAAAGAAAATAAATGTAAATAACAACAACAGCTATTAAAGAATAGAGTGTTGCCACACAAGTATTTTTGACCGGGTGCAGTCAAGTTAATAATTGGTGTTTTTATGGGAGTTGTTAATATTTAAGTTTAAAAATTTTTTAAACGCACTAATAATCCCAAATTATTTTACTTATTAAGTAAAATATTTTTTTATTAAAAATACATTGAAATTGATTATTTAGGGGCTTAGCTGGATCCTATGCGCATTTCACTGTTGCTAATGCAGATCATCAGGGAACCTTTACCCAAATTTCTTAGAACAACTAGAGTTATTATGTTATAAACTTTCATTTAAACAAATGAGAAGCCTAACAACAAATAACAAAGTTGAAACAAGAACTCAATAATCAACATGTTTTTTTTATTTTCTTACTTTACCATTGCTACATTGGCTGACTTTTTTTCAGCTTCAAATTGTAGTTGTAAGAGTATGTAAAAGAAAATAAATGTAAATAACAACAACAGCTATTAAAGAATAGAGTGTTGCCACACAAGTATTTTTGACCGGGTGCAGTCAAGTTAATAATTGGTGTTTTTATGGGAGTTGTTAATATTTAAGTTTAAAAATTTTTTAAACGCACTAATAATCCCAAATTATTTTACTTATTAAGTAAAATATTTTTTTATTAAAAATACATTAAACTTAAATATTAACAACTCCCATAAAAACACCAATTATTAACTTGACTGCACCCGGTCAAAAATACTTGTGTGGCAACACTCTATTCTTTAATAGCTGTTGTTGTTATTTACATTTATTTTCTTTTACATACTCTTACAACTACAATTTGAAGCTGAAAAAAAGTCAGCCAATGTAGCAATGGTAAAGTAAGAAAATAAAAAAAACATGTTGATTATTGAGTTCTTGTTTCAACTTTGTTATTTGTTGTTAGGCTTCTCATTTGTTTAAATGAAAGTTTATAACATAATAACTCTAGTTGTTCTAAGAAATTTGGGTAAAGGTTCCCTGATGATCTGCATTAGCAACAGTGAAATGCGCATAGGATCCAGCTAAGCCCCTCAATAATCAATTTCAATGTATTTTTAATAAAAAAATATTTTACTTAATAAGTAAAATAATTTGGGATTATTAGTGCGTTTAAAAAATTTTTAAACTTAAATATTAACAACTCCCATAAAAACACCAATTATTAACTTGACTGCACCCGGTCAAAAATACTTGTGTGGCAACACTCTATTCTTTAATAGCTGTTGTTGTTATTTACATTTATTTTCTTTTACATACTCTTACAACTACAATTTGAAGCTGAAAAAAAGTCAGCCAATGTAGCAATGGTAAAGTAAGAAAATAAAAAAAACATGTTGATTATTGAGTTCTTGTTTCAACTTTGTTATTTGTTGTTAGGCTTCTCATTTGTTTAAATGAAAGTTTATAACATAATAACTCTAGTTGTTCTAAGAAATTTGGGTAAAGGTTCCCTGATGATCTGCATTAGCAACAGTGAAATGCGCATAGGATCCAGCTAAGCCCCTCAATAATCAATTTCAATGTATTTTTAATAAAAAAAAATATTTTACTTAATAAGTAAAATAATTTGGGATTATTAGTGCGTTTAAAAAATTTTTAAACTTAAATATTAACAACTCCCATAAAAACACCAATTATTAACTTGACTGCACCCGGTCAAAAATACTTGTGTGGCAACACTCTATTCTTTAATAGCTGTTGTTGTTATTTACATTTATTTTCTTTTACATACTCTTACAACTACAATTTGAAGCTGAAAAAAAGTCAGCCAATGTAGCAATGGTAAAGTAAGAAAATAAAAAAAAAAACATGTTGATTATTGAGTTCTTGTTTCAACTTTGTTATTTGTTGTTAGGCTTCTCATTTGTTTAAATGAAAGTTTATAACATAATAACTCTAGTTGTTCTAAGAAATTTGGGTAAAGGTTCCCTGATGATCTGCATTAGCAACAGTGAAATGCGCATAGGATCCAGCTAAGCCCCTCAATAATCAATTTCAATGTATTTTTAATAAAAAAATATTTTACTTAATAAGTAAAATAATTTGGGATTATTAGTGCGTTTAAAAAATTTTTAAACTTAAATATTAACAACTCCCATAAAAACACCAATTATTAACTTGACTGCACCCGGTCAAAAATACTTGTGTGGCAACACTCTATTCTTTAATAGCTGTTGTTGTTATTTACATTTATTTTCTTTTACATACTCTTACAACTACAATTTGAAGCTGAAAAAAAGTCAGCCAATGTAGCAATGGTAAAGTAAGAAAATAAAAAAAACATGTTGATTATTGAGCTCTTGTTTCAACTTTGTTATTTGTTGTTAGGCTTCTCATTTGTTTAAATGAAAGTTTATAACATAATAACTCTAGTTGTTCTAAGAAATTTGGGTAAAGGTTCCCTGATGATCTGCATTAGCAACAGTGAAATGCGCATAGGATCCAGCTAAGCCCCTCAATAATCAATTTCAATGTATTTTTAATAAAAAAATATTTTACTTAATAAGTAAAATAATTTGGGATTATTAGTGCGTTTAAAAAATTTTTAAACTTAAATATTAACAACTCCCATAAAAACACCAATTATTAACTTGACTGCACCCGGTCAAAAATACTTGTGTGGCAACACTCTATTCTTTAATAGCTGTTGTTGTTATTTACATTTATTTTCTTTTACATACTCTTACAACTACAATTTGAAGCTGAAAAAAAGTCAGCCAATGTAGCAATGGTAAAGTAAGAAAATAAAAAAAAAACATGTTGATTATTGAGTTCTTGTTTCAACTTTGTTATTTGTTGTTAGGCTTCTCATTTGTTTAAATGAAAGTTTATAACATAATAACTCTAGTTGTTCTAAGAAATTTGGGTAAAGGTTCCCTGATGATCTGCATTAGCAACAGTGAAATGCGCATAGGATCCAGCTAAGCCCCTCAATAATCAATTTCAATGTATTTTTAATAAAAAAATATTTTACTTAATAAGTAAAATAATTTGGGATTATTAGTGCGTTTAAAAAATTTTTAAACTTAAATATTAACAACTCCCATAAAAACACCAATTATTAACTTGACTGCACCCGGTCAAAAATACTTGTGTGGCAACACTCTATTCTTTAATAGCTGTTGTTGTTATTTACATTTATTTTTTTTTACATACTCTTACAACTACAATTTGAAGCTGAAAAAAAGTCAGCCAATGTAGCAATGGTAAAGTAAGAAAATAAAAAAAACATGTTGATTATTGAGTTCTTGTTTCAACTTTGTTATTTGTTGTTAGGCTTCTCATTTGTTTAAATGAAAGTTTATAACATAATAACTCTAGTTGTTCTAAGAAATTTGGGTAAAGGTTCCCTGATGATCTGCATTAGCAACAGTGAAATGCGCATAGGATCCAGCTAAGCCCTTCAATAATCAATTTCAATGTATTTTTAATAAAAAAATATTTTACTTAATAAGTAAAATAATTTGGGATTATTAGTGCGTTTAAAAAATTTTTAAACTTAAATATTAACAACTCCCATAAAAACACCGATAATTAAGAATGTTAGATAGCGATGGTCAGAGAATGAGCAGTTCGAAGAGACCCTCCATTCACAAATTATATGAGGAGCGTGCCTCGAATTGACTAGAGTTATGTCTAATACCTCTTGCCTATTAGAGACTACGAAAGTTGTTTCCGAACCTTGATTCAGTACTACCAGATTGTTGTCCATAATAAAATCAAAAATACACTCACCTCTATCATTCGTATCTGCGCTGCCCCAGATCTGGCGATGTGCGTGTGCGTCAGCGCCTATTATAATAGGAATACCGCACGTATTCGCTTCCTTAACTGCATTTTGTTCGAGAATGTTTGGATGGGGGGTCCGCATGGTCATGGGCCATGTAGCATGAGAGAAGCCACCATACTGTGGATTCTCCCGTCTCCCATGCTACAGCTAGTGTACCTTCATCGCTGAAATTATATAGAATGAAGATATTTAAGTAGGTTTTCAACATAATACAGGATCTAATGTTTTTATCATTGATACATGATTTATTTGCATACAGTAGTCTGTATACATTTGCAATGAGTCCAAGAATTTTGCAATTGACAGTCCATGATTCTTGGATAAGCGCAATATCCACTACTCCTTCTACAATTCGATTGGTTAATGCCGCTGAGGCTGCCTTCGAGTGGTGAAGATTAATTTGAATTAACTTCGCCATTCTCAGATATCAGGGTCATAGTTGACAACGATGTCTGCGTCTACTGCTTTTGGGTCCAGAAGAGCGTTTTCATCGTCTCAACAACAGTAAGAAACAGCTGATCGATATTGTTATGTGATTAGCCGACTGTAATGGAATGTAACTACAACAGTAGGAAACATCTGATTAATATATTAATATTCTTATGCCAAAAGTAATGAAAATGATTATAGAGAAGTAACCGGAATGTAAGAATCTGCACATTATTTTTCACATACATTCCGCAAGTGGCATTATGTTCTTGAAAGTCTCTACAGTAATATCATGAAAGATTTATTTTTAATACATATGAAGTATATGTATATATTTTTTTAAACTGTAAATTCGATATTCTCGAAATAATTTTTGTGGCAAATGTGATCATCTCATTACAATATCCCCTTCAATTATTTGAAAATATATATAGGCTAGGAAGGGTGGTGCTATAACGCACCTATACTCGAGGACCCAGTTGGGTCCTTTTGTGATATTTAATAATATACATATGTACACATGAATTTTTTTTATTATTGTAAATATCATATTTATCCGCCACTTGAGTATTTTGTTGTTTAATAACGAAAAAACATTTGAAATGCTCTTGGTATATAAAGAAATTGTAAATATTTAAAAAATGCATAAACTTGTTATAAAATGTTATGAACCACTTCTAAAGAAACTTGGGCTTCATGCATTAAAGTATTTATTCCAATTGAAAATAAATCATAACCACCTTTTATCGCCACTTGGTGTAAAAGTGGTAGTAGCTAGTTTATAATATAAGGTTTTTTTTTTAATAAAAATTGCAAAAAGCAATATAACTCAAGTTCAAGATAAAAATACATAGTTCGTAAACTGACAACGGCCAAATAGGAGGACGAATCTACATCAACACAATCAATCAAATCATAGTAATAATAGGAATTTGAGAATAACAATCAACATAATAATGATCATCAAGCAACATACCATGGATAAGGCGGTAATTATCACCAAGCAACATAACCTAGAGCAAGCACATAAAGATCATCAAGCCACATACTCTTACTATGGAATGTGTTTGACCTTGGCAAACTGATCATAATGTGAAACAACAACAACAATCAACATACCACACGATGAACAACAACATCCAACAAATTAAAAAAATATTAAAAATTTTGGATTTTGCATTTTTTACTGCAATCAATATTCTATATATAAATTACAATTAGTAGAGGGCGGTGGGTGGGATGGATATTTGGATGCAAAAATTTTAACACAATCAACATTCATACATAAGTTAATTTAAAATTAGAATTATGAACGCTTATTACCAACTCATGGAACCAATCCTACCTAAATCGATCTACTACTACTACTACTACTACTACTACTACAAATAATTGGTAAATATGAAAATCTAGAAATTGAAAATAAATTATAATGTATAAACTCAAAATTTCTATAAACATTTTAAGTACAAAATAAGATATATTTTTTTTTATCATAAGCTTAAACAAAATTCGTTGCTAAGTTTTCAATTTAATTCAATTATTTTCTATAAAATGCTTTTGTTTGGTTCCATAACATTTTACAACAAAGAAAGGATTCGTTAAATGTTTTTGTTGTTGTTCTTGTTGTTTGTCAATAATTAAAATAGTATTTAAGTGCTAATTTTCTTCAACAACTCCTTTTTTTATATACATACATACATATATGCTACTATTAATACTCGTATGAAAGAAAGACTATTAGAAAAGAAACAATAAATCTTGCAAACATTTCATAATTGGTTCATGAAATATCTGCTAAAGTAAATAATAAAATCTAGTAATTAATAAGTTAACAAAATATTATAATTTTTTGTCTTCAATTTGGCAGTGAGTAGAAATAATATTAAAAATAATAATTATTCACAAATAATACTCAACTTAGTGCGCTCTTCCTCAATCCACCCTCATTCGTACGTGTCCTTTGAAACTAACAGTGCTTTCCGTAAGAGGGAATCTAAATCATAAATTTCACATTTTTACACATATGATTATGCAACATTTAAGTTATTTTATATATTCCTTTTCGACACAAATAATATCCTAAGATTTATTACATTTCGTTTCTTTTTGTTCGAGAAGTAATGTCGAACCATTTTTTATGTCTTTAAGTATAATTAATTAATTTAACATGAACCATATTAGTTAGAAAATGTTTATGAATCCAAACAAAAGTCATTTTTTGTAGTGAATGAATGAAAATTTAACAGCTAATGTTGGTTTGTTTATTTGCTATATTTTTCTTTTATATGTTTTTCAAAAATTAGAAGAAAGAAAAAACATGTTAAATGGCCGAAACATTAAAAACTTTATTCCCGCTGCTGGATTTTAATTATAGAAAACTAGCATACTTAACTTCCTCGATTTAAATTAGGGATTTTTTTTTGCTGTGGCGAACGCTCAGTGAACAGTTAGCGAAATATAACAGCTAATCAGAATTACTTGATATAGCATAGAAAATGGATATAGGCCAGGTTAGGTTAGGAAAGGTGGTGCTACAATACACCTCCACTCGGAGAAAAAGTTGGGTCCATTGTTAATAAAAATTCAACCCCCAATTATACCCAAAAGAACCCCAGTTATCTGTTATGAAGCCATTGAATTCCCATGATGGACCCCATGATAACCTGCAATTTACACTTTGCGTTAGTGATAACGCTCTCGTAGAAATGTCTTATCATTATCCCTCTTCTTTGTTCTAAATCTCTCTTTCTCCTACTGCACAGTAGGTAATTTCACCCGAAATCTTGTGTAAATGAGTTCCTCCATACAATTTGATATTAAAAATGGGTGCATTAGGCGGTTTCAACCCACTACTAAGTACTAACGTAATTTTTAACGTGAAGTTTTATGGCAAAACTCTTTGAGATTATGTTAAATTTTGCCACTTATGCTAACTTCATGCCAGTTTTTTCTTATACATAAGGCCCTTAGTTTTTTAATTTTTTTTTTATATGGTGGCAACCCTATAAATTTCCACTATTACAAAAATCAAAAAACCCATATGTGCGTGCTCATGAAAAACACTTAGATATGTACCTAATTTCAGCCATATCGGTCCAAAACGTTGGCCTATAAAGTAGGTCAAATTACCTACTCCTACTGTGCACTGGTATCGCAAAGAGACCTAAATTAAATAGGACCAAGTGAGCCGAAAATTTTTTCTCTCCTCGGCAATCTGTTCACCTAACCTAACTTACATACATTTGCATGTATGTATGTATGTCTGAGCTGCCCAAAGTAACACCAAAATGCCGAACATTAATCGGCTTATTATATAAATGAATACACATACGCGAATACATTTCTCTCGGCGGCCAGCTCTGATGTATGTATATTAGGAAATATATGTATCTGGGGCCAGTCGTTAAGCAGCTCTGGATAGAAGAACATCATTTCGCGTCATCGTAATTATTTCTTAAGTGCGGTCAGGCTTTTGTCTGTTGTTAGGCCTTCGAGAGTTTTTCGTCTCGCTCGCACTGGTTGACTGATCTGCCACGGATAACCGTATAATCTTGCGGTTTTTTATGGAATTTCTTTAACAACCACGTTGCTACTTCCTATGCGAAGGCATAGGTCGTACAGTCAGTCACGGAACTCTTTTTGAAAATACTGTTAATAACATCTTGGGCATATGGTCTAGTTACTCCGCCCATATTCGCAAATTTACTTTGTATAGTTTGTTACAATAAATAAATAAATATGTATCTGGGTTTACTGTTTAACTTTTTTGTTTATATATTTATGCTTTGGGTTCATTTTGCAAATCGACTTAAACCGAGATTTTGCCGCTAATGGGTTCGTCAAAATGTACCGATTTTCGTCAGCTCTGCAATAAATTCCTAAGCAATAAACTAAAATGGCATTATTTCTCATTTAATTACGGAATAAGTCTACATGGCAGTTGAGAAATTATGCCAATTTAGCTTATTACTTACGACTTTATTTCAGTGAGCCGACGAAAATCGGTACATTGTGCCGATAGTGATCTAGGCTTTACAAAATATCATGTCAAATAAAAGTACACATAAATAATTAGAAACACCCCGTCAATTCGTACTTCCTTTAACCGAAATCCGTTTAAATCGAAAACTCCATGTAATTCGTAAGATATGTGTAGTCCCTTGCGATTACGACCCTCTAGCCAGCCTAGTGCCATATGTCTCTATGTCAACACTCTTTTCTCTAGCGACAATTGCACTAGTTGAAATGTCGACAACTTTCCTTCTATGCGCGAGTAGAGATACGTTAGAGACAACAGTTCTAGTGTATTTCTCGTGACATTGTCAATGAACGCGTCAATAGTTTGTTTTTCTTTTTTATTATGCTATGAAATAATGTTAAAAACTTACGTACATGTGTATGTATTTAAGTTTGTTGCCCCAACCCTTATAAAATTGTAGATGAGAGTCACTAAAATGTACTAGTGAATCTTTAGTTCAAATGTCTCCATATGGTCGTAAATGAATAGTGCTAAAGTCTACTGGTAGATTTTCAATGACAACCCTATGTTATATGTCAATAGGCAATTACATTGGCTGCGGTACACCTATTCAGTTGTACTATTGACAATGTCACTAGTAAATCACTACAATTTTACTATTGATATGGAACGAGGAAATATCGATATTGTAGACTGGAGCGCCTAAAATTTACTGGTGAATCTTTGGTTCCAATGTCTCCATGTGGTCCCAAAAGAACTACTTAGTCAGTATTGCTACAGTCTAGTGGTGGATTTTCAATGACAAGCTAATGTTAAATGTCAATAGATAATTACATTGGCTGGGGTACACTTAGTCAGTAGTACTACTGACAATGTCACTAGTAAATCACTACAATTTCACTATTCGCATTTTCTGCAGGGGAATTATCGGGATTCTACACTACATGAATATGTATGTGTGTACCCCTTTCTATTCCTATATACATACTCTCTCGCCATGAAAGTAAGACTTTCTGGGACTGCGACTAAGAATGAAAACTTAAAAAAATCATTCTAAAAACTATAGTTATTTTAATTTTGCAATAAAATTTTTGTAATAAAATTTGGAAAATTAATTGAATGGTTTAATTAATACATACATATATGCACACTTGTGTTAAAATGTTACTAATATGGCTTTTTTCACTTTTTTCTTTGTTTACTTTTTCCTCAAAAAAAAAAAAAAAACAACAGATCACTTAGATGCAGCGGCATTATTTTTTCGTCAATCCTGTCCTGGACAGTTTACGTCATCTTTATCACCAGTGCCGTCACGTTCATCAACATCACCGGCTACACCTGCAACAAAGTGCAGAAAGTCTCGTCTACCCAAAAATAAAAAGCTCGGCCAAAAACAAAGAAGACCAACTTGTTCCGAACTGCCAGTCAACACCGAAGAGCACCATTCAATTATTAAAAATCGTGGGATGTTAAATGACGGTTATCATTCATCTGGTGCGCCAGGTATGTCCAAGTCCAGCTGCGTAGATTCGTCTGATGATTATTTTGGTGTGGTATCCGATTCGGACATGGTAGCGAAAGAACGCTTTAAGAACGATGCCAAACTTCGTAAACGTTGTGCAGTAATTATTCTACCTACCGAGGAGTTGATACAATACGAACGTGAACGTTATGAAATGTTTAATAAAATATTGCTGGAGCAAAGAAGAAAACTGGAATTAAGAACTTTGGAAAAGCAAAGAGAAAAAGAACGAGTGCGTCTAAGTCGCTGGGAAGAGAAAATGGAGCAAACAATATCAAATAAGAAAGAACTGACAACAGTAGTTTATGACAACACAAAAATGTCCAGAACGAGACATTACCATGAAGTATTTATGAGCAGCGAATCCGAGTGTGAGACGACTTTTCAAGTGCGTACACGAAAGCAAAATCAATCAAGTCTCAAAGAACTGGAACCTCTTAACATACAAACTGAAATGCCAGATGCCACAACTAGGCTTCTTAATCAAATTGAACTCCATTTGGATAAACCAACATTTGAGAAATCCCCACAGATGGAGCAAGCAAATAGTCATGATAGTAATCAGCTAAAATGTGATAAAAGTAGTGACAAAGGTCAAACAAAAATGTCCGAACTTAATATTTTAGCAGACGTAGCGCAGCATTTTCCACCATATCAATTAGGTTTACCAGAAAATAATAATGAACCACCAGGAACCCCAACTCCCTCACCCTTACCCGCAGCTGAGTCATTGTGCCTATCAGCACGACCATCAGAACAGGCAGCTGATACACCGCATGATAAGAAAGTGCCAAAAGAGAAGGTAACCATTACAGAGCAATTAATTATACAATCGTTGGACAATCTCTTAGACAGAAGAAATCCACAATTATATAATAATGACCAACAAGAAGCTTCTATAAGCTATGCTCACGAACCGAAACTAAATACTGCAGCTATCTTTAAATCTAGTCCTTGTGCAAGCACATTGCAAACACATACTCCATTAGAAAACCAAGATAATCTTCCAAATAATTCCATCACAAAGGAAATAAATTCCGAAACACCGACTGACGACGAATCTTTAGAACAAATATTGGAAAAATCTATAAGCGTTTTAAAATCTGTAACTAGTCCTAATAATAATACTCCAATTGAATGCCCTCTCATACAGCAAAAAATGCAAAACCTTTCCGCATTTCCACTATTAATCAGTAATGTTGAATCATTAAATCAATTCGGGCGGAATGATGTCGCTGGGAAGCAACAGCTGTGTGTCGAAAAAGCCAATGTACTTGTAGAGGATAATAAAGCCCGAAGTACCGAAAATCTTGTATCAGCGGAAACTGAACTACTTAGTATAGAAGTAAATGAAAAAACCAAAGATATAACAGAAGAACATAATGGAAGAATAAATGAACCAGATGTTGCTGATTTATCATCAAAAATTGTAAATAGTGTTGAGTCTTCAATAATATGTGGTGCTACCGACGATGTGGTAAACATACCTAATGAAAGTGGTGTTTCTCAAACTGGAACTGATGTTTCTCAAACTGTTAAAGTGTCAGCCGATCTCTCCGGTATTTCTTTGGAATTGCCCGAATTGTCTAAACATTTGCCAGAAATAGCAGAACCTTCTCCAGTCGTCACCGATATGTCGGACAATTCGGACAATGAATCTGACGCATCCAAAAGCTTTGATCTCCATATGCCGCCAATCAGTAGCCATAGTGCCACAGACGCGCCACACCCGAATGAGACATATGTGTCCGCTTTATCTGTGGTAATGCCAAACATATCGCAATCTTCAGCGCTGCCAACAAGCCAGCCTTTGGAAAGCAGCTTCGATCAATTAAACAATACCCTCAATACGCCAACTAAAGTTACCGTGCCAATGACGCGAGATGAAGAACATGCTAGCAATTCAACAAATGATTTAAGTACTCCTTTGAAATTTGCTATACAATCTGAGCTAGAATGCAAGAATATTCCATTGAAAAAAGGTTTCGAATCACAACCAAGACCAGAACTCGAGCTCGAACCCGAACCCATACCAGCACCAGAACCAGAAACAGATAACAATGTAACTAAATTCTTGGATCTGATTTTAAATAAGACAGTAACAGATGCCGAATCAGAGACATGCGACAAAATTATTAAAGAACTTAATGCTTTAACAGCAGATACAGCGGTAGTCCCAGAGACATGTGAACATGAACTGAAGACAAGTGAAACAATGCCACCGGCATCTAATCTTAATAAGGATGCGGGAAGTAAATTAATTGATACTTCAAAGACAGTGGAAGATGACAAAACTCCGCCAGTAAAAGAAATTACGACTGATGTAAACCAAAAAATAACTTCAGATCCTGAAGCAGATAAATCCCAGCAAAATTTCCCAACCAGCCATACAGAAACTAATATCTCAGCAAGCGGCATTGCTGAGACGAAAACTACTTCAAAAGAACAAACTGATCCACAAACATTAAGTCCAAATAATGAGTTAAACTCGCTAAAAGAAAATACTGAAGAGGAAGATAGCGGTCAGAGAGAATTGTTTAGTGGCACTGCAAATATTCAACCATCATCCTTTGCTTTAATCCCCAAGTCTTCAAGTCCTTCATTCAAAATAAAATTGCTTTTCGCTAAGCAAACGTTGAATAAGAAGTGTAGAGTGCGACTTAAACGTCTTAATATCGCTGATCGTAACCACTGTAGTGGAACTACCAAAAATGAATCTTCGATGGCCATAACCGTTAAAAACCCCACAGAGCATCCAAGTTCAAATGATAATATTACAAAATGTGATACTGCAACAGTAAAAACGTTATCGATTAAAAAACCATGCTTGAAACCTACCAGCAAGCCCACAAATAAAGAATGCCACGACAAAGTTACTGAAAATCTCATGGCTAAGACAGCATCCGAAGTTACGCCAACTAAAAAACCAAAACTTGAAATTGAAAAATCAATTCCAAATGATGCAACACGAACACAAACACCGACATCCCACCAGCCACCAACACCGACGTTTACGCAACCATCAACATCCGTGTTAAGTAATAGCACACCAATCATAAAATTCAGACCGAAATCCTTAAAAACCGTCACATTTGATTTGCCTAACTTAAATGAAGAACAACGCGATAACATAGCTTCGAATAATAAACAAAAATCAAAAAGTCATTTAGCTGCTATTGCAGGAGGCGCCTCTGGCTGCTATTTAAAAAGTTCAAGGCAATCGAAAAAACTACCCGACAATACTTTAAGAGCCGCCGAAACCTTACAATTGTATGTCAACACAATCAACGACAGTGTACGCACCCCTCCAACTACAGAATTTAACAAAAAACGAAGTCATATCAAGAACAAATGCATAGCGGAAGACGAAACCCCACGTCCACCGCCCGCTTCAACATTGATGGATACACCACCACCTTGCAAGAAAAGCTGCACAGACAAATTACGCTCACAAATAAATACCGCTTCTCCGGCTACAACTTCTATTTCAAGCATATCTAGCGATATAAGCACCGCTAGAATTTATACATCTTCTCCATTAGATCAAACTTTGCCCGAATATGACGATAATGTTGACACAGTTGCAGATTCAGAACTTATTCTCTCAAATGCAACCCGCAATTTGAGACGAAAGTTGAAAAGACGTAAAAAATCACTATTACGGCCGGAACCAGCCGACGGCATTGTCACAGATGACATCAGCAATCAGCCCGAATGCAATGGCGAAGAGGACACCGATGTTGCAGTAGACAATGAAGACGATGTCTTTGCCGAAGAACTTTTACCCATCCCAGCTGCTAATGAACATATTTTGGAGGAGATTGTAAGCGCTCGACCATCACATATTGGCACTGGCACGGCTATAAGGGATGAGTATATGAATATAGAAGCCACGGCCACAGTACCCGTTTACTTGTTTAACGATGAAAGTCGTGATTTGGGTTCACCAGAACCCATTCAAAGTAGCGATACAACTGGGGTCGTGGACTCATCATCGTATTTAAATACTTCATCTACAACTGCCACAAATAATGTTGCAGCAACCACTCCTCCTACTGGTATGACATCTGCCACGGGCAGCATAGAAAAGTTAATGCTGTCGCCGTCAGAACATGAAGTATCGTCAACACAAGAAACATTCTATCAAACGCCCAGCAAAGGCAAACAAACAGCGGCATGCGGAGATAAGTCTTCCACAAGTAAAGAAAAATTGAGCGCTAACTCGGGCATTATGCCCACCAGCATTTTAAAGCAGAAGCCTGATGATAACAATTTAAAAAGCAGTCAGGAATATCAAACCTCCTCCCACATGGGTATCTTGCAAAATAATCAAGTCGACACTACAAATCATTCGCCTGAAATGTGTACTTTAACATTAACGGCCACATCGGCGACCACAACAACTTCGACAAGTAGCCGCAAGATACGTAAAGCCTCCACACACGACGAAATACTTTTCAATGAATTGCAACAGCAGCAATTGCCTTCAAACAAAAGGAAATCCAATACCACATTTTGTGTCGAATCAACAAGTGATAATGGCAATGCCATTAGCAAACCAAAACTTGTATCCAATAATCTCGAAGATATGAAATCAAACGGATCTCTTGCCAAAGCGGATGATAAATTTAAAAAGTTGCTGAAAGAAGTTTGCAAAAGAGATAAAAATCAAACAGCAATAAGCAATAAGACTGCTGCAGGCGGAGAAGGAGGAGGTGGAGGATCTTCACCTTCAACTACTACCACCATTATTGAAGGCAAATTATCGCGATCCAAACGTAAAAAACTAAAATCTGCAAAACCGAACAAAACTAAAAACCCCCACAGTGAAAGATCTTCTAAAATTGTGCTTAAAGCTTCCAAACTTACTCCTCAAATGCCCGCCAATCCGCTAAAAATAACAATAACCAAATCTAGACTGTTACAACCGCCTTCAACGTCAACATCAACATTAACACCAACACCCCCAACTCAACTAGAGTCAAACGACGAACAACAACAAGGCGAATTCTTTGACTTACTAAGTGCTAAACTGTTCCTAGAGAAGGACAGAGAAACGACACAAACAGCAGCATCATTACACACCAATAACAAACACCAGCAGCAGCACAGTCACATTGAACAAACTCCTACTGCGACCAAAACAGAGACAAATAACTCTTCAAATGCAGTGATTAATAAGTCAAAGAGTTCTCAAAGTCTAAGCAACATCTCTACCGATTTTGCTAGCATCACACCGATAACAATTGTTGAGTCTGTACTACAAGAAGCCGCACGCCATAAAAATACTAAAAAGAAAGAAAAACTAAAAGACGCCAAGAATACAAACTCCTCCACTATCACAACCTGCTCAAATATTAACAACAACAATTTAATATTTGTGAAGGATAAATACGATTTGATTAAAAGCAAAGAAAAACATCTCCCCACTAACAATCATCAACATCAAGTGCAACTAGATAAAATGGAAAAATCCAAAGATAAGACAACATCAACAACAACGAGTACTGAGTCAAAATCTCTAGCTTCAAGCAATTCGCGTTTGCCTAAAAGCTCATCCAAAGAGAAAACAAAAAGAGAAAAGCGAAAGGAAAAACAGAAGAATACTGAAAAGATAACAGGTGCTAATCATCGTCAACTAGTAGATAACGTTTTAAAGTCGAAAATTTCCCAAAACAGCAATAAATCCTTTTGCTCTACGCCATCTATAGCGACGACGACGCCGTCATTTTCTTCCAATAATATTAAACAAAGCAACAGTAAGCCAAGTAAAAATAGCTCCACCTCATCGTCCCATTCTTCTTCTTCGTCCTCTTATATACTTAAATCCAAAACGAATCTATCAACAGCACAGACCGCTGCAGCAGCTGCTATGACCGCTTCATCACAGACCACAACCACAACAACAGCAACGCCATCAACAAATAATGTACGTAAGAAATTGAAAATAAAGTAGCCTATGAAGGAAGATTGGTTAAGAATGCCATTTAAAAAGCGAAGGGTGCTCAATTATTAAAGCAGGAAAATAAAGTCACGCTTATAGGAAAGACATATATACATACATACATACATATATATACATAGAAGAGAAGTTTTAATTGTCAAGCAAGCTTAACATAGACATGCATACATGCATACATATATAAATCGGTTTAGTTAAAAAAATATATATATGTATTTACCTCCTTTATGCAAAAACGATTGTTAGTTAAACTTAAAGTTGGTTTAACAAATTAATTTTGTTTTAACGCATGCCTAACTTTAATATTCGTTTTTGCTCAAAGGGGTTATTACATACAACAACTTAAATACTTGTAAGAATGTGCAATTTAAATTTTTATTTTTAGTTTTCTTAATTACATATTAATTTTTCTTTCTCGTGTATAACAACGTTTTAAAAAGTGCAAGGAACTTAGAAGTATTTTCTTAAAATTTTGTGGAGCGTTGAAATTAAGTTTGGATCAAGGCGAATTTAGCATCAGGTGACCTCTCCCGCCCGGCTGATTATCAGCTGTTCATGCCAAATTGAGCAATCCAAAATGTCAAAATTTGCTTAGAAATCTTCTGACAGATCGGTTTTGTAGCATAGCAAACTACGTGTTTAGCACAAAGAGATCATCGTATTGGACCCAAGTGACCTGGACCCCTAAATTTCATTCTTCACCAGCAGCCTGCTAACATAAACTACGTGTTGTTGTTTGTGTTGTAAAATTGTTGTAGGGAAGAGTTCACCTGATACTGAATGGTTTGGTTTGGATCTTATATTTTATTGTACAGCAATTTGCAAATGTTTACACTATGTTCCGTTCTAGGGCAGTACATATAACGGAAAAAGTAATTAAGAAATTGTTCCAAGTCGATGGATTCATTTGCATTCGGAGACGGTTTAAGAACGAACACTCTTATTTATATATTTTCATATCACACTTGATCAACAAGAGGGTATTAACTCAAAACTTTTAAAATTTCACCTTTTGCAAGAAATCAACTAGGTTAGGTTAGGTGAGGATGGGTGGTGGTATACCGCACCTCCACTCGCAGACCCAATTGGGTCCATTGTGATTCCCTTCTATTGCCCATTGCTAGTAATATTTAGCCCTCCCATTTATAGCCAGAAGAGACCCTATTATCCGTCATTAAGCCACCGAATCTCCATGATGAAGCCCCTGATGTCGTCCAGTTTACACTTCCCGATATCAGTAATGCTTTCATGGAAACGTCTGCTCAGCCATCTAAGCCTATGACATTGCAGCTTCGGGCAGTGACAGATAATATGTTCAATGGTTCCTCTTAATCCCCGCACATCCTACAAAAATCTGGAGTGCCAATTTGCCAAATGCTGGTTCTTGCTCTGACCGAGCAGTGACCTGTCAACGCCCCTATCATGATTCGCATCGCCTTCCTATCCATGTCCAGTAGCAATTTGGATCTTTCTGAGTCAAGATTTGGCCAAAAACCCCTTGAGCCTCTACAATCCTACCTACTTCGCCATGAACTGTTGGTCCTGCTTTCTACCCAATTACTGAGTTTCCTATAGTAATGACCTATCGCAAATTTCACCGATCTATCCGTCATTTCTTCATCTAATGCCGACCCTATTTTTGCCAGCTCATCGGCAGTTTCTGTGACCAGGAACCCAACATAGTCTGACACTATATTTATCCATAAGCAAGTTGAGGGCTTTCCTTCAGTCACTAACAAGTTTCGATTTGACATTGTGTCCTTCAAAGCTTTTAGCGCTGCCTGGCTGTCGACATAGAAGGTTACCTTCTCACTTTCAGCTACATTCCTGGCCACCAGCTCCGTGGCCCTGAGGATCGCCAAGATCTCAGCCTGGAAAACACTACATTCATTCGGCAGTCTGAAAGAACGGCGAATGTTCGTTCCCAAGATATAGACACCAGCCCCTGTACCTTCCTCCATTTTTGAACCGTCTGTAAAGTCTGAACTACCCTCATATAGCCTATCGAATTTGACCCAATAGTCCCTATCCGGAATTACCATTGAGGGTGTTCTACTAAAATCGACTTCAGCGACCTTATAGTCCGTGAACCCAGGTGTCACGAATTCCTGATCACCAAAACCGATCTCATCTACCCTCACTTAATCTGTTTCTACTAGTCTGAGGAGACTTATAGTCGCCGTTCCCACCACAAAGTGATCTATAGGAAGTAGATGAAGAATGACGTCCAAGGCAGCCTGAGGTGTGCTCCTCTGAGCACCTGTGATGCCCGTCGAGGCACATCTCTGAACCTTAGCTAGTAGTCTGCTGTGACTTTCCTTCCTCAACGCCTCTCACCATACCACACAGCCATAGGAAATAACTGGCCTGACAACCGATGTATAAATCCAGTTTACTACCTTCGTTTGCAGACCCAAGTTCCTGCATGCGTAGTAGGCATTGAGCTATTTCTTTAGCCTTTCCTGCGTGTTCTTTTTCCAAGAAAGCTTGCTATCTAAGAAAACACTCAGCTATTTAGCTCCCTCTGCTAGTCTCAGCTCCACCCCCCCCCTTTCCTGGGCAATAAAGTTTTATACTTTGTATCTCCTGGTAAAGAGGACTAGCTCGGTTTTTTCTGGGTTGACTCCCACTCCTTTACTGCTGGCCCAAGAAGATAGATCGCCCAACGCCGACTGCATGACTTCACTGATAGTGGGAAGAAACTATCCCGTTGCGAGTAAAACCACGTCATCCGCATATGCAACTATCTTCCGTCCGCCTAAGAATTGCGTTCATTGCCAACAACCACAATAGAGGTGACAAAACTCCTCCCTGTGGTGTACCTCTTGTCACTAATCTCCTCAGGCTTTCCCTTCCCATACTCGAGTTGATGATTCTGCTATTAATATTTACTCTTTCATCTCGAAAACCGCATTTGAGATAATTTTTGTGACTACCTTTAGTCATGTTTTACACTTGGCAGTTTTTCTTGAAGCAGTTCTCTTCAATTCTCTTTTAAAACTGCCCATTTGTTTACACTCAGACGGTTTCTTGTTCAATTTTCGTATTGTTTTAATGCAGCGAATGAAATAACAAAACAGAATTGAAGTAACTTTTCTGTACAGGCAAGTCAGTACCCCTCTTCTTTCTTCTTTCCTTTCTCTCCTATAAACTCAGACTTGCTTCAAGTAAAACTGCCGAGTGTAAAACATGACTTATATCACCAAAAAGGTATTCTTTTCAGTGGACATAGAAATGTATCGTATATTTTCATATAAAAAGGAATTATTTTTATTTGAGCCTACATTCAAGTTTAAAAATAATCAAATTGTTAATGTAACCACAAACAGTTTTTTATCTCTACTGAAAAATTTAAAATTTTGAGGTAATACACTCTTGTTGATTAAGTGCGATATGTGCATATGTACATAAGTACATTATTTTAATAACTTTCAGGGCAGCTTTACAGTAGTATCCTTTTGGTCTTAAAACACTGGACATTGTCATTTATCATTAATCACTTAATATTTTGCATACAATCCAATTATATACTTAACAAAATTATCCTAAAGTCTTACTTATCCAACTAATAAAACATTCATTTAATTTTTAAGCTGTTCATTTACAAATCCAATTTGAATATAAAAATTAATAAATTTTCTTTCTTTCTTGAAATTACCTTGCAGAAACAAAATCTTCACTTTATGCATTGAGGTATAAAAAAAGAAGGATATTTATTTTTAAATTTCGTCATTATACTGAAGAGATTGCTAAGCTTAAGGTTACAAAGAAATTACATATTAACAATTTTCTTATACGTTCGTAATGTTAAACTAATATTTATTGTTTGCTCAATCGCGTAATTATTTCTAAGTTATTGTGTGACTGCCGTTTTAATTTGAATTTGTTTTATTTCATTGTTTTTATTTTTCTTAAGTTAGACTAAAGTTAGCGTAACGAATTTAAAACAGCGTATTTCAAACCAAACAGGAGAATAATTATATTTTACTAATCTTTTGATTTGCCTTAATTTGTAAATTTAGTTACCTTTTATTATTATCAAAATTTCATTATAAATGAATATTTTCTTTGAACAAGCTTCAGACTGTATATTATTAATTTATGATAGAAAATATAAATATATACATATATTTATTAAAATAAAATACGAAATATATTATTCAATAACATAGAGAAAGTATATTATTACAATTAGTTCTAAGTTATTTTTATTAAAACAAATAGTAAATATAAATTTATTTATAATAAAATGGAGATATATTTAAAATAAAATAAAAATAAATTCAAATATGTACAAAAACAACACAGTGAGTTGAAATAAGAAATTATAAAATACACATACAAATCCACATACACTTATTTAAATTATAAAATAAATATTTTATGATTAATTTAAAAAAAAAATCTATAATGAATTATATAATAACAGATGCATACTTACAATACGTACGTTTTATTGAATGAAAAAATTAATATAACAATGACGAAGAAAACTTAAGTTATTTTTATGTATGAAACAAGTAAAATAAATGTTTTTATTTCAAATTTGAATAAAACTAAGCTGGTAATAAATAATTTTAATTGCTTAATATTATTTCAAGAAATGAATATGTAAGTTTTTAAAATTTAAGTAGAAAACTCTGATATACATACAATCTCAAAAACTATTAAAAAAGTAGCATACTCGAGAAAACTTCTTCAGTTCTCAATTTTCTCTATAAGTAAACAAGAAATGTGGTTTTGGTCGACAATTTTCGCCGCCGAGTATATTCCCCCTTATCATGGTTGGCGTTTTTGGACTTCAAATTCGACTATTTGTAGTTGATTAAAGAAAAAAAACTAAATTGTTCTTTAATCTAGTACAAAACGCCTAACTTTCGCTTGAAAATCGCTAATCACAATAAGGGAGATTTTGCTTGGCCGCTACCAACTGTAATTTTGCATCGGCTGTGCCTTACAAACCTCAGGCAACTATGTTGTTGCTTGCTCTTCTAAACAGTAATTCAATGGAATTGCCGACTTCTTGTTCACGGCTGCCAGATTGGACGACTTATCGTAATTTTGGGTGCCGAAAATAGCACTATGATTTGATAATTTCTTCCCTAAAAACTTAATTTGTTCTCAATAGTACATATCGTCGGTTGGATATTGGTTTAGTGCAGACAATGTATTTTGAATATACTGTGCCGCAAACCAATAGCCAACCGACGGTATAAATATGGAAGCTTTTTATGAAAAATCAACTTGAAAATAAAAATAAACAAATTAGAAATTTATCACAGTAAAAAATTTACTAAATGCCAATTTATACTTCCATTTACACACAGTTTTACACCTAAAGCTCTGCACTCTCGCATGCATGGCTTACATACATACTGTTTTATGTGTGCAGGTGATTGTGTGTGTGTACTTGTTAGTACAAAGTTTTGTTGCAGCTTTGTACTCCATTTTTCAAAATAAATTGATTATTTGAATTTACCTTTTCATCAGCACAGCCTATCGTCAGCTTACTTTAACCCTTCCGTCAAATTCCATATAAAACAGCATAAAATCTTAACCCGAACTGTCAATATACAAATAAAAATAATCCTACAAAAAAATTTGAGTGCCTGTTTTTGTAATGATAAGACTACATTTACACTTTGGGTATACTTATTACGATTTTCGACTTCACATATCGTTTGTTGGTTATTGTTTTGCGGCACAGTACATTCAAAATGCTTTATGTCTGCAGCAAACCAATAACCACCCGACGATATATGAAATGGTGATTTTGTATAAATTATGGGGATTTGGATGGTTTTTGATAATGCTATCTGGCAGCCCTGGTCTTGTTATAAAGCCGCTAATCAGCTGTGCATAATAAAGCATAAGGCAGAAAATAATTAAACAATTTTGAAAAAATTAAATAATTGTGAAATTGGTGATATTGTAAATTTAAATAAAGAAGTATAATATTTAGTTATGATAGATCAAGTGAAACATGTGATTTTAGTGTTGTCCGGTAAAGGTGGAGTCGGCAAATCGACAGTCAGCTCACAGCTGGCGTTAGCATTACGAGAAAGTGGTCACAAGGTAATGTTTGGTAAACATTTAGTATGATTCCTCCATGAAATTACAAAAATTCTTTGTTTTTATTATTACATTTCAGGTAGGAATCTTAGATATAGATTTGTGTGGTCCTTCTGTACCCTATTTATTGGGTTTGGAAGGGCGGGATATATATCAATGTGAAGAGGGTTGGGTACCCATCTACACAGATGACACGAAAAGTTTGGCTGTTATGTCTATAGGGTTTTTATTAAAATCGCGCAATGATCCAGTTATATGGCGTGGGCCCAAAAAAACTATGATGATAAAACAATTTCTAACTGACGTCAAATGGGACGATTTAGACTACTTGATAATTGATACACCACCCGGTACCTCAGATGAACACATAACGGTTATGGAATGTATGCGTGAAGTACGGTGCGATGGCGCTATTATTGTAACTACACCCCAAGGCGTTGCTTTAGATGATGTACGAAAAGAAATTACTTTTTGTAAAAAAACCGGCATTCATATTTTAGGTATTGTTGAAAATATGAGTGGCTTTGTTTGTCCTCACTGCGCAAATTGTACCAACATATTCTCTTCCGAGGGTGGTGTTGAATTGGCCAAATTAGTTGGTGTTCCTCATTTGGGAACGTTCCCAATTGATCCGCGTGTTAGCCTTTTAAGCGGTACCACACGCTCTGTACTGACAGAGTTGCCCGGCTCTAGTACAGCGTCGACATTGAAGGAGTTAGTTGACAAAATTACTATGTAATTGACGTAGTAACTGTTATAAGTGTAAATATATACTATGTTGGAAAAATTACATTTATTGCATATTGATCTCACTACACTAAAATCAGCGTATGTAATTGAAAATAAAAAGAAAAAACTTTTTAGCCTTTTGGACAAAAAAAAGAATTTATGGAGACATACTTCAAAAATTTTAGAAATTCATCTCCATAAAAAAATTTGGAAATAGCTTGTGGCCACTTTTTTATAGAAAATATTCTTTTATTTTTCTCAATACATATGTATTTCGATAACCTCTCTGATTTGGACAGCAGTTTTTCCGTAAATTTAATAATAATACAAAATATTTTTGTTTTGCTTTTCTTATAAAGTTTTTTAATACTATTTTTATATTAAATCAAAGAAAAATACTGTTAAATTAAAAAAAAACATACAAAATATTTATGTTATTGTTGTATAATTGTTAAATGAAAAAAAACTTGTCTCGTAGATAAGTATTGACAAAAATAAACATATCATATTTTCTCAATTAAAAAACCTTATAGCGCTTAAAATTATATTTGAAAAGAAAATTTCAAATAAAAATTCTCAAAAGAAAAACATTTGCAAATTATTTGTTGTGTCTTGTGAAATCTTGTTTGAAATTATTTGTTCAAATACAACTTTAAGCCGATTCATCGAGGGTTGTACTGATTTTGACAGGCATTTCTTCATAAATATATATTCAACTAGATTTATTTATACTTCGTTTTTAGTTTAATGAGAGCATTTCCATAGATAATTCGAGGAAAGCTAAAGTAGACATCTTTTTCCCCACGTTTGTTTGACTGGGACTTTTACTCACTATAAAAGTTCTCATTTTAACTATATAGAATTATATATGTATGTATTAAAGCGGTAAAGCGATAACGCTAACGAGAATATGCCCGATTGTTCTTTCAAATATTTAATGTAAATTTATTTTTTTACAAATTTATATACTAGATAAATGCAGACATTTTTGTAGGACCAAAAGGTGATACTCATTCCTGTTTTCTGAAAAATAATTTGATATATTTTGAATCTTAGTGTGCAAACAATGATATACAATCTCGAAAAGGATAAAAAGTAGCAAATTCTAGAAATAGATCATTTTGAAAATGTTTCGGGGGTCTAAATAAACAAGAAATACTGTTTTGACCAACAATTTTCGTAATTTTTGTTTAGCCGCCTGCCAACACTAATTTTGCGCCGGCTGCGCCTTACAAAACTCAGGCAACCATGTTCATGCTTGTTCTTCTAAATTGTTATTCAATGAAATGGCTGACCTCTTGTTCACGGCTGCCAGATTGGACGATTTATCGTAGTTTTGGGTGGAGAAAATAGCAAAATAACGATTTGATGATTTTTTCCTTAAAAATTATTTTTTCTTTTAAGAGTTGAGTAAACAAGTTATTTGTACGAAATTTTTACACAGTATGAAGAACGATATGATGATTAATTCTGCATCATTAACTCAAAAATTAAATTTTTAGAGCTTTGAACAAAGGAAGGTGTTAACACTTTTGTAGAAGCAACCAAAATAAACTCATCAAATTTTCATGTTGTTTTTGTAAATATTGTATAACTGTAACCATCAAGTAGCTGATGGTGCAGCAAAACCAAACAAACAATAAACAAACGTATAAAAAAAATAATATTTTGTAGTAAAATTTCATTGAAATAATAAAATGTCTTCTCCAATATTCAGTTTTATTAGTACACATCCTTTTTTTGCAACTTTCCAATTTTTATTATTAACTCAACAGTTCAATATTTTTGCTTGCATTTTACTTATAGTATCAGTGTAAACATGAAAAATACCTACAACAGACTCTTGTTCTCTTTTTTTAAACACGGAGAGGATTTCATAATATTTTGATTCTACAAAGTCGTAATACTTTGTATTACCGTGTAAAGACACCTTTACATGTTAAAACAAACGATTAGATTTAGACGATTTCTCAAATATGAAGCAACGATTTCTTATGTATTATCGGGATTTTGACAATTTTCTGCTGTTATCTGGCAGCCCTGGTTTTGTGATAGCGTCGCTAGTCAGCTGTGTATAAAAAATCATAAGCGCGGGAAATAGTTAAAAATTGTGAAAAAGTTAAATAATTGAGAAATTGGTGATAGTAGTGTAAATTTAAATAAAGAAATATAATATATAGTTATGTTAGATAAAGTGAAACATGTGATTTTAGTGTTGTCCGCTAAAGGTGGAATTGGCAAATCCAGTCAGCTAACAGCTGGCCTTAGCATTATGAGAAAGTGGTCACAAGGTAAAGTTTGGCAAACATGTAGTGCACTTCCTCCATGAAACTACAAAAATTCTTTGTTTTTCTTATTACATTGCAGGTAGGAATCTCAGATATATGTATGTTTGTGTAGTTTGGAAGGGCGGTGTATACATAGATACATATATGTATATAAATATCAATGTGAAGATGGTTGGGTCCTTATATGTTTTTTTTATTAAAATCGCGCAATGACATGGACCAAAAAAACATGATGATAAAACAATTTCTAACTGATGTCAAATGGGACGATTTAGACTACTTGATAATTGATTCACCACCGGGTACCTCAGATGAAGATAATGGTGAAGTACGATGCAATTACGTTGTTATTGTAACTTCACATCAAGGCGTTGCCTTTGATGATGTGCGAAAAGAAATTACATTTTGTAAAAAAACCGGCATTCATATTTTAGGTATTGTTGAAAATATTAGTGGCTTTGTTTGTAATTACTGCGCAAATTGTACCAACATATTCTCTTCCGAGGGTGGTGTTGATTTGGTTAAATTAGTTGGTGTTCCTCATTTGGGAACGTTACCAATTGATCCGCGTTTTAGCCTCTTCAGCGGTACCGCACACTCAAACCTAACAGAGTTGCCTGTCTCTAGTACAACTTCTACATTGAAGAAGTTAGTTGATAAAATTGCTACGTAATTGACGTCGTAACTGTTACAAGTGTAAATACATACTATGTTGAAAAAAATTACATACGGGCCTGTTCTGAAAATCACAGTGATTTCAAATCACGGTGATTTCAAATCACGTGATTTCAAAAGTAAACTATTAATAGCTGGGTTTTTATTGCGTTTTAAGTTGTTTTCATTTATAATAGAATATTTTCTTCTAAGTTCCAAAGATATAAATCGTGAAATTTGCAAAAGCAATGATTTAGCTTTTATTAATTTTTTGAAATCGCCGTGATTTGGCATGTCGTGATTTGCAGAACAGACCCGATATATTGCATATTGTTCTCACTACAAAAACCAACGTATGTAATTGAAAATAAAAAGAAAAATCATTTTGTAGCCTTTTGGGTGAAAAAGATGAATTTTTGGAAACACCAACAATTTTTGAAATTCATCGCTATAAAATTTTTTAGAAAGAGCTTGAGAAGTCAATATTTGAAGACATTTTCTTTTGGACAAAAGCTTTTTTAAATTTATCAATAATACAAGAATAATATAAAATATGTTTTATCTAAAGTTGTTTTTTTTAGTCTTACAATACTTTTATAGGGCATTTACATCAGCACAAAATCTAGCATATTTTGATTAAGTTTACACTAACTTTTTTTTTGACATTTATCAAAATTTTTTTATCCAAAACAAAACCCATCAACTGAATTGTTTCCAAAATTACAACCAAACAACTGCAATGTAGCCAATTCACAAACTCTAAAGCAGACCCTAGCTAATTCACTCACCTTTTGTTGTACTGGATAGTAAGGAATAAATAAAAACAAGGGCGCGTAGTGCTAGTCAAAACAAAGTACACTTTAAGAAGTTGAAACCAGTATTAGCATACAAAATACTGGTTTTAAGTATTTAAAGATTTTTATTAGATTTCCTAAAAATCTGAAAAATTAGATTTCGTTTTGTATGGCAAATCTGGAAAAAGCAGCTTGATTTAGCTCGAAATCTCGAAAATACTATATGTAAATGCACTATTATATTTAAGAAAATAAATAGTTAAATTAAAAAAAATGGATACATACCTACATATGTATGTATTTAATAACAAAAATTAAAAATTTAAAAAACGGCCGAATATATCTAGGGAAGATGTGATATCTTCTAAACTGCTGGACCGATTTTCTTGCAACATAGCTAAGAAAAAAAAATTATCAATACAAAAAATATTTTACAAATAACTTCTTTTTATTTTTTTGAAATTTTGTTTTTTTAAATACAACTTTAAACGATACAAGGCTTGTGAATTCAATTACTTTATTTTAAATAATAAAAAAACGTCGAAAAAAGCAACAATAAAATTTTAATATTTTTTTAGATGTCAAAAACGTCCTGAATTTAGCAGAAATTTATTTCCTTGAAGTTGAACTGATTTCTGAAGGGCATTTGTTTAATGAATATTTCTTTAACTTGATTTATTTAATGTTTTTAAATTATTGAGATGTCCATCTTTCTTCCAACGTTTGATTGAACGCCCTTTTTACTCACTATGCAATTTCGCCTCTTTAATATGTATATTTGTTCTTTTTATATTAGTTTATAAATTATGTATGTATGTATGTATGTATGTATGTATGTATATACTGTACATTTGATTGCTAGTTTTGTTGCTGCAATTAAAGATATTTTCAAGTGCATCATTTGTCTGATAAATTCCTTTTTTCGATAATAATTCAGTGAACAGGGCGTCTAGTCTGTACTTTGAAACGAAAGGAAATGCTTCCGAATTGTAATGATAATAATATACATACAAATTCGAAGGCATTTTGTTCGCTTCTAAATACACACAGAGTAGACCTCCTGGCAATTTGAAATTTATGAAAAATAAATCAAACTGCTTGAAATACAAATGGATTTGGGTGCTTTTTTTCTTATTTGATTAGACAGTACTTCTGATAAATTTTTATGGAAAAATGTTCGAAAATCTCAAAATGATTTCAGAAATGCAACTTCATTTGCTCTTTAAAAAGCCATCAATACCACCATTTCTATATAGTGGGATACATGTATTGAAGAATGAAATTTAGTGGTCCAGCTCAATTGGGGCCAATACGATGATCCCTTTGTGCTTTGGATACATGTAGAATACTCCTATTTTCCACAATGACCACTTTTCGTTCAAAAATAGGACATTTTCTAAATTAAGTTTCTGTATTTTTTTGAGTGTCTGCTAGTTAAATTTATCTTCACACACATTTTTCTCTTTAATATTTCGACTGATTTCTAATTTGTATTTCAAAAACATTTTCAAATTTCCCTCAAAATCACAACGAATTTTTACGAAAGCGAATGCAAATACTTACAATACATTCTAAAATCTCATGATACTCACCCGTATTGCGTATGTCGGAAAATGTTGTCCTAGATTAAAGAAAATTTGTCCACGTTTCCTTTAATATAGTACAAAATTCTCGCAGGCGAGTATTCGACTCGACCAACGCAGACTGGTGAATAATTTTGTATAAGAACATGAACTTGTAGTGTATACATAGATGTACTACATACAGCATTTTATTTAGGCCCTTATTATGATTTACTACTTAATTGATAGTTGAGTTGTAGTTACCAAATCTTTATTATGGATTACAACTTTTTTCACCATGAGGTTGTTTTTTATCAGTTGTATTTTGGTTTTTATTTCGACTAGTGTATTAGTTTTGCTTCATTATTCCAGACGCCAACCAATCTCATTTGTCAACCAATATTGTTGTCATGTTCATAAAACATAGAATCTCAAGAAAAAATAGTATGGACTAAACTAAGAACTTTTAAAATATTTCGCTATGGCTTCAAAAAACATAGCATAGATAAGAACCTTTTCTTTGAATTAATCCTCTTGAGAGAAAAATAAAATTTTCTTTTTCCATTAGGTTGTATGTAAATTGAAAACATTATGACTACGTTGTAATAAGGGAGCGATATGTATGTATATCGCAATTGTTCCTTTAAATAAGATCAACTGAAAATTTACAAATTCATTCTCAGTAGAGGCAAACAACTATTTTTAAATATACAACTGCATGTTTTTACGTAAAGCTGGATTCACCCATTGTTTCGGAACAACATTTTTCGCCAGCGAAAATGCATAGAGTTTACTTGTAGTAAACATTTGACATTTATTTTTTTTAGCGCAATTGATGAAAAATTTAAAATAAAGGGTGGGGATACCACCCTTTGTAAAGAAGAAATATGGGAATTAATAATGGAATATGATGTCGGGCAAATGTGCACATTTTCCAACAAAGATCCGCTTAGTTGTTTCTAGTTTGTTCACGTATACCCAGTCTTTCAAATTAAAATTCACAAATTTCACAAATAAAATTCTTTTTTCAAGACTAGCGTTCATCGTTAAAATTTCTCATTTTTACTAAATAAATGTCAAAGGATGACGGCTCAATTCTTGACATTTTATCTTTTGACAGCAAAATGTTCAGTTCGCCGCACTTTGATAAAAATAGGATGAGCATAACTACATACATATGTATGTGTATATATTTGAAAAACATTAAACTTTTATAGGCGTGATTCAGCCCCCATTTCTGCACACTATTCCCTCGTCTTAATTATTGTTATTTCATATTAGTATTCTTGAAATAAAACACATGGTACATATTTTTTTTTAATAATATTTTTAAAAGTTTATTTTTATAACTTTATTCATCATTTGTTTTTCATTTTTATTATTTGGTTTTAAATTTCTATAAAGTATATAATATATAATCTGCATTTTTAATTAATATTTTTATGTTTTTTTTTTGTCATTTTATTTGTTGTATAATATATAATTAATAATTTTTGTTTGTTCATTATTTTAGTTTTGTATTTGTTATAAATTATTTAATTAATAATGACTTCATAAAAAGGTTTTTCGAATTTGATAATTCTTAAAAAGGAAAACAGTGTTATTTTATTGAAAATACTCAATTACGTTGGACAACTTAAGAATTTTTTATGCATGTTTTATTTATAGTTTACGAAATGAAATAAAAAAAGTATTTTATATTTTATATAAAGTTTAATAGAATGTTGTCAATATTATGTATATAATTGTTTGGTATTTATTTAGTATTTTGGTTTAGTATTTATTAAAGATTTTTTTTTTCAATTTTTAAGTTTGTTTTTTTTTTATTCAAATTTTTATTTTGTTTATGAGTTCAAATTTTAAGTTAATTTTTATTATGTGTTATGGGTTTAAGTTTATTGTGATTTAAATTATAATTTTTATTTTGTATGTTTATTATGTATTACTGTTTGTAAAAAAAAATTAATTAATTTTATTAATGATAATAATTAATAATGGTAATAATTATAATTGAATTTATAAGTTTTAATAATAATGATAATCATAATTTTAATTTTATATATCTGACCAACTTTTCTACCATGTTTTTTTTTTGTTTAGTTTTAGTAATAATTTTTCTATTTACAAGTAGAAAATATTTGACCATATTATTTTAAATACTTGTATTATTCGGTGTTTGCTTTCATCCATTTTTTGTTTTTGTTTTGCTTTTGAATGCCGCCTGTACAAACATGCATTCGTATGCAGTTTAAATTTTTAAATTATTTGTTTTAATTATTATTTGTTCAACTATTTGCTTTTAATAATTAATAATTAATAATAATAATAATAATGATAATAATCATATAACTTGTAATTATTATTTTTGTTTTAATTAATTTTGGATTTTTCCTTTCCAGCTTTCACTATTTCTTCCCTTCTATTCAGTTTATTTTTATTATTATTTTCTTTACGAGGATGTGGTTTTCTTTTAGTCTATTATTATTTTTTCACTTTTGTAATACGATTTTTTCTCTTTTAAACACTATTTTCCCTAAGGACTTTTTATTTTCAATAATTTATAAAACAAAATGGAATTATGTATTTGTATAATGTTTATTTTTTTTTTGTATGTTTCTTTTTAATATAATTATAAGTTTAATATATTGTTATATTTATCAAATTAATAATAATTGAATGTGAGTGAGATGATTTTGGTTTATTAATTTTAATGACAACGACAAAGAGGAGCTGCACTTGTGAAGGTCTAGGTTTTACACAATGGGTTTCTTTGTTTGTTGTGGATTCCCTTTTTTTTTCTTAAATAAAACAAATCGCTAAAGTTAATTTAAAAAATCAATGGTATATAAATGTGTGGAAAAGTTTCAAGCATACACCAATATCTCTCTCTAACGTACATATGGTCATGTTCTTTGTAATAATAATAATAAGATCTTTGCAAAGTGTTTCAATTCTTAAAGTTCTATCATATGCATTGATATAAAAATTCAAGTTTGTTGAGATATGTACATGTATAAATTGAGATACTGGTATAAATGCCAGAACAGAATTTAAAAGTTTAATATGTACTTAGACTTACGTCTCTCTCCAGCTATGTACCTTCATAAGAAGTTTCAATTCTAATAACTCTGATGCATCGTATGCCTTTTAGAATACATACATGTGTATGTATTTGCATATGGATTTTAAAAAAGCTTTTGAAATCTTCAGAGTTAATGACAGGACTGTTGTTTACGGTGTAATAACTGATTTTGGGTTCCATATGCATAAAATTAAAAAAGCAAAGCTTTATGCTCACAAAAGTCTGCGTGCGATTAGATTACATGATATTTTTTATTTTATTTTTTTCTTCAATACAAGTTGTCAATCCAACGTGGGCCAGGCCGTTAATAAAATTTGATGAAATTTATTGCACGAAACTTTCAGGGCAATTATGAATAAAACTCCCAGGGAAATTTCTCCCTTTTCCAATTAGAATTTTTTGTTTTCCCTATCACTTGCCATTAGTTGGAATTGTTCCCTGGGAAAATTATTTACTAAAACGAGCACCAAATAAGAGAGTTATATGAAAAAAAAATTAAGCAGCATAAACATTCGAACATTTTTTGGAATTTTTTATTTGATTAAACCCCTTGCTTTGCAACTCGGTATAGCTAAATCTCTATCACTAAAAAAAAGTCTATAAAGTCGATTTTCCGCTACGAATGCAAACGTTTATTGCTAAATCAGGCAATAACTTCAACAAAAAGATCTCACATTGTCATGGTATACAGGGTAGGAACGTAGTTCCTTACGTTAGAAGTTGCCCTTTACCCCCCGGTGAGTTTATTTTTGATAAAATATATAGCGTTTGTGTCCTTCCAGACTCAGGTCTACCCATGTTTTGAATTTCATCAAATCGGACAGATAGTTTCGAAGAGAAAGAAATTTCCCTTTACCTCCGCACGTGCTCCTATTTTAGAAAAAATGTACAGCCTATGTCTTCTTTTAGACTCAGATCTACATATCTGTTTTGAATTTCATTAAAATCGGATAGATTGTTTCAAAGATAAATAAATTTCCCCTAACTTGCACTCGTGGTCCTAGTTTTAAAAAACAGATGATCTATGTGCCCTTCTAGACTTAGATATATCTATGTACCCAATTTCATCAAAATAGCTCACTTGGGTCCAATACGATGATCCCTTTGTGCTGCCTGTAAGTTGAAAGTGTAAGAATAAGGGGAAAGACGGAGAGTATAGGGAGGATATAGATGGAGAGGATATAAATGAAGAGTTTCTGTAGAATGAGAGAGAGTAAAGAAGAGGAGAAGTGGGACAGGAGAGGGTCTAGTACATACACATGCCATAGAGGAAGGCTAGCGGCCATACCAGCCGCTGCTCCTAATGTATAGACTTAGGTTTCTAAGTCCTATTTCCGATAGCTCGGACAGGCTATTGAAGGATATTCTGCCAAGGAAGTGCAGACGGTGATCCTCCAAAGCAGGGCAGAAGCAGAGAAGATACGAAATGCTTTCCTCCTCTTTCTCATCATTGCAGCTGTAACAGTAATCATTATACGAGAGACCCATACGTTTAGCGTGGGTTCCGAATATGCAGTGGCCTGTAAGTGTGGCCAAGAGATTCCTCAGGTGTTTCCTTGTGAAGATAATGAGAGGTTTTTGGTTCTGTTGATATCTAGACGAGGCGAAAGGGTTCTCGATATAACGCAGGTAGGCTAATTGCGCCATCTTTCCTGAGCTGAATTTAGACCACTTATCAAAGTCACGAACCTTTTTTTTTTGGTAAAGACAAAAAAAAAATCTCCATATTGGAGATTCCCAAAAACTAGACTAAAAATCCCCAAAATCCGAGGAACACCCTGGCATATCGCACGAAAATTACGGCACCACTAAACTTTTTTTTTTAACACTATACAACCCGCGAAGCGATTAGCTTTTCTGCGGAAAGCACCCAGGATCTATGGCGAGAATAAAACTCTCGACCTCTGGACTGAGAAGCTAGGATAGTTCCAATCAGTCACAGAGGCACCCTGTGCAGTGGCAGTACCATTATGCCATGTAGTTGTTACCCGCACCACAAGGAACTTACGCCGAAATTTTCGAATGTAGCTTTAGCTTTACCGAATTACCGTATTAAGGGGGCTGGCTGGTTTTCTTTTTCAAGCCTTCCATTTTGACAAATAAAAAAGTTTCAGGCAACTAACTGCATGAAAACCTTCATAGTGTAAATTCAGTCTTACACATTTTTTTCGCCTTCGTGAACATGAAATAAATTAAATGCTAAAAAAGAAAACCCACTTCTTTCTTACTACTTTTTTTCTACATACATACATATCGAAATAAATTTTTAGATTTTCTTATTCTTACATGAATGATCTTTGACACACTTGCAGTTTTGTTTTCCTTTTATTCCCAACTATAGTTCCAACCAAAAGGATTTTTGACTCGAAAGGAAAAATCTTTGGTTTTTCTGAAATTCTGGATTTTGTTCAATTCTATGCCTTCCTTAATCTTTTTCATTTCATTATCATTTCATCATTAATTGTTGCTTTTGGTATATACTAAAGTTTAATTTAATTTTATTATTTTTTGTTGGATTTTATTTTTCTATAAAAAGTTAAAGTTTTAAACTCCTAAGTTTTTGTTGTTGTTGTTGTTGTCTATATAAGATTATAGTATATATATAATTATATAAATCTTATGCATAAAAATGTAATTGCAAATATCCCTTGCTTGTTTTGTTTAATTATTATTTAATTATTCATTTAATATCATAAATAATGTGTGTTTCAGTGTAGATTTTTGAATATTTCTGTTTATTATTTCCTGTATGTGTGTATGTGTGTGTCTGTAACGTTTATTACGAAATATGCACTAAAAATAATTGCTTAATATAAATTAAATTGTTTATGCATTTGACTATAAGGAAGTAAAAAATTAAAAAATAAAATCATAATAATCTAATACACACATTTCTTTTGGCAGAACAATTTTAGTTTTACTATTTTAATACATACTATTTGTTTTTGTTACATTTGTTGGAAACTTAAAAATAATGTCAAATGAAATTTTTATAGGAGCTCTTACGCTCATTATTACTTTGTTTGACGTTGTGTTATTCTAATTACGTTAGATCTTCAAAATGTATATTCCTCGTCTTAATTCGATTATGTTTTGTAAGACTTTAACAATATTTGGCATGTGGGTCTACTCCATTATTGTAATGTTAATAACATACAAATTCGAAAGCATTTTCTTTCGTTTCGAAATATAGAGGAAACCCTCCGGTACTCCTTGTGTTCCTTCTCAAAGCAAAGTTTTACATAAGGCAACTCCATCAAATCAAATAATCGTTAGTCAGGTATGTATTTCATGCCTTAGAATATAAACCAAGGCATGAAATGGCATATAAACTAAGTCCCGTTATAGTAACATTTAAGGGTATATTTTGCCCCCTGTTTTGCGGACTAAAAACAGTATCATGTAAGATTAAATAAATGCATTTATAGCTGTGCTTTATTTCTATCATTTTAATTGTTCAGCTTGATTCTATTCAGAGGCTTCATGTAAAATTTATTGATGTATACTTTTGTAGATAACTAGCTTAACCCCCGATTTGCTTTGTTACCCCCTCGCCGCTCCCTAATTAAAAAAACCTTTTCCATATGCAAAATTTTTTTGAAAGTTGATTCGCAAAGTTACTTGATAATCAATTTTTGGGGCGGGCACTTTGCTTCACGCCCACCCGAATGTTGTTTGTTGGACCTTTACCATATGCAAAAAAAAAGAAAAAAATTTATCCACAAACGGCAAAGCAATGTGATAATCCAATTTTTTGACGGGGCAATTTTGCACCCGTACCTCCAGATGGGCCTCTTCCATATGCAAAAAGCATTTTGAAATTTGGTCGACAAATGACGAAGTTACGAGGATTTAATGATCAATTATTTGGCGTGGGGGATTTGCGACACATACCCCAATAAAAAAAATTAGTGGAGCTCTTCCATATGAAAAAAGAGGTTTGAAAATTGGTCCACATATGACGAAGTTATGGTCGTTTATATTATAAAAGCAGTTAAATACTATGTGGAAAGAGTAACACAATTTAAAACAGTGGGCGTAAAAGTGGGCGCAGTTGAGGCAAAAAAGGTAGCCTTTAATTCAATCTAGTGTCCAAGTTAAATGTTGTGAAAATTTCAGGAAGATCGGTGCAGAGCTCTGGTCTCCTATAACGTAAGAACAAACGAACAAACACACATTCCGTTTTATATATGGGCAATTAAACTTGTATTTCTGAACAACGTGACTCGAGTTTTCTTAAAATTGTACCTAACGTATAGCTGCTTACGGCCTACACAAATACGAGTATATAAAGAAGTAAAAAAAGTTTCCTTTTCTTTAAAAAAAAAACAATCATATTTGCTTGGTGTCGCACGCTACAAAAAGTTGACATTCCTGTGGAAATGGCCATTTATAGATTTCAACCCATTATATTTAAGAGTACTTTTTTGTTTAATTTTTAGCAGAGTTCCTTTAGAACTCTAAAAACTTTCAATTTCGTTTTCATATCGTAAGCTTGGATATTTCTATAGAAATTTTGCTCATTTTCCTTTTTATTGACCCAGAAAGAGCTGCGAAATTCAAGCATTGTATATCTTGTGCCTTTAAAAGAAGTTCAACTCAAAGTTTAAAAATTCTCAGTAGATGCAAACAAATCTTTTTATTTTCTTATATATATACTCTTATAACGCAAAGACAGATACAATTGAATTTTTTTTGGAGAAAGATTTAGAGAAAATTATGTAAGATGCTATGAGCTTTGTATATAATTTTCTCGAGTTGAGTAGGGCAGTGACCGGCGAGTCGTCCTTGAATTTACTTTTCTATTACGTATGTATGTGTACACACGCATTGTAGAGAACTTCGATGTCTAAACAGTGGCTTAAAACTGGTACCACGGGTGTGGTTGCCCCTAGAGCAGGGCTTCTCTAGAAGTTGGATGTGTGTAATGTGTCGGCATGGTCCTTTAGTGAAAGGCAGATTTGGTCTAACTCCACGGTGTTCAATAGTGATGTTCACCAGTTAAAGTAGGTACTGGATTGTGTTCGACTCGGGCCTTCTGGCTCTCCAATATGAGTGGTAACGCTGTGCTGGTACCTGAGCAAGGTACTTGCTCATAGTGCAGGGATATAGTTATTCAAAGATTGCAACCTATCTGTTCTTGGTAAGTCACATGGTGCTTTCTAATGTTGCATGGGGGAGATGGTTAGCCGCTCACCTTCACCCAGTGCTTAGACCACCGTGAGATAAGGCTGTAAAGGCAGGTGCTCACGTTAATCTGAAACTCATCTGTCTAGCTTAAGCATTCAAACAGGAGAAAGATATCAGCCAATGACCGGCACTGCGACACCTGATGGATATTGCAGAAGCCCGCCTAATATCACCTGAACACAGAGACTCATAATGAAAAACACGTCTTCTACTGTTACAATAATTGTCCTCGAGATTTAACATTTTAAATTAGTGAAATGAGACGAAATTATACTGGCAACACCGGTTCGTTTGGAAGCTCTTTTAAATTTTTTATCGTTTTTTTTTTTGTAAAGTAGGAGAAAGCATTGATTTGGCCGAGATATGATCTCTCGTCGGTGTAAAAGCTCAAAAGCTCTTTTGTGTCAAAGTTTGCACATTGTGCATATCGCTTCGACATAGCTGTTTTAGAAGAACAAGTGCGATATGTATAGTGGAATCCGTAGAGTAGATTTTGATTAAAAGATTAGTGGATCTTGCATTCTTCTTCTTCTTCACCAAATGTAAGACCCGTTTTCCACACGCAAAGTTTAGTTTGCAAAGCTTTAATTCAGCTGGATGAGAGAGACACCTAAGAGACAATTAAGACTTTGCAAAGTAAACTTTGCGTGTGGAAAACGGGTCTAACATATTTATAAGAATTCTTCCTTCGGCTTATACATAGTTTTCTAATAAGCGATCATTTGATTTGAAAATTTAATTAATTTGTCATAATATTGGAAATTCTTTTACTGAAGTCATCTTTGGTAATTTTATTTTTGCTTACTTAACAAAATTTAAAGAATTTGCATATGCACTCAATTTGTCTAATAACACTCTGATTTAATTAGAGTTAGATATTTTATAATGTTTGTATGTTGTTTTTATTTTTAAATTAAAATTAGACTAGATTTTTTTACAAGCGTGTATTTTTGCTTAATTTTTGTTTATTAATGAATATATTAAAGGACTAGACTTCTATTTTGTTAATTTATTAAATTTTTTCTTTCTTCTTAATAAAAATTAAATATGTATTATTTTTTATAACGCTGAAAATTTTCTAAAACTTGTTATTTATTTTCATTAATTAATTTATTTGTTTTTAATACAGTTTAGTGAAAGAATTCTTTTCGTATTTTCTTAAAATATTTTCAATTAATATTTTGTTTTGTATATAAGCTGATATGGTTTTATAAAAGCCGCAGTATTTAAAAAAAAAATTCTTAGAATGTTTTTACTTTTCATATATAAAAAAAGGAAAAACTAAGATAATAAAATATTTGTAAAAAAGAGTATTATAAAACAAACCAGTGTTGAAATTTCTAAGGAATTATTTAATATTTTTGTTTTTTTTTTGCGTCCCTGTGTCTTTATTTTATTTATATATTTTTAATAATATTTCTTATATAAATTTTATTTATTTTTTTCATATTCCGTTTTTTATTTATCGAAAACTACCGGTTTTATTTTTTTAAACTATTTTTTTGTTTAAATATTTATTTTGAAACCATTTTACTAATATTTTCATTTCTTAATTTTTTTTTTAGTTTTCATTTTTACTAATTTTGTGTTTGTTTTATTATTTTTGTTTTCGTTATTACATTCTGTTTATTTTTTTTTTAAATATTATTGTTTTGTCTCAAAAAGTGCAAAATTGTTTAATAATTGTTGTTTAAAGTTTCTATTTTATTTTTGTTTTACATTCTATTTAATAAATTTTAAATTTGTGTTTCAAATGGTTTTTGGTGAAATTATACGTGTGAAAAATGTATGTAGTAAATGTTTTTGTTGTTGAAGTGCATTTTTCATGATTTTTCTTCTTTCTTTTCATATTAGGTGGGTCATAGTTTAGAGGAATTTCTGTGTATACGTTTTTTGTTGTTGTTGCTGTTGTTGAAGAGAGTTCATAAAAGGGGAAATACATAAATGAAAAACAAGTTTAAGACTAAGAAAATTATTTCGTAACAGTTTTACGGAGCGAATTGATAAATTTTACACAAGCAAGGTTTGGTTTGGTTTGCAAAGTTATGAGCAAAGCGAAATGATACCAGTTAGTCTCGATTTGCAACTCTGCATATTTGCTTTGTATATTTGTTAGTGTAAAATTTCCTGCTGTCAGAATATTTCTGACCGTTTTGCTTTAGAGAAATTATCAGCTGATCGTCAGCTGGTGAATTGAGATCAGCTGGAGAGTAGGGGAAATAGATGGGATATTTTTCCCCTCCTCTCCCACAAACTTTGCGTCTTACAATCAGGGCTGCCGTTTTTGGTTATTTCTAACCAAAAAGGGTTATTTTTGCTTTAATGTGGAGATGTGAATATTTTTCTCAATTTGGTTATTTTTTTGCCAAAATTATGATACACATGTATATATTTTTTATGTTATATTTTTTAAGCTTTTATGTTCTTAAATTTTTAGTATTGCTAACAAGGCAACTGAAAATAACACAGCTGTGACTAAAATCGCTAGTGCATCCACCTGTTATGAATTCGCCTTGATTGCTACTCACTTGTTTCCAATACTTTAACAACACTGTCAACAGCTTTTAAGGCTCAGTTACTCGACTGTACTGTAAAGTGACTGCAACGTAGGAAATAGCTGATCGATAATTTTATATGAAAAGTGCGTTACGTTACATTACATCTCTATAACCATTTGAATTACTTTTCACATAATACTATCGATCAGCTGTTTCTTACTGTTGCTGTTACTTCACATTACAGTCGGCTAACTGAACCTTTAATTTTACTAAATGATCGCAACTCTGTACTACAGAAATGACACGTCTTTTGTAATGGCGGCAACATTCAATTAAAATATTTTATAAAGTAAATTTATATAAAGAATATGGAGGTAAGTTGTTGTTTGTGTAAAAATACTGTTCGGCTGTCAAATACAAAAACTAAACGTGTGAAGAAAAACAAAATTCAACAATTAAACGGAAAACTAGACGAGAAAAAATTAATCAGCTGCCGACTGGCATATCCCATACAAATGAGCATTGAACCATTGCTTGCAAGTCAGCTTCATGTACCTTGATTTCTTGTTGTAGTGATGCCCAAAGTGTATGTATTTTAAATGTTATTTAATAAAAATGTTACATATTGAAATTTGGTTATATTTTTTCTCATTTGGTAAATTTTAAAGCGAATTTTGGTTGTAAAAATTTTTTGGTTGTGGCAGCACTGCTTACAATATCAGTGACCAATTGGAAACCCTTAATTCGATAGCTAGATAATTCTGTTCTCGTCGTCAGAACTCAAGACAGACGTGTGACTCTTTGCTTTTGGTATTTAAAATATAACAAATTCTAAGCAGAAGTTCAAGATTAATCTTATAGTGGAAGTGGATAGACAAATGTCTTATATTAAAATAAGTTACAAAAATGAAAAGTTCTAAAGTCTTTTTATCTTATCATTTGCTTGCTTTTAACTTATATCCGCTAATTGTGAAACTAGGAATGTTTGTACCGAGCAGGTGAATGCAATGCGTTCCCAACAATGAATACTTATTTACTCACGAATTCGCACACCGTACACTTGTAAGCTTTTGTTTGTTTTGCGAGTATTCTATTTTTCTCCTTGCGTGGGTCTCATACACGTTGCAAATAGTTGTATAACTAATTGTGTGATCGAGTGACGCCTGAGTCAAAAGAACTGATAATAAATCTGTGGACTTATTATGTAATTCGTTTCGAAAGAAAACGCTTTCGAATCTCTATGTTATTCGAAAGCAAAACTGTTCGAATTTGTATGCTATTCGAACAGTTTTGCTTTCGAATCGAATTACACAGTAACCTCCCCCGTACCTTCTGAACTGCTGATCCAGTTACAACATGATGTCTGTAAAAAAAGTTCGAACATGATTCAGAGGCGGTAACTTTTGGGTGACACTTTGTTATAATACAAGCTTAGATACATATGTACATATGTATGTATTGCCATAGTTGACTAGCTCGTGTTATGAAATTTTTTTACCAATCTGTAAAGACAGCACTACCCTAATACAACTTATCAGATTTTAATCAAGAGTCCTTATGCAGGTGAAGAAGAATGACGTCCAAGGCAGCCTTATGCCCCGAAATAATACTCAAAATCAAACGAATAGGCCAAGTAGCTTCAACAAATGTATGTTTAGTGAAATTGCTGGATCATACACCCATTTCTACAAGTTAGGTTAGATTGAAAAGAAGGGCAAGCAATCTTGAAACAATCTATTACGAATTACACTTGTGCTCTTAGAGCATGTTGTGTTAAAAAAGTAGGGGCGTTAGTTCCCCATTTAGAAAATGAAAATCTATCACACGTGGTTAGTTTAAGTAAAAGTTGCTAGTTGGCTATAAGCAACCAAGTAGAATCGTGAGATTCAGTTTTGATGTCGGTTTGTTGGTTTTTCTCAATATATTTTCTTAAATTTTTAAAATCTGAATCCGGTATATTTTCCATATAGCATATATGTCTTTTGAGTTGACTGAATGCTGTGTGTGTGTCTCATCTTCTGGGCAAGCTCTTCCAAACTATTTTGCATACTTCCTTTTTATTACCATTATAGTCCATTCTCATTTGATATTTGTAGCATTCGTATGATTTTAGTAAATTGAAAATGTGTTCAAATTATGGAATATAAAAAGTAACAATTATAACAAATAAATTTGTCTCTGCAGCTCAGTTGTACAACCAGTTGGATCATGTATAGGCTCCATTTTATAACAATCTAACTCCAATTTTGATGAATCGAACTATAATTCTGGCCTCAGTTGCCTCTAGCAGCAGTCAAACCTCCTCAACTTTCATTTTGTCAAAATGATAACTGACCCTTAAGAATTTCCGACAAGTGACTCAAGAAAATACGACTATACGACTATAGTTGGTTAATTATATATAGTTATATTACTGTTATTCCGATATTCGGCACTAATTGTGTTGGCAGCTCTATCAGAAAACAAACAAAAGCAATGTTTTTATTTCTCCGATACTGTTTGAAATATTTTTTTCTTGACCAAAAATTAGAAAAAAAAAGAAATTGAGGATATAATATATTAAGCATGTTTTTCTTTTTTGAAAAGCTAAAAAAATAAAAAAGGAAACTTATTTCTCGTTTTTAAATACATACTTTTTTGTTTCTTTTTATGATTTTGGTTTCAAGTTTTCTTTTGATTTCAATTTCTAGATTTTATTGTTCATTTAAAGGTGCTCTTGAAATATTATTACTTTTTCTCTTTCTTCTATATTGTGTGTGTGTTTTTTTTTTCATATTCTGCAATTTTATTTGTTTATTTTTTAAAAGGGAAAATGATTAAAGAAATGTCTAAGAACACGGACGGAATTTTCAAAATGAATTCACCCATAAAATAAATACTATGGTAGAGGATTTCAAAACCTAAAATTTTAATTAAAAAAAATCAAATTTATTCAAACAAAACGCAAAATTTAAATAAATCGGCTTTGCTTTTGTAATTTTATTTGGTTGATTTTTTTGGTTAATTATTTTCATAACCATTTTATTTAATAATAATAATTATTATAATAAATATATATTTTTTGTTATTTACAGTATAAATTCGATTACTGTTTCTTGTGTGTGTGTTTTTCTATTTCATACTTTATTTTCTAAAAAACTACTTACATATTTTGTGGGTTATTTTTTCAAAACCTTCATTTGTAATATTTACAAAAAAAAAGAACGAAAAAAGTAAAAACTAAAAAATAAAAAAAAATTTGGTTTAATGTTATTATTATCTACAGACGAACAAACTTTTGCTTTAATGCGGGTTCGTTTAGTTTAATTAAATTAGCATGTTTTTTCTTTAATTTTTAATAATGTCTCATTATTATTATAATTCTTTTTAATTATTTATTATTTTTAATAAATGCACTTTCTTAGCTTGTTTTGTTTTTATATTTATTTTTATAATTTCAATACAAGCACTACCAATTATTGTTCAATGTATATTTTTATTTTCACACATAAAAATTCTTTTTTGTTTGTTTGTTGATTTTTTTTTGGTTCTATTAAAATTTTTGTTAGAAACAATGAAGCACAAAATTAGCAAACAAATTGAGAATTCTTAACAAAAGAAGAAAATATTTCTTTGTTCGAATGAGGATTGGAAGAGAGCGAGGGAGAGAGAAAGTGAATGGTTTATTTATAAAAATCTCACTTTAAGACACGAAAAGTTTACTTTGCCAAGTCTTAATTTAGCTGGGTGAAAGACAGAAGGTGGAATACTTTCTCCTTCTGTCTTTTTTTTATCTTTCTGTATTAAGACTTTGCAAAGTAAACCTTGCGTATAAGTGAGAAACCTATAAAAAAATAGGTATGATTTTAGTGAGGCGTTTCCAAAAATTATTTTCGTTTTAAAACCTTTTTATAAAAACTACACTTTTCATCAGAATTGTACTTTTTTTTTATCTAAAAACGCAATTCTTTATAAAATTTCTACTTTTTATAAAAATTATACTTTCTATAAAAATGTACTTTTAATAAAAAGCTACTATTTTCTGCAAAAGTATTTATTTAGAAAAGTTGGTTTTTATATCTAAAAAGCCAGATTTATAAAAATTTAACTCATTGTAAAAGTTATAATTTTTATAAAAAAAAAATATTTATTTAAAAAAAAGTAATCTTTTCTAAAAATTTTATTTTTTTTGGAAAGGTACTCTTTTCTCAAAGAGTACTTTTTATAAAAAGGCTAATTTATATAAAATATATAATTTTTTATAAAAGTGTTGCTTTTTATAAAAATGTACTTAAACAAATATAAATTGATTAAGAAAGGTACTTTTGATATTAAAAAAAATGTTTGATAAAAATTTTACTATTTGTAAAAATTGTACATAATAATAAATTTTTATAAAAAATTTTACTTTTTATAAAAATGTACTTCTTATAAAAAATTTAATTTTTTTATAAAAAGGACACTCTTTTCTAAAAAGCTTCCTCTTTATAGAAAGAAGGGAATTGTACTTTTTATGTAAAAAGCTACTTTTTTTATGAAGTACATATGTACTTTTTTATATACATAAGTCGTACTTTTTATAAAATTTATAAAATGCTTTAAAAAATTCGTTTTATAAAAAAAGAAAATATTTTTAAAATATGTACTTTTTATTAAAAGTGGTTCTTTTTATAAAAATTTTACTTTTTATGCAAAATATACTTTTTATATTTAAAAATCATTTTTGATAAAAATTTTACTTGAACTTATAAAATTTAATTTCTTTATAAAAATTTACTTTGTATAAAAAATTTACTTTTTATAAAAATTTAAATTTTTACAAAAAATTACTTTATATAAAAATTTTAATTTTTACAAAAATTTACTTTTTATAAAAAAAATTAATTTTTATAAAAAAATTGCTTTAAAAAAATACTCTTTCTAAAAATTTAGGGCTTTTTGTAAAAAAAAAAAAAAATTGTATTGAAAAAAGTTGAATTTTAAAAACAAAACATATATAAAATTTGTCAACGCCTAGCGTTGCGTTTTACAAAATTAGGCAATTAATTTTTATAAAAAGAGCTCTATTATCAACACGATACTTTTTATGTAAAAAGCTATTTCTTATGAAATATGTACATATGTATTATATATTTTATATTAGTGGTTCTTTTTATAAAACCTGTACTTTTTATAAAAATTATACTTTTTGTACTTTTTGGAAAAAGAAGGAACATTTTTAACAAAAATTACACTTTTTAAGGAAAGTTAATTTTTGAAAAAACCGAAATTTTTATTAGAAGTACAATTTTTTTTTTAAAGTACCACTTGTGTGAAGCATAGTAAAAATTATAAAAATTATATTTTTTGTAACAAATTATACTTTTTATAAAATTAAAAATTTTTTTTATTATTGAAAATTATAATATGTATTATAAAAATCATAATTTGTAGCAAAAAGTATAATTTTTACTATGCTTCATACAAGTGGTACTTTTTTTAATTGTACTTTAAATAAACATTTTGGTTTTTACAAAAATTTAACTTTCCTTAAAAAGTGTGCTTTTTGAAAAAAGGCACTCTTTCATAAAAAACGAATTTTAAAAAATATACTTGTTATAAACAATTATATTTTTAATAAAAAAAATATTTTTATGAATAACAGAACTTTTAAGTAAAAGTTTGCTTTCTTGAAAAACGTACTTTTTATCGTAGAAAAAACTTAAATTTTTTAAAAATATAATTTTTATAAAAATGTATTTTTTGTGAAACAGGTACGTACATATGTACATAAATATTTTTATTATCAGCCATGTTCTGAAAAACACATTTTTCCAATCATTAGTGATTTTAAAAGTAATAATGGTCCTGTATACGTTTTTAAAATCATATATGATAAATTTCTTTTAGAAATGATATTGATGCTCTATATAATAGAAAAATTAAAAAAAAGAGCGAACAAATATCTGCATGACCATCATTACTTTTAAAAGTGATTTGAAAAATGTGATTTTCAGAACATGCCTGTATAACTCAGTTACTTCTCAAAAAGAAAAAATATTTTTAAAAAATATACTTTTCATAAAAAGAAAATTTGCATAAAAATCTATTAATTATGCAAAATTTTATTTTATAAAATTTTAAAAAGTATGCTTTTTGAAAAATATACTCTTTATGAAAAATTTGGTTTTCATTAACAAGATATTTTTTATAATTTTTTTTTTTGAAAAAAAAATTTTAATTTTAAAAACGAAAATTTTTCAACACTCATTATTCTCCAATTACGAGAGAGATTAATAGTAATGCCTAGGGATGGGCAAATGAAAAAAATGTATCGATATATATCGTATCGATATTTTAGAACAGTATCGATATATATTTTTTTAAAACATCGATATTTCGATATATCGATATTTTTGCATACATATGTTGCCAAAATATTCCAAATCTAAAATATATACCGCCAAAAAGAGTTTAAGCAAGGCTTCATTAGTCTTTACTTTATGTTGCTGTTCTGTGCTGTGCCGTTCTATTTCTAAATTTTAATAGTTACTTCTTCTGTAATAAATTAGCTGTTTCTGACCAGAACGGTCACAGTTTTACACTAAATTGATGAGTTTTGTATCGTCCATTGTTATGTTTCAATATAGTGTTTATGTTTTTCTGGTAAAAATTAAATTTTTTTTAAATTCTTAAAGCACAATTATAGTTTATTTCTTAACGTTTTTATTTTATTTATGTTGCCACTTACAATTACTTACTAACGGGTTGTATAAGATCTATATAAACCAAAAAGAGTCAGCTGATTCGTAACAGAACAGAAAATAAAAACTAATTCTGCCTTTAGGCTTATACCGACACAATCCGAATTTGGCATTTAGCTAAGTTAACAAATAAATGTCACCTGTCTTAGTGGGGTCACCTTATAGATGCGTATGGGCTGTTATTATGAAATTTCTCATCTTTTTTTTCTTCGCATCGCTAGTAGTGATGCCAATATCGTAGTAAAAAAACAGCTATAGTTCTTAGAAGTATCGAAACCCGATACTCGTAAATAAGAATCGATGTATCGATATATCGGTTTTTGAAATATCGGCGATATATATCGATATTTATTTTCTCAAATATCGATATTTCGATATATCGATATTTTTTGCCCATCCCTAGTAATGCCTCCTAAAAATTTATCTGCTTGCAAATAACACAATTTCGATGCAAGCGCAGACACTGAAAAATGTCCTATCGTGCATTTACTCAAAAAAACGTTATAACTCAAAAGAATTAGTTTGCCAGAAAGCGAGTTTAAAAAAGTTTTCAATTTATGTACAACTTCATGCATAAAGAACATTTTATTTTGCTTTCAAGAGTTGCGTAAACAAGATATTTTTATGAAATTTTTTAAACGATATGAAGAACGATATGAAGATTAATTTAAAATTTTCGAGTTATGACGTTCTTTGAGTAAATAAACGATACTTATGTTGAAATATGTATATTCTCATTTTATTTCCTTCCCTTTGGCTCTCTTCTTCAACATTTAGAGAACATTTTAAACTCTTTAGGCAACCGAGTGTTAAAGGAAATGTTCAAACTTTGTTTGCTTTTTATAAAAGGCTTATTAATTAATGAAAAAAGAAATTAATTTTTGTTTTAAATATTTGTAGTTTTTTTTTCTAAGAGTAGGCATGTATATGTAATAATTGCATTTAGTACCCTGTATCCTATGTGATTTTTCTTGTGTTTTCATTTCAAATATTTTGCTTTTGTCATTTAATATATGAAAATTTAATATTTTCCTTTGAGATTTTCAAGTGTCTTCTTCTGTGTCTGTGATTTAATTTAAAAGCCTTGTTGTGTTATTTTTTTTAAATTTTTATGTTTGAATAAAAAGGCAAAAATTTATATTTTTTAATGCATACATTATTTCTTGGTTTATTATATGCAGCAATTTAAGAATTTTCCTTTGTTTTTCAATTAATAATTATAATAATAATAATAATAATCATAATAGTATATTTATGTTTTATGTCTTTATTATATAAAGTGCAAAATAGTTGTAAACCTTATAATTCAGAGGCTTTTTTGTATTTAATTTGTATGTTTGTTTTATGTGTTGTTTTTTTTTACTATTAATACTAATTTCAATTAATTGTATTTACAATTTTTTTTAGCTTAACTTTTAAAATGGACTAGTTTCTCTTTTTTATATTACTTGTTAATTCTAATAAATTATGTACATTCTATAAGAATGTTGTAAGTTTCTAAATTTAAAACTATGCATTTATTATTGAAATAACATCTAAATGTTTGAAGTTGTTGTTTATTTAATTAAATTTAAATTTGTATTGTATTTAAGTTTATAAGTGTACATTAACAGTGCTGAAGTATTTTGTCCTTCTGAAAGATTAAATTTTCCCCAAACTTTCTTTAAAAAAAAGCTAATAATTTCCATTAAACAAATTAAGTGTTATCAAAATCTATTAAGTTTTATTATAACAATTTTTTAAACTCTGACTGCCGGAGAAGAGACTTGCTTAGAAGAACTTTAACTTCTTTTGTTTAATGAAATATTTCTATTTATTTTTTTTTTAATATAAAAGAGAGGGAAAAACTAATCCAAGATTATCGACAACACTGTTTTTAAGGAACGTCAAAGATAACTGTATGGTTTATTATTTATTTACAAACTTACAAGTATATTTTTTTTTCTTAATATAAATTAAAATTTTATTTAAGAAACAATAGCATAAGAAAAGTCTAGAAACATGAAAAAATTTCGATACTCTTGTTAAAAGGAAAATTAGTTTTCGAAATTCAAGAATTATTTTATTTTGAAAGCAGGGGGAAAATATGTATGAAAATTTAATAAACTCTGTTCTCTTGTAAAACTGCATAAATTGGGTTTTCTTAAATGCAAATCGCACAAAGCAAATATTTTTTTATATCACTACTCCCTAAGGTATGCAACGAAAATTATTCAAGCTTTGTTTTTTTACATATTTTCCCCCATATTCATAAAAAAATAAAATGAATTTCAAATCCATTTTAGGAAAATTTTGTATGAAAAATTTTAAATAAAATACATTTTAAATTTTATGAATATGGGGGTTTCTATTTAGCAACGAACGAGCACCGAAAAAAATATTCCTCCAATCAACACTTTTAATTGAAAAAAAAATCAGTTAAAAAATAAAGATCTTGTTCATTATTATTATTTTTTTTCATTCATAAGAGATTTATAAAACAGTTTTTCATACAAAAATTGTTCTGTAAACCCTTTGAAAACCAAAACTATTTTTAGTAGCTGTTATCAGCGATTCCGCTCGCGTTTAACAACCGGTCTTAAAACTGGTTAAACAATCGAAACCCGAAACGACCATTACTCTAAACAACACAAAAAGTGTTTTTCCGAAAAAATCCTTACCAAATATAAAAAACTTGTTCCGAACCGAATGAAAAATATTCTATATATGACTCTGGTAATTCAGCTTTCCATTGGTGTAAGTTTTCAAAATCGGTTTAGCGGTTTGGGCGTGAAAGCGAAGCAGAACAACCAACTCACTTTTAAATTTCTAATATTAGTAAGAATGAACAAGGCAGTAAATATTTTTAACAAAAGTTTAATTGGCTGAATTAACGGCCTGTCCCACGATGTCACCAGAATTCGTTCGATCGACAACTTGTATTGCAAACAACAACAAATTTTCTAATGTTATTGTTGTTTGCAATACAAGTTGTCGATCGAACGAATTCTGGTGACATCATGGGGCAGGCCGTAAATCTTTAATGTCAAGAAAAATATATTTCGAAATGAATTTTTTTTGCAAGTTCTTACTTTTATTTTAATGTTCGTATTAATTTCGAAATGATTTTTTAGGAGTTGTAAATGACATTTCAGAATGTCTCACTCAATAGTCGACCCTGTTCTGTAAACAGATCGATTTGAAATCGCACGATTTTAGAAAACTAACTCCGACAATAGAAATATTTTTTTAGATTTTTTAAAAAATTTTTTATTGTATAGATTCTTAATCATCATATCTGAAAGGAAATTATCGTTTATGATTTCAAACACAATTAAAATTTTGTTTAATTCCTGCAAAAAACAAGTTTAATTGAAAATAAAACCAAAAAAATCAATTAAAAACGTATTTAAGTCAATTAAACTTTTGTTTAAAAATTTAGTTAATCACAAAGTTTAATTGCCTCAATGATATATTTCATTGATTTTTGGTTTTACTTTCAATTAAAGTTGTTTATTGTGAAGTAAAAAAAATTAACAATCTTGCGCCTGATTTTCCTTGATGAAGTAATGAAGTTTTCTAAACTTTGTAAAATTACTTCCTCGAATATACATTAATGCCAATTATGAAAAGAAAATTAGTTTTAAAAAATTGTTTACTAAATATTTTCGAAGAAAATTGAAGCAAATCTGAAACCTGAAAGACAGACAGAATCTTCCCAAATGTAATTGTTTAATTATGAAAAATTTCAATGTTTGCCGAAATATTTAAATATCTTACTCAAAAGTCAATCAAATCAATCTCATTTCACTAACACATGCACTGCTTACAAAGTATATCAGCAAACTTTTAATTTTTACTTAATTTTTTTTTAAATACCGAAACTATACAAAAAAAATCTTGTTAAGATTTGTTTTTTTCTTTTCTAATTTTGCTTTTGATATTGATATGATTTAATAATATTTTTTACATAAGGAAACAAAAAATTATTTTCAAAGTAAAACTGAAATTGGCAAAATTAAATTTTTTGAGAAAATAATCATAATTTTGAGATTTTTCTTCAATAATTTTGTTTTCTTGTTTATATATTTTGTCCAATTTTAAGGTACATTTTTATATGTTATATCTTTATAAAGATAGCCATATTTTTATATATGTATATATAGTATATATTACTTTTTTTCTAATTTTCATCACATATTTTCATTATAATTTTTCTTTTTAAATTTTTTGAGCGTTTCAATAGCATACGAGACAAAATTAATGTGTTTGTATTATGAAATTTAATGAGAGAGTTTTTTTATTTGCTATTACGGAAATTTTGATTATATAATTTTCATTTAAGCTGGAATAGGCAAACATAATAAATGTTCTCTTGTGCATTCGATACCGTTCAAGATTTTTAAACATTTCCATACAAACTGCACTGAAGTATTTTGAAATTTCGTGCGATATCTAGTACACTCCCCCTAGGGAGTGTAAAATGATCAATAATACATTTAATTGATTCATCGAGGCATGCTCATTGTGATCCCGAAAGGGGGGTTTATTCACATGTGAATTCAAAAGTTGTTTTGCTGATTCCAGCTTTACTTAGACGCTGGCGGTCATCTGTTAAGGATGTTATAAATTAAAGCTTAAATTAAACGTGACATAACCATAACCATACAAAACAGCTGCTCGAACCAAAACTTAGGGCAATGATTTCAGGTGACTCGCCATAACGCCATAGCCATTAAACTTTAGTTTGGTTATGGTTGTGGCATTATGGCAATGGCACGTCTAATTTAAGCTTAATTGTAATTGCCTCTATTAATTCTCTTGGCTTTGGAAAAAATGCGCACAATGAAATGAAAGCAAAATTTTTACCAGCCAAAATTGTTTTTGCACATGTTTGCCCATCCCTGGCTTTAGGTGTGTTCATACTAAACAGGCAAACATAAATAAGAGCGGCTGATTAGCGTTAACACTCAAGCAAGGCGAATTCAGTATCAGGTGACCTTTTCCGCCCGTCTGATTATCAGCTGTTGATGCCAAATTGAGCAATTTGAATCAAAATGTCAAAATTTGCTCAGAAATCTTCTGACAAATTGATTTTGTAGCACAGCAAACTACATGTTGTTTTTTGTGTGCAGTTGTATTGTTGTAGGGAAGAGGTCACTTGATAGTGAATTCGCCTTGCATTCAAGTAATCAAATAAAATTAATAGCACTGCAATTTTTTTGCATCTTGTTTCGTTTTCTGCTACCAACTTCACTTCCAACAATTATTCTATTTTGGCAATTTTCGACAGCTAAAAAAGCTTGCCGCTCTTGTTTTGGTTTGTGTGGAAGATTACGCGAGAGAGAGAGAGAGAGAGAGAGCGAGCGATATTGCGAGAATGAAACAGAGAGAGATTGATAAAAGTAGTGTATTTGTGAGTTATTTTTTGAAACAAATGTTTGTGCTTTGAATATATATATATATTTTTTTTTTAAATTATGTAATTTTTTTATTATAAAACATTTAAATTTCATATAATTTTAATTGTTCATATTTTGCTTGTTGCCTTTAAATTTGATTTTACGTTTGTGTCTTTGTTTTTTTTTTTTTTGGTAATTTGTTAAATTTATTTTATATTTTTATTTATGTATTATTTTCAATATTCAAATCACAGCCCATTTGTGTAGGTGTTTTTTAAATTTTTTTTTAACACAAAGAAACAAAACATAAAAAATAAAGAAAAAATATACAAACCAATTTTGTTCAGATTTTTTGCAAGTGTTCCCATTTTTTTATTTTTGTTAAAGTTGTTTAAAGAAGCTAATTTATTTAAAACAGGGATAGACAAAAATTATGCCCGCTACATTCTATAGCGAACGGCAAAAATCATATGGCAGCATACTGGCTTACTAAGCCTCTCTTATCCTCTCTACACTATGAGTACAAATATTTGCCTATCCCTGGTTAAAAAGCATTCTCAAGTGAGAAAAATAAAACAATTGCAACCAAGTCTTCGATTTTTCATAATTCAGTTTTTTATTATTTTTTTTATATAGTTTTTGCTTTTAAAAATAATAATTATAACGTTTTTTAATATATTTCTTTTTGTGTTAAATTGAAAATCATATTAAAAGTTGAAAATATGTATATAAATTGTTTGCCAAAATCAGTTTTGTTTATCTTCTTAAATAATTTTCTGTCAGTATTTAAAATACAAAGAGAAAATAATAATTTAATTTAATAATAATATATTTTTTTTTATATATTTTGTATGTAATAATTAACTTGAATTTGACTAGAGTGTATAACTTTGGTAAATGTGTGTGTTTGTGTTAGGGGCCTTAAAATTTAATTTTAATTAATATATTAGTATAAATTTTTCTTGAAAAAATTTATTCTTTACTTTAAATAGGCCGTGTCTAAAATGCTACTCTATTTTGTATATTGTTTTTCAATATTTTTCTTTTCAATACAATTTTATTTTAAAGTTTATAAGTAAGTGTTGTATATATTTTTGTGTATGTGTGTGTGTTTTTTTTTATAATTTATAATCTATTATTTTTTTATATAAAATTGTATATAATATAATATATGTATATAGGTTTTGTGTAGAGTTTTCTTAAAAGAAAAACACAACACGTGAAATGTTGTTTTTGAATATTTTTTTTTGTAAAGAATTTACTGCTACTTATGGGTGGTTTTAGGGGGGGACTTTCATCCGCCTTTCAGTTTTTTGTTTAAATATATGTACAAATTTAAAAATATTTCTTTTTGCTATCTTAAAACTGCAAAGTAAATATAATTGATAATAACAAAAAAAAAAAAAACAAACAAAATTTGAAAATGATTTGCTTTAAAATTAAATTAAATTCCTTACAAACTTTAACTTTTCCTCTCATTTCAACTTTATTAAATTAAAATAAAACGAAAGTCTAAAATATCAAATCTCCAGCATCAAAAAGTAGTTTTTTTTTTCTTGACAAAAAAAATAAAGTTTTGAAATCAACACATAATATATGTATGTCTGCTCTAAAAAAGCTTCAATTATAGTTTAAACAATTTAAAATCATTCTTCATACATATTAAAGCTTTTGAAAATTCTATCTAACAAAAATACGAACTTTAAGCTTATTTTTGCTTTATTTTTAAAAACATTGTTTCTTAAAGGTTTCTGTAAAAAGCTGTAATTAAAACAGTTATATTATTTAAAGCCAATACTCATTTTAACGTTATAAAGCTCTTAAGAGTTTTAATTTAATTATTTTATTACTTTCCAGAAATACAACTTCTTTTCCACAAACTTCTACGAAAAACTATATAAAGTTATAAAGCTCTGAAAAGTTCTTCAGAACTTTCCATAAAACTTTTATTTCTAAAAACTTCCTGAGAAAAGCTTTAAAATTTCAATTAATTTTTTTAAATACTACAAAACTCTGAAAAGCTCTTAAGAATTCTAATTTGCTTATATTATTGATTTCCAAAAATCTTTTATTATTTCTCAAAATTTAAACTCATTTAAATTTAACAATAATCATATATAAAATCAATTCATTTAAATTTAATAATGCTCTGAAAAGCTTTTAAGAAATCTATAAAATGGTTCTCAAAACTTTCTAAGAAAGGCTTTAATATTAACTGTCTTATTCATACAAAATAAATTCGTTTTATAAAGGCTACATAAGAAAAATTTTGTTTGAAAACTGTTTTATTAATCTGTTATTTAAATTAAAAATATTTTTTATGAATAAGGCCTTTAAAATCAATTCATTTAAATTTTATAAAGCTCTGGAAAGCTCTTCAGAATTTTAATTAAATTACTTTATTACTTTCCGTAAAACTTTTATTGCTCAAAGCTCTCTAAGAAATGCCTTAATATATAAAATCATTTTGTATTTAAAGCCATTTTTAAAAGCTTTTTAAAATTCTAATTTGCTAAGATTATTGATATCCAAAAAAATCTTATTTCTCAAAGCTCTCTGAGAAGAGCTTTAGTATTTAAAATTATATTAATTTTAATTTTATAAAGCTCTGAAAAGCTCTTAGGAATTCTAATTTAATTACATTATTGCGTCCCAAAAAAGCTTTTGTTTTCGAAGCTCTCTTAGATTCATTAAAATTTTATAAAGCTATTGAGAGTTTTAATTTAATTACTCCATAAGAAATGCCATTAAATTTAGAGTCATTTTAATTGAAATGCTATTAAATTCCGAAAAGCTTTTAAGAATTCTATTTCGCTTATTTTTGTTTGTTTATTAATATTAAAAAATTCTTTATTTCTCAAAGCTCTCTCAGAAAAATTATATTCATTTTAAATTTTATTAAGTTCTTAATAATTCTCAGAAAAGCTTTGAAATTTAAAACTATTTTCTAATTTCATTACATTATTGTTCTCCAAAAAAGTTTCATATCTCAAAACTTTAAAATCCTTTTATATAAAATGGGCATCCTTAAAATGCCATACACGGAGATTCCTTTAAATTTTAGGTTTAATTGGTACGTAGTATTTACGTGCGGAACTAGTAAAAGCTTGTTAGGTGTTTTGTCAACGAATGATTTAAAATTATGTATATGTATATTAGAGATCGACCGAAGGCGTTTTTTTTGGCCGAAGCCGAAGCCGAAGCAGAACTTCGGCTAAAATCCTAAACTTCGGCCAAAACCGAAGCCGAATGTTTTAAATTTTAAAAATGATACTTGTTTTATATGAATTAAGAAAAAAGTTTGCTTTTTTGAGATCACTGAAATAGCTGTAATATCTATTGGATACATAACAAGAAAAATAAAACTATTTTGCAATTTCTAGATTGCTTTTTCATATGATCACTCACAAGAACGTCCAAGTAAAAGAAAATAGAAAGCAACAGGGTTGTATTTCAAAGCAACCCTTTCAAAACGTTAAACACAATAGAAACTGTCGGCGAGCAACGACCAAAAATAATGTTATTTTTCAAGCTTGGAATGAAAAATATTCGGCTTCGGCTAATCGGCCGATTTTTGCCGTAGGCCGAATGTTGGCCGATTACCAATTTTTGGCCGAAGGCCGAAGCCGAAGCCGATTAATCGGTCGAACTCTAATGTATATTCATTTAAATAAAAAGCTTTTGAGAATTTTCTAATTTAATTACTCATTACTTTTAAGAAGCTTTTTACTAAAAGCTTTATTGCTTAAGATTATATTAATTTAAAAGCTATAGAATTCTGGAAAGCTTTTGAGAACTACAGTTTAATATTTTTCTGAGTTCATTAAGTACATAAGTTAAATTCAATATGCAATATGTTCAAATATGCATACAATTTATTTTATAAATTTTCATTGAGCTGTGAAAAATTACTTGTGGAATTTAATTTAAAGTTGAAACATATTCGTATCTTTTTAATTCATAAAGCATATTTTCTCCTAACCTTTAACAAAAAAAAAAGTTTATATGTTTACAAACTCATTTTCAAATTATAATTTATAACGGACGGAAACCTTTGCAAAAAAGGTTTTTTGATTTGTTCTTCTCTCTATATTTAACAAAATAATAATTTTAAACCAACTGAATGCTTCTTGGAAAAATATTGCACTTAAAAAAGCCATCAATTTAATAAAAATATTACAAGCAGATTGTTTTTTTTTTGGATTTGTTTATAATTAATTACTTGAATAATACTCTAATAAAATATTTGTTATTGTTGTATTAGTTTTTCTTTTCTTTAGTTCTAATTATAAATTTTATTATTTTCTTTACGTAGGTAATAGTGAAATTAATATGATTTTTATTTTTTTTTTTAATTTTGCAATATATATTATTATTATTTGGCTTATTTAGCTGTAGATTTTACTCTTATATTTGGTTAAATAAAAAAAATTATATGTAGTCTTAATTGTAAAGTAGATGTGCATAGTGGTTATAAGTTGTTAATTTAGGGACATGTGTGATTATACTCGAAGATTATTGATGTTGTTCTGAATGATATTGAAGAAAATAATAACAAAAAAAAAAAAATGCCGAAGAAAAAGTCAAGTAACAAATAGTTAACCCGATTTTTATGGTAAAAAAAGAAAATTTAAATTGAAAAAAAAACAAATACGAACGAAATGCTAAGCCGGTTAAAAAATAAGTAAATGTGGGTACTGTTGACCTTGCCATCTCTGGCAACCGCTAACTTGGTAACTCTAAACAAAAAATATTTTTGCGCACAGTGTTTTAAGTCTCTATATATATAAATTCAGAAATGCATCCTATGCTCCAAATAAGAATTAAAAAGAAAATGAATGCTCTTGACGAGCTAAAATTCCAAAATGCTAAACCTCTGTTTCTATAACCCGGACGCTCGACTTAAGTAAAAAAATAGAGTAATCACTAATTTTCTTGAGTGATTTTCATAAAAAATTTTTTAGTAGAGCCGTGGAAACAGGGTGTGAAAGAAATTTTTAATTGCAGATCAAAGTATTTTTTTTTTCTTTTTTGTTTAATAATGCAAATAAAATTGAATATGAGGTAACAGAAAATTTAAATGGCTCTGTATAGGAACAAGAACACAACGTTTTCAAAACTTTTTTTGAGTTTTAAAGTGATTAATGTTACAAAACTTTAAAGATAGGAATGACGTAGAAAAAAGCTCTAACCGATTGAATAAGAGTTTGTAAAACTCAACGTCCATACATCCAAACACACATACCCTGATATTTGCATTTCAGGTAAATGTCTTTGAAAGCTCTTAAATTTTTTCTTGTTTCTGATTGGCTGTTGTGCTCTCGCCGCACAGCGGGACCGAACCCCCCTTTTTTCGAGGATTAATTCATATCTTCAAAACTATAATAGTGAGGCTCACTAAATTTGATTTGAATAATTCTTACGACAAAGTACATATTTCAACAAAATCTTGTTTGGTATAGGAGAGGGGGAAGGGGTACCACCCCATAAAGGAATTGTTATTTTTCCTATATCTTCCGATCAACAAGAGTGAGACACACTAAATTTTATGCGGATAACTCTTTTTTTGTTGTTCTGTTTTGTAAAATATTTTTTCTGGCGTACAGTGGACCAAACCCCTTTTTTCGCGGATTGATTAATATTTCCACAATTATAATACTCGAAGTAAGGATCACTAAATTTGATATGGACAGCTCTTAGAACAAAGTTCATGTTTCGGCAAAATCCTGGCGGTATAGGAGTGGAAAAGGGGTACCACCCCATAAAGGAATTGTTATTTTTCCTATATCTTCCGATCAACAAGAGTGAGACACACTAAATTTTATGCGGATAACTCTTTTTTTGTTGTTCTGTTTTGTAAAATATTTTTTCTGGCGTACAGTGGGCCAAACCCCTTTTTTCGCGGATTGATTAATATTTCCACAATTATAATACTCGAAGTAAGGATCACTAAATTTGATATGGACAGCTCTTAGAACAAAGTTCATGTTTCGGCAAAATCCTGGCGGTATAGGAGTGGAAAAGGGGTACCCCCCATGTAAAGTAATTAGTATTTTCCCTATATCTGGCGAACAACAAGAGTGAGACGCACTAAATTTTATGCGGATAACTCTTTTTTTGTTGTTCTGTTTTGTAAAATATTTTTTCTGGCGTACAGTGGGCCAAACCCCTTTTTTCGCGGATTGATTAATATTTCCACAATTATAATACTCGAAGTAAGGATCACTAAATTTGATATGGACAGCTCTTAGAACAAAGTTCATGTTTCGGCAAAATCCTGGCGGTATAGGAGTGGAAAAGGGGTACCCCCATGTAAAGTAATTAGTATTCTCCCTATATCTGCCGAACAACAAGAGTGAGACGCACTAAATTTTATGCGGATAACTCTTTTTTTGTTGTTCTGTTTTGTAAAATATTTTTTCTGGCGTACAGTGGGCCAAACCCCTTTTTTCGCGGATTGATTAATATTTCCACAATTATAATACTCGAAGTAAGGATCACTAAATTTGATATGGACAGCTCTTAGAACAAAGTTCATGTTTCGGCAAAATCCTGGCGGTATAGGAGTGGAAAAGGGGTACCCCCCATGTAAAGTAATTAGTATTTTCCCTATATCTGGCGAACAACAAGAGTGAGACGCACTAAATTTTATGCGGATAACTCTTTTTTTGTTGTTCTGTTTTGTAAAATATTTTTTCTGGCGTACAGTGGGCCAAACTCCTTTTTTCGCGGATTGATTAATATTTCCACAATTATAATACTCGAAGTAAGGATCACTAAATTTGATATGGACAGCTCTTAGAACAAAGTACATGTTTCGGCAAAATCTTGGCGATATAGGAGAGGAGAAAAGGGTACCCCTCATATAATGTAATTTTTATTTTCCCTATATCTGCCGAACAACAAGAGTGAGGCCCACTAAATTTTTATATAAGCAATACCAAAGCAGCAGCGAAATGATATTTTTATTCACGCACGCTCCTCATGAATTGCCTGAAATTGACTTACCACGAATATGAGTTATATAAAAATAGATTATTTAACAAGCCTAAGAAAGTTAGCTAATGTCACGCTTGCATTCGATATATTTTCTTTACAATTTTTCTTTGAAACGACTGGGAAGGGGGTTTTTACTGTTTTTCTAATAAACACAATATTTAACGAGCATAAACGAGCGTCCCATCCCTGTCCTGTCATCCTAAATGAAAGTTCATATATGTATGTAATTAATAAACCTAAAATAGAGAAAAGTTACTTTTAACTTTCATGACGTAAGTTTTTTTTTAAATGTGCAAATATAATTATTGGTTGTTAGGTTATGATAATTTTTTTAAGGTTTAATTTAATTAATTAATTAATATAAGGGTTTTTTTTATGTGTTTTTTTATCAATTGTTAATAATACCTGTATTTATTATATTTTTTATAATTATTTGTAAGCAGCTAAGTCTAAGGTATTTTTTGGAGATTTTTGTTTTTGTAATTAAATACTATAATTAAAGATTTTGTTTTTCGTTTCATAAAACTATTTCAAAAATGAAAACTAAGCAAAAAATTGGAATATTTAACAAAATACTGTTTTAGTAATTCAACAAAAAGATATTTTTCTTCATTTAAGAATAAAAAAATTGGCTTTTTTTGATCAATTTCAATATAACAAAATAATAAAAGTATTCATTTCAGTTTTTTTTGGTTGGAAATATGGAAAAATGTAATTTTTTTTACAACAAACACAGGTAAAAAAATTCACCAAAAGTTGAAATTTTAAATTCAACTTTTGGTGGAATTCTTTTTCCTGTGTTTGTTGTAAAAAAAATTACATTTTCCATTTTTCCAACAGAAAAAAACTGAAATGAATACCTTTAATGTTTTAATAACAGTTTCATTTTTCTTTTCAATTAAATAAACTTTTTTTCAATTATTTTAAAGTTTTTACTTTTTCTTTCATAATACATAATAGAAAATGATATATATTCTTTGTTAAACCTTTCAAGTTGTTTTTCTTTTTTTTTTTTTCTTTTCAATAAAAGTGTTTAAAAAATGATTTTTTAATTTTGGTTTGTTTGACTAAAATTAATAAATAATATATATTTATGCATGTATATATAGTTGTTTTTATTTCTATTATTAATATTTAGTAATAATAATATTGTTTAATTTTTAATTTAATTTTGTTTGTTTTGTTAATGAATTACTTTTTAATTTCCTACTTTCTATTTAATAATTATAATTATAATAATAATATATAATATATATTTTTTTTTTGCTTATTTATTTAATATTTGACTTAATCATTAATTAAATTCGAAATTTTTGTTAATTTTTCTCTTTTAGTTTTTATAATAATAATATTTTATTATTTAATTACTAAGCTAAAATGCTAAAAAGTTTTACTCCTGCTGCTTAATAACGACTTTTCATTTTTCCATTTTTCATTTTTCACTTTTCATGTCTAAATTTTAGTTTTAATTATTTTTTCTTGTTTGCTAGAATTCCTCCCATTAACTTTTTGTTTTGTTTTTTTAATTTGAATCAACAATTTATTCTTTTTTAATTATATTATTTAAATATTTTCTGTTTTTTTATTTTGGTTTTTGATAAGTTTTTCCTTTTGTAGTAATTTCGTAAAATTTTCTTTTATTTTAATTAATTTTCTACTTTAGTTTTTCTTTTTAATTTGCTTTAGTTTTATTTGTTTATAAATTCCCAATATATTTTTTTTTGTGGTTGTTTGTATAAAAATTATTTTTCTTTTTAAATATTTTTTTACTTAAATATTTTTTATATATATCATTTTTTTTGTTTTTGAAAACCCAGATCGTTTTTGGTCACTTGCCAGTCATTTTTTAATATACATATATATGTATCTGTATATATATATGTATATATATATGTATATATATATATATATATATATATATATATATATATATATATATGTGTACATATATATATATACATATATATATATATTGTTTGTTTGTTTAAATAAAAATAATTAAAAATTATTTTTCTTTATATAAATTTTTGAGACTTGTTTTTGTGATTTGTTCTTCAATAATCTCTAACAAAACTTAAGTTGTAATGTAATATACATATATACATATATGTATGTACACATATGCATACATGTATATATGTATGTATATATTTGTTTTTGTTTGATTTAAGTTTTTAATTAAATATATTTTTACAATACTTTGGCAAAAAATTTTTAGTTTTTTCTTCTCCTTTTAAGTTCAGTGTTTTAAATGTTTTTCTTTTCACTTTCATGTTTTTTTTTAACGTGTACAAACGGAATAAAGTTAAGTTTATAAATAATTATTATTAATAATTATAAATAATTATTGAAATTATTTTTTCTAGCTTGTCTGTATGTTATAAGTATTTACTTGTTTGTAGTTGGATAAGTATGTTTGAATGTGTGTGGAAAGAATGTCGCGTCTCATCTGTAAAGAGAAACAAAAACCAAAACAAAAATGAAATAAATATTTATTATGATATATGTATGCCCGATTTATCAGAAAAAGAGAGAAAGTCTGCATTTGAATATTTTAATTTTTTATAAAGCTTAAAAAAGCTCTTTTTATCCTCTTCTGGCCTTTGGTTTTATTTTTCTAATCGAATGAGAGTTGAATTTAAAAAAGGTTGACTACGCAAAGCTATAATCGTGTACGATGGACGGACGAACTTTAGTTGTGTTGCCAGTTGTGGAAAACTGTGCTACCGATCGTAACTGACAAACAACAGCTGACATTTGCTATAGATATTTCTGGCAACCAAAAAATTTGCCGAATAGCAAGCTGGTTGCTATCAATAATGAAAGGCCTTCTAATAAGAGGATCCAATGACCTCAGGCAGACACTCAAGCGTTGAGTATATAGAGGCTTTTTAACTATAATTCTTGGGGTTTCCGAGCCCCAAATGCGACAATTCTGAATGTTAATGCCGCCTCATCACTCAAGATGATTTTTCTGTAAAATTCCGAGTCAGTTTGATAAATTTCAAGAACCCAAACGGTAAATTAAAACGCACAGTGAGGCCAAGGACACCTTTTTTCGCGAAGTATTTCATATATCCACAACTGTAAGGGTCACTAAATTTATTGTGGATAACTCTTAGAAAAAAGCACATGCTTCCACAAAATCTTGAGGGTATAGGAGTGTGAAAAGGGGTACCCTCCATAAAAAGTAATTGTAATTTTTCCTATATCTGCAGAACTACAAGAGTGAGGCTCACTAAATTTGTAGTGAATAGTGAATAGAACAAGCTACGTGTTCAAACAAAATCGTTTGCGGTATAGAAAGGGGGGAGTCGGGTGCCCAGATATAAAGTGATTATTAATTAATTAATAAACATAATTTTTTATAAGAAATACCGAAGCAGTAACGAAATACATATAAAAGGTGTTTAACCAACAAAACAAGGAAAACTTCAGGATTTTTTTATTCACGCACTGTCCTGATGAATTGCCTGCCATTGACTGAATTCGAATACGAATAGATTATTTAACAAGCCCAAGAAAGTTGGCTAATGTTGCACACTTTATTTTTTTAATCATTAGTATATATAAATACTTCCACGATCACGCGTGACTCATGAGTGACTAATCTCTGACTCACCTCACAGCAAATCACGGCATTTGCATATCTCGAATAAAAATACATGAAACAATGACAACAACAACAACAACAACAACAACAACAACAACAACAACAACAACAATAAAAGTGCTAGCAGAAGTCGCTGCGAGCTTATTGTTTGTAAACTCAACGCGTGAGGCTATTTCTAATTCGTGCATGACTTCTGAGGCGCACTGATGCGCAGCATAAATTATTCTAAAATAACGTAGATTCGTTCAATCTTTAAAACAAAGTTAAAATACAATCTCTGCCTAACTGAGCCTATTTTATAACTTTATGTCCACCTATTTATTTATTTATTTTATTGCACTTCCAATATAAACATGGAAAACAAAAGCTTTTCCACAAATAATTTGTGTTACAAATTTAATCAAGACATTGGAAAAAATACCTAAACTTGATGGTTGCATGGTTAGATTTATTACTTTTTAAAAATTATTTGAATTAAATAAGATTTAATTACGCAAAGTTCTTAGCTTTTTTTTTTTTGCTTATTTTACCAGTTTTCTCTCACAATTTTCAACTTTAACGCGTCATTACAAAAGCTTCGTTAGATATATGACATTTATTTTTTGTATAGTGATGTAGAATTTTATGCTCAGTTGCTCTTGAGGGACGTGCACGAGTTAGACTCTTCACATGACATTTGTCCCAACTGCTCAAAATTTTCCACAAGTTTCTAAGTGAAGTGCTTAGCCTTCAGAAAAAAATAAATTATAAAATAGAACAACGTATACGGACACGCTACGATCATGTTGTACAACATGCTAAAAAACAAAACAAAAATCTAATTGTATAACGAAAAATTCGCTAATAAGTTACAGTGGACTCACGAAGATGCAAGTGGCTTTCAAAATTTTATATAAATTTATTGTAGTTGTTGCTGCCAAGCGCCTTTTCTCTCTTTTTGATTTTTGAGCAAATATTAATTTGTTTTTTTTTGTGAACTTTCTTCTTACCTATTTGATTCTTTTTGATGATGCAAGAGGTTGAAATAAAATTTTGTAAATGATTTATAAGAACAAAATAATGATGTCTTCCCCTCGTATTTGAATATATATATATATTTTTTTTAAATTTTTTTTTATTGATTTTTTAAATTTTTTTTGGGTTTTTTTTTTATTAATTTTTTTTCCGTTAAATTTTATTTTCTAACGTTGCCAGGGAAGCAAATTATTGTGATGATAAAGGCGGGGTTGTTGTTGAGTAAGAAGAGGATAAGAATTAGAGGACGATGAATCAATGTGTAAAACATAAAATTGCATAAATAATTTAGTGAATGTTTGTAGATTTAAAGAACTGTGCAAATAATTTAGCATTTGAAGGAACTCCGATTGTTAATAGGGTCGACTGGCATCCTTGGGCCGTTTCAATTGTACCTTCAGTCTTTTCATGCCAATCTGAAAACCATTCATGGCCTGAATGGCAGCTTGAGCGCTGGCAGGATTATCAAATGAAACGAAACCTGTGAAAAGAGAAAATAAATCAATAATAAATGTATGTAAATAGATAGATTTTTAAGGACGATGTACTCGTAATTATTAAGAGCAATACGTACCAAAACATTTGCTTTGATTTGTAGCACGATCTATAAATACTTTAGAACTGATAACGTTGCCAAATGGCAGGAACATTTGCATGAGCTCAGCATCACCAAATTCTTGTGGCAAATGATATATAAAGAGGTTGCAGCCCTCGGGACCCGAAATCGAACATCCTGGGAACATCAGAAAATCTTTAGAGGGACACATGGCATAAAAGTAGAAAAAAGAAAAAAAAAACAAACGAAATTTGTTTTCATATAATAATGATGAGGAAATCATAAATGATTCAAAATCAAGTGTGTATGGTTGGGTGGAGTAGTCAGGCATATTTTGAAGTAGGCAACCAAGGCCTATTTATCAGGTCAATGCAATCGTCCTGACGATATTCTGTGTTTTCGTGTTTAAGCTGTCAAAAGTTATTTGCACCATATACTTTAGTTCATGTTTGTGTGTGCTTCTGACAACTTAAACATAAAGTTTTTGGCATTGCTGTGTTTTTGTAGAGTTGCATTGACCTGATAAATAGGCCTTGTAGGCAACAAAAAATTTAAAATAATTAATAAGTTTTCAATTCTGATTTAAGGAAACAATTCAAATCAAACATAAATAATTTTTTAGTTGTTGTTTTGTTATAAAAATGAGAGTACAACAAAATATATGTATATATGTACATATACAAAAACTTAAAAATAATTTAAGTACATATCGCTCATTTACTCAAAGAACGTCATAACTGAAAAAAATGGATTTTTTTTATTTAATGATGCAGAATTAATCCCCAGATCGTTATTTATATTGTGTAAAAATTTCATGCAAATACATATCTTGTTTACTCAGCTCTTGAGAGAAAAATATAATTTCTTTCTCCATTAAGTTATGTGTAAATTGAAAACTTTAAACTACTTTTTTTGAGTTATGACATTCTTTGAGTAAATGAGCAATATGTTGTTTTAGCTAAAAAGGGAATTCTTTATTATTTAACATGCATGAACATGCCTGAAATTTTATTTAATTTTTTAATAAATGCGTTTATACGAGTATGTATAACAAAATAAAACATTAATCAAAAATAAATTTGTTTATTTGAGCGAGAAAAAGTTCTTTAATAAAAACCATACATTTTTATTTCTACAACACACACATACACATACACACACATACACATACACACACATACACATACACACACACATACACATACAAACATACATATATTGAACATGATTTTTACTTTTATTACAAAAATGATTTAAAAAATGCCATAAAATTTTTCATTACTTTTTTTTGTAATAATTGTTGTTAAACAATATTACCTTAACATAAGTACATATGTATGTGTGTACATACACATACATACATATGTACATATTTTTTAATACATTTGCATTATTACAAATATTTATTTAGTTGTGCCCCATAAAGTGGCACAAAATAATAAAAACTTGATTTATTTTGCATATTTTTTATATCTTTTACACACACTTTAATATTTCCACCTTTTTATTTGCTGCTGTGCTCCGCCCTGATACGAAGGCGGTCACTAAACATTAGGAAAACGGATGTTGTTTCAAAAGAAATATCCTTTTTTTAACACAAAAATTCTTAATTTTGTTCGTTATAGTGTTTTTAATCACTGTCAATTGCTTAAATACTGTTTTGGGGCATGTTCGTTATTAAATTTTGCACTCACTGCGTGCAGCAATGTATGATGGAATTCTCATTTGGTTCCCATTAAAATTCAATACATAAGTACATGAAGTATAAAGACGGTTTGTTATCAATGTCACGTTTGAAAAAATACTATGATTTTTTATAAAAATAAATAATTGAAATCAAGCACCATCAGGATCAATGTCAATGCAATGAAGAGAAATTTCCATTAAGGACAAGGCTGCTAGAAATTGTTTGCGATTGCTGTTTTGATTTTATTGATTTCTGTTGAAGTCTCGCGTTTGTACATACATGGTATTTATCGTCTGTAGGTAGCGTTTTATTCAAAAACTCTTCCCAACATTTTTTTTTTATTTTGCCAAAAGCACGGCGAATGTAGACTTCATCCATATTGTCGTCACTTGGTATTTAGAAGCCTTGATTATCGGGACTACATATTCATGATTTCAAGAACAAACTATTTAATGCAGGGGTCTAATCGTCGCTTTTGATAACGAGCTAATTCGATCACGTTTTTTTTTTCAGTTTGAGATTATGGCATTGGCTATCGAATAATGTAATAATATGGTTCGATATCGTATGCCATAACCTCAAACTGAAAAAACTTGTTACTGAATTTTCAAAAGCAATGATTAGGCTTTAATTCATTTTGTAGGCAATGAATGCCTACTACTATATCATAGGTGTTAGCTTCTTTAGGAAAGGGATAGTGTTGGAGAAGATAGGTGGTGAAGAGATAGAGAAAAGCTTTATTCTTTTACAATTCTGCTTTTTGCACGTTTTTTTAATAATGCAGTGTTGCAGCGCCTCTGGTGTCAATGAGGCGTACTAAATTTTCAAAGCTGTGCTTAGTAGCCATTTTATTGGTTATTTTACTTCGCCGATGATTCTGTTACATTACATTAGGATTAGTATAATGCAATATGTACTAGGGTAACGCGGTACAATTTAATTACAAAATGGTCGTTCTTATCTGTCGTTTGAAAAATATTCTCAAAGGGCCTAATTCTGGTATTTTTTTTTTAATTTTCAAGCTATTTATTTAAATAAATTCTTCTCTGACTGCACATTTCTGATATATAACTTTTTAATTGGCTCGATTAATGCTTGGCAATGTTATTTAGTTCTTTATGAAATTAGCTGAATATGTGCAAAAAAAAAAAAATTACTGCATTATGTACTAGAACAAGAAATTTTGCAACCTCCCTCGTACAAAAGTAAATGGCTATTATAACATTTAGAGGTTTTATTTCCAATTCAATGAGCAAATGTAATATTAAATGTTACAAAACGAGAAAAACTCATTATTAATATTTAAAAAAAAACAGTTGCACTTTAAAATGCAGAAAAAATACTTAAATAGCTTTAGAAAATTTATTATACGTAATAATCGTATGCAAAAGGAAATTGAAATATTTAATAATTTCAATTAAATACTGCGGGCATTAAATTTTTTCTTACGACATAAAATAAATAATATGACATTTTTAAAATAACATTTGTTGTATTATATTATATTAAAAAAAGATTTGGAATTTAAAAATATAAAATTATTAAGTTTTTTTTAATATTTAAGAAATTTATTATCCGACATATTGTCAAGTTTATTTTAATTTGAAATTTATTTGCTGGTGGTTCAGCGATGTCTATATGCATTTCATTGTTGCTGTAACAAATCGTCAGTAGACTTCAACCACACATCTTGAACAGTCACAAACCTCTTATCTTATGTACAGACTTTCAAAAACTATTTGAGAATTCACAAATAATAATATTTTTGAAAATCACAAAAGACGTTTGTGACTGTTCAAGATGTGTGGTTGAAGTCTACTGACGATTTGTTACAGCAACAATGAAATGCATATAGACATCGCTGAACCACCAGCAAATAAATTTCAAGTTTTTTTTAATAACGAACACTTTTTATGCTCAATTAACTGTTCTAAATTTAATCAGCCTTATTTAAAAATTGCTAAGGATTTAAAAAGCCTTTTTAAAAATTTTGTTTATAAAAATTTGTTTTAAAAACTTTATAAAGTCTTAATAAGTTTTATAAATAAGGCTGAATGTTTATAAGTTATTTAGTTAATTTTTGAAAAATAAACTTTATAACAAAACTGAACAATTTCGGCAGAAACTTGAAAACTTTTTCAAACTTCATGTCGGCTGTACAACAGTTTTCCTAGTTGATCAGGTTTGCTTAAATAAGATTAATTAACTTCATCATTTAAACTTCATAATTTAAAAAACCAGTTTTACCGTAAACGATTTAAACTTTTTTCAAAATTAAGAATTGAGTATCTATGTATACAAAATAATTGCATATAATTTTTATACAATGTAAATAGCGATATGAGGGTATTTAATCCTGCACTATTAACTCAAAAATCAAAATTTTTAAGTTATCACATTTTTAAAGTAAATGAGCGATATGAAGAAGTTTAGATTTTTCTATTAAATTTGTCATTTTATTAGTGATTTTGCTGCTATTCAAAAAAGTTAAAGCAATTTGTATAGCAGTTAACACTATGGGCCGGAAATGCATCACTGCGCTGCAAATGGAAATGAAAATATCTTAAAGTGCGTTGCTGAAGTACAAGCAAATGTGAAATATAAGGTACAAACAATGGCTACTACTGAAAAAAGATTATCAGCGAACTTTTATTGCATCTTCAATTAAAGTTTGCTCGCATGATGCGAAGCAGTAATGCATTTCCGAACAGACACAAGATTATACACGTGATTTTGAAAAAGCATAGATTTATTTAAATTCTGTTTAATAAGCTTTATAATTTCATTCAGCATAATTGTTCGTATAACAGTTTGTATACCAGTTTATATATGTAACAGTTTTTAAACCAGTTTATATATAAAACAGTTTGCATACCCGTTTGATCGTTTAATCGTATGTAGCACAGTTTGTCTAATATGTTAATATCAGTTTGTATAACAGTTTATATAATAACTTATTTTACAGTCTATATATAACAGTTTATATAGCAGCTTATGTAACAGTTTATATAACTTATTATACTCGTATACTAACTTATATAACTGCTTATATAATACTTTATATATCCGTTTATATAACAGTTTTGGCACAGAAGATCCCTCACGTGCCGCAGTGCCGGTCTGTTTACCAGATCTTTCCTCTATTATATTCCAGTTTGTATACCAGTCGATATACCATTTTGTATAATGGGTCAGAGGTTTTGACCTTATAACCTAAACGTAACTTAACTGTTATACATTTACAAGTTTTAATACAGAAAATGTTTTTGGGCCATTATAATAAGTTTATAATAATTAAAATTAGAATGCTATCGCATAACTTTACCTTAATATAGAAACGCCCTAATTCATAATTTTTTCTTTAAATCGAGATCTTCTAGCGAAATATGCAAAAAAACTCGATTTCAAAAAAATAATGAGCTAGGGCCTATTTAGATTGAGGTAACAATAAATATTCAGCCCAACTCTAAATATTTCCCAAAAACAAAACCCTACTCTAAACCGACGGCGAGAAAAATAAAAAGGCAGAGAAAATTTTGAATTCTCGAAATCAGTTGTTCAGATTCCAGCTGTTTTCTTTTAACTAAAAGTTTTTATGTCATAAAAAATTCTACGGAAATTGAACGTCTTGTATGTGAAAAAAGGAGAGCTAGAAGAGAATGGCAACAACACCGATCACCCCTAAATAAAATCAGACTTAAAGAATGTACTAAACGACTCAAAGAGCTGCTATCGTCGGAAAAGACTGCATTACTGGAAAAGTATTTAGAAGGTCTTGATGTAACGTCAACATCTAATTACTCTTTATGGCGCGCTACTAGAAATCTTAAAAGACCCGTTGATCTCAAATCACCATTGCGTACTTCGACTGGAGGCTGGGCAAGAAGCGATAGTGAGAAAGGTAACTTATTTTCTGAGCATTTAAAATCTGTTCACTCCCAATTCATGTACGGGTGCTGCCGATTTACCGAGTGTAGTCTCTCTACCCCCTCGTCCCTTAAGGTTTAAGATGCGTGAACTACAAAAAATAGTTGCTGAACTCGACCCTAAGAAAGCTCCAGGTATTGATGGCATTAGTAACAAGATGCTGATGAACTTGCCTCATATTGCAAAAAGAATTTTGCTATTTATTTTTAATGCCATTTTACGAATGCAGTATTTTCCACATAACTGGAAACTTGCCAAGATTAAAATGATTCCAAAGCCAGGCAAAGATCTTACCAAGGCTGAGTCATATAGGCCTATAAGCTTACTTTCAACAATTTCAAAGCTTTTCGAAAAGCTGCTCATGACTAAATTGTCCACAATTTTAGCTGATACTGGGTGCATCCCGGACCATCAATTTGGCTTTAGAAGTCAGCATAGCACTATTGAGCAAACGCATAGATTGGTTCAAATTATAAGGAGGACTTTTGAAGAAAAGAAGTATTGTTCTGCCCTTTTTATTGATGTTTCTCAGGCATTTGACAAAGTATGGCACAAAGGCCTAGTTTTAAAATTGAGGACATACCTACCAATAAATATACAAAAGCTTTTGGAAAGTTATATTGTTGATAGGACATTTACCGTTGTGGAAGGAGACTTCATGAGTGTACCCGAATCTATATCTTCTGGTGTGCCACAGGGTAGTATTCTGGGGCCAGTCTTGTATCTAATATATACTTGTGATATGCCTGTGAGCAATAACATCCACACTTCTACATTTGCCGATGATACAGCCTGTTTGAGTATTCACAAAAATCCTGATGAGGCATCCCGCAATCTCCAAGCACACATTACCCAGCTTGAAATATGGTTGAACTTATGGAGAATTAAAGTCAATGAACAAAAGTGTGTTCATATAACGTTTACCCTAAGAAAAGATACCTGTTCCCCCATTCGAATCAACAATCAAAATATTCCTCAACACTCTCAAGTCAAATACCTTGGCATACACCTTGATCGAAGGCTTACATGGAAATATCATATTGACTCTAAGTTAACCCAAATGAAACTTAAATTGACTCAAATATATTGGTTAATTGGCAGAAATTCAACACTCAGCCTAGACTGCAAACTTTTGATATACAAGTCGCTTTTGAAGCCAATATGGTGCTATGGAATTCAGCTGTGGGGCACTGCTTCAGCTTCAAATGTCGAGAGAATCCAACGAAGGCAAAACAAAATTTTACGTTTGATAACATCTGCTCCATGGTACGTTAAAAATTCAAATATTCATCGTGATTTAAATATGCCACTAGTGAGTGAAGAAATTGCAAAATACGCAGGCAAATATTTAACTAAACTCGAGTCACATCCTAATCCGCTTGCCCGTAATATTTTGAGCTTTACTGGACACATCCGCTTAAAAAAAAGGGACACAAGGGCTCTTATACCTAACACTCCAGATGGGACTGCTTAAAAATACTTCTTTTTGATTATCACTACTTATGTATTATTTATAACTATCACTAAGCTTATGTCCGATATTGGTCGGGCCTAATAATTATATTTAGATTTAAGATTTGATTACTTATTGTTAGTTCATTTTTGAAGATACAATAAATAAATATACTATTAAAAAAAAAAAAAAAAAAAAAAATAAAAAATTAAGGAAAAGTATCAGGTATGGGACTTACTATTTTGAGCCAATAGGCTAATATCAGGTTTTTTCTCCCGGTAAATTTTAAAGAGAACTTAAAGCACTTGAAGTTGCCATATTTTCTGTTGACGATATGGCAGCTTAAGTACGTTTAAATTATTTAAACTTTTGAAAAAAATATGACAAAACCATTATAAAATAATACAAAAAAAAAAAAGGATTTTATTGAACACATTTTTAACTACAAGTAGCCTACAGCGTTACTTATTTTATCGATCGAATAGCTCTTGAAAGTTTAGTATTCAGTTATTAAAACTGTTATAATAAACATAAATCGAGATTTATGTAAAGCTTTTTTTCAAGTGCATAGCTTTTAATTATAATTTTACAATAATAAGTATAAATTCCAAATATTTTTTAATTTTTTTTTAACACATACATACATAAAAAGATAAACAAAACATATATATGCTAAATATAAAAAAATCGTATAAAACAAAAAAAAAAAACAATTAAAATTTATTATTTATATTTAATGTCGAAAAAATAAAAAAAAAAAGAAAACTGAAATGGGAAAATATTGAGTAGAAAAATAGGAGCTTACCTTCGCGTGGAGCGGGTGCAACCGCCGCTATTGGTGGTGGTAAAGCTTGTGGAATATGTCCATAAACGGCGGGAAAGGCTGCATTATAAATAATTTTGTTTGGTTTTACACAAAAATCGAAACATTTAAAAGACAACACAACAATTAAATATATAAATATTTGTAATAATTTATTTATATGTGTAAAAACAAAATAATGTATTAATACAATATTTACATAAGCGAAAAAAAACGAATTTATAATGACACAACAAATCATTTGGAGAACAAAAACAAAAAAAAATTTAAGACAAAAAAAAAACAATTTTTTTTGTTAACATTTATTTAATGTACAATATTTAAAATAAATAACAAATAACATTTAAATTTAATTTCTCAATTAAATAAATTACTTCCATTTTTTTTCAAATAATCACAAAAAAAAAAAATCAACATAAATTTAATCAATTAATTTCAGTAGAAAATAATTCGTATAAAGTGATTTCTTTTGCAGTTCGGTTTTGCAGCATAGAACTTTTCAGTTTCACAAATTTAAAGTTCCATAACCGAATATTATCGTTAATATTTATGATACGTACATAAAAACTAATTGGTCATATGATTGCACAGTGGCGCCGAAGGCTAAAAATTAAAATAAAAAATATTAATAAATATTTATCTTCCGAACTTATGATCCGATTACAAAGAGGTATCTGCAGAAAACTTGGAAAATGAGTTAAGCTTTCAAAAATGTTTTTTTTTATAACAATGTTTCAAAAGACTACCAATTCTTAAAAAAATCACCTTATATTGCGTAACCAAAAAATTTTTTTAGTTAAACAAAAACAAAACTAAATAAAAGCTTTGGAATAAACACAACAAAGCGAAACCTTTTGTTTCACTTTATTCTTTTGTCATTTGTTTTAAGTTTTGTTAAACAAATTTACTAGAACAATTAATATTTATGGCATGACACAACAGTTATAACAAAAAAAATAATAACTATTATAACACAAACATAAATGTTGATAAATGGTAGATGGGTGATATTTGATATTTTTTAATTTATTAAAAATTTTTTTTTGTGAAAACTAAAACGTAAATTCTTTTCATGATAAAACGAAAAAGTAAAGAAAATATATTTTTTTTCTTAAAAAACTATTAACAAAAAATGTTAAGTATTATTTTCTGGTTACTTACCAACTCCAGGAAATGGTTGCATGCCAGTGGCAAAGGCATGTTGTAAAGCCGCAGCTTCACCATTTGGCAGGCCTTGGGGTGGTATAGTTAAATGTAGAGGTGCTGCAAGTTGTACCAAAACTTTTCATATTAATTAAATTGTAATCAATATAAAGTTTACAAAACGATTTATTTGTCTTAAAACTAAAGGTGGGGAAATCTATATTAACTTAAAGCTTATAAAACTAGATAATCTTAGAATATTTAAATTAAATTAAAATTACTTATAAATATATATTTGACACAGTAAACTTTTCTCTATAAGAAAAGGTATGCTGTGTGACACAGTAAACTTTTCTCTTTTAAGAAAAGGTATGCTGTGTGACACAGTAAACTTTTCTCTTTTAAGAAAAGGTATGCTGTGTGACACAGTAAACTTTTCTCTATAAGAAAAGGTATGCTGTGACACTACTCTTTTCTATAAAAAAAAAATTATCTTTTGAAAGACAGCTACACCATTATTCAGAATGTGTTGCTTAAGCACCAACGAAATGGGTTAAATAAAAATAAGAAATCACGAAAACTATAGAATTTAATTTTCTATGTGAAAGTGGAATTAAAGTACAAAACTTAAGAAATTCTTCTATTTTCAAAATTTTTGTGTCAGAAACTAAATTTTATTTAGTTACTTAGGAAATAATTTAGTTCGGCATGAGAAAATACTTAATGCTACACAGAAAAAAATATTCACAAACTAAAATTTGCAATGAAAAATTTATTTGCTTGAATTAAGTTTGCAATTACTTCAAATAATTCTAAAAACTTAATGGCGAGTACACACTATGGCTTTTTATGACATCGCAATAGTGTATACTGGTAGCAATGTTTGTAGAGTTTTTCTTTTCCCGGACTTTTTCATTTCGCGGGAAAGAAGGAAAGATTTTTCGGTTTCCCGGGAAATCCCGGGAATTCCCGCTCAGTACAAAATATTTTTAAATTTAATTTATTTCAACAAAAACAAATTATAATTCATGAGATCGATTAAATAATAACGTTTTATACACACATTAGTCAAAAAATAATACAGTTTCCGTTCTTTATATAATAGTAATACATAGATACCAATATTATAAAGAAGAAATTATACAAGTATTATTAAAAAAATATTACAAAATATCCCCCTTATGAAAAAATCATTGTTAAACTTAAAGTTGGTTTAACAAACGAATTTTGTATGGCACAACCAGTTTTAACGCATGCTTTAACTTTAACAATCGTTTTTGCATAAGGGCATATTTCTTTGGTAATAGGACTTTAGTACAGAATAAGTTGTTAATGCTCTTAGTTGTTGTAAAGCTTTAGCTATTGTGATATTGCCATCACCGTATTATTGCACCATCCCATACATAAAGTGAATAACGACACTCATCAAGGAATGTGTAAATACATATTAAGTTGCCATAACAAAATCAAAAAATCCCGGGAATTCCCGCACAAATTTCCCGGGATTTCTTTCCCGGAAAATGTGCGGGATACCGGGAAAATTTTCCCGGGAAATCCCGTATGAAAAACACTAAATGTTTGTAATTTCCCATATATTTTGTTGTGTGGCATTGCTTTCCATATAAAAAATAATGGGAGTGGCGATGCACACATATTGAAAATGACAACACAAGAAATGCCAGATGTGTACTCTACATAAGTTATGTTCGAAATTTCTTCGTTTAATTAATTTTTAGGGTTCCATACACCAAGGTGAAAAAATCGCCAAAACGAAAAAAAGCGCTAAAACTAAATATGTGTATTAAAAAAAAATCGGCAAAAAACAAACAAAAAACGCCTAAATGAAAAATCATGAAACCAAAACAAAAAAAAAATCGTCAATACAAAAAATCGTTAAACACCGAAAAAATCGCCAAAAAGAAACAACCGCCAAAACTGAAAAGTTCGTATAGTTCGTACACATGTACATATGTATGTATGTATTGTCCTTACGGAACCCTGCGTGTGCGAATCAAAGTCGCACTTTACTGAATTTATTTACAAAACCTTTCATTTAATTTTTTTTCTGTGTACCACACTGTAGAAGAAATAAGAAAATTATAGGTATAAAAAGTTTATTTGAAATACTTACGTCCTGGGAATGGTGTCTGTGCTGGCATGCCATTTGTAAAGACACCATCAGCAGCCGCAGCTGCAGCAGCGGCGGCAGCAGCACTGCCTGGCTGTCCATTTGGTGTCTGAGCACCCATTTGGAAATTGGGCATGGTCGGCGATGGTAACGATGGTTGACCAGCACCATTAATGCCAGGAGGTATTTGAGTGGCCAAAGCAGTCATGGGATTCATATATGAACCAGGGGCTGTGGCAGCGGCAGCCATTAAAGCAGCTTGTTGTTGCTGCAAAAAGAAAACAAAAACAAAACAAAAAACATAAGAAAAATGTACAAAATTTATGTAATGGAAACAAGGCCAGCGTAAAAGGAAATAAACATTTAAAATTTGCTTATTCTTATAACGTGCCTCGCTTCTTTTATCATCAAAAACGAGGAATAAATAAATTTATTTACCTGCGCATAAGCTCCATATGGACCAAATTGATTAAAGACAAATGGATTAAGGAGATTCATATGACCGGCCATTTGTTGCATACGCCGTATTTGCCTTTCCTTTTCAGTATCAGCAAATTTAACTACCAGACTAGAGGAAGCACCCTGTAATTAAAAAAAAACACCAACACAACAAATGAGAAAACATTCATTTAATTTATATATTTTGTTGTTGCTTAATTTGCTTATAAATAATGCCAGTTTTCTTATTTCGAAAATTCATTTTTAATACCTGGCATTTTAGCTTTTAATTAGGGGAAATGAAAAAAAAACAAATTAATTATATTTTTAATTTTCTATGCAATTTATTGTTCATATCATTAAATAAATGATTGAATTACTGCATATGATGCGTTATACTCGTGTATGTGTGTGTGTGTGTATATATGTGTGTGCGTATGTGTTTTTGTATTTAGATGAGAATTGAAATATTTTTGCCATACGCCAAATAAATGTAAATATCAAAATATGCACTCGTATTAGTTTATATAATAAATTATTTATGTGCATATATTATTTAGTCATTATTATGCTAATTAAATTTTTGCACTAGGACATGATGCAAACTGAAACAAAAACCGGATATTGTTATCAAAAAAAAAAAAAAAACATCATCAATATCATTATTTTCAAATAATATAATGATTAGCACTGAAAAAACTTTCTCTCCAATAAAGATTATCATTAATAATACAAAAAAAATTAAATAAATGTGATAATTTGTAATGTATAGAATAACTAGAGGGAGCCTTTACTCAAACTTTCATGATACCCTCGACAGGTAGATAGCAAATCTTCTGCAGCTTCGCGCAAAGTGCATTTCATTAGGTTGCTTTTAAAAATACTTTTTTTTTAGGAGAGCCCAAACATTTTTTGTTTGATGGGCTGGTTAGCCTAAATAAACAAAGTTTTATTCATAATTGCCTTGAAAATGTTTCGTCTCTTGGAATGGCATAATTTTGTGCTCAAAGAAGTGGGCGAGGTCATGCCCATTGAAACTTACTATTATATTTCACATGCTTATACTTGAGAGATTTTTACGAAATGTTTAATTCAGAAACATGTGAAATTTATAAAAGTGGGCGGGAACACTAATATTTGCAAAATTGGTCGTGATGACTCTCCAGAAAATTTATCAATGGCACAAAAATGTAAAAACTAAAATTAGAAAAGAACTCAACCGACTTGATGGCCCCCCAAAAATGAATTTCTTCTAAATCTATTATGACGGTTGCACCAAGAAAACCGTCCAATTTTTATTTTAGCGTCATGACATGGGTACAGATTTTAACAAACACTAACTGCGCAGCTATTTTGGGTTGTCAGTTGACAGATCCAGGGACTCCGGCAGGACTTAAACCTGCGACTCTCCGATTACTGAAATGCTTGCTGGGAATGATTCGAAAACTAAAATGATTTAAGCTAGAAGTAACGTTCTAAGGAACAAAAGCTTAACTTCGCTCTAAATTGAACATGCCGAAAAAAAAACAAGTAAGAGTGCTATATTCGGCTGTGCCGAATCTTATATACCCTTTACCAACGTACGTACATACATATATATATGTATATATAGTATACAGATACATACATACATATTTGTTTTCTGATATTTTTTTTCTCTAAAGCAATTAATAGTAAGTGACCTTTCAGTATTTTTCGATTAAAGAATTTGATTCAATTATTTTATTTTCGATATTAGCAATAGTTGAATATTTTACTCTACACTCTGTGGTTAAGATATATTTTACATTCACTCTTGTCAACATCGATATTATAGAAATTACAAACGGAATGACAAACCTATATATTACCCTTTTACCATTTTTTTTGGTAAAGGGTATAATAAGAAAAAACTTAGTTTCATTTAATTCCTTTAATATTAAAAAATTCAGTAAAGTGCGACTTTGACTCGCGCACGAAGGGTTCCGTACATTCGGCTCTCAGCATTTTTTAATGTGGCTTTTTTGAAGTTTTTTTTCAGTTTAAATGATTTTTTCAGTTTTGTCGCTTTTTTCTCATTTTGGCGATTCTTTTTCCATTTTGGCGATTTATTTCCTATTTTGGGAGTTTTTTTTTCATTTTGGCGATTTTTTCCTGTTTTTGGGGTTTTTTTTTTCATTTTGGCGATTTTTTTCTGTTTTTTGGGGCTTTTTTCGTTTTGGCGATTTTTTTTTTCATTTTGGCGTTTTTTTTTGTTTTTGGGGGTTTATTTTCATTTTGGAGATTTTTTTCATTTTGGCGATTTTTTATTAATTTTTGCGATTTTTTCCTATTTTGGGGGTTTTTTCATTTTGGTGATTTTTTTTTCATTTTGGCGTTTTTTTTCATTTTGGCGATTTTTTTCTGTTTTTCGGGCTTTTTTTCATTTAGAGATTTTTTTTCATTTTGACGATTTTTTTCATTTTGGCGATTTTTTTTCCTGTTTTGAGTTTTTTTCATTTTGGCGATTTTTCCCTGTTTTTGGGTTTTTTTTCGTTTTGGCGAATTTTTTTCATTTCGGCGATTTTTTTTTATTTTGGCGATTTTTTTTTGTTTTTGGCAATTTTTTTCATTTTGGCGATTTTTTTTCTGTTTTTCGGGCTTTTTTTTCATTTTGGAGATTTTTTTTCATTATGGCGATTTTTTTTCATTTTGGCGATTTTTTCCTGTTTTGGGTTTTTTTCATTTTGCCGATTTTTCCCTGTTTTTGGCGTTTTTTTTCATTTTGGCGATTTTGTTCTGTTTTTCGGGCTTTATTTCATTTAGAGATTTTTTTTCATTTTGGCGATTTTTTTCATTTTGGCGATTTTTTTCCTGTTTTGGGTTTTTTTTTTCGTTTTTGGCGATTTTTTTTCATTTCGGCGATTTTTTTTCATTTTGGCGATTTTTTTCATTTTGGCGATTTTTTTCTGTTTATCGGGCTTTTTTTCATTTCGGCGATTTTTTTTCATTATGGCGATTTTTTTTCATTTTGGCGATTTTTTCCTGTTTTGGGTTTTTTCATTTTGCCGATTTTTCCCTGTTTTTGGGGATTTTTTCATTTTGGCGATTTTTTTCTGTTTTTTTTTGGGTTGTTTTCTTTTTGGCGATTTTTTTTCATTTTGGCGATTTTTTTTTCATTTTGGCGATTTTTTTTATTCTGGTGATTTTTTTTCATTTTAGCGATTTTTTTCATTTAAGCAATTTTTCCGGTTATTCGCGATTTATTTTAGTCTTAGACATTTTTTTTTTGTAATTTGGTGCTTTTTTTCATTTTGGCGATTTTTTTTCGGTTTGGCGATTTTATAATTTTTTGATTTTTTAGTTTTACCGTTTTTGAAAATTTCAAGAGTTTTGCTCTTACAGTTTCCAAGATACAGCAAGTTATCAAAATTGCATAGTCAAAATTGCATTAACTGATGAAACACCCTTTAATTTAAATTTTTTGAAATTTTAGTGTTAATTTTTGTAGTCTGTATAAAAATACACTAGGCTTACAAATTTCAAGTGTATATACATACAATTGTATGTATATTACATGGAATTTTAACATTTTTCGTTGCTCGTTTTGGAACACCCTTTAATTTCCAATTCTCATGTATTTGTTGTTGTAGCGGCCAAAGGTCTACACACTGTGTCCAAATTTCAGGTCTGTAGCTCTTACGGTTCTCGAGAAAATACTAATATAGTTTTAGACATAGTTAATTTTACAGTACAGACAGACGGACAGACGGACATCGCTTATTCGTCTTCCCTATGCATAAGGATCCAGAATATATATATTTTATGGGTCGCTTATTGATATTATAGAAATTACAAACGGAATGACAAACCTATATATACCCTTTTACCATTTTTGTTGGTAAAGGGTATAATAAATTTCTAAGTCAACTTATAAATAAAGGATTTTTAAGTTTAAAGGCCAAATAGATAAACTGTTGTAATGCTGATTAGCAGGTTCAAAGGAAAATTTAACAATTTTAATTTAACGAAAGGCATAATAAGGACATAATTTTTAATATCAAATCTTTTGAAATTCTCCCACTTTTACCGAATTTAGACTATGACAATTTTACAAGAAATTTGTTGTATGAGGACTTTACTATTTTACTATTTACTATTTTTAACCCCCGACAAAAAAAGGGGTGTTATAAGTTTGTAGTGTGTGTCTGTGTATCTGTGTCTCTGTGCGTCTGTCCGTGTCGACGTGCAGACCAAACGGCTGGACCGATTTTGATTTAGTTTCTTCTGTTTGAATGGTGACTTGATCGAGAAGGTTCTTAACTATGTTTGAAGAAAATCGGTCCAGCCGTTTAGAAGATATCACATCTTTTCTAGATATATTCGGGGGGTTTTTAAAATTTTTAATTTTTGTTATTTTAGCAGCAGTTCCTTTGCGACACTTATAGACCGAACGCGTGGACCGATTTTGATGATTCAACAGGTATTTTAGAATCATCTTTAGGTTTCTCTTATGATTTTTCATTTCGAATGACAAATTAGGAAATTTAAAGGTTTAAAGTTGGTCGCAGTCGGGTTTTTTGACTTTTTTAATGACTACTTGTTTAATAATTATTTTATTCTTAATAACATATTCCCTATTCATTGCCCCCCCCTGCCCCAATTTTAAAAAGACATTTACAAGCTTTTAGTTAAAATATAAAAACTGGAAACTAAGTAGCTGACTTCGAAAATTCGAAGTTATCTGTTTAGGAAGGTGGATTTTTTTTAAAGAAAACAAAAAAAAAAAAAAAATTAATTCCGTGGGAATTATTTCCCGGGGAATATTCAGAATTGTGCTGCATATAATTTGTATCTCCACTCCTCCTATTGACAACTAATTTCTGGAAAAAATTTCACAATGTAAATTCAGCCTATGTGTTTGCCGATATTTTTTTAAGTCTGGAGTAAATGAGAATTACTGCTCTTAAGTATGAGCAAAGCTAATTATTATTTTTCGAACTGTATTTGTTTCTATATTCTTATGAATTGAATAGGCTAAAGTTCGTAACGCTTTTTAAGCCAAATTACATGTGATAATTATTAATGAACAAATAACATCAAAGTTAGTTGTAAATATTCTGACAACAACACATAGTTGAACGGAACAGCCAGCCGTTTTCGAAGGCCACTAAACCTTCCTCATCAGCGTTCTTCTGTGTTTTGGTCCACAGTGTGTGGTGGCAGTTGATGTAGATGTCTGCCCTATATACATAACTTTATTGCAAATGAAATATGTGAATTGGTTTGATTCATTGCATTTTTCAATTTGCTCATATATATGTTAGGTAATGAAGGCTGAAAATTTACCATCTTCCATATATATTACAACAGTCTTACCATTGTCGTTTTTTCCTTACTAACTATGCACATGTTTGTTAATTTGCTTATTTTTGTTCTACTTAAGACAAACTTTTTTGGTTTGTTACTATTAAGTATATTTTTATTTTTGATTTTTGCCACAAGCCAATGACTATTAATTTTAGTTAAAAAAAAGCCTTTTGAACGAATTAATGTTAAAAGATTTAATCTGCACACTTCCTTTTAGCAGCAAATCATCACTATCACTAGTTTTCTATTCATTCTAGCTTTTGTTGTCAATTAAAACCTCTCATAATATTTAGTTGTAATTAACATAATTAAATAAATTATTTAAGCTTCTTTCAGTGCATATTTTTGTTATTGTTGTTGCTGCTAATATTTAGCCCTCTTAACCGCAATTGAGTCATACACATTTTTTCCCCTCCTGTTGCTCTTTAATATTTAGCCCTGAAAATTTAATTTTATTTGGTTTTTGTTTCCTTAGCAATAGCGGAAAAAAAGAAAAAAATAAGTAAAATAAACGGCTGTATTTTATTTGCTGTTGTTGCTAATTTTACACAATTTAAATTATAGTACTTTATGGCAACACCTTAAAGTATGCAACAGTTTTTAATACCACAACAAAGTAGTCCTTTGGTAATATAAATACAGTGCCATGAGTTTTGCTGTATGTTGTATTATTTTTTTTCATGTCGCCATATTAATATACATACATACGTATGTATATGCATACAAGGAGGCCATGGCAGGCGCAGGCTATGAAAAACAAGTAGTGGAAGCATAAAAACCGCTGTCGTGTACAACATACGAATAATAATTTTGGCACGAAAGCCATGTTAACATGTCCCCCGTGTACAAAAATATTAAAAGCAACTATATAGCCATAAACATATCTACATACAAACACACACACACACACACCCAAACACATGCATACAGAGAGACAGACAGACACGCATATCAAAGCAGTCATTTGCAGCAACACTACTGATGATAAACTCATACCGGTTGTAAATATTAATGCAACCAAAAGGCGGCAAGTTGTAGCGTTACTTCCGTACGCAAATGCAGGCATGTATGTATGTATGTGTGTATACATGCATGTAATTGCTAATATATGTGTGTATGTATGTATATGAGTACGAATATATGTAGATATATGTATGCAAGGGCCTTACATACCTAGATATTATGAAAAACACTTTTTTGTTGTGTAGAAGTGATAGGGACTCTATATAGATTTTTGCTAACTATGTATGGCTGTTTGTATTTCTCTATTAAGCCAAGTCAATGCCACTTTTCTGTATGCAATCAGTTTGTTATGTTCACTGGTGAGGCACACATATAAAAATGTATTACATTTTTGGCTTCTTTTGCTTTTATTGTTGCCGCTGTCATCATCGTAATGTTTACTTGTAAAATAGTCTACAACTTTATATACCAGCCAACCGAACTGTAAGCTAAGTTTATGCAAAGGCTTTTTGGTAACAAATACGAATGCTCAATGCCTGCACACTTGTTCACAGTTGCAATGTAACAGTGCCAATGCTTCAGTGCTACCAGCAGGAGCGAAAAAAAAGAAGAGAAATAAAATCGTAAGCAATGTTATAATGCCGGATATACTTGCGGCTTGTTCAACCATTAGTGAACATGTAATGTGAACATATAGCCTCGCGTAATCACAGTGAATGTAGTTGAGATCTGTGTAGTTTATTTACATACGTGTTCATACTCAAATGAATAATATTTATAAGTGGAAAATTTTAAAGGTGGTGAGAAAATTACAAAGGACAAATAAAATTTATTTGATTTATAAAAAATATTTTTGAAAATTAATAGGCAGATTTTGTTTCTAAATGTTTCAAATTCGTATGAAAAATAAGAGAAAATTCGTTTCAAAAAATATTTTTTCTATACAAAATTTCAGAACGAAAAAATCGCTTGTATATATAAAATCTATCCTTAAATTAAACTGTACCCATCAAGATTTAAAATAGGCCCAAGAAATTAATTTAAAATACCCCGCCCAAAAATTCATAAGCAAGATTTTTAAGTATACATGTAATGCACATCGTGAAATATTTCCAATGATAATAATGTAATATAATGTACTTCTTACTGCTTTCCAAAGAGCTCTAGGTGTGTGTAAAATTTCTGTGATATATAAAATTTAGTTTTAACAGGCGTTATAAAAACGTTGTAGCCAATGTAGAAATACTTTTCTAAATTCAAGAGCATGTTCTCATGCAGTAGGAATCGGTTGGGTAAAAGTATACAATAAGAAATGTTAAGGGGCGTGGTTCCTCCCCCCTTAACTGTCATATTGTGTCATTACAACGGCACCGGCTGTTGAGTGAAAAATTTGATGTGATTTTGTCCCTTTTTTGTGAAGTTATACTTGATCCTTTAGACAAAAATAATTCTTCAAATCGTTAAAAATGCGAAAATTTCATTTTTAAATCTAAATCTAAATCAAGTCCAAAAACACAAACTTTGTGATTATAAAAACAGTAGTGTGGGTATGGCGATTCGGGCGCACTTTTTCAGAACAAATTGTTTAGGCATGGGCAAAGGTTTTGGAATGTGTAAGTGAATGTATATTAGAAAAGATTATTAAAATATCCATCCCTGGATGTTGAAGAATATAGTATACTCAATATTTTAACTGACTTAATACCTGGGGCCCGTTTCTCAAAAATAAAAATTACAAATCTACAAGTAAAATACACACAAAACAACAATAAAATTTTGTAAAAGTGTTGTTGTTTTGTGTGTATTTTACTTGTAGATTTGTAATTTGTATTTTTGAGAAACGGGCCCCTGATAGCTGGTCGGATACCTGATGTTATCAGGTCAGGAATTGTATTAGATAAAAATATTGAAATTACTTCATTCTTCGAAATGAAGGGATGAACATTTCAATACATTCTTCCAAATATACATTAATTTTTACACATTTCAATATCTACCCATACTCACATTTATGTATGCTTTACTTAAATGGGATTATGGAAGAGAAAGTGTGCCCGAATCCCCATAAACACACTACTAAAAACACTTATTTCAACAAAAGTGGTTCTTATAAAATCAAAGCCTATTAAAACTATTGAAATATGTTAATATGTGATTTTGTTTTTAGAAAAATTAATAGCGTATGTTTGTAATATGTGTAGTTGGTGTCAAACAGTTTTTTGTGATAGCTAAAATAATTATGTTGGTAAATGATGTCTAAAACAAAATTTTTTATATTTTTAAAATTTTTATGGTGTTTCCCAAAATTAATTAATATCCACATAAGAATATTAAAAATAAAGCACCTTTGGTATGATATTGGTAACACAAAGTCGACGTATTAATGAAAACGTATTTCATTTTTCAGTTTAGTTTCAATTTCATTTCTATGTGCTGATAATTTAAACTTGTTGACAAATAAAAAAAATGGTGAATATTTTTTATTCAATAGCAGTATTTGAACAGACATTTTAAATCCCCCCTAAAAGCATGCAGTTCTTTTCAAGAAAATTTTAGCCCCAAAATATGCAATTGAAAATTTATTGATTATATTTTTCTTTCAACAATTTAGTTTAATTATTGCAATGTTATTCGGTTTCTTTTTTCATTACGTAATTACTTCATGTTAGTTCGCGTTCACAATAAAGCAGCCAAGCCCTGTCTATATGCTTTAGCAAGACCAACAGGTTTATTTGTTAGCTGTTCACGTACATATATTATACTCGATATTATTTTTTGTCCTTATACAAATCACATGTATAGTACACATTATATGGAAAAATGTTTCCATATTCCCTGTACATTTCTCTCATACATATTTGTATAGTGTGTGTAGGTTTAGTTGTGCATGTGCATGCATACATCCGATAGTGTATGTGTATATTTACTTTGGTGTTGTGTGGGCAAAATTTAAAATAAATTCGTGCGGATTTTATTTTTGGCGGTCCCAGACAAATTACTTTTTAAATGCATTTTTAGTATAAACATTTAATATCACACACACACACACACACACACACACACACACACATCTGCATACATGTAAATGTATTTGTATGTGTTCATATAAATACTCGTACGTTTGTAAAAGCACTACATGTGTTTTAAATATTGTAAATGTGTTGAGATAGCATTCAATTTATTTATCACACTCAACCTCTTTTGTTGAATATTTTTGCAAAAAAAAGAAAAATTAAAAAATGGTGAATTTGTATGGGATATGTAAATTTGTATATGTGTATCTGTGTTATAATAACTACCGGTTTTAGTTTGTGCAACAATATTGTTGCTACAACAAGACAAATTGTACGGTTTGGTATACAAAAACTTTTTATCAAATAATTCTTTTTTTTTTTCTTCACTCACTGGCTTGCATACTATGGATATTGCATTTACCAGCAATGAATAAAAGATTTGTGGTATTTAAAAAATTTTTAAAAAATAATTTGTGACAAATTTAAAAGCATATGATGTGAAATAATTGGCAGCATGCAATTACGAAATGCTGTAAACTATGCTATAGTTTTATTTTATATTGTAATTAAGCAAAATTAATTAAAAAAAAATTTAGAATACTTGTATTTGCTTGTGATATAATGTGCAACAAATTTAATTGTTTGTGTTAGCCTAAAAGCAGGCAATACTTTTGGTTTTGTGCAAAAACTATAATTGAGAGATTTGGATGAAAGAATTTTTTTTAGGAAAATAAAAAAAAAAATTAAAAAAATTTAAAAAAGCATATATCTTTTTTCTTGGCCTAATTATAGGTTATATTTTTTATATCCCTCACCCAAAGTTGTAAGATTATTTTGCGGGTTTAATATAAGAAAAGCGTAACTCGAATTTTCAATATTACAGAAAATTTAATAAAAACTTAAGCATTTTTTGAAGGGCCCTAAACTTTTTATTTTTAACCTTAATGCACTTACTTCTTTAAGGGCCGTTATTACAACTTAAAATTAGTTAAATTTAGGATTTTGTCGGACGTATAAAGCGCTATTCATTATTACAAATTTAATTTAACTTACGAGCAAGGATACGTTTCCCTTTAACTAAGTTCTCACTTTAGATTAAGCTAAAGTGGTACTGATGAAACACTTTTTATACGTCCAATAACATCCTACATTTAACTAACTTTAAGTTGTAATAATGGCCCTAAGGAGGGTGTAATTATATGTTGGCTAAAAGAAAATGTTAAAAACGTGATTTCGAAAAACAATTCAGATACGCCTTTTTTATATTAAGCCAACGATAAATATGTATATAGGTTTGTGTAATTTTTATAATGGTGGCTATTCTGGAATACGCGTCGACTTGGTGAAATTTACATGTAGAACAAAAACAAAACTTCACAAATGTTAACAATTTGTTTTTGTTTATCATAAAAAATTTACCGTTTTTAAAAAAGAGAGCAACGCGTTCAAATTCTCACGTTTATTTCATTTTAGAATTGTATGGGAAACAAAAACAATTTTTGAAACTTTGTTTTTGCTTTAATGTAAAGTTTCACTTCTTCGACGCGTTTTCCCGAATAGCCACCAATATTCATATGTGACCCCTAAACCACTAATATTCTGAATCCTTATAGTGCGTTTACATTTGAGCAAGAAATTTTGAACAAAGTCTAGTAGATTTCGAGCAGATTTCCCATATCAGACTTAAAACTTAGTAATGCAACTATAGTTTTTTTTTTCAAAATTGTACTAAAAATAACTCGATGTGCTTAAAAAGGTGTGTGAATTAGCTATATTGTTTGGTTGTAGTTTAGGACAAATTTCAGTCAATGGATTTTGTGTTGGATAAGAAAAATTTGGTGTAAACGGTATAGATTTTGATAAAGATTTTAATTAAAAACTGCTAGCTTTCGTGCTCTATTATGAAACGAGTAAACGAATAAGAAATATCCTTCTGTATTTCTGTCTGTACGGATTTCTTGAAATCGATTCTGCGAAGCTCCCATTAAAGTTAGAAACTTGGTGTTGGACTACAACGCCCGCACTTGCGTTTATATAACATTAAATCGTGCACTTATTTTTATTAATTTTAATTTTTTTAATTGCTAAAATTTGCAATAAAATCCATGTTTTTTGTAAAGCCTCTTAAATGACACATTACTATTCAAATTTATAATATTTCAAATAATAGTTCTCCAACAATTCAATTCATTTCATTAAATGCTTTCATATGTACGTTTTTTTTGTGACATATTGTTTTAATTGCTGCATATAAAAATTTATATTATATTATATTATTTTTTTATTTATTCGCAAAATACCAAAGTTCTAAAATTTAACTACAAATAACCATCAAGTGTGAGTGTGAGTGCTTAACATCTCAATCCCTGCAAGCGCACATCAACATAGATTTCACGCCCATTTTTCAATGCTGCACACTAACACATAAAAAAAGCAGGACGAGGCAAAAAAAAAAAAAATAATCCAAAAATGACCAAAATAACAAAAATGTTCGTTATAAACAAATAACAGAACAAGACTGACAGTTTAATGGGCTTTTAAGCGGCTTTGGGCTAAAAGGCATTTTTTGATAAAATATTTAATTGATGGTTTTTATTTAGTCTCCTATACACATATACGAGTACATACATATGTATGTACTTTTTCCTATATTATTAATTTTTTTCTATTATTTTTTATTATTTCTGTCATGTATGGCTGGGTCTATGGTTTACAATTGTAATTTATGGTGTATAGTTTTAGGCCGGCTAAATATTTTATGCACACACTCACACATTCACATTTTTATGTTGCAAAATTGTTGGGTTGATTTGTGATTTTTAATTGAAAGTTGTTGTAGTTTAGTGTTTATATTTTGTTCTTGCTTTTGTTGTTGTTGTGAAACTCTCTTTTATATATTTATTTTGTATTTCGAATTTAATGGAAATCAATAAATTTTTATGGCAAATGTAGCAAAAGTAAAAAAAAAAAAAGAAATGTAATTAAATGTTGTGCATACTTTAAGGAAGGTTTTTATTATAAAATATATGGCATATACATACGACAGGACTTCCTAAATAAACTTATGTTAGGCGTACGTATGTAATAGTTAGTCCACGAAAAAGTTATAGGTGTTACATTGGCAATACTATAGCTTCAACATCTTCAATAAATCTGGATATAGATTAGAGTTCGACCGATTAATCGGCTTCGGCTTCGGCCTTCGGCCAAAAATTGGTAATCGGCCAACATTCGGCCTACGGCAAAAATCGGCCGATTAGCCGAAGCCGAATATTTTTCATTCCAAGCTTGAAAAATAACATTATGTTTGGTCGTTGCTCGCCGACAGTTTCTATTGTGTTTAACGTTTTGAAAGGGTTGCTTTGAAATACAACCCAGTTGCTTTCTATTTTCTTTTACTTGGACGTTCTTGTGAGTGATCATATGAAAAAGCAATCTAGAAATTGTAAAATAGTTTTATTTTTCTTGTTATGTATCCAATAGATATTACAGCTATTTCAGTGATCTCAAAAAATTAAACTTTTTTCTTAATTCATATAAAACAAGTATCATTTTTAAAATTTAAAACATTCGGCTTCGGCTTCGGTATTGGCCGAAGTTTAGGATTTTAGCCGAAGTTCGGCTTCGGCTTCGGCCAAAAAAAACGCCTTCGGTCGATCTCTAATATAGATGAAGCTTTTACGTGGTTGGTAGCAATAAGTATATGGGGCTGCTTTAATTAAGAGACTGCATTAATAAGCAGCATAATTTAAAGTCTTGTGCAAATGGTCTTGCATCGTAGCATATGCTAAATGGTATAGTATATTGATATTCACCACTAAGAACTGTTAAGTGGTGAGTATCAATATACGAGTGCTATACCATTTTTCACATGCTAAGATGCAAGACCATTTGCACAAGTTTGTGAATTGGGCTACTATAATTTAATTTTTAGTTAATGCAGAAATGCTTTCGATATGAAATAGTTAAATTTTTTTTTAAAGAATATTGAAACAATTCAATTTATTTTATTTAATACCAAATTTCCACCCGACTGCTACCTTAAACTTTTTTAACGAACAATGACATATCATTTGCCTGGTCAAGCGAATTTTTCCTGCACATAATTTATCAAAGCAAATAAAGATTAACAGTTTTTAATGGCAGCTGACATTAATTAAGCTGCACGTGTGTACAATGCGAGTATTAAAGTTTTGTGATGAAACTTTTAAAAGCTTTTCTGTCAGAAAGCTTTTTATTTTATTTGGACGATTTTTAAAGCACCTCTCAAAACTTTGCCAATTGCATTTAATATTTTTGTTTATTATTATTTATTTTCGTGCTTAATTTTAAACTCTCGCCGGTTCTTTTTTTTCAGCTCTTTTTAAAATTCAATTTATTTTCATTAGCATTAAAAGCTCTTTTATGTAAAATTTACCACATTACTTTCTACTTTAACTCTTTTCTACTCTGCTCATCACTCTCTCCTTCTCTTCATCTCTCGCGCTAACGAAAAATCTTGTGTACTGTAAACACTCTAACAAAGGGACATTCGCTAATCGTTAACAAGGGAAAAAAATTTACAATTTTCCATTAGAAAAATAGGCTGTAGGAGAGCTTTCACTGTATTTTAAATCTATAAAACACTATTTGGCGAAATCAAAAGCAAAACATTTAACGCAAACCGGCAGCAATATAATAATATAGTATATAGAAGTGAAAGCAATATAATAGTGTAACAAGACTTGCCTGTTTGTGCCTCTGCCACCAACACCTCCTCCCTCTCAAACAAAACTGACACAATGAGAGGAAAAAGCAGATGTAAGAGACAAAAAAAAAAGTAACCAACGAAACTGTTAAAAAACTTTTTTAATGTAATTGAATTAAATGCGAAAAAAACGAAGTGAATTAAATAAGTTTTCGCCATTTGGCAAGTTTTGTTAAACACACAATGTCGACAACGTTTAACAACAACATCATCGCAGCTGTAGAAAAGTCACTCATTCCACCAACTCATTCAATGTAATGAATGCAAGAAAGAAAGAAAGCAAGAAAGCAAGCAAGCAAGCAAGCAAGCAAGCCAGCCAGCATAGTGAATAGTGAACAAACTCTTTTTCTACTTCATGGATTTTGCATAACAAAACCCCAACCAAGCCTTCAAAAAAAAAAAAAAAAAAAAAAAATACAGAAAAGTTGTAAGTATTTAAACATTTTATCATCATATACATACATTTAACGTTAAAAGATGAATGTAATGCTGGTGGTGGCATAAGTCCTGATGAGGCTTTAAAAGGGAAAGAAGGGGCACAAGCGAAATCCAGCAAATAACTCATAAAAAAAATTCTTCAGATACGAGTATTCAGAAGTTCTGTTACCGAGTTTGAATATGAAAAGAAAAAAAATTCCAAACTGTTTTGTATAAGGTTTTCTTGATGTGGTAACACACAAAGTGGCTTTAAATTGTACAAAGATGAAACATGCCAACCAGGACTAAAATGTTAATAAAAAAAAAGTTTAGTAAAGGCAATGAAGCAAATGCTGAAGCTGAAGACATTGCTAATTTCATAAAAAAATCCTTGCTTTCTTTTCTGTTTCAGTTTTAGAAAAATTAGTTTTTCAAAAGAAACTGCCAGCTAATTTTTTTCTTCTGCTGGCTGTTCGTTCTTTCGTTGCTTTTTCTGCTTCAATGAGTGATTTATTTGGCGTAAAAGATTTGCAGAACTTTACTGCAAGGATTTTCGCAGAAATTTGTATTTAATTTCTTATTACTTCCATTTTACGAGTAGTTTGTCAGATTTGTGCCGCCGGTGTTACATTTAACGTGCGTTGATTACAATGAATGTTGACAACAAAATTAAATTGTTTTTCACTTGTAATATATTTTTTAATTAATTTGAAGTTATTTTGCGCTCCCGTGAGTGTGTGTGTGTGTATGTGTATGTGTTTGTTTTATTTCATTTAGTTCCACTATGACATTTTTCTGTATGTGTGTGTGTGTGTGCAAAATTAATTGAAAATGTCATTTGCCGCAAATTACTAAAAAATTGTTAATACCTCAGCATGTAAAAAAAGTAAAAAAAAAAACTTATGTAAAAAGAACTTTTATTTATTTTTTATAAACGACAAATAAAAATGTAAAAATAATTGAGGTAAAATTGTTTTTAAAATCATCATAATTATGCAAGAGTTAAAATTGGCATTCATGAATGCAAAAGTTTTATAATTTAAATGCATAAACGGGCACAGCAAATTTTCTATTTAAAGTAAATTTTATTTTATAGCTGATGTAAAAACAAAATCTCCATTGAAATGTGAATATTTTTAAAGCTTCATTAAAAAGCCACTAAAAGCAAAATAATATGGAGATATTTCCATGATGTCGAACGTGACCTTCGTACAAATTCAAATGAAACGGATTTTTATTTTGACAATAATCGTAACTTAGCTCTAATAGTGCATTTACATTGTCTCGAAATCTATTATATTTGATTTGAAATTTTTATCGAAATCATTATCGTTTACACTGAGCTTTTTTTTACATATTCCAAGATTTCGTATCTAAGACAAAATCCTTTGTCTTAAACAGTAACCCAAAAGGTGCCAACTTAGCTCACTCACACACCTGCAATAGAAAACTTGTAGAGCATAGCTAATTCACTCACCTCCTGTAGTTATAAATGTGTTGTACAAGGTATTAAAAAAAATAAAAATATTAGATATTAAGTAGATTTCCTACAAATCTACTGACAAATTAGATTTCGTTTTGTAGATTTAGCTTGAAATATCGTAACTATTAGATTTAGAAACATAAGACATTTAGCTTTATAACCTAGAATTGGTGTTAAGTATGATTTTGCACAATTTTTCGTCTTCAGGATAACTGAAAAAAAAAAAAATTAAAGCATTTGCATGTGACCAACACAGTCATATTTGCGGCTAATATTTTAATGTGCCTAATTTTAAAATCTTGTGCACTGGTGTCTCTTTAAAATGATTTTTATATTTTGATACATATTTATATTTAAGTTTAGTATTTTCAATTCTTATAAAATGAAATATTTTTATTTTAGTAATTAATATGATTTTCTAAAGAAGAGAAGAAAAATTAAGCGAGACTTTTAGATGGGGGAAATACCAGTATTTTTAAATTAAATTTTAATTAAAGAGCACGTGAGATGTCGCACGTGACATTTTTTCATCATGATATTTATATGGTTTCTGTTGCTCTTTCGACAAAATTGTAAATAAAAATGTTTTTTTTTTTAATCTAGCAGAGGTATTCAACCACTTTTAATTTTGGACCTGTTCGGAAATGCATCACTGCTCCGCATCATACGATCAAACTTTAATTTAAAATGCAATACAAGTTCACTGATAATCTTTTTTTAGTAGTAGCCATGTTTGTACCTCGGGGCTGCTGTTGGCTGAAGTAGTTAGTGCGTCAACTACAAAGTAAATGGCTGTGTTCTAGAGCCCAAGTTCAAACCCTGGCCAGACATGACTTCATAGATTTTTTCTAATATGCTTTAGTGCCTGTGCTAAAGTATGTATATCGCAGCATCCTCCTTCATCGATATTTGTAGCAATTAATCTTCGGCGAAGTAAAATAACTAATAAAATGGTTACATTGCTTAAAGTAATACGCCCACTTAACACCAGAGGCGCTGCAACGATGCTATAAAAAATAACAATAACACAATAGCTGAGTTTGAAAAACGAATAAAATAATTAAGCTGCTCTTCTCTCTAGCTTTCTATAACTTCACAATTTGAACTTGAATTATCCCTTTCCTACTCTCAGGTAACAAAAAGGAACCTGTAATTTGGATTCAACTGTGCTGAAAACTTACTTTCTCTTCTCAGCCACCTGTACCTGGGGGTCTACTCTTTAATTCGCAAGGAAAGAAAATACTTTAGAATTTGTATGTTAATTATATGCAAATTCAAAAGCATTTTCTTTCGTTTTGAATTACCGAGTAGACCCCTGGATTCTGTAACGTTTCGCGAACCAAAAATCGTAATATTGATGGACATATTTATTCGCTTGCGGTAACGATAATGTGATTTCGTATTTCTTTTTTACAATAGTCTCCAGCTTTATCTTACTCACCATTTAATTTAATATTATGTGGTATCTCTGTATAGAAATTGTGAAAATAAGCGAGAATCACAAAGAATATTAAAGAAAAAGTAAATGAATTTGATCTTGTGATTTAATTTTTTTCTCCAACCGAGAGCGAATATGGTAAAAATATGTTACTGAATAGCAAAGTGGATTTCGTTATATTTATTATAGCGATACGATTATCGGAATAAAAATTAGCGGCCCTATGTATAAGCAAAAATTGGCATGAAGTTAGCATTAGTGGCAAAATTGAACATTATCTTAAAGAGTTTTGCCATGAAACTTTACATTAAAAATCATGCCAGGACTTAGAGGTGGGATAAAATTAGGTAACGCGACCATTTTTAATGTCAAATTGTATGGAGGAACTCGTTAACACCTAATTCAATTTCGTCACTTATGCTAACTTCATGCCAATTTTTGCTTATACATAGGGCCGTAGATGATTATCATTTGTTCCAAAACTAATTGAACTGCTTTAAACCCCGACTGTCAAAATATCTTCTTTTATCTAATGCTTGTTTACATTTAAAGTGAAAAGTGTATGTATTTTATAAATATGTATGTATTGGTATTTTAGTCAACTGTTTTTGACAGATGGGGTTTTTTAAAGCCAGACGAATTGCATGTTGCTTTTAGTATTCTTGTACGAGTATTGTTGTAGCGATAAGGTCATCTGAAATGAATGCGCCTTGAGCTTAACTAAATTTTTAATTTTTACAAAAACAAATTTCCATAGAAAATTTTTTGTTAAAAAAAACTTTAAGAAAAAAGCTTTTGTGCTTTCACACCGACGAAAGCACAACAGCCAATCAGATCTCGGCGACTACAATGCCTGCACTTACTTTGCAAGGAAACAAGAACAAATTTAAGAGCTTCAAAGCTGTTTAAGTGAAATGCAAATATCAGAGTATGTGTATGTAAATATAGCTTTAATTATTTTGTTTTTTATTTCACATATATGCTGCATTTTAATTTGTATAAATTTTTAAGTGTTGCCAATTTCCTGAACCATCGAAAAAAGGACATTTATTGCTAAAAAAATCATTTGTACTTTTTGCATTTTATATTTTAACATTAAAAACTTTTTTTAGGTGTTATTTTGCACATGTTCTCATATTCAGTTCAATTTCCTTTTGAAAACACGTTTAAAAACATCCGGTTTCCGGTTTCCTCTAATTTATTAAAAAAAATTTTTTATGACAATATTCCTTAGGCTGTTTGACGACGACAAGCAAGCAATACAATGCCAAAACAACCACGAAATTCGCAAAACAATTTCAAAACGTTTTATTTTATTACAGGCTTATAAAAGAAGCACATATGTACATCACTCGCACAATCCCAAGGATAAAGAAAGCAACATGAATGAAACGATTTCAAAATGCTTTGCAGTTGCTATATAAATTTTTTCTCTTTCAGTTAAATATGTACTCGTATGTATATTTGACAGTGTTAAACTAAACATTTCGTTCGTTTGCTTCAAGTGTAAGAGTACGAGTACGAGTACATTTGCACAATTGTAAATAAAACTTTGCATATGCAACAGGCCGCTCGCCGTCTTATGAAAATGATGCATGTAGCCAGTTTTCTTTTGGTGATTTTTTTTTTCTTGGCATCATATTACCAAATAGCATGTTGCATGCAACATGTTTGCAAATCGTTTAAGGACTAACAAAAAGGCTAAACGTGACGCTATTAAAACAATTTTGGGTTTAACTTCCGTTTAATGTTGTAGCAAATATAACTTTTTCCTTTGAGTTTTATTTTGCTACTTTTGGTTTTTTTTTGGCAATTGCCAGTCTAATTTTTCCAACATATTTTTTGTTGTTGTAATTTTGTGGGAAATGCCTTGTCGTTTTTTTTTCATTTTTATTGTTTTTTAATACTGCCTGCCTTGGGGTTATATTTTTTTTACTTTTTTATGTCGTAGGTTTTCGTGGTAAGCTTTCGTTGGCCCACTTATTTGTTATTTTGCTCTGCAACAACTTGAATATTATTATTATTACTACTAGTGGCTCAACGAAAGTGAAAAAGTATGTTGCAAGTGCTTGGCAAAGTTTCAAAATCCTTTTGAATACTGTGTAATAAATAGCCTTATGGTTGTAGTGTTAAAATTTGCAAGTTAATTTGTTATTTTAACACTTTATTATAAAAGGAAACATGGATAATTTGATATAAAAAAAATAATATACATGATTGGTTTGCAGGAAGATGATAATTGAATATGGCGAATTAAAAAGAAAAGATTCTTTGCCAACAGGGAATTTGGAATTGTGCAACTATTACATTTGATTTGAAGGCCTAAAATAAAAAAAAAAAAACAAAATCTGGTACTTACGAGATTTCGGCCAAAATCATAGTAGATTTTCCATAAAAAAATAAAATCTATTTCGTCATTGGATTTTGTCAAAATCGACTTAAAATCTAGTAGAACTTAAGAACCAATTTCACCAACTTATTTAAATATCAATTCATATTTAAAAGTCATTTTTCCATACAAAAATTAATGAAAATCGACATTTAAATATGAATTGATATTTAAATAGCATTGGTGATGCAACAGGGGGTTTTTTATGCCTGTCTGCATAAAAGGTGTGTGAATTGGCTACATTGCAGCTGTTTGGTTGAAGTTTTGGAAAATGTTCAGTTAATGGGTTTTTTTTTGGATCAATAATCTTAATCAATGTCAGAAAAAATCTTGGTGTCAAGGGTACAGATTTTCATAAAAATTCTAATTGAAATCTGCTAGATATTGTGCAGATGTAAATGCCCTCTTAGGGCATAAGTTTAAAATTTGGTAAATGGTTACTGACCTAAAAAAAATTTTGCTAAAAAAGTTTGAAAATACATATTATATTTTCTACACATGAAAAACTACGAGTACTTTTTGTAATTAAAAAAAGTTTCATAAATTTCAATTTACCTAGCATACTTTAAGGGAAATAGCAGTTTTAATATTTATAGCATACTTATAGTATTCATTTTATAAAAAATTATATTTGTTAAATATTTACAGCCTTATTTATAAAAAATACTTTTTTTTAACTTGTTAATATATAAATGGTTTATAAAACAAATTGTCTATGAAAATTTGATTACTAATCCGTTTATAGAACATAAATATTTTTTATTTTTGTATCGAAATCTAGTATTTACAAGATTTCGAGCTAAATCTGGCTGCTTTTTACTAGATTTCCCATGCAAAAAGAAATCTGATTTGCTAGTAGATTAGTGTTGTAAAAGTATTGAGTATTTGGGTACTGAGTACTCAATACCGAGTGTTTTTCCCGGTACTCCATACACAACAGAAGTAACTACTCAATACTTTCAGGGTTGCTTTTTCTAGTATTGAAGCGGAAGTCTTCTTTTAAAATATGTACATCAAATATATACAGTTCTGGCGTTGGCTGAAGTAGTTAGCACGTTGACTACAAAACCAAAGGTCCTGGGTTCAATCCCTGTATCAGACAGTCATTAAATAACAACACGCATTTTTCTGATGTGCATTAGTGTCCCTTTGTGTCAGTTGTTGTAGGAAAGTTCAAGTGATGAAGGCATAGTCACTGGTCACTGAACTATACCGACTTCAGCAGATACTAATCCTATAGTAACATCAGAGCGCCCTCCTTCGTTGTGTAGCAAAATCATCGGCGAAGTAAAATAATCAATAAAATGGCTACAAGACACAGCTTCAAAAAATTAATACGCCTCATTTAACATCATAGAGGCGCTGCAACACTGCATTATTAAAAAAAAAACGTGCGAAAAAGCAGAGTTGTAAAAGAATGAAGCTTTCCTCTATCTATTCCTTCACCACCTGTCTTCTCTCTCACTATCCCTTTCCTAAAAGAAGGTAACACCTAGTAATAGTAGTAGGCATTAATTGCCTGAGTGTTACTTCTCTTTATTAAAAAAAAAAAAAAAATGTATCCTGAACCTCCTGGAATTAGTGCAACAAATACAAATTCAGAAAGCAATAGTTCTGTTTGGAATTATTTTGATACAAAAACTGCTGCTTTTTACAACACTACAGTAGATTTAATATTATCATTTAGTTTTTATTACCCTGTACAAAATATTTATATAAAAGGCGAGTGAATTAGCTACTGTCTGCTTAAAAAGGTGTGTGAAATGGCTAAATTGCAGTTGTTTGGTTGCAGTCTTGGATATTTTTCATTTAATGGTTTTTGTTTTGGATAAAGAAATCTTGATAAATGTAAAAAAAAGTTGCTGTAAACGTTATAGATTTTCACAAAGATTTTAATTAAAATCTGCTATATTTTGTGCAGCTTTAAATGCCCTATTATATAATTTTTTAAAAATTGTCAGCCTTATTTATAAAAATTATTAAGGCTTTATAAAGACTTCTTAAGATTTTTTTTTGAAAATTTGTTTTAAAAACCCTTTAAAAAGCCTTAATAATTTTTATAAATAAGGTGGTTTCAATTTAAATGGTACAATAGTTTTTCTTCTATAATTTCACTTTTACTTTAACTTCTTGCTTAACGAACAACAAAAGATTTTCTATAATATTAAAATAAATTTTGTCCTTTAACAATAATGATGACATTAACAATATTTATGCAACAGGCGAATGGCAAACATTATAAAAAGCAGCCGGTGTAAACAAGCAAAAAAATTTACCTGCAGACAATCTGTAAACGAAACAATAATAATAACAACAACTACAACAATTCGCACAGTAAAACCCTTTAAAACAAAAAGTCATTATAAAGGCAACTGGCCGGCAATACACTGTTTCCAAAGTCAAAATTTTTGTCATATCAAATAGCTTCAAAAAAATATTTTTAAATTTTAGCTGAGAAGCGGGTTAATTTGTTTACTAATTGCAGAATTAAACTAAAGATAAATTTACGGCCTGTCCCACGATGTCACCAGAAATCGTTCGATCGAATACTCATATTGAAAATAACAAAAAATTTTCAAATGTTATTGTTGTTTGCGATACAAGTTGTCGAACGAACGATTTCTGGTGACATCGTGGGACAGGCCGTTAAAATTAAGAGAGAGAGAGGGAGACAAAAGTAGCAAACATTTTTATTTGCCTGCACGTTGTCCATAATAATTGACTATTTGCTACAAACTTGTAATATTCCCTAAACTATTTAGAAGCAGCTTGATCTCTTTTTCATTAGCTTCAAAAAAGGGGCAGGTTATCAATTCGTCTGTATTTTTTTTAACTTAAGAATCGATATTGGCCTTGGTCCGGCGAAGTCTCTTTAATTTTGCTTCCTGCTGTGAAATTTTATTATTACTATTTTCTATGACAAATTGTACCTTGTTTTTAAGGCAACAGTTTATTGAAATAGTTCACAACTAGAAACAGGCTTGTAAACTAAACCAAACAAATGATGTGAAGGCAGCCTTTGCTCAGCACTTAAGTATGTATTCACAATCAACCTGCAACTGCTGCTACCAAATATCTTCTAAACCTTGAAAATTCCTTTTAAATAATGTTTGTTATTTTATGTTTGGAAAATACATAGATATTTTTTGCCAAGTGGCAAGAAGCTGTATGTATTTTGAAAAAATAAAAAATACAAAATGATTTGACAAAGTTCACTTTAGTCAACAATCTAAAGAAATGCCAGGCCATGTCTTTTGCACAACTTTTGCAGGACCTTTAGAGTTTTGTTTTGTGAGACCTCTTTTCTTTCTGTTTTTTTCTTTTTTTGTGAGTATTTGCACAAAATATTTATATATAATGGAAGAAATATCTTTAAAAAATACTCTAAATGGCTTTTATGCCATATTACACTAACAAAAACAACAACAACAACACCATGTTGCTGGCTGGAATCCTTAGTGAGGCCAAAACTTTTGTTGTGAAAATGTTGCTTGAATCCCTGTTGCTTCTCTAAGGTTTACTTAAGTAAATGGTCTATGCTAAAGTAAAAAAGAAAATACAAACTCTTGTGCAGTAAAAGCATTTTGACTTGTTTTTTTTCTTATTTTACACACACGCTCACCGTAAAAGGACAATAAGCTTTTTCAAATGCAACAAGACATTTGTTGAATACACTCTCATCGTTTCACTTCACAAAGTACGAGTAATACACACACACACACTCACACGTACTTATGTATGTATCTCCCTTTATATGTATTTGTGTGTGCTTGAAAGTTCCATATACACTTCAGATATTGCATGTGGCCTGGTCCTTTAGATAAAACACTTACAGCTACAAATATGTGTAGAGAAGTGGCTTTACAATTCTTTATTTTTAAATAATATGAAAAAGTGGGCGTTATTTCCTAAAGGGAGGGGTTTTTGGAGCGCACACTTCATTCCTTGTATTTGTATCTATGTATGTACGTGTGAGTTTTGCATGTTTTGAGGGCAGGAAGAGTTTAATTTGATTGGAAAATTGATGAGTGTGCAGCAGTGTTAAGAGTACTTAAGAAAAGGGACTTGAATTTAATTACACTAAAGCTGCAGGGGATTTAAGACCAAACAACAAGTACATACAACTGAATACGTACATAGTTACGGTTTATTTTTTACAAAATAAAAGAAATTATAAAATTTCTCAGACATGTTGGGAAACTATTGTAAAGTTTTTCTTTTTGAAGAGAGAGAGAGAGAGAGAGAGATTTTCTAAGACATAAATAAAACACTTGTAGGAAAAAAACTGTTGTAAAATTTATTTAATGTTAGGTGATAAATTAGATTTACAGTGGTTTGTGTGGAAAAAGCAACCAAGTAATTTATTGCTTCAATAAAACGTATGAGTAATATTAATTAATGGAAATTAATCATACGCTGTAATATAAAAAAGGATATTTTTTAAAATCTTTTTTTTTGGAAGAGTTTTGAATTTAATAGAATAATTTTGAAATATGTAAGACAAAATTTACATCATTACGCGGCATACAAAAATGGCGGAATGACATTTTTAAATTTTCCGCATGCCCAGGGTTTTTCAGGCAACACAATTCCACGTTTTGAAAAGTAGACGGGGTCACACCCATAAAAAAGTAATATACATTTTTATGTACTTGCCTTTGCGCCCTCTTTGGCCTCTTGCAATAACACAATATTGCGTTTAGAAAAGTGGGCAGAGCCACGACCAAAACGATTTTTTCGTAACCTTACATATACCTTGGGCTACAAAAGCTCACACCTGTTAAAGAGCGATACCCACTAAAATGTAATATCAAATTGTATGGTACTTCTACCAAATAGATTTTTCCAAAACTTGGGCTATTGTACTAATAAAATCTCAAGTTTGGAAATGTAAGCGGGCTCGAGCCCATTAAAATTTAAAATCATATTTCATGTAGAGAAGTAATACTCAGGAACTGAATGCCTACTACAACTACTAATAGGTGTTACTTTCTTTAGGAAAGGGTTAGTGATAGAGAAGGCAGGTAGGTGGTGAAGGAATATATAGAGGAAAGCTTCATTCTCTTTACAACTCTGCTTTTTGCGCGTTTTTTTAGTAATGCAGTGCTGCAGCGCCTCTGGTGTCAATGAGGCGTATTAAATTTTAGTATCCATTTTATTGGTTATTTTACTTCGCCGATGATTCTGCTACACAATACCGATGAAGTAGGGCGCTCTGATGTTACATTAGGATTAGTAGGCGCCGAATCAGGAGTAGTTCAGTGGCCAGTGTCTATGACTTCATCGCTTGAACTTTCCTACAACAACTGGTACAAAGGGACTAATGCTCATCATATCATTGTTATTTCATGACTTTCGGAGACCGGGCTCGAACCCAGGACCTTCGGTTTTGTAGCGAACCCGCTAACTACTTCCGCCAATGCCACCATCGTTTTTTTTGCTCCAATAAATCCTACCACATTGTGCATACGCTTTGTTATAAAAAAAGTGGGCAAGATGCAGTTCTGGCGTCGTCTCTAGTGTTGCCAGACTTTTAAAGGTGATTTAAAAGTGGCACTTAAAATTAAAAAAAAAATTAAAAAAAAAATTAAAAAAAAATTTTAATTGAACTTAAAAAAATACGACACTGAAAATAAACACGTGTCTTAACCGAAACATTTTTCATTAGCATTTAGTGGTTACGCTTTTTTGTGCTAATGTTCGCCCAATGTGACTGTACCTTTAATGTAATAATGCTTAATTTAATTTAAATCCAATTATTATTTTTCGGGCCTATTTTCCAGCGTTTTAAAACGACAGAAACACGAAAATTTTGCAATATGTTTCCCTTGCACCGTACTACCATTGCACCGTGCTACCATTGCACCGTAATACACTCGCATCGTGCTACCATTGCACCGAATTACCCGCATACCGTACTATCATGTCAATATAAAATTTTAGTTTTTATATACCGTTTTAAATCGATGCCCAAACGAGCATTAGACTCTATTTTGCATATTTTAATTTTGTTTTTTAATTTTTTATTAGACATTTCAAATAAAAGTAAATACGATATGAAAATTTATAGAAAAATTATTAAAAGGAGGGCTATAAAAGGCTAAAAGGCCAGTGTTCTACATTTTCTCTACATAATATTTCTATATTTCTTTACGTGTTCCACTTCACCTGCTAGATTTTACATCATTTATTCCACTTTTTAAATGCAAAAAAAAAAGAATTAATTTTATATATATTTTCCTTAGTTTATTTTTAAGTAAAGCTTATTTTTATGTTTAATTTTCATTTGCTAACACCTAGCAACCTGCAACATTTTATTTAAATATGTTGTAAATGATTTTTAATTTGTATTATTTTTTTTTTAAATTTTTAATTTAATTTTCTGTCTCAATTAAATATAAATATAAATTAATTTTAAATAAAACTCAAATACGACCATCAGTTTTCATTATGAAAACTTTGTTGTTAACTAATTCTCTTTCTAACAAACTAACAAATAAATATCGAGACTAAATAAGTTGTGTTTGCCTTTTTTTCTTACATGCAACAAACAAAATCAAATTTTGCAAAAAAGAAAAAATACACAATACAATTTTATTTCTAATAATTAAATTTTTCAAATATTCTATACAAAACAATTTCTATCATTGTTATACAATAGGAAAAAAATATATGTATGTACATACTCGTATACAATATAAAATTTTATGGCCATAGAACCCTAAAATGCAATATTTATAATTTGATTAACAACATGAAATAGAAATGAACAGAAATAACCATTCACAAATATATGTATGTATAGATAAAACTATACAAATTTTAGAGAAAAAAAAATATATATAGAGTATAACAAATCACAAATAATAAATAAATCAGATCAAAGAATACAACAAATATTCCAGTGTATTAAATACAATCAAAATGAGAATGATGCTGATGTTGATGCTGATGTTGATGACCAGGATGATGATAATATTGTTATAAAATATTCATAACAATACTTAAGCTGGCTGCTGCTGCTGCTGCATCACAAAAGCCTTGCCACAAAAAACAACTTTATTTTTTTTTAAATTAAATTCTGGTTTTTGTTGTTGCACTGTGTAGACATAAAAAAACTCTAAAATGTTTTATCAAATTAAATTTTCAACAAAATCTTATTTGCAGTTTAGTCTTTTTGGTTGTTGTTATTTGTCTTAACAACAACAACAACAACAACAACAACAACAACAACAACAACAACAACAACAACAACAACAATATCAACAACAATATCAACAATAGAAAAAAGAACATTTCAGTTCAATTTAGAGTTTTATTTCATGTTGAAACTATTACTACCACTACAAAGCAGCACGTCCATAAAAACAGCACAAGAACACATTTAACTTAAATCAAGATCCAAATAAAAGCAAATCAAGCGTTCATAGACATTGTTAAATATACCAACTCAATGCACAACTAAAATATCCTGTCTTAAGCTTTAAAAAAAAACTCCAAATATTTTAAGTAAGCTGCAAACAGTTGCTTAAACAACACACCAACTCTCACAAAAAGCAGACCATTTAAGAGTTTTTGTTTTTAGCAAAAGTAACAAAACAAAAAGAAACTTGCAACATAAAATACGTTAGACATTTTACTTAAAGACCCTGAATAAGCAATGAATGCTATTTTTGTTACCAATAAACTGACTTTCAGCGGCGCTACAGAAGGTGTGCTAGACTTGTATAGGCCCTTCATTTCAAACTGCCGCGAAATCAAGTTGAGAATTTCAAAATTAAAAATTAGGCACGAAATCAAAAGTGACTTAGCATTTGAAATGATTTCGCAGACATTGATTTCGCTGAACGAATATGTATATTGAAATAATTTTTTCAACTGCAAAAATTGCTCTCAGTTTTCAAGAATTTTTTTTTCTAATTTTTTTTTTTTAATTTTATATTTAACTAGCTACACCCGGAGTGCTTCGCTACCCCGATTAACTTTAAAATTTATCCCCATCGTCTTCTAAATTTCATTTACGTCGTTTTGAAAGTGTTAAAGGAGCAGAAATAAGGTACATAGACTATGTCTTCTTCTCTATGCTTTAAATTTCATTAAAATCGATTCCAATGTTTCGGAGGAGCAGGACTCATCCCTAGCCCCTTGCTCGTCTTACTTTCGAGAAGGTACATAGAGTATGTCTCCTTCTAAACGAAGGGGTATCTATATTTTAAATATCACTAATATCGAGTTGTGATTCAGAAATTGTCTCCCTACTTCCTCGTGGTCCTACTTTAGAAGATATCTATGGTCATTTTGTGACTTTCTAGACGCAGAATTATGTTCTGAATTTGATGAAAATCAGTTGCGACGTTTTGGAGGGGCAGAAATTTCCTCCCTTTCGCCCTTCTGGTTCTAGTTTTGAAAATGTACTTAGCCTATGTAAGTTTTTAGATGCAGATCTATCTATGTTCTAAATTTTATTGCAATCGGTTTGAACGTTTCGGAGGGTAGAAATCTCCCCCTATCGCCCTCCTTTTCCTCGTTTTAAAAATTTGGATAGCCTCTGTTGCTCTTTAGACCCAGATCTATTTATGTTCTAAATTTTATTAAAATCGGTTTGAAGGTTTCGGAGGGGCGGTAATTTGCCCCTATCTCCCTCCTGGTCGAACGGAATAAAAAGTATCTTATGTCCGTCTCCTGGTTCTAAGCTACCTCTCCACCAATTTTTGAGCCAAATCGGTTCAGCACTTTTATATTATTTTTATATACATACATATATATATTATATAGACTTAAAAAATTTTATTTCTAAACAAGTGCACATTGACATTTTTAAAACAATTTCAAAGATATATGGGAGCACATAAATAATAATTCTGCATTCAATACTTTCAATTGAAAAGAAAAACAGAAATCAATTAAAAATTTAATGGTTTGAATTAAAGTTTTTGATTAATTAAATTTGTAAACAAAAGTTTAATTGACTCAATTAAATTTTTAATTTAACTTTTAATCAGTTAAATGTTTAATTGACTCAATTACATTTTTAGTTGGCTAAATTAAATTTTTAATTAAACTTTTAATAAATTAAATTTTTAATTAAACTTCTAATGAGTTAAAATTTTTAAACAAAAGTTCCATTGTCTCAATTAAATTTTTAATTCTTCATTTGTATCTTTTTTTTTACTTTGGAGAAAACAATTTTCCTATGAGGGAAAATTATGAAATTATTTAATTTTCCTCCAGATGAAACGGGCTATTAAGTGGTTTTTAGTTTATTCACGTACAGTAAAGAAATCGTATGACAACACACAAAAAAAATCTCCTCCTTTAATAAATAGCAAACCATAACAGCCATATTTATAAAAATTATTAAAGGGTTTTAAAGGCTTAATAATAAAAATTTTGTATGAAAATTTGTTTTAAAAACCCCTTTATAAAGCCTTAATAATTTTTATAAATAAGGCAGTAAATTATTAAGAAATGAAACTGTTTCAATTAAAGTTTTTAATCAATTAAAATATTTAAACAAAAGTTTAATTGACCGAATAAAATTTTTAATTAAACTTTTACTGCCGTATTTAAAAAATAATAATTTAGGTTTGAAATGAACGTTAAAACAAGTAGCGATATCGACAGAGAACGTTTGATCGACAGCTTGTATTGAAAACTTTAAAATTTGTTTTTGTCTTCAATATACTTAAATAAACGATCGAAAGTCTTCTGTCGATATCGTGAGCCAGGCGGAAAATACTAATTTTGGCTAAAGCACACTAAAAATAATTTTTTTTAGACTACGGCCGTTATGCTAGGAATACAGCTGAGACGAACGACGAATTTCATCACTAAGAATTCGTTGAGTAAGTTCGTCGTGTGAAACACAACAACCACTAATAAACAACAGCTCTGATAATTGATAAAGTTGGTTATTGTTTGTGAAAAGAGAGAGAAAATAGTTTTTAGCCACTGACTGCTTAACTGAATTTCGATTAACCTTTCAATTTAAATTAAAACTATTTTTCCATAATTTATGTGCGGTTTCCACAAGTCAGGCAGACGACTCGTCTGGAAAATTTGTATGAAAATCAGTCAGAAAAATTAGTGCTTTCCATACAAATTTTATACTCAAGTCGACCGTCTGCTTTGTAGAAACAGGGGGTTAATTTAAAGAGCTGAACTTCCTTTATTTTTATTAATGTTTTTTAATAAAATAAAGACATGAATATTCATCATCATAACTTTATTATGAAATTCAATGCTTTTAATTTTGCTCTAATCTAAAATTTTTTTTCTTTTCTTCCAGATATAAAGTGGCCTTTAAGGTAAGTCCATTTCACTTATATACTATCAGAATTAAAATCAGAAAACAGAAATATCTATCAACATACAAATTAAAAAAAATTCAGTAAAGTGCGACTTTGACTCGCGCACGAAGGGTTCCGTACGTTGGGCCTTGAGCATTTTTTTTAATACAGTGTTTGTTACGTTTTTTCAGCTGAAATAATTTTTTTTATTGTTTTTCGCTTTTTTCTCGTTTTGGCGATTTTTTAAATTTTGGCGATTTTTTTTAATTTTGGCGATTTTTTTCATTTTGGTTATTTTTTTTTTGCGATTTTTTTCATTTTGGCGATTTTTTTTTCATTTTGGCAATTTTTTTAATTTTGGCGATTTTTTTAATTTTGGCGATTTTTTCATTTTGGCGATTTTTTTTCATTTTGACGATTTTTTCATTTGGCGATTTTTCCGGTTTTCCGCGATTTATTTTCGATTTAGAATTTTTTTTTTAATTTGGTGCTTTTTTTTCGTTTTGGCGATTTTTTTTTGATTTTGGCGATTTTTTTTCGGTTTGGCGATTTTATAATTTTGAGATTTTTTTGTTTTACCGTTATTGAAAATTTCAAGAAGTTTGCTCTTACGGTTTCCAAGATACAGCAAGTTATTAAAATTACATAGTCAAAATTACATTAACTGATAGTACACCCTCTAATTAAAATTTTTTAAATTTTAGTGTTAATTGTTGTAGTCTGTATAAAAATACACTAACTTTACAAATTTCAAGTGCATATACATACAATTGTATGTATATTACATGGGATTTTAACATTTTTCGTTGCTCGTTTTGGCACACCCTTTAATTTCCAACTCTCATGTATTTGTTGTTGTAGCGGCCAAGGGTCTACACACTCTGTCCAAATTTCAGGTCCGTACCTCTTACGGTTCTCGAGAAAATACCCTGTGACGGACAGACGGACGGACGGACAGACGGACAGCGTAGCGAAAACAATAGGGTTCCTTTTTCACCTTTGGTGTACGGAACCCTAAAAAATTAAAGAAAGTAACCTTGCTGCCCATTGTGCAGTGATGAGTGATCATAAAATTTGTTGTAAAAGAAAAAAATTTAAGAAAATAAATTTATATTGCATTTCTTACAAATAATTAATATACGAAGAGGGGTCCTTAAAATAGACAACCTGACATATAGATGGCAGTAGTTAAAAACAGTATATTACAGAAAACGAGCGACGGTGTTTAGTTTTTTTTAGAGCCATCTAAAGTAAAAGATTTCAGTGAATTTTTAAACATAGAAAAATTGGCCACCCTTATGTAGTTCAATATTCCCATCTGAAAAGTCTAACTCGGTCCAATAAGTATTAAAGACGAGCTATATTACACTCGTTTTCGAATATAAAACATGGAGTGTCAGAGTTTGAAAGAGGCCGTACGATGTCCCAAGATGAATACCGTAGTGATCGATCAATTGAGGTATAAACCCCAGATACACCCCATTTAGACACGTAAATTTTACTTTGCAAAGTCTTAACTCAGCTGGGAGAACCTTCAGCGATAATCAGCGACGAAATGGGAGAAAATTATATTTACAGCTACACCTAAGAGTTGTAACCGTGACGCAGCGCTTCTTTATTAAACAGAAACTTTTAAATCTGAAAAAATATTGAAAAGCCATTCATTTTCGTTGTAGTTAAAAATTAATGGCTTTTACATTTTTTTTACGTGGCGTTGAGAATTTCCAGAGGGTTGGAGTGATCACGAAGCGTTGTTCGTATGCGCAACACATCAATGTTGTCGGTCAACTTTACTAGCTCGGGCTTGTTCAGTATCAATAGCCCTTTGTTTTGTCTTCTTCTGGGTCGCCCCATAGCACCTTGGTTATATTACCCACATTGTCACTATTCCATCGTGTCGCTGTGGGCCATCTTCGATAAATTTTTTAAATGCCTTGAAAGGCTTTGCATTAAATAATTTTGATAATCATTATCAGCTGACATATTCCAGCAATGTTGTGGCGGAGTAATCTTTTGGAAAAAAGCTACCTTAAGGAAAACAAGATGTTGAAATCTTGCAAAATAACCTTGAAATTTAAAGATAGTATATTTCTCAAATCTAGAATTTTCCAAAACAAACACCAACTTAATGATCATTCCTTATATGCCGTCTTAAACTACATTTAGCTTCTGACCATTTCATAAAATAAAAAGTCTTTCGCACATAAAATCATCACAAACGAATAAACACACATACACACTCCCTCTGTTGCTTCAGTAAAACTATCTTTTGTCTCAAATGCATTTAGTGTTTACTCGTGTTTGTGTTGTTCTTTGGATGTTTAAGTTCAATTCAGTTTTTGTCTTTTGTATCCTTTAGCAAATAGAAGAAGCAACAGCCTTTGTCCAGAACTTGATTTAACAACATTAGAGGCATTTGTAAAACTGTTCAGGAAAGATTTGCTTAATGTGCTTCTTAAGGCTAAACATAACAAAATGCTCTTAACGCCAAGCCGACTGCGGCGTGGTCAGTGTTGTTTAGTAGATAGAGGGGGAGATTTTTAAAAAGGATGCAGACACAGAATTGCATGGAACAAGCAAATATATTTATTTGCATATATCATTCTAAACATAGATCCTAAAGTCTTTTTGTTGTTGGTCGATGAAAATTATCTCTTTTTTTAAATTAATTATGATAATATAGTTTTTTGAAATATGGAGACGCTCAGTGGGATTTTTGTCTTAGAACCAGCTTTCTTTCACTACTCAGTTTCAAATGATGCTGTTTTGTATTAAAATGTTTAAATATTAAGGCCCGATATTCATGAAAAGTAAAATGTATTTTTGGGCACTGCCAGCTAATCGTTCAATGTACATATTTTGGAGCGATGAATCCAAATTTAACGTATTTGGAAACGATGGAAGACCATATGTTCGCCGCCCACCATTGCAAGAACTGAATCCTCTTTACACAAAAAAACCGTTAAACATGGTGGTTCATCGGTTATGGTATGGGGCTGCTTTACTTCATCTGGCGTTGGTCCAATTGTAAAAATTGAAGGGAAAATGACGGGCGTTATGTACAAAGAAATCTTGGAGAACAACTTGGATGGTGACTATGCTGATAATTTGCCATTACCTTGGATATTCCAACAGGACAAGGACCCGAAGCACTGTTCCAGGGTCGTTAAGAATTGGATAAAAGAAAATCATATAAAAATGCTTGAGTGGCCACCCCAAAGTCCTGACCTTAATCCAATAGAAAACTTATGGGCGATAATAAAACGAGCCGTTTCAGCTAGAAAACCAGCTAACAAGGCAGCATTATGGGAAATAATAAAAGATGAATGGTACAAAATAACACCTGACCAATGTGAGGCACTGGTTCGTTCTATGGGAAAAAGATGCCAAGAAGTTATTCTTCAAAAAGGATTTCCAAGGAAATATTAGTCATATGAAAGACTACACTGTAAAAAAAACTATGCAAACCTCTTATTTTTTTAATTTTCTTTAAATGACTTAATTATATGAGCTGGGTTTAAAAAAAACTTGTGCCTTGCCAATAAGTTTACAGTATTAAACTTTGAAAAGTGTTTATTTTTGTTTAAATTAAAATTTCGAAAAAATTTCGAAATAAATTTTTTATTTTATTTTCATAAAATTTATTTTTTTTTTTATCTTTCTGTTGAAGTGACTTAATTATATGAGCAGAAGTGTATATTGCGATATTCGAATCGCGAACAATTTTATTGCATCAATGGATCGCGTCAGTATTTACATTATTTTTGTAAATTAATAAAATATTCGGCCCTGTTCTGTAAACCGAATCCGAATAAATTTCTCGTTTTAAAAAAATTAATAATTGTCTTGCAGACGTGTTTAAAGTCATACACGATAATTTTCTTTCAGATATGATGTTTGAGGAGCCGAAGAACAAAAGGTGCTTTTTCGCATTTCTCGAAAAATTGGTTTTTTGGTATTTTTATAATATTTAGGTTGAAATCTTGTAGAAACAATCAAGTTAGCATTATTATTATTATTTTTTTTTAAGTAAATGGGTTCTAAAAAATTTATGCTTAACAAAAGGTGCTTTTTTAATATATTATATCAGGTTGAACCACATTCAGTCAAAATTTTATCGTCATATACATATGTGTATTCGCATTACACAATGTACTTTTTCCTTCTATTAGCAAAACGTGCTTTTATACTTTTTTTTTTAACAAGAGGTGTTTTTTTTCCTTAACAAAAAGTGCTTTTTTGCTTTCTTTTTTGCAAAAAGTGCTTTTTTTTTTTAAATAAAAATGGAATTATATCAAACATCCTTAACATTTAATGGGTTGACTTATGACAGTTAGATGCATCTGTAGATAATTAAAAAACTTGTTAGCATTTCCAGGTTCTTGCAGTTTTTTAAAGGGGCGAAAAAAATAAATCTCGTTTTCCCAAAAATTTTAAATGAGCAGAAAGCGGCTCTTCTTCATTTGAGAATCTATATATTATTTAAATTTAAAAAATCTAAAAAAATATTTCTACTGTCGGAGTTAGTGTTCTAAAATCGTGCGATTTCAAATTGATCAGTTTACAGAACAGGGCCGATTATCCACATATACATATGCTTTTATTAACCCATTTAAAGACATCTAAATTTCTAAATATTTTTTTGAAGTCTTAACCCAAACTAACAAACAAACGACTTTGAACGAGCATAACTTTTTTTAAATGGAATTTCTTTAAAAAAAACCTCTTTTAATTTATGTTAATCAAAATGTTTTTGTATGAAATAAGGAAAACACATATTAAATGTAGCAGTCATATTTTTCTCCTTTGGCAGCGAATGCTACACTGTGCATGCGTTTTTTTTTATTTCAAAAAGTGAACAAAATAATATTTTTACCCAGGAACTTTTTGATAAATGCTTACAACAAAAATAGTAACTCTCTTTAATTATCGTATTCCTTCATTAATTAAATTCCTTATGTTCTTATTTACATAAATTAATAAAATTTTAATTATGATAATATAGTTTTTTGAAATATGGAGACGCTCAGTGGGATTTTTGTCTTAGAACCAGCTTTCTTTCACTACTCAGTTTCAAATGATGCTGTTTTGTATTAAAATGTTTAAATATTAAGGCCCGATATTCATGAAAAGTAAAATGTATTTTTGGGCACTGCCAGCTAATCGTTCAATGTACATATTTTGAAGCGATGAATCCAAATTTAACGTATTTGGAAACGATGGAAGACCATATGTTCGCCGCCCACCATTGCAAGAACTGAATCCTCTTTACACAAAAAAACCGTTAAACATGGTGGTTCATCGGTTATGGTATGGGGCTGCTTTACTTTATGTGGCGTTGGTCCAATTGTAAAATTGAAGGGAAAATGACGGGCGTTATGTACAAAGAAATCTTGGAGAACAACTTGGATGGTGACTATGCTGATAATTTGCCATTACCTTGGATATTCCAACAGGACAACGACCCGAAGCACTGTTCCAGGGTCGTTAAGAATTGGATAAAAGAAAATCATATAAAAATGCTTGAGTGGCCACCCCAAAGTCCTGACCTTAATCCAATAGAAAACTTATGGGCGATAATAAAACGAGCCGTTTCAGCTAGAAAACCAGCTAACAAGGCAGCATTATGGGAAATAATAAAAGATGAATGGTACAAAATAACACCTGACCAATGTGAGGCACTGGTTCGTTCTATGGGAAAAAGATGCCAAGAAGTTATTCTTCAAAAAGGATTTCCAAGGAAATATTAGTCATATGAAAGACTACACTGTAAAAAAAAAAACTATGCAAACCTCTTATTTTTTTTAATTTTCTTTAAATGACTTAATTATATGAGCTGGGTTTAAAAAAAACTTGTGCCTTGCCAATAAGTTTACAGTATTAAACTTTAAAAAGTGTTTATTTTTGTTTAAATTAAAATTTCGAAAAAATTTCGAAATAAATTTTTTATTTTATTTTCATAAAATTTATTTTTTTTTATCTTTCTGTTGAAGTGACTTAATTATATGAGCAGAAGTGTATATTGCGATATTCGAATCGCGAACAATTTTATTGCATCAATGGATCGCGTCAGTATTTACATTATTTTTGTAAATTAATAAAATATTCGGCCCTGTTCTGTAAACCGAATCCGAATAAATTTCTCGTTTTAAAAAAATTAATAATTGTCTTGCAGACGTGTTTAAAGTCATACACGATAATTTTCTTTCAGATATGATATTTGAGAAACTATATGATAAAAAAAAAAATTAAAAAAAATCTAAAAAAATATTTCTATTGAATAGAATGAATGGTTTTATTAACCCATTTAAAGATATCTAAATTTCTAAATATTTTTTGAAGTCTTAACCCATACCAAATGACTTTGAACGAGCATAACTTTTTTAAATGGAATTTCTTTAAAAAAAACCTCTTTTAATTTATGTTAATCAAAATTTTTTTGTATGAAATAAGGAAAACACATTAAATGTAGCAGTCACATTTTTCTCCTTTGGCCGCGAATGCTACACTGTGCATGCGTTTTTTTTATTTCAAAAAGTGAACAAAATAATATTTTTACCCAGGAACTTTTTGATAAATGCTTACAACAAAAATAGTAACTCTCTTTAATTATCGTATTCCTTCATTAATTAAATTCCTTATGTTCTTATTTACATAAATTAATAAAATTTCCCTTGAGTTGTTCAAGGCGTATGATTACTGCCTTCTTTATTATGCATAATTATTTATAAATCATACGCCATCGTTATTATTATTAAATTGAATATTATTATTAATACGTTATGCTCTATTGCGTTTTCATAATTGCTTCTTGCTCCCTTACTTACTTTCGTTCTTCGTCGAATAAATAATATAACTTTTGTTTTTATAATTTAATCTTTTTAAATTATAGTTTTTTTTGTTTCCAATTCCACACTATTGCTTCAACTTCCGTCTGTCATTTCCGTAAGCAATTTAATACTTTTGAGAACGGCAAAAAAAGAGAAAAAACACACACACACAAAAACGAAAAATTGAAAATCTTTTTAACATGCCACATTACATTTTTCAAATGCATATCAATAGCAAGCACTACATGCTGCTGCCTCATAAACTCGTGCAACTTTAGAGGCAACAGTTACTGGATTTGTACTCTTGTCTTTTATTCCAAATTTTTTTTTTCTCGTGTGCTAATACAAACTTACAACTAACTATTAGTGTAGACTCTACTATATCATTTCTCTATATATCATTATACTTCCTTTAGTCAACTTTAGACTCAGTGTATGCTTAACTAAGCCTGCAAGTATGCATAAATCTAATAGCAGCAACAACAACAACAATAAAAAGAAAAACTTTGCCAACAAATTTGAATTGAAAAAAGCTGAAAAAAAGAGTTGTTTACTGCAGCGAGAGAAAAATGTAGACGATTTTTCTCTCTCTATTTGCCTAGATTTCAATACGTTTTTATAAAATTCTTTACAGAAAAGCATTAAATTTTTTTCAGTGTTTTTTCTTGGTATTCATGGTACTACATTTTTTTGCAGTTAAAGGCTGTTGAACAAATATATTCATTGGAACATTTGTCGTTTAGATATGTATGTACGTGTATAAATTTTTGGGCTTGATGGCAGTGCATACTGGATATATCCTCTGCCTACGCTCGTATGTGTATGGGACACATACACACACACACACATCTATTTCATTTATGCTTGAATGACAAATAGTTACCAAAAGATTTTCTTGTATAGTCTATTTCCCTTCTTCAGTACTTTTGATGTTTATTTCTTTTGTAATTTCTTACTGTTGCTCTATTTCTTTACTTTTTACTATATCAAGTCATTTGTTAGAATTTGCAAAAAAAAAATTGCATAGAAAGTAAATATGTCTTGTATGCAAAAGATTTTATTATAGATTTGTAGGAAGACAAAAAAAAAAAAAAAAAAAGACGTAAAGAAACTGAAGTACTATTAAAGGAAATGGAGCATATGCAAGAGGTGCCGTTTAAGAATATTTTTAAAGTATTGGGAAAATGCTTAAGAAAAACCCAATAAAAACAATTGTTTTATTGTAAGCAGCTTTGTAAGATCATCGGCCATGTCACAGAGTTGAATTCCGCTCGGAATCAAAATTGAATAAACCTCAAAATGTCAAGCCCTAGCAGGAGCATACCCCAGCATACCACCGCCTACCACAGTCTGGACACACCTGACAAATTTCCGTATTTTAGATTTCGGTTTTCGACACCATCTCCTATAAAAATGTGGTGTATTGAATTCCGATTCCGAATGGAATTGAACTCTGTGACATGGCCGCATGTCTTATTCCGCACTTTATTTACTCATTTGAGTTGTTCTTAAGCCTTGAAAATAAAGTTTAAGGTTTCTATATATTCTACCTAAAAGTAAGCATTGGTAGTGCTGTAATGCTTAAACGAAGAAGCTTCTTTTCTTTGTGAGGGAATTAAAATAAATTCGTGGTTCGCACACGAAGGGTTCCTTCCGTACGTCGCACAGTGGCACATTTTGTGAGTTGGCGGTCAAAATTCTATAACTTTTGACTGGTTTGAAATTTTTCAATGAAATTTTTTTTGTTGGATAGAAGACATCTTAAGCTTCAATTTAATGTATTAATTTTAATCGGGCCTTATTAAAGAACATTTATATATGATTGAAAAATGACTTTTAAAAATATAGGTATTATCGGCATTAAAAAAAATAAGTTTGTGAATGTAGTGATTTAACATTGAATTTTATAAACAGTAACGTTAACTGAACTAAAAAATTACATACTTAATTAAGCCGTCCACCCGGGTCCATTTTATTTTGACCTTTAGCCCTCTTCTCGCATGGACCACTTAGAATACGGGTTTGAAGCTCATAATTATTTTAAATATATTAATAATGATATAATATTTAGCAAAACTAATTTTATTTTAGTCGTTGATATCCCTGCGAAATTATAGGGCAATCGGTCCACATTTACTCATAGGGGCCTGGTAAGTCAAATTTTGTAAAATAGCCTTGGTGATCATAATTATATAGTATATCGACAGCTTTAAATGTTATTATTATATGAACAATTTAAATATATTTTAAACGTGAATCCATAACAGATATGTAGGAGATCCATATCCGAAAAAAGGTTTTACCATAAATTCTAAGAAAATATTTTTATTCCAAATAAAATAAAATTTCTTTTATAAATTTTCAATATTTATTGTGCTTTTTTGCTATAATTTTTATGTTAATTTGCATAGAATGAATTTTTCATTTAACTGTCTTAGTGAAAATTTCATCTAAGTATGTCTCCTTTTCATCTTCAAGGAGCTGCTTGGCGTCTTTGCCCAATTTCATAGGGGTGGAATTCCATTTTTGTCGAATGCTGGAGATATATGGATCAGAAGTGCACAGTAAAATATTAAAGAGGTCTTCATTGGTACTATATCTAGATATCTTTCTTGTGTTGTGCTCGCGAAAATATCTATAATCTTTGTTCCTTTTTTCTTGCGCTTCTTCAGAAAGATCTCCAATCGGCAGCATATTGTGTTGAATAATGTTTTCCCCATGATATAGTATTTTATGGACTGTCGATGGCATATTCCTCCAATCATATTTTTCGTTGTATAGTTTCGCTGTTTCATTAGCATACTGACCAATTTTTCTTGCATTTACCTTTTTATTGCATGATATTACTTGGAGTATGATTTTGTAGCGTTTTATTAATTCAAAATAATAATAAAAGTAATAACTGCAGCAGTTTCAGGATCAGAAAAAAATTTTCTTGCTGTGTTGCCATCATTTGTGTTTCCTTCTCCTTGCTTTGGCTGATCGATCAGTAAACCCAATTCTAAATATTTTTCTTGTACGTGTTTCTTTTTTGCCTCTCTTTTGCCTTTATTTTCGTCACTATTTCGTACTGTTTCTTTAAAATCTAAATCATAGCTTAGCTTTAATATGTGTTCCATAAATCGAATTTTAGCATGGAGTGGGGACAAGCCAAACTCATATGCTTCTTGGAAAGTAGTGTCTTCTGTTGGAAGTTGACTTAAATGGCTTGCAAATTTTGCAAATAACACAGCTCGAAGATGATTTTGTTTCAGTTATGGCCTGTGAAACTTTTCCATAAATCATTGTAAGTAACATTTGATAATTTATTTGAATCTCTTGATCGTTAAGTAACAAAGTTATCGGTTGAAGTTTATGAAAACGAAAAAAGTTATGCCCACTTGAAGTTCAAAAATTTTGTAAAATATTTTGAATTTCAGCTTCTCTTAAAAAAAGCGCGTTTTTGATTACCCTATTCGAAGAGAAACAATCGAAATAAAAACTTAAATTTCTGGATTTCGAGGTTCCCATGTGTTTACTTTTATATAAAAAAAATTAAATCGGTGACACGAAAAAAAATTTTTTTTGAAGAGTTTTGGCCGCCATCTCTTCAAATGTGCCACTGTGCGGCGTTTGTTCCTTTTTGCCGATTTTTTCGGTTCTTGGCGATTGTTTTGCCGATTTTATCAGTTTTTAGCGATTTTTTAGCATAGACGCTTTTTTAGTTTTTGCTATTTTTTCGTTTTGGCATTTTTTTGTTTTTGCAATTATTTTTGGTTTTTTTTTGGCGATTTTGTTGTTATTTACAACATATTTTTAGTTTTAGTGATTTTGTTAGTTATGACCATTTTTTTAGTTTTGGCGTTTTTTCGGTTTTTGGCGATTTTTAGTATTGACTCTTTTGTTTTAGCGTTTTTTTTCGTTTTGTCGATTTTTTTCGGTTTTTGGCGTTTTCTTAGTATTGACGCTTATTTGTATAGTTTTGACTTTTTTTTAATTTTTGGTAATTTTTTAAATACATATTTTTAGTTTTAGCGATTTCTTTAGTTTTGTTTTTTTTTGCGATTTTTTAGTTATTTTTCGCAACTTTTTTTTTGGTGATTTTTATGCGATTTATTTTATTTTTTGTAATATTTTTAATTTAAGCGCTTTTATCATTTTGGCGTTTTTTGTTAAGGCATTTTTTATAATGTTGGGACTTTTTAACTTTATCGTTTCTGAAAATTTCAAGACTGCCTCTTACGGTTTCCTAGATACAGCAAGTTAACAAAATACATTAACTGATAGAATACCCTTTAATTTTGATTTTTTAAATTTCAGTGTCCGCTCAGGGGCCGCTTAAAAATACTCTAACCTTGAAAATTTCAAGTGACTATATATAATTGTCTGTATATTACATTAGGATTACAAAATTTTTCGTTGCTCGCTTAACAACACCCCTTAAACGGCATATAGTTGTTGTTGTAGCGGCCAAAGTGTTACATATTAAGGTCCATAGCTCTGGAAATTTTAGATTTAGTTTACGGCAGTCCCGACTGAAATTATCTTTTGCAATCAAACTTCAGAAGTCTCTCTCTTAATGTCCTTGAAAGTTTTTATCACTAAATCTTACGAACAAAATTGTTTTATAACTCACGTTCATGTCCTCTCACGCATGACAAAACATATTATAATTTAATGGCACAGCAACGTGGCAGAGAACTGTAAACAAATGTTTAATTTGTTATATTTTATATACATAAGAGCAAAAATAATTGCGAATTTTCAATATTAAATATTTTAGTTGTGACCAAAAAAAGGGAAAATGTTCCCATAGTGCGCTGGGCTGGGCTAAATGTATTGAGTTAAAAAGAAGAAACCTTGAGAAATAAAACGCTTTTTTGAGGAAGCAAGTTTATTTTATGCAGAAACTGCCCTCGTATTAAAAGAGCTTAAATAAATCTGGTTAAATCGTGTTAAAAATATAAACTTTTATTTTATGCCTAAAAGTACCATTAAAATATCCTAAAAAGATACTTTGAAAATTATTTCATGATACTCTTTTGTATTTTATTTGAAGCAATTAAGTATTAGTGCCTTAAAGTAGATTACAATTTTAAATTTGAACAATTTATATAGTATATCTTATTTAAATGCAAATAATATCAAAAAGTTTTTAAAATTAAAATTCTTTAATTTTTCCTGGCTTATATTTTTCTAAAAACATAAACAATTAGAGTATTCAAACGGTGGTCAAAAGATCATATTGTCATAATGTTTAAAATTATTTAAATAATTTTTTAATATTACGACAATATGAGCTATATGACTATCGTTTGGATCCCCCGAATATTTTCAAACATGATTTATATATTCAAAAGTTTCAAATTTCATTAAAATACCCTAAAAGTTATGCTTAATATAATGGAATGACTTTTTATTTTTTTTTAAAGCATTTATATGTAAATTATCTTTTAAGTACGTTACAGCTTCTGCTTAGAAAGCTTTGAATTATTTATTTTTTTTTTTTTTAATTTGCCGAACTTTATTTCCCATATATTTCGATTTATTAGTTTATAACTAAGCTTTAATATTCATGGAATTTTTTATTTTTAATTTAATATAATTCCAGCAATTTTTATTTTATTAAGAAAGAACAAAAAAACTTATCAATTTCTCTGTCAATATAACTTGGCAACAAATTTCCATACTTTCCGTAGAAAAAGAAAAACAAATTTATTTTATTGAAGTACAGATTTTTCTTTAAAAAACTGCTTGAAATTTTTTTTAGTTGCCCAACGAGATGTGTTTAAATTGCTGTTTAAATCAATTTGCCTTTCCAGTATGACAAAAAATAATCATATTCATTCCCCCCCCCCCCCCCCATTCCCCTGCCTTGAAAACCTCTTATTTAAGTCTTAACCCTATTGTTGCTGCACAAGAATAAGTTAAGGGAAAGCAGTGAGTGGAGTACGGCGTGAAAAAGAAAACAAAAGCTTTTCAATTTTCGCAAAAATATACTTATGACAGACCATTCAAATTTCCTTTATTTTTTTTTTTTTCAAACCAGAAATATGATTCTTAAGATATTTTTTTTTTTGCTTTTTGTTGAATTCCTTTTTTTTACATGAGATGTCCTTTTTTTAAACACAATTCATGAATCTCACTTAACTAGGTTTTTTTCAAAAGAATTTTATGTTCATAATATGTATGTATGTATGTATGTATGATGATAATGACAATGAAGATGACGATGATGATGAGGATGATGATGATGATCATAGTGCAAAAATATTGAAAAATGGGGACGTTGCTGGTAAACGAAGCGTAAACTTAAGAGGCTGGAAACCATACCATACTTAAAATCTCATCTTGGAATTATTTTTTTCTGCTTCTGTGTGCATGGCTTGATGCTTGGCTGCTTGGCTGCTTGGCGTGCTGGCTGACTGACTGGCTTTTCTTAAACTACATTTTTTCTTCTAGCAACTACAGTGGTAATTTGAAAAATTAAATTTTAATATTAAATTAACAAATTTTTAGTTTTCGAAAGGTTTTTCTTATAATAATAATCTATATACATACATATGTATGTATATAAAATTCTCGTGTCACGGTGTTTGTAATTGAAGTCCTACGAAACGGCTTGACCAATTTTTATGAAATTTTATATGGCCGTAAGGTATTTTTCGTACGCCCATACGAACGAATTATCTTATATCTTGAGAGCTATAGAAGTCAGAGTATTGAAATTTGGTATGGAGCAAGGTGCGAAGTAATTTAAAATATTAGTAGAATAACACTGTGGGAATGGGCACCCTGCATACAAAGTAATTAATAATAATCTTATATCTTAAAAGCTATAATAGTAAGAGCCTTTAAAATTTGATACGAAGTAATTTGAAAAAAATTCATAAGTATAAATTCCAATAAATTTAAAACAATAAATGTTTGGTGTTTTGTTATTTTTATATTCCAACATCGTCCAAAGCACTCCATGGGGATCTATCGCTCATATACCACATCTTCACACACTTACAATGAGTAATTTATTATTTTCTATCCTAGAAGTTCCCTAGAAATTATTTATGTGGCAAAACCACGTTTTCTTGGAACATGCAGTTTGCTCTAACCGTTATCCACATCAAATTTAGTGTGTCTCGCTATTATAGTTCTTAAGATATAGGAAAAATAATAATTACTTTGTAAAGGGGGAGGAGTACCCGTATCCGCCTCCGCTGTAGTTTGTTCGAAGAGCCACCCATATACAATTTAGCAACTCTCCGTGTAAAAAGGACCTTTGGCCCCACTGTAAGACGGTTCAAAAAAGTGGTGACCGAGCGGGATGTGTCTGTGCGACAAGAGCCCAAACGTAAGAACATTTTTTCGTGTGTCTTATCCTAACACAATTTTTCAGACTGAGATCATTGCTTTAATAAAGAAAGAAATTAGCCCCTAACACAGGGGTTTGTAGAATTACAATACAGACGTTCGACTTGAGTAGAAAATTTATATGCAAATCATGAATTTCTTTAAATGATTTTTATAAAAAAATTTTTAGACGAGTCGCCTGCCTGACTTGAAAACATGGTATTATCGTTATATCGTGGATACACGAATTGATCCTCGAGAATAGGCCCTTTAGTCTCACGGTAAGACGGTATACAGCAGGAGGTGGGCTCTATGACAGTAGTCAAATTGTTGGGAAATTGTTTCATATGCTGGATCATAACACAGTTTTTCAGACTAAGATGATCATGGCCTTAATGAACGAGAGGAAGTTTAATCTGGGAATATCCTTCAATTTAATAATGAGATACTCATACATATATTGTACAGTTTCACAGATAATTTAAATACCTGGATATCAAGGTGAAAAAGGCTACAAGGAGGCAGATAGGCTTGCTGAGATGGCAACATCTATGAAGAATATTACACGTCAGACCTTTTAAGAGACTCAAAATTGAACTCCAACAAAGAGGGCTTGGAGAACATGAGATAGATTACCAAAATGCTATTATGGGAATAGTAACTAGAATCCTTTGAGGCAATCCGTATCAAGAGAAAAAGATTGGCTAGGCCAACACCCGGAATACTAGTTAGCATAATAATAAGGGTGGCGTTGGCTGAAGTAGTTAGCACGTTGACTACAAAACCAAATGTCCTGGGTTCGAGCCCGGTCTACGATAGTTATTAAATAACAACACCATCCGTTTTTCTGATGTGCATTAGTTACCCTTTGTATCAGTTGTTGTAGGAAAGTTCAGGTGATGACGGCATAGGCCCTCCTCCATAGGTATTGTGTAGCAAAAAATTATGGGCGAAGTTTAAACAACCAGTAAAATGGCTCCCAAACACAGCTTTGAAAAGTTTAATACGCCTCATTGACACTAGAGGCGCTGCAACACTACATTATTACAAAAAGTGTAAAAAGCTGAGTTGTAAAATAATGAAGGCTTCCTTTATCTCTTCCTCCACCAGTTATCTTCTCTATCGCTATCCCTTTCCTATAGAAACTAACACCTAGTAAAAGTAGAAGGCATTCATTGGCTAAGCGTTACTTCTCTTAAAAAAATTGTTAGAACACTACCTGTGTCATTGTCCTACATTTTGTCAACTCAGAAGTAAAATTTTCCATGGGTACAACGTACCGTACTTGGGCTGTCCTATGGACCTCGATTGGGGAGACCTAAAACTCCGATTGAGGTGACCGGTTTATCAAATAGGTTTTTTTGGGCAGATAAGTATATTAGGGGTATCCCCTCCCCCATTATGTTATGTAGCGTATAGTATTTGGTCAAAGTATTTGCCACTCTGTTGGTTTCTCTTCCAAAATTTCATATTTAATCCATCATCCAGCGTGACCACTGTTTTTCCTTTTATTGCTCTTAACAGTTATTCGTCTTTATACTTTGCATGCTACATATAAAAAATATTTCTTCCTTTATCATAATTTTCTTAATATTGGTTTCAAGAATTTTACGGAATTTGTTTTGTTAAGAAAAAAAAATTTACTCTTTTTGTTTTTTTTGTTATGGGCAACCAACCCAGTTCATAAGAAACGCCGGGGAAGATGGAAGGATTTAAAAGGTTGCAAGACTCTAAACGTTGAAGCAAATTGCGCTAAGATACTTATCCTTGGCAACCGAACAGCCATTATTATTTTTATTACTTATTTGCTTTTAATATATCATACCTCCACTGCGTCACTACGTCAAGCATCCAACAGCAAAGCAAGCACACTGACTGACAACTACAGCAGCAATTTCCAGCAGGACAATAACAATGTTTTAACAATCTGCCATTACTGTTGCTTTTTTTTTGTACCTACTTCCAAAGTCTTAAAAAACAAAAGGAAGGGAACAGAAAAAAAAACTAAAGAAAACGGATGTCGTTTGTTTTTCTGCATATTTTTAACTTTGATATTTGAATATCAATAATTTTTCTTTAAAAATTTTTTTTTTGCCAGCTTATGTTATGCATTAATATATATTCTGATTTTGACCCTTGTTGATATTGAAAATTGTTTAAGCAATTCCTTAAGTACCAAGTAGTTGTTCTACGCAAAATCCTCTTTGTTTTGCTTGCCTTTCCCTCTTAATGTTTAAGCAGTTTTAGTGTTCTTAAATTTAGCATCACAGAGTGAGTAGAGTATACATTTGCTGTAAGTAGTTTTGCAAAAAAAAAAAATAAATTTCCCTATAGCCTGGGCAATCACTGTCAATGTTTTATAAGCAGACATACTGTTTAATATTTTCTCTTATGCATACTTTTCTTGTTGTTGTTGTATGCAGTTGTATTGCTTTTTCTATCCACTCTGTTATGTTAAGTGGTTGTGATTCCTTATTTTTTTTTTTCTTCTGAGAGAAACTAAACTTATGATCCTTATTCAATGTCCTTACATTGTTATTAATAATAAGCTATGCAAAGTTTTTCTTTTTCGTGTGTTTTTTTTTGTACTATTAGTTTTTTTTATTCTATTAGTATTTTCATATTTCTTAAGAAGCAAAAAAAAAAAAAAGCAAAAGAGAAAAATATGAAATATTCTTTTTATTACTTTCTGTCTCGCAGGATGTTAAGCTTCCTTTAAGCAAAACAATTAGTTTTTTATGACTTATAACAACTTAAGATTTGTTTCTGCAAAGACATTATGATAATGAAAGTATATATTCAACACAACTAGGTGCTTATAACTGAGAAAAATAAAACATTCCTAAAAGTATGCAAAAAAAAATTACACTAAACAAAATTTCTTTTGCCCAGAAGGTTAGATTTTGTAAATACACACGATTTGTTCATTTTGAAATTTGTATAGAAAAAAATTTTTTTGAAATGAATTTTCATTATTTTATAGCTATGCTGCTTAGCTATATAAAAAAATTTCATATGTTAAATAGTGGAATAAAATTCTATAATATTATATATCAAAACGTTTCCATTAGGTTCCCATTGTTTTCTTTTCTAGCTGTGTACGATTAAATTAATGTATTGTTTGTGCTCATGTGCAAAAACAATGTCAAAAACAAATTGAGCAATAAATTCTCATAGTTTTTGTTTTAGTTGCTTCAAAGAACGAAACAAAAAAAAATCAAACACTTCGTTTTGTTTATTTTTGTATTTTGGTTCTAAGTGCAAAGAAATCAAAACAAAAATAAATTTATAATCTGCGTCCTAGCTCCTCTGTCGTGGTATAAATAGCATAGTTTTAAAATATGTGAGTCACATAAAAGTTTCCTCTCTCTTCTCAGCAACCTGTTTACCTAACCTGACTTGTTGTAATGTAAAAAATTATTGCAATTAAAAATATATTAATTAAAATTTCCTGTATCTCTTTAACTATACACCATAGATTACACAGAAACTTTTTTAAGCTTTTTTCTTTCCATTGATTACAAATTAATTTTTCGTGCCATGCGCTTGCCTTTTTTTCGATTAATACTTCAACTATGTATATGTAAATAATATATATTTAAGCTCCCTTAAGTATGCTTTAAAATTTTGTGGCAAATCTGCCCTAAGGTATGCTTTAAAATTTCAATGTAAAAAAATTATTTTTAATGAATTATCTAGAAGATATGTACATTTAAGTTCTTAAATATATATGCTTTATAATTCATGCAAATTCTGCCTTAAGGTATGCTTTGAAATTTCAGTATTTGAAAATGATTTTTAATGGTTCAAAGAAAGGCGTTTACAAAAAAAATAAAAATATTTACAATAAAAAAAGACCTTAAGCTTGATTAAATATATAATAAAATAAAAAAATTATTTACAATTGAGTTTACCTTGAAGCTCCCAAATGTATGCTGTACATTAGATGACTTAAGAGTACAACATTGAATAAAGAAATATTTTACATGGTTTTAGAAAAAACATATAAAAATTCCGCTGCATTTTTCCCCTATGACTTGTTGCCCTGTTTTACAGAAATAATTTGAAAATAAATTACATGGATGACTACCGAATATTCAAAATTTCTTCTCACTCTTCATTTCTCCGGCCATTTGTTTAGAATAGCAGCATTTTGTTTTTGGGAAAAAGTTACTTCCTTAAGAATTATTTTCCGGAGAATTTTGTTTAATGTATTGTTTTGAGTTTAAAAGTCTTAGCTTTTTAAAATTGTTTTTTTTCGAGTTTAATTTTTTTCCATACAACTAGATTTACTGCATACTTTTGGGCAAACATATGCATAGTTGTGTGCTTAATAAAATAAAGCAAGTATACATTTTCTTGTTTTAATTAATATTTTTATAGCTCTTAGGTTAAAACATTTTATAAAATATTATAGAAAGCATTTGCAGCAACACACACACCCACACACACATTCGTAGCATATGGAAAAATATTTCAAATAATTAAATATTTACATAATGCATTCAGGCTGGATTTTTATTTCATGTTCAAACGCACACACGCATACATAAATACTCATACAACAAATATATCAATTTTTCAATATCTGTTGTTTACATTCAAAGGTAAAACATCAACAGAAAAATACAATTTATGAGAGCAAAAAACCTCAAAGCTTAATATACAAACAAGCTAAACGCACACGTTTGCTTATGTCCTTTGCATATGCATGTGTGCGTGTGTGTGTGTGTGTTCTTAAATACCTGTTTGAATACGTGATTTTATTGAACATTATTTTAAATAGAATTTATTTTTTTTTATTTAAAATTATTTTTTCTGCCTTTAAATTAAATTGCATCCGTGCAAATAATGCTTTTGGCATGAATTTTAATCACAATCTCTGTATTTTATAAAATTTATTAATTTTTAATAAAGTAAATAAGCATCGTGAACATCAATAGCAGCAGCAGCAGCAGCAGCAATAATAATTTCCTATGCTAAACATTGTTTGTAGGTGTTTATTAAAATTGTTAGAGTGATATTTGTTGTCATTTGGTTTTAACATTACAATCGACAAATCTGCATTGTGAAAGGCACATTAAACAAAATAACAATTTTCATGTAGCAAATAAAAAATAAAAGAAAAAAATCAACATACTATTTGCTTTTCATAAAATTAAATTTATTGAACATTTAAATTTTTTTCTGGCTGGTTTGTTTGTTTTTAACGCTGCAAGGCTTTAAATTTAATTAAGTTGAAATTTGCTTTTCGATTTGTTGAATTAAAAGAAATAATAATAATAATAATATTTAAAACAGCATATTTTAAGGGTTTAACTTACAACAAAATAACAGGGCATACCTTAAGTATAATTTAATTTAAAAAGTAATATTAAGAAATCACATTAATTAATAAAATATTTCATTCTCTAAGAAGAAATGAAAACTACTGAACTAGAGCCCCATTAAAAACAATTCCTTGATTAAAATTAAACTAATGAATTTGACAAATAAAGTAGCCTACGTTAAGGTTGAATTTCAGTAAAATATATATGTATATCTTATTTCCAAGATTTTTAAAAACACTGAATACCATTTGAATTGTTAGAAAAGGTTTCTATAAATATTCTTCAAATTGACTATTACTCCGTTTTAAATATGAAAGACGGACGCACTGGGAAAAATTTCGTAACGCTGATTTTATTTCAAGCCTTACCAATTTGCAAATATGTATTACCGTACACGTTTATGGCACTTGTGACAATACCCTCGTACTATCCCCATTGAAACCTAAATTCTTTTTTCAATTACGTCCATAAGAAAGAAAAAAAAAAATTCAATACGCGCACAATTGAAATTTATTTTTATACCTTAAAATATGCTGCATTTATTTTTAATAGAAACAGCAGAACTAATACTATCAGAAATTGCGGTGTTGTTATTACGCGTAATTGGACATTTTGCGGCAAATATGACAATTTTGTGGTTCAACACAAAATTTGTTATATAATTTTTGGCAAATTTGTTTTTTTTTTTCAGTTTTTATACATTATCTATGTATTGCTCCTATCTGATAAATGTAGAATAGTGAATAGTTACAGAAAAACATGTTTTTGAAATTAAACTAGATTATATATTTAAAGTGTGGTTTGGTGAAGAGAAAAAACCGAGGCAAAAAATTGTTTGTAGGTGACATATAGAAAATAAAGAAAAAAATTAAAATAACGAACAAATTTTCCATTGCTTCTCTTTGCAACAAATAACTATGGTAAATAGGGCAAACTTTATAATAATATGACAAAATAACTTTTTATAGTGTTTTTGAAACTGTTTTCACACAAGGCAAAAACAGGTATTTGAATATTAACTGAAGCTCCTAAATGTATGCTATATAATCCCCCAAAACGCATGCCCTGCTATATGCTTTAAAATTTCAAATAAATATTTATTATAAAAAAAATGCTTTAAATTATTTGAGGGTTTTTGCTTTTTTCAAGAATTTTTCGATTAAATCTTTTATGAGTTTCTTAACCGGAAAGGAAATGCATATAGACCGTGTTTAAGCAACAAAACAAACGAAAACTCGTGAAGACGTAATATCAAATATTACGGCTAAATTAATTAACAAACTGTGTATGAGTTTAAAATACTTGTATAAATTTTAATATGAAAGTAATGAGAATTATGACATATCGTGCCATAACCGCCAAAAAAAAAGCTTAAGCGACATAATTTTTTGTTTCTTCGTTTATTAAATTTTTATAATTAACAAATTTAAACTATAATAAACACTAGTTAACAATATTAATAATATTAATATATACAAAGTTCCAGAAATGAGCGATTGTAAATAATCGATGTTCGTAAAAAAAAAAACCAAGTCCAAAAAATGTGTCGGTTCTCGGTACACCTTTTTGATGTAGAAATATAAAAATAATATTGATATGAACTAAATGAGAATTATACTAATATTATACACTGTGTGTAGTTAACAAATGAAAATGCATTTTATTTGAATATTTGAAAGATTTTAATGAGACTTCCCAAGAAGTCAAAAATATAGATTTGTTGACGCTTTGAAAGCAAGGAGAAGGTTATTTCTAAAAATTTTTACTATTTATTTATTTTCACTATCAAATACATTTATTTTAAGAGAACTACAGCTGTAAAAATTTTGTAAGCAAAGACTTAAAAGTTTGATTAATTTTACAAATTGATACTGAAAGAAATTCTCAAATACATGTGCCTAAATATTTTTCAAAATATATGAATTCCTATCTAGAATCTTTCTCTAATACGACGGCCTTTCTACACGCCAAGTTTACTTAGTCCTAATTTACACTAAGCAAGTCTTATTGTTAAGCTGATTAGTTTGTAGGGGAGAGGGACGAGGGGAACATAAAATTTTATTTTCTCCTCGTCTCTCTTTCCTAAAAAACTAATCAGCTTAGCAATAAGACTTGCTGAGTGTAAATTATGACTTAGCAAACAAAATCTTGAATTTGTAGGAGAGAAAGACAAAGAGCTTCCATTCTCTTTTCCCTTCTCTGCAACTAAGAGCTTCCACGCTATTTTCCTTCTCTCCAACAAAGAGCTTCCACTCTCTTTTCCCTTCTCTCCAACAAACTCAAGACTTAGCAAAGTAAAGCTTTCGTGAGGAAAAGCACATTTAAAATCGTTTTTATTGTTTGTTATTTTAAAGCAAATTTTAAATGATTTTTCAAATTAATTTTATGCGTTATTTTCATATTATTTCACTTATTTTAAGCTCATTGGCCACTAAAACATTAATTATTAAATAAATTTTATAAAAAAAATTAATATATTTTGATAAACAAGCCACATTAAATCATAATTAAAAAAAAACCTAGTAAATTACTAACAGCTTATAATTTTTTATCGTTTTTTTCAATCGTTTTTTCCATTTAACTTAATGAATAATGCATACAAATTAATAAACTAAATTAATAAAATAAATGAAATTAAAGTTAAATAAAATTTTAATGGAACATTTTCATTATGAATCCTTTTTTTTATTTAAGAAAATGTTTTATTACGGTTTATTTTTTTCCTGCCTCCCTTTTCTTTTTATTTGTTTTTACATTTTGATGACAATTATTATTCTAAAGATTTTCTTGTTATCTTTCCTTTAACTTCAAATTTTAATGACAGTTTTGTTGTTAGTTCTTTATTCCTTTATTTTTTTTATTATTATACTGGCTGAAATTTTTTTCTACTTTCTCAACTTATTCCTACTTGAGTTTCTATTTCCACTTGACTTTGCCTGGCTGGTGATATCTTAAGCTGATGAGTAAGTGAGTGAGTGAGTGAGTGGTTTGGAAATATATCGTATCATCAACTTAAGTTAAGTTGTTTTTCTTGTTATAAAAGATAAAAGAACATAAAAAATTTAATATCTCTTGTTGAAGGACAAACGCCTGCTTATATGCTTTAATAAAATATGTAAATAAAAGAATTATATGATTTTAGGTACATCATAAAATTTTTAAATGTTCCTAGGGTGTTTAAGAGTTTAAAAGACAATTAAGAAAAATTTTAAAACAAATATAAGAAAGTTAATAAATAGATAAAATAAAACTTACATTACATGTTTAAATAATTTAAAATTCACTTGCCACTTTAAACATGCTGCCTAATAATATTTGTAATTTTATAATAATTTCTTTTAACTTCTAAAATCAGCCTTTCATTTAGAATTAATATTTTCTTTTCTCATATTCGTTCTAATATTTAATTTCCTTAAGTCAACATTTGCATAAACTTTGTAGCATACTATTTTTTTTTAGCAAATATTACATAAATAAGCCTTAGACTTGCACGAGATGTTTAAATATCACTTATTTAAGTGTTTTAATAACTTTATCATGTTAACATTTATGCTAATGCCACAGCCGCAAATCATTAACATTCCACTAAAAATATAATACTCAAATTACACAAATGGCATAGACTTGTCACGTAGAGGCGTAGAAAAAAGAAGGAAATGAATTGTCAGCTAAAATTAGTTTAATGAAAAAAAAAGAAACGTAATGAGTGACCTGAGTGTATTCTAAAAAATTCTAGTAGAATTCTAGGACTAATATTTTAGTTAACCCATTAAGGGTACTTTTTTGATCCCTTTGTAAGAAAAATAAAATCAATAAAGTGCGACTTTGACTCGAACACGAATGGTTCCATACTGACATATGCAATGCTGTACAAACTTTGGCCTGTATAATCAAATATCTTTCTTGATGAAGAATTTTTTTAAAGTACATGGCAAATGTTTTTTTTAGTTTTTGGTAATTTCTTTTTGGTTTTGGCGTTTTTTTCTCTTAATTTTGGCGTTTTTTTTCTTAATTTTGGCGTTGTTTTTCGTTTTTGTAATTTTTTTTTTTGGTTTTTGGCGTTTTTTTAGTTTTAGCGATTTTTTATTTTGGATTTTTTTTTTGGTTAAGTGTTTTTAAAAATTTCAAGAGTTTGTCTCTTACGGTTTCCAATATACAGCACGTTGTCAAAATTACAACAACTGATATCATACCCTTTAATTTTGATTTGTTAAATTTCAGTGTTAATTGATGTTAGTCGGCATAAAAGTATCCTAACTTTGAACATTTTAAGTGTCCTTATATAATTGTCTGTATATTACATTAGGATTTCAACATGTTTCGTTAATTGCTTTAGAACCCCCATTAATTTTTAACTGTCATATATTTGTTGTTGTAGCGGCAAAAGTTTTAAATATTCACCTTTGGTGTACAGAATCCTAAAAAGGAACATATGGGTTTTATTTGGATCAAAAGGGCCATAGTATATGCAATTCTCATTTATAGGGTCATCGTGTCGTGGCCTTCTCTTCTAGAGAAGAAGAGGTATCTATATATCTTCCACAAGTTTCAAACACTCGCCTCACTGGATATGCTTCTGCAACGGTGACCATTGGATTTAACAGGCTGGTAGTCCGTCATCGTTGCATTTCTCTAGCTAATGCAAAATAGTGTAGCCCGAAGCTTGGGGATGAAACATTGACCATCTCTACTTTATAAGCGTCTTTACAGGACCAGCTGTTTTCTGTATCACTATGCCTTTCCTAACATAATGTAACACCTAGTAATAGTAGTAGGCATTCATTGCCTGAGTATAACTTCTCTTAAAAAAAAATCAAGTAGGAGTGTGTTACAGTATTTACTCAGAGAGATTAACGGCCTGTCCCACGATTTCACCACAATGTTCGATCGAATACTTATATTGAAAACAACAACAAATTTTCCGATGTTATTGTTGTCTGCAATACAATTTGTCGATCGAACGATTTCTGGTGACATCATGGGACAGGCCGAACTCTGCAGTGTTCAAAGGAAATCAGCACTACGTCTCTGTTTCTTTTTTTCATTCTTTAAAAATTGTAATAACTTATGAGCTTCTCATTACTTAGCAATAATACTTAAGTTTTTGTTATACATATTTCCATTTAGCCCTATAATATTTAAAAGCTTAAAATTTTAAATAATTTTGAGAAGTACTTGTAACTAATGCATTAATGTAAGCAAATATGCATAAGTAGAAACTTTTACTGGCAAAAGTCATGTCATCTACACACACACTCGCATACACAACTGACAAGTGTTGTATTAACAATTAAATGCTAGCACTTCAAGAACTTAAACTTCGCTACGAAAAGCAAATATATGCTCGTATACATACACACCCACAGACACACATACACACACATATATGTATATATGTCTAACAGTATGCTAAAGAAATATTAAATAACAGCTCACGCATATGGAAACATAAATAAATGGTTTGCGGTTTCTCTTTTGTGACTTTCATAAATTTTTCAAAAGAGTTTATAATAGTTTTGCATAAAGAAAAAAAACTAGAGTCATGTAGTTTTCCATTAGGCTCTGCAGGCATATTCATGTTTGCTTTTGTTCGTGTAGTGTCATTGTCATAATTCTCCGGTGTGTAAGTATGTGCGAGTTTAAAATTGCACTCTGCATGTCAGCGTAATTATGTTGGCATTAGAGTGTTAACAGTTCAAAAATTAACATGTCTGCGGCTGTGTTTTGCGTAAATGACTATTCCCTCCTTTCCCACTCTCTGCCTCACCCACTGTAATTCCTTTTCTGCCTCTGTAGGCAATTACAATTGCCTTGAAAATGAATTGTTATTAGAAAGTCTTAACCAAGTGTTACACTACACAGCGCATTTAACTTGCAATTATAAATGGCATACATTTTGGGGTTGTTTGGTTTAATTATCATGTGAAGCATACTTTTTAGGTGTGTGTGTGTGTGTGTGTGTGTGTATGTGAGTGTTAGCATGGCAAATACCAACACTTTTAAATTAGTTTTATAAGAGCAATTGTGCTGTTTTCCTAATTTTTTATTTCTACTGCAATGTAATAAATCTTGAAAATTTTATTTGAAAAATGTAATACTGAAGTTAATTGTGGTTTACACATTTTTTTCATAAACTGCGCTCCTGAACTTTTAGTAGTTTTGAGTAATGACTTCCATTTTCCGCCCTTTCTTCCTCAAAAAAAAGTGATTATTCCTGAGAAAATGCGGAGTTTAAAAACTGATTCATAATCAAACATTTTAGAAATAAATTTATGAGCAATTATAAATGAATATCTTGGCCACAAATTGGCATCACTTTCCACATCTGTTGGGTCCGTTATAGGAAAAGTCCATTAAAAATGCTTTTATGAAATATATCTGGCTTAACAAGAGCTCTTTTAACATCACAAGGTGTGTGTCAAGGGTTATAAATTTCGAAATTTAACTTTACAAACAAAATTATTATGCACAATAAACAAGACTTAGAAAATCGTAATAAATATTGAATCTAGCATATATCAATTAAATTTTGTATAAAAATCTATGCCGTTTATACAAAGTTTTTTTTTTTTTTTTGACATTTATCAAGATTTCTTATCCAAAACAAAACCCACTAATTGAAAATTTTCCAAATCTACAACCAAACAACTGCAATATAGTAAATTCACACACCTTTTTAAGTACACAGGCTGTCGTTTTACAAATAAAAATAAAATATATTTTACGTTTTCTTCTATTCCCTTTCCCCATCTTATAATGTCTTCTAATGACAGCTTCGTGAATTAATTCAAATACGAACATTTTCGGTCACACCTGTCACAGTGAAAATTTAAAAGTTTAATAAAATTTGTTATGCTGCATAACAAAGATTTGATACTTTCCAACAATAGCAAAGTAATCGTAATTCATAAAAATACTATAATTAAATTCTGTGAACATACGTTTTAACATTTCGAGTAAAAAGTTATAGAAAATTTGGTCACACCCGTCACACTAACCCCTAAGTGATATCTTTTGAAGAGATGTGAATAAGAAAGAAAACGGGAACAAAGGAAGAAAATAAAGGAACGATATGAACTGCATTCAGCCTTAGAGATTGTGAGAGAGAGGGAGGGATATAGAGAAAGTGAGATAGAGAAAGAGAGAGAGATAGAGAAAGATAGAGATAGAGAAAGAGAAATAGAGAAAAAGAGAGAGAGAGAAAGAGAGAGATATAGAAAGAGAGATAGAGAAAGAGAGAGATAGAGAAAGAGAGAGATAGAGAAAGATAGAGATAGAGAAAGATAGAGATAGACAGCGATGCACAACTATTTATAACACAAACGCGCTATACCCTTTCTCAAAACGCGCTAGAACGCGCTAAGTTACAGCATTATCAACAATTTATAGTCAAAACGCGCTATTTTCCTGCGCGCTAAATTAAAATTTAATGAAGATCGATGTATTTATTAGTAAATACGAGTACAATTAACTCTTTTTCAGATTATGCAATATTGCTTCTTCGAAATTATATCCTAAATAACTAAAATCATTTAATACAGAATCAGTCTCGCCTTCCAAATATTCGAAATTCTTAGTTTTGATTTTAATTTTATTTGTCAAACTTTGTAACAACTTATATAAATTGTCGAATAGTGTTGCGATTCAAATGCTTTTTGAAGTACAAAAAGAATAGATGCTTAATAAGTTATATACATTTTTTGGGTCACGAGTGCCAGTACATATTTTTAACTGTGAAATTTCAAAATATTTGCCATTTACAATATTAAAATGCATTTTTAATTCTAACCACAGTCAAGGGAATTTTATTTGCAACATCTGAATCATTAACGAATTTCAACAAAAGGTTAAACTTTGGATATTAGACAAATGTTACATAGCGTCTATACCTGATATAATATCAAATATATTTCTATCAGCACACGTCAAATTTCAAAGAGATAATCATATTACGTGTGGACTGCAATATTAGTATTATATTAATATTATATCAGATATAATATTGTTTTCATAATATATATTTAGAAAACAATATTATGATATCAAGTGTCAAAAAACGCACACATACATATATACGTGAAGAGAGTTTTGTGTATTAAAGTGAAAATTAATATTTTTTGATACAAATAATGCTGAAATGTTTTAATTATACACGATGTATTAAGGAAATGCCAAAATTTTTATGACACATATATTATTATTAAAATAAACGGAGATATTTACTGCACGACTGCATGATAATTATGAAATATTATGATATTTTCAATAGTATGTTTTCCCCTGCATATATATTAATGTTAATGTAAATATATTTTTCTCCTTATTCTGCCGACGTTCTCTCTCATATTCTATCAGAGTTAATATCAGGTATAGACGCTGTGTTAAATTTATACAAAAAAGTAAAAAGATATTGAACTGAAATGATATTTTTGACTTTAATCAAAACGCGCTAATTTAGCGCTTTTTTTTATTAAACGCGCTAAGATGAAAAAAAGCGCGTTTGGCATAGTTAAAACGCGCTAAAACTAGCGCGAAAGGCGCTAAATTGGCATCGCTGGAGATAGAGATAGAGAAAGATAGAGATAGAGAAAGAGAGAGAGAGAGATATAGAAAGAGAGATAGAGAAAGAGAGAGAGAGATAGAGAAAAAGAGAGGTATATAGAGAAAAAGAGAGATAGATAGAGAAAGATAGAGAGAAAGAAAGGTAGAGAGAAGGGGAAAGAGGGAATGAAAAGTACATGCAAAGAAGAAATGCTAAGAACATTGTAATGTATAAGGAAGCATTGGAAAAAAATTATCAAGAAGGAAAATGGGTGGAATTAAAATTGTAAGCGTTTTGAGTACATCTAAAATTGGTGGTTTTAAATGGCAGCTCTCAGAAAAAAAAGACCGTCACTGCAGTTAAACTTCACGTTCCTTGTAGTCCACCAAAGAGAATTGTTGTTATTAAACAACTCTTCAAAGACGTTCTTCAGAATGTCTGTTGCCTCCAATAAGCAGAAGAATCGAAATTCCTTTATAGTGATTATGTGAATAAAATCAATAAAAAGTATTTTTTTATTATTCGAGTTTTCATAATAGATCACAGCCTCCACATAAGAGGTCACACCCGTCTCATTCGCAAAATTTCTTTGCAGAAATTATTTTTCCCATCAAAAATACTTTGAACAATTTACTAGACTAAAATTGTTGTATGAGTTCTATGGAAGATTTTACAGAATATATTCTAAAATAATAGTTTTTTTTTATAAGGTCACACCCGTCACAATCTTTTGATAGCCATTCTCAGCAGAAATAATGTTCTTTCAGTGTTTAGCTTTTAGTAAATGTTTTTTAAGATTAAATGTCCTTGGGAAGCGCACCATTTTTCTTAAATTATAATTTTAATTTTATTTGCCATATGAAAAATTGAAAATTAACTCGTAAGCAGGGAATGAGTTATACTAAGCTTTTCATAAAACGGAAGCCTGTGCAGTCTTAAACTAATTCATTTGCTTTTTAACAATTTGTATTTACTCGGAATTTACATTCAGTTTTTGTAATACGTATGGGAAAAATAATTTTGCAATAATTTAGTTAATTTTTTTTTAATATTTATTTTTTTCTCAGGAATTTTATTTGTTTTTTAAACTTTGCAATAATTTTTAGTTCAATTGTTTTTAATATATATTTTTTTTCTCAGAAATTTTATTTGTTTTAACAAAGTGTCACGTACTCATGTTTTTTAGCTGAAAATTTACAACATAATTTTAGTTTGTTTTTTAAATATTCAAATTCACATATTGCAATTTATTATCCTAAATATTCGTGTTTGAGCGGTGTGTGTGTGCGTGTAAAAGTTTAAATATTTGTTGAAATCTAACATATGTATTTTTTTCTGTTAGTTAAATAAAATTTATGGCCTTAAACAATATTTTTAGCTAAACTTTTTACATCATAATATAAATGTAAAACTCTATGTTAATATGTTAATTAACAACAACTAAACTTATTTGTAATATTAAAATGAAAAGAAAAACTTAATTTATAAAATTTTCAAACTTTATTACAATGCTGAAATATACAATAATATAAATTTTATTTGAAAAAAAAAAAGTTTTTCTCTTTTCGTTTTTACACTTATTTAACAATTAAACTAAACCCATTTCGAAATTAAATGAATTTTTAGTAGTTGTTTGTTTAGCATTAGAAGCAGGGGCCACTAGACAGACAAATACTCTGTGTGTGTGTGTGTGTGTGTGGGAGCAAAGTGTATTTGTAATTGTTTTTATGCTAGAATTGTTATAATATTTGTTAAATATTAACATATATAAACATATTAAAATGCTAGAAAAAATTGCAGGTTTTATTTAATGACTGCTTCCACATTTGCTCTGGCTTTGTTGTGCGCTTTGCTATTGTTGCAATATTTTGTTTGTTTTCATACACACAAACAAATAATTTTTTTTTTGTTTTCTACAAAAAAAAAATTAAACTTCAATATTAAACCAAGCGCATATTTAATACGAAATATGCAAATTTTTAGTTCTATATTGTAAAAAGGATTGTATTTTATGTTGTCGTTGTTATTGTTATTGTTTGTTTTAATTTTATAATACATTTCAATGTATTTATGTTTATTTTACACACACACACACACACATACACACACACATACACAAACTAATGCTCATGCATATTAAAACATTTGCATAAAATAAACGAATGAATATGTATTGTTTTTATTTAGGTACAACAATCAGGAATATGTGAACACACATGAACACGAACAACAGGGTATTTTTTTTATTGTTTGCATTATACTTATAAAGCTTATAAACTAAGTTACCCTGCAGGAGATCGAACTAGTGTCCAACTGGTATTTTACTAGTACAGAAGCCACCACCACTAACTAGTTCCCAACCGTAAACTTTCCTATAACATGTTAATGCTCAAATTAGCATTGAGTGTGCTTAGAAAATTACTAATGCCATTGGTACTAGTTTAGGACTAGTTAATTACCAGTTCTTTTGCAAAGAAAAATTATATAAAATTGGTGGTTTTATTCCTTTGTTACCCAGTGACAATTGCTAGTTAAAATTCGCATTTATTTATCAAAATTCAAAAATACAAAAGGTTAATTGTAATTATTTGATTATAATTATTTATAGGTGAACCTTAAACTTTAATAACTGTATAATACCAATTTTCGTACAGTGCAAATGCTCTATTAGACAGTCAAAATTTATTTTGCAATATGGTGCCTTGGAACTACTTCATATACTAGTACTCATCAGAACTAGTAATTTTATACAACAACTTTAACCCTTTTCGCACTAGTTCTTGCTGTTCTAGTAATTATACTAGTAGCTTTTAGACAATTGATACCTATTCTCCTGCAGGGTAATTTATCATATTCCTGTGTAGTTAGAGTTACATCGCTGCCTTCTCAAGTTTTTCTTTAATCGTTGTCAACCTTTTTCTCCAACACATGTACATCTTTTGCATCCTTTTTTTGTATAAAGATATTCGCCATAAAATTCTATTATGAGTCTCTAAATAAAATCAAGCTCTATATTTTTTTTTTTTTTTTTTTTTTTATGAACAAACACAAAACACAACCCGCAAAGCGATTAGCTTGTCTGCGGAAAACACCCAGGGTCTATGGTGGGAATCGAACCCACGACCTCTGGACTGAGAGGCTAGCATCGCTGCCACTCAGCCACAGGGGCACCCTTAAAAGTGCGTTTACAATTAAGCAAAATCTAGTACTTACCAGATTTCAGGCAAAATCTAGTATTTTTTCCCATACAAAACAAAATCTACTTCGTCACTAGAATTTGACGAAATCTACTTAAAATCTAGTAGAACTTAGTGATGCTACTCTGTTTTTTTATTTCAAAATTGTACTAAAAAGTTATCATGTGTACTTAAAAAGGTGTGTGAATTTGCTACATTGCAATTGCTTGGTTGTAGCTTAGGAAAAATTTCATTCAATGGTTTTGGTTTTGGATAAGAAATCTTGCTAAAATGGTGAAAAAACCTAATGTACGCGGTATAGATTTTGATAAAGAATTTAATTGAAATCTGCTAAATTTCGTGCAGGTGTAAATGACATATAAATGTTTTAATTAGTGTTTTTTTATGGGAATTGTTAAAATTTAAGTTTAAAATTTTTTTAAACGCACTAATAATCCCAAATTATTATTTTACTTATTAAGTAAAATATTTTTTTATTAAAAATACATTGATATTGATTATTGAGGGGTTTAGCTGGATCCTACCTATGCGCATTTCACTGTTGCTAATGCAGATCATCAAAATTTTAAACTTAAAAAATGTTTTTGTTACCGAAAAAAAATTTAAATTTCCTTCTCTTGTTCTCAGCATTTTGCATTCAAAGTCTGCAGTTTTGTTTGAAATCTAAGTGTCCTCTTAATGCAAAATTATATAATACTTCTTTAATATTATTTCAATCTCCTGCTATTGCTGTGTAAAATCCAGTTAAATCCTTCAACAGCATGCAACCTAATTTTTTTATTAATGAAAATTTCTATTGACATTTTTTTAATATGTCCAGAGTTCAGTTAATGCAAGAACTTTAGCCGTAATGCCGACCATTTTGTGTTGTGCTTGTGTGCCTGCTCGTGCCGTGGTAGTTTTTAATGCGTGGCAAATTATTTGAATGTAAAACAAAATTCATTGAAACACTAGAGCTAAACGATCTGAAAGAGTCTGAGAACAAAATCTAACCCTTAAAAGCAACCCTATAATCCTGCCACAAACATACATTTAAGCTGTTTTGTTAAATAATTAAAAAAAAAAAAAAACAAAAAGCTGAGTTAAGGTTTTCACCATAAATATATATGTACATACATATATGTACATATGTACAAGTATATGTGTTATCACGCATTTAAGTTAATTTTGAAAATCTCGCTTTTAAGCAAATAATAATTGTTTTATATTTGCACCAACACAAGCCTAGACCCCATTCATATCAACATTAATACATAATTTGTTGAATAAATGTATATTCATTATTACATACATACCATGTGTGTGTGTGATCACATATACATGTGTATGTATTCGTATTTGTGCGTATGTTGGAGTAATTACGCAATTGGCATTTGGCTTGTTTGATTTTCAGCCAAATTTGTGGATCGCTAATGAAAATTTTTAGGTTTTGTTTACATTATAAGTGCTGGTAGTTAATTAAAATTATTTGTGATTAGCATAAAAGTATATATGTATGTATAAAAAAAACACGCAAACGCACACGCAATGTCAAACCCTTAAATCCTGTAAAACATTAAACCACAATATTATTTTATTAAAGTAAAGATTGACTTATTTTAAATTGATGGCTAAACTTTTAACAGAAATAAGATCAAGCAGCACAAAATTTAAGTGATACAAATAAATCTAAAGCGAAATAAATTTTCAAGTTGTTAGAAAAAATTCCACGTTTATATGTATATAATTTTAATGTATGGCAGTTAGAAAATATTCCACGTTTCTATATATAATTTTAATGTCTGACAGTACTTAAAGGATTCTAATAAATAAGAAGATCTTAAACGATTTAAATTTGAAAAACTAAAATAACATTGAACAGACGAGGAGAAAAAATTATCTTATACGTTTTTTTAAATTTAACCGAATTGTATGTGTAAATGTCGCACAGTGGGATTTTAGTGCCAAACCCCCAGTTCTCTACCACTCAATTTTTAAATCTTATGATCCAGTTTTGTAGAGAAATATTTTAATTTTCATAACTTTTTCGAAAAGCTGTATTTTATTTTTGAAAAAGTTAAGTAATTTTGTATATAAGAGACATTTAGTAATTCCCAACAACAAAGATGGATGCTGTCACATTAATTCTTTAACTAGCAAATATTTATATTTCAGGTTGTTCTACTCCTATATATATAATTTTAATGTATAGCACTACTTAAAGGATTGTAATAAAAAAAAATATGTTTAAAGATATAGGCGCGTAGTCATAGTCAAAACAAAGTCCATTTTAAGTAGTTAAAACCAGTATTACCATACAAAATACTGGTTTTAATTTCTTAAAGTGTACTTTGTTTTGACTATGACTACGCGGTATAAATTTATAAACTAAAATAACATTGAATAGACGAGGAGAAAAATTTATTTCATAAGATTTTTAAAATGAAATCAAATTTTGTGTACGAACGTCGCGCAGTGGGATTTTGGTCCCAAACCCCCATTGCTCTACCACTCAATTTCAAAATCTTATGATGTAGTTTTGTACAGAAATAAGTAAATATTTTCAGTTTTTTTAAGAAAAGCTGTGTTTTATTTTTAAAATTAAATCAAATTTTGTGTACGAACGTCGCCTAGTGGGATTTTGGTCCCAAACCCCCATTGCTCTGCCACTCAATTTCAAAATTTTATGATGTAGTTTTGTACAGAAATAATTAAATATTTACAGTTTTTGAAGAAAAGCTGTGTTTTATTTTTAAAATTAAATCAAATTTTGTGTACGAACGTCGCGTAGTGGGATTTTGGTCCCAAACCCCCATTGCTCTGCCACTCAATTTCAAAATTTTATGATGTAGTTTTTTAAAAAAATAATTAAATATTTACAGTTTTTTTTAAGAAAAGCTGTGTTTTATTTTTGAAAAATTTAAGCTAACTTTTAGTATCTCCCAACAACACGGAAGGAAGCTGTAACATTAATTCTTTCACAAGCAAAAATCTATATTCATAGTCAGAACAAGGTATAGTTAAAGAATTTGAAACCATTTTGACCATAAAAAATACTGGTTCATAGCTCTTATAGCATACTTTGTTTTGACTATAAATATGCGCCTATATATTTAATTAATGTAAACTTTTTTAAATAATTTAAAAAAATTGCCATTTTCTATGCCAAGAAATTATAAAAGTTCAAAAAGTTCTTAGAATCGTGTTTCATTTATAATTACATTGCCTTTTAAGAATTATTTAGTTGTAGCTATTAAAATAAATGAATTAAAAATTCTTAACTATTTGCGTTGTCAACTCTATTGTAGTCATTAATCAACCCTCCTAAAAGTATGCTTTCATAATACAAAAGATTAAATATTATCTGACCAAGTAACACTGCCATAGCGTTGTGTTTTCTAACAGTAATTTATTTTGATAATTTTGAGTAATTGTAGTGAAAAAAATTTTAATCTCTATACAAGGGTATCCAATAATAAAGTCATAAATCAAAGCACACTTTTAGGCTAATAATAAGAAAAAGACGAAAGAGAAAAGAAGCGGATACAAACCATTATTAAAATGAAAAATAAAACCAAATAAGAAATTTCAACTTTAAGCCGTATCCCATTTATTTATGAATGCATGAAAAGGGTTGAGTGAAAAATAAAGTGGAACATTAAAGAAAAACACAAGAAACTTGTTTAACAATGACAGGCTACATGATGGACTGTTTAAGCATCCTTTAGAAAAAAAAGATGACAAGCAACAGTTTTATACAAAACTTGAAGGCATAAAATGTCATTTCAAAAATATTATTTAGAAACTAGGCTCCTATAATACATCATATTACTTTGTTTGGCAGAAAATGTAGCAAGCAAAAACTACTTTAGCCTATAAATAGGCTATATAAATTGTTTGTTTGCTGTTTTGTGTCCTTTGAAATTTTATTTTCCATGTAACAGACAGGTGTTAATGAAGTGTTTATTTTGTAAATGTCATCATGGAAATTGTAAGAAATTTTTAACAAGATTAATGTTTAAGTTTTGGGTTAAGGCTTTTGTTTATTATTATTGTTGTTATTATTATTATTATTATTTCTTTTTTATTGTCTCGTTTCTAAATCCTGTCTAAGTAAAGGGAAAATGCAATTAAAAAGTTTTATGTTTTTTGTTTGATTTTTTATTTTTGCCTCTGCTTAAAAATTTTAACAAAATTATAAAACTTTCAGTTTCTATTTACCTTAAGATTTCTTGGGAAGTAAAAAGCAAAACAAAACAAAAAGCCTTTTACTACTGGCAAAGCGAAAAAAAACTTTATCGTTGTTAGTGCAACAAAAAATGTCATCATTTATCACAAAATAATTAAAGGTTGCATAAAGGGTTTTTGCTTCGCTGTTCTTGTGCTGCTTAAGCCTTGAAAAAAAAAGCAAAATGTTTTTTCAAGTTTTTGTCGTTGGGTCTAAAAGTTTTGTTAAACGCTAAAAGTTTTGTACTTTTCCAAGCAAGTAAACAAAATACCAGACAATATCATGTATAAAACCAGGTCTGGTTGCTTTAAACAGTTTTTTTTTGCTCGTTGCTGTTGTTGATACCATTTTATTTCAGCTGTAAAAACCAATACGCAAAAGTTTGCAAAGTTGTGGTGTTTTTCTTTTTCGTTTTCTCAATTTTTTTATGCATACATACCTGCCCAAAAAGTTGTATGAAACTTCAAAAAATATAATTTATTACACCTGAGTAAGATAAGACATGCAGTAAACAGTTGCAGGAAGCAAAAAAAAAAAGCAAAATTCATTCTTAAGCTCGTAAGCAACAGAGAAGTTGTTGGAAAACGAAAACGAAAACATTGGCATACACTTAGGCACTTATGACAAAACTTTTTATTTCTATTGCATACTTTTGGGAGGCTTTCGAAGTTAAACGTTTCCAGATAAGTTTGCTTTTCGTGCATTATGAGGCAGAACATTTTTTGCGTTTGGTATAATATTTAGTAAATACATGTTAAATTAAGCGGAAGTAGCAATTATTGATGTGATTAAGGCTGCTGCTGTAATCATCCCTGAAAAAGGCTGGTATTTTTTTTTTCTCTTTGTGTAGATGTGCTAATTTGTAGTAGAAAAGGTGTAGAAGAAAAAAACAGACAATTTATTTAAGGGAATCAAAATTTAAATTTAAAAGCAAATCTTTAATACCGGTAGGTGTTTTTACAATTTTCACTTCAATGCTTTCAGGGGGTGTACTCTGTAATTCGACACGAAAGCAAATGTTTTCGAATTGTAATGTTAATAGTATACAAATTCGAAAACATTTTCTTTCGTTTCGAAAAACAGAGTTGATCCCCAGGTTAAATGAGACGATAACAGTGTCTGATTAGTTGATGTGGCAGCCACAACCTTAGTCGCAAATAACATAAAAACCGTTGAAGTCAGCGATTACTAGAGTTATTAGAGGTGTGCTTAGAATGTATAATGAAATAAGTTACAATAATTAAACATTGCATACCTTTAGGGTGTTATATTTGCTTATTTCTTAGCATACTTTTGTTAACCTTTTTAATATTTTATTAACATAAACTTTAATGATCTACATTGTCAAATCCTACTTTTTGACTATTTTTAACCCCCGACAAAAAAAAAAGGGGTGTTATAAGTTTGTAGTGTGTGTCTGTGTATCTGTGTGTCTGTCCGTGTTCACGTACATCCCAAACGGCTGGACCGATTTTGATTTAGATTTTTCTGTTTGAAAGGTGACGTGATCGAGAAGGTTCTTTCTTTAAAATATTGAAGCATATTTGTGGGCTGTCGTTTTTATATTATATTTTATCGTTTGAATTTATGGTAAGATAAGAAATAAAATGGCTATTACCCGGCTTATTGATTATTTGTTCAGAATATTAAATAAAATTAGTAAAAATAATTTAAACGTTGCATACTTTTAGGCTGTTTTATTTCTTATTTCTTAGCATATTCTTGGTAACATTTTTTAGATTTTGTTAACACAAAGTTAAAATAAAAAAAATTAATTTTGGGTTTGAAATACAATTTCCATAATAATTTTGATAAAAGCACACTTGAAAGACAAATGCCTTTTTATTGTATGACCGTGATTCTCTAAAATCTCAAAGATGTTTGGCATGTTTCTTTGGATATTTTTTTAGTAACATGCAATTATTTAGCAGATTTCGTATCGCTGTAACAAAAATATTCTTTAAATTAATATGAAACTTTTTCGATTTTGTGTAAATAATCCAATTCAAAATATTAAAGCGTTTTTGGGGTGGCGTTTGATATAAATTTTATCCTTTAAATTTATGGTAAAATAAGAAATAAAAAATATCCAAGTCACTCTGAGACTCTCAATTTTTGTATAAATATAATATTTTATTCTGCAATAAAATTTTTTTGAGGTTTCCATGTTTGCAATTACCACATTTTGTATCGTCTCAATAAAAAATTTTCTAGCATGGCTTTTTTCGAACGTTAAGAATAAATGTTGACTTGCAATTTTATTTTTTATCAGCAACCTTATTTTTGTGTATTTAAAAGAATTATATTTCCATACCATTTTGAATTATTGTAGCAGTGAATTTTTTATGCAAAAATTAGCAGAAGACCCTTTTAATGTTTACTAAAAAAGTTCCTAAGAGTTTGTTGTTACTTTGAAATTTTACGCTTGAAATTTCAAATATAATTATAATTAAAAATAAATAAAAACAAAAACGGTCTGTATAGCTATAAATCGCAAATAGCATACGATTTTCCGGTATACTTTTCAAATTTTTATCATGATTGCTGAAGCTGTAGGAACTGCTCTTATTATTACGGTGGAAATACAGCGCAATAATAATGTATAGCATATTTGTGGGCGGTCTGCTTTTAGTTTATTGTGTTTAATCTTACGGCCTGTCCCACGATGTCACCAGAAATGATTCGATCGGCAACTTGTATTGCAAACAACAATAACATTAGAAAACTTGTTGTAGTTTTCAATATAAGTATTCGATCGAACGATTTCTGGTGACACCGTGTGACAGGCCCTTAAATACGCTTATGCTATATTTTGTAGCATACTTTTAGGTCATCTATATTGTTTGTTTTCTTCTAATTGACAAAAACAATTTAAACTACTTTAAAATATATTTGGCAAACAATAAATAAATAAAATATCTACAACATGCTTTTATAATTGACCTAAAAGTATGCTACAAAAACTGGTACTTCGAAATTTATTTGATAAATAAAGAAAACTTTTTAAAAATGTTTTTGTTTTTTTTCTTTCTTGCTTATTTCTCTTTTAATAAGTTTTTCTTTTTTTTAAATAAATGTCTATCTATATTCGCATTTTCTCTGTCTCTTTTTGAATTTCTTGCAACATATCTATTGCAATATAAACATCTAATATGCTTACTATGCTTTATACTGTTGATGTATTGTTGCAATGTTGCACATTACAAAACTTTGAACAATTTCACAAGTTTTTTATACGTATTCCTTAGAGTGTGTGTGTGTGTGTGTGTGTGTGAGAGAGAATTTGTTATTTTCTTACAGACAGCAAGACAACAACCAGGAAAATTGTTCACCAAACAGCTCCATATAAAGTTTGCATGTTTTTCATATTTTGACGCGCAAAACAAAATTTTTTCTTTCAAAGCGTGCCACACACTCTGTTGCACAGGCTAAGGACGTAGTATAGGGCAAAAATAAAGTAATAGATACAAATATATTTAAACAAAAATATTTTATACAAAAGGTGAGTTCTAGGCACGTAAAGAATGTTCTAAAGCAGACACCTACATATACAACATGAATAAAAAAAGAAAAAAAAAAAAGTATGAGACAACACACACACTTACACTCACACCCATTCACACTCGCACACAGCCACACACACACACACATTGTTTCATACACACATACAAGGTCTAGGCGACACTGGTTTTTTGAAATGCTTAAGCGTGAAATGGGGTGAACTAATGGGTGTGGAGTGGGTAAAAAAGTGCGAAGGAAATTATTTAGCAAAAGTGTCAGAATTTTTTTCCTCATTGAAGCAGAATTTTTAATATTTGTTGTAATAGTCTGTGAAAATGTAAATGTATGAGTCTGCACATACATATAATTCATACTAATTTTTTTTCTTCATCTTTTATTTTTTCTATTAAAATGAAAACTTTATTTATGACGTTGTTTTTCTTTTAAGTTGTTGCAATATGCTAAGGTGTCAGGAAGGAAACAATGTAGCAAATACTTTGTAAACATATTTTCATATTTATTTTTGTTATTTTTGCCAAGGAAAGGTGAAAGAATTCTGATAATGTACTTCGTCTTTTTTGTTCTATCTCTCATATTTTTTATGCAAAGAAAATATTATAAAAATGTGCATAAAAAGCAAAAAATAAAAAAGGGTTTTCTAAATAAATAGTGATCTTCATAGGAATGCCTTTAAACACATGAATTTTTAAAGCATTTTAAATGAAAGAAAGATTTTCTTAAATTTGAAACTTTAGTTTACACAAAAATTTAAATTCTTTTCAATTCCCCAGCATTTTTACAAATGTCTGCTGCAAGATAGAAAAATTGTTGTAAATTTTTTTTTCAGCAACTCAATTCTATTATATGTATAAATTTTTTTATTTTGCCATTTTAACGGCAAACGGAAAGAAATCTCTTTCATTTTAAACTGTCAAATCACTGTCTGTGTGCAAAGCTGCTACAAAAACAAAAAAAAAATGTAAAATAAAAAAAATTGAATTTGTGCAAAGCTTGGCATCACCCACATAAAAATTGAATGGAATTAAAATATCTATCTCCACATGTTGTTCCTAGACAAGAAATGATGCATACTTTAAGGGTTTACCACAGTTAAGTATAGAGAAAAAAAAAAACAATATTTTTTATAAAGTTGAAAAAATAATGTTCACAAAATTAAGTGACACTTGTAGACGACAAAAATATAACCCATGCATACATCAAAAACCTAAACTTACGAGTACCACCGCCACACCACATATGCAACCAGTTCAAATATAGTGTTTTGCTTTCCTCTCTTTGTTTGTTTCTTTGCTTCTACAAACAGGAAAATATGTGGTAAAAATTTTTGAGGTTTAAGGCAAGATAAAATGAAATATATAACGGAAATTTAGGAAAAGGAATATCTAACGGAATATTTATTTGGTCTCTAGATGGTTTAATTTGCAAACAAATACATGCAGAGAGCACACAGATAAAGGTTTGTGTTGAGTCTCAAATTCAATAGTTGGTTGCTTAAAAAAGATGTTCCAATACATTAAATTTTTTTTTAGGTGTATTAAATAGCAAATATAAAATTAATTCAATGTTCTTTAAATGTGGCCTGATTTTAAATATGCAATTTTATAATAATTGTCGACAAATTTGATTTATTTGTTATTAATTTAAATATAATTGCATTTTTGAATACAATAAAATATTGTACGACATATTCAGTACTACGATATTTTAAATTATTCTTCAAAGGACAAATTTTTTTCTAAATTAGACTGCACAACAACTTGCATTTTATTCTGTTTCATAAATATGTTAAACATTAATTTGACATTTTTAATTATTAATAAAGTTTCTCGTATATCATTTTTTTCCATCAGAATAAAATTCATAAAATTCATGAAAATTAATTTAAAAAAATTCTCTTTGGGGATATATTAATTCTAGAAACAAGTTTTCTTGATTTAAACTGCACTACAATTTGTTGTTCAATATTTTCTATTTATAGACTAGATTAGGACGCGTTTTCATTGCATATTTCTGAAGTTGGTCATATATCCTTTTTTTTTGTAAAATATAAAAAATACTTTTTCTGTTCTTTACTAGGAAAAAGAGGTATTAGAAGGGCCTTAAGGACATTTGTTGTTTGCTTGGCGTTATTTTTACTTCATGTGTATTAAAGTCCTGCACAAGACTATTTATAAGACCTTTCAAGACATGCGACATTTTTTAAACGCTTTACTACAGCGAAATATTCTAAACCAAACGCTAAAAAACACTGTTGGCAAGACAACTAACTCAAAAAAAATCTTGCCAACAGTGTTTTTTAGCGTTTGTTTTAGAATATTTCGCTGTAGTAAAGCGTTTGAAAAATGTCGCATGTCTTGAAAGGTCTTATAAATAGTCTTGTGCAGGTCAGTAATGTGTATCGTAACACGGGTAGACTTTTAAATTTGTCAAAATAAAAAGCAGTTGTTTGCACTTTTATTTGCACTACAATTTGTCCTTTAATATCCCCTATTTTTAGCCATAATTTATTTAAGCTTTCGTTGAATACTTTTGCTGCTTGCCATATATCCTTTTTTTGACGTAAAATAAATAATTTATTTCTAGCGCTTTTTTGCAAAGAGTGATGGAAAAGACATCAAAAAATTAGCTTTATGGCTTATATTTAGACTATGTACATCAAATATTTCATAGTACATATTGAAAAGCTTTACTGCCGTATTCAGAAAAAATTATTTTGGTTTACAAAAGGCTTACGAAACAAATTTTGTATGGAAATTTATTTCATCTTCTAAACCTAAATTATTTTTTTTTTCTGAATAAGGCCTTAAGACTTAATAAAAATATTAAGCAACTTTTATTCATTTAAATTATACTACAGCTTGTTGTTTTATATTTAATATTTATGACTGAAATTTATATGAACTTTTACTTAATGTGTTTGAACTTGATGAAATGAGTTTTTCACAAAACTTCATTTTTACACACTAGGTCCCTTTTCTCGAAAAAGGTCACATATATATTTTTTTGGGAAATTTTTAAAATTCATTTCTAATGTCTTAAACAGAATGAGGGGCGTATCAAAAATAGCAATTATGTGCATTGCTGTTATTCCTATTGAAAAGTACTTATAAAGTATATTGAAATGTCTTTGGATTTTAGAGCAAGCAACTTTCTTCAAGTTTAGCTGCACAACAACTTGTCATTTTGTGTGCTCTATCTTTCGCTCAAATTTCCATGTGCTTGCATTGAATATTTATTGAGCTCGCTATATATCCTTTTTTCCCCAAGATTAATTAAGAATTAGTTTTGCATATTCTGCTGCGAGAAAAAGAATGGTGAGACTCAAAAGAGAAAAAAAATCATATTTTCACAGTTTAATTTGCACTACAGTTTATCCTTTGATATTTATTATTTCAAGCTTTAAATTACACAAGATTTCATTGAATATATAGGGAGTTTGTCATCTATCCTTTCTTTTTTTTTTAGTAATATGTCATAATTTTAATTTCTATTGTTGTTTGCTTGAGAAATATGATCAAAACCAGCATTTCCATCCTCTGCTGTTCTCTTTATATTAAAGGACCTTTAAATTGTAGAGGAATCAACTTTTTACAACTCTATTTGGCTTACAATTTGTCATTTTAGATTGCTTATTTATAGCTTAAATAAATTTACAATTTCATGGAATATTTCAGGAGCTGATCATATATCCTTTTTTCATAAAATTGCAAAATAATTTTTTTTTGTGTGTCTACAAATTTTAGAGTTTTAAAATTAATTTTATCAGTTTTTTTAAGTGAACAATTTTCATTGTTTGCTTAAATTTAAGAATTTTGAAATTAAGTAAATTTAAGATGTACATATGTATATAGTTCTTTTTTTTTGTAAAATACTGCTAAACCTTATTTTCGTTTCCTTGTAATACTTTGCTTCTGTCTGAAAAACACAACATCTATTTCATTACTTAAAACAAATATTTCTAAAACATGCTAGAAAAATAGTTAAAATTTTTCTTTTGATTTCTATTGGTGTTTTGTTGTTGTTTATTTGGTTTTCTTGAAACTAATAGAAATATAAATAGTTTATAATAACATACAGCACATAACACGAAATATATTAAACGATTTTTTGAAAATTATTTACATGATGTAAAGAAAAGGGGAGGGAGTGTTGGCTATACAAGACTGAAAAAGAGAAACAGAATAGCATTTACTAAGAAGAAGCAACGAAGAAATGTTATTTATGACTACATATGAAAAATTTGAGAAACAAAATATAGAAATATTTTTCAAAGTTTTGCAATACATATTTTTCAAGTACTAAAATAACAATATTTCTCCACGAAATAACAAAAATATATTTCGCATGCTATCACATGCCAGAGTAAGAGCAACAGCAGGGGCTTTGCAATATTGGGTGTAAAGTTGTAAAACAGCAGCAGCAGCAACCGAAGCCGAAGCCGCAGCAGCAACATTAAAACAAACAAAAAGGACATCAATGACATATAGTTGTATGGCCAAATGCAATTCATTTTTTTTTTTGTAAATTTTATGCTTCTGTATGAAATCGTAGTAGTTTGTGGTAAAAATGTCATAAACAGCTTTTGTTTTATACATGAGAAACACTATTTGTTTTATGTTTCATTTCTTTTTCATCTGGTTTTATTATTATTTTTTGCTCCTTTCCCCCCTTTTTTTGTACAACAGTTTTGATGAAATAGACAAATTTGCGTTTTGTGTGAAAATGTCATAACCTCAAACAAATGGCAAGAAGTTTTTACAATGTTTCAGCAAAAAAAAAAAGAACAGAGAAACAATTCCAAATTTGTGTTCGGTGTTTGGTGTTGATGGGGAAATTTTTTCCAAAGCAATAAATCATATGCATAGACATAAACAAAAAGCAGCCGTTAAAAAATGCACATGAGCAACACAAAAATAACAGCCTTGTAATGTATTTTGTTTTGTAGTTTTTTGTTAAAAACACAGATTTTTGTAATTTTGTTTTGAGAAAGTATTGCATAAGCCACATGAGTATGAAGACTTTTTTTAAGTGCTGTTCTTAAGTGTAAATTGTAGTCGTCGATGCATGATGCAAGCAGGTTTGTATGTGACACTGTTAAATTCGTTTAGTTATGTTTTTTTTTCCTGTGAACTGGATTTAAGGCAAAATTTGTTACATTTTACTGCCAGTTTTAGTCGTTCTCTGCTGGGTACTATTTGTTATATGGATATTTTTATGAAATTTTCATACTTCCGTTTTGCTGATGATTGTTGTATTTGTTTTTTTTTCTTCTTCCTTTTTTCCATTTTTTTACATTTATGTACATCCTGTTGTTTGTAGTTTAGGTAACAGTTTTGACGTGTGAAAACCCATAAATCATGTAAAAATATTATTTCACAAAAAAAAAGTCTGCCATAGTAGAACAATCTACAATGGACACAACAAACTGGAAACAATTTATTTTCTACAAAAATTTAAATTAAATTTAAAAGAAAAATTATTTGCATAATAACTAATTTACATTATAAATTTGTGCATGTCATTACGAGACCTAGAGAAAAAAATCAGATTAAAAAAAATTGCCAAAAAACATTTAAATCTTAAAATTCATGAAAATTAATTGAAAAAGGTTTTGCTTTTAAGATATATGAATTCTATAAGCAAGTTTTTCCTATTTAAAATGCACTACGATTTGTTGCTGAATACTCTCTATTTATAGACTAGATTTAGGCACTTTTTCATTGAATATTTCGGTAGCTGGTCATATATCCTTTTTTTTCGTAGAATGTAAAAATTTATTTTCTTTGCTTTACTAGGAAAAATAAGCATCAGAAGAGCATTAAGGACCGACCTACTTTGCTTAATTTAGCGTTATTTATACCTCACTTGTATCGCAATTAAAAAATTTAGAAAACCAAGAAGCAGCTATTTGCACTTTTAATTGCACTACAACTTGTCCTTTAATATTCGCTATTTGTAGCCTAAATCTATATCAGCTTTTGTTGACTACTTTTGGGGCTTGCCATATATCCTTTTCGAAGCAAATTAAAGAAAAAAAATTCTCTAGCGTTTTTATGCAAATCATGATCGATAAGGCAACAGAAAAGTATTTGGATGGTGTATATTTATTCTACGTGAGAGATTTCATAGTATTGTAGGCCTTTATAGGTAAGGAAAATAGCAAAAAGCAACTTTTGATATTTTAAATTATACTACAACTTGTTGTTTTATATTTCCTATTTATGACTGAAATTAAGATGCAATTTTACCGAATATTTTTGAAGTTCGTCATATATCCTTTTGTTGTAAAGTTTTGAAAGTTCATTTCAAATGTTTTAAAAGGAATCGAGAGGGTATCAAGATTAGCAATTATGGGCATTGCTGTTATTGCCATTGCTTTTGGATTTTAGAGCAAACAACTTTTTTTAAGTTTAGCTGCTCAACAACTTGTAATTTAGCTTAAATTTAGATGTGCTTTCATTGAATTTTCATTGAGCTCGCTATATATCCTTTTTTTCTCCAAGATTAATTAAAAATTTGTTTTTCATGTTTTCCTGCTAAAAAAAAAGATGGGAAGGACAATAAAGGATAGGGGCTACTTATAACTTATAAATTTAGTTTTATGGCTAGAAATAAATTCAGAGCAGAAATAATCATATTTTCACAGTCTTATTTGCCCTACAATTTATCCTTTAATAATTTTTATTTATATCCTTAAATCACACAAGATATCACTAAATGTATACGGTATCTGTCATATATCCTTTTTTTTCGAAGATCCCATAATTTTAATTACTATTGTGATAGAGGAGCATCAAAATCGGCAAATCTATGCTCTGCTGTTTTCTTTATAAGATAATTTTTATAACGTATACTGAAGGACCTTTAAATTGTAGAGGAAGAAATTTTTTATAACTTTATTTGCTTTACAATTTGTCATTTTAAGCTTGCCTCTCCTTTGTTTGCAATAATTTTGTCTTCTCGTTCTGTATTATAATTAAAAAAAATTTGTATTAAAATGCACGTCTATACATGAAAGAATATATCTGCAAGAAATATTGCATCGTTTGAAATGCAAGTTTAAAGAAGAAAATTAAAAATTGCTGCAAGGAAACTTTCGCCGTCTAAACACGGGGCAAGAGTCGAGATTTTCAGATTTTGTAACCTCTTTAAATCCAACATAAAAAAAGCTTTAAATTAGCACGATATTAATGTGACTTGTCGGCTTTTCAGCATTTTCTTAAAATTAAGATTAATATTTTATTACTTGTAAAAAGTGTTTTTAAATGTAAAAAGGATTAAATTAAAAAAAAAAAGAAGCTGTAGACATTTTTAGGGAAAGTAATACGATAGCCGAAAATTGCGAACTAATTAATAATAAATTATTTGTTAAATTGTCCAAATTGGTATTATTATATGTATATCCTTGTCAAACTTTAAGACATTAGCTGATTAAAAAATATAATATCTTCCACTCAAATTTTAACAGTTTTCTTCAAAGTTTTTTTTTCTTACAAGTTTACGGCATTAAATTTATTTCTTCTTCAAAAAAAAAATAATTTTTTTTTCATAGATCTTTTGTGTTAATAAGTAACGTGGTATAGACTTTTTTCCTTTATATTTATTTAGATAATAATTGCTGATTTTTAACACAATTTCTTGGGGGATAATAAGAAACCCAAGAGCAAAGCGAAATTGTTGTTGTTATTATCCTTTATCAAATATCTGTTGTACTTGTCTCAAGTTAAATAAAATGTCGAGAAAGGCAGGGAATGTTGTTGCTTGTTGTTGTTGTTCTTAAGAACAAAAAAAAAAAAAACGAAAACAATTGATATCCTGTTACATACTTGAGTTTCTAACCCTTTCCGCTTTTCAAAAAGCTTGTCTGTGTGTGTTTCTTCTTGCCTTGGTTTCACTTAAATTAGTATTTTCTTATTATTCTTTCTTTTCCTTTGCTTATTTTTTTTCAAATAAATTTTTCTTATTAACTCTGTGTACTCTTCTAGCGGTAATATCCTGTCTTGATGTTATTGCTCATGTTTCCTCAACAGCTTCTAAAGTTATTTTTATATTTGTTTGATTTTCTTTGTTGGTTTGTTGCTAGGTTGAAATTCCTAATTGAAAGAGTTAAACGAGTTGCTCTTATTGTTTGTTTCTTTTCACTGTATATCCTTAATTTTTTACTTTTTTTATTGTATACATTTTGTTGCCAAATGCTTATGTAAGTTTGTTAATTTGAAAATATATTTTTTTAATCTTTCAAGAAATACAAACTTACAACAATTCTGTTTTGTAAACAAGATTTGTATTTGTCTTTTATTAAGTATCCCTGAAAATAGGCAACAGTTTCAAATTGTTAAATTTAAGATTTGTAATATTAAAGGATTTTACTATTTACAAGAAAAAATAAAGTTTAAAAAACAACTTTTTTAAACTTTATTTGCACTACAATTTGTGGTTTTGTATTCCCTATTTATTAACTAAATTTACATAAACTTTCGCAGCATATTTCTTGAGTTCGTCATGTATCCTTTTTTCCGTAAGATGGAAAAAATTAATTGCTTATATTTTACAGCAATGAAAAAGGATCGAAAGGGTTTAAGGAAAACAATTCTAGAATTTTCTGTGCTTCCCATATGATAATTTCTATAATGGGCATTGAAAATCTTTTGAATTTTAGAGAAATGCTAATTATTTAACTTTATTTGCGCTACAATTTGCAGATATATGTTCTCTATTTATGGCCTAAAGTTTGATGAGATTCAATTAAATATGTATAGAGTTTGTCATATATCCTTTTTTGTAAGTTTAAGCAAAATTAATTGTTACGTTTTTTGCCAAAAAAGAAAATTGAAGGGCAGCAAGAACAAAAGCAGGTGCTCGAACGTTACTTATTCTTTATAGACTATGTTATTTTGTAGGAATTAAGTTGAAAGGTAAAGCAAAGTAAATTTTTATAAGTTAACTTGTACCAGAATTTATCCTTGTCATATATCATTTTTTAAGTGACAAAGTACAAAGAAAGCGTATCAAGAATAGTAATTATGTATATTCTGTGCTGTTTATCATGAATTGATATATTTTTAAATACGAGTATCTATTGAAAGGATTTAGAATTTGAAAACAATCAAATTATTTAAATTTTTATTTGGACTACAACTTGTGGATTGATATTGGCTATTTATAAGTAAAACTTAGAAGTGATTTAATTGTATATATCTGGAGCGTATCTTATATAATTTTTTCCAAGTTCAAACAAAGTTAACTTGCAAAGATTTATTGCCAAAAAAAATAAGATGGAAAGAACCCAGTCATGAGTTCACAAGTCTACTGGCACCACAATTTATCATGTAATATACTAGATTTTACTGTTTATTTCCATACCTTGCTATTTATCCTTTTTTTTTTTGAAATGCTTGATTACATAGAAAGCGGATCAAGAACAGTATTTATATGAGTTTATTTATTTCTATACCGTAATTTTTAATATTTTGAATTGAGGAGCAAATACATTTTTACAACTTTATTTGCACTACAACTTGTCGTTATGTATTCTCTGTTTATAGCTCGTTATAAATGAGCTTTGTATTAAATATTTCTGGAGCCTGTCATATGTCCTTTTTCTGCAATTTTAAAGAAAAGTATATTTTACTCAAAAAATGGGCATTAAAACAGCAGCTGTAGTATTTGGCGTTATTTGTACTTTATAAGCTTTTAAATTGAGAAAGGATTTTGAATTGAGAAGAAAATTACGCAACTTTTTACACTTTTATTTGCACTACAATTTGTTGTTTAATTGTTTTTGTTTTTATCTCTAAATGGTATAAAGTTTTGTTGAATATTTCTTAAGTCTGTAGCATATCCTTTTTTATGATTACAAAAAATTTGTTTGATTTTTGAGATTCGAAAAGTTGTACTTTTTTCGAAAAAAATTGTGTATTTAAAGACTTCTGAGTTGCGAGGTAGAGAAAGATTCCTAAATTTTTAGCCAAAAATTTAAGCGTTTAATAATCTTAAAAGTCTGAAACTATGCACTGAGTTTTTTCATATTTTTCAACCTAAAAGTATTTAACGTATTTTTAATTTAAATATTTTTTTGGCATATTTTAAAAATATGTTTTCTAAAAAATTTTGTGATTGTAGTTTTGAATTCCTTTTAAAGAATTTTAATTCTTTCAGTTACAAATAACTTTAAATTTTTTGCTTTAATACTTACTATTTCTTATTAACCCATTACTGGGGCGAGCTATCTAATATTTTCTTTTCCTTTTCTCTAATTCCATTCTTATTTGTTCATTTTTCTTTTTTCAACAATAAGATAAATTACAAAAATATAACTTGAGGGCATTATAAGTTTTTCTTTAAGTTTATTTTATTTTTCTTGCTACAAGGACTTTTGCAATTGATTGTTTGGTAATTAATTATCAATTGAGAGCATTTGTAGCAGCAAGCAAATGTTCAATAAGTCTAGCCAATTATAGAGAAAAGTGTGGAAAAAACTAAAAAATACAAGAAAATTTAATTAAATACTTATAGAGCTGGAAAACTTACGAATTTTATGCTGCTGTAAAATTCTCTAGAATTAGGCACACTTACCTGAAATAAAAAAAGAGAAGAAAAATTCATTATTAATTAAACTAACAAAAGGAATTAAAAAAAAATATATATTTATGCCCTAAAGGATTGACAAGCATTTCCTTTTTTTAACTTTAAATTTTTTAAATTTTACTAAAACATTTGAAAGCATGTTCGCTGCCGTATTGCTTACTTTTCTTTTTAATTTAATTTATAATTTCTGGCTTCCTTGCCTACCTTAAGGCTGCTCTCAAAAGCAAAAGCATTTCTTTTGTTTTGTATTTTTCTTGAATAAATATTTAAATAATATTTCCCAGTTGTCTTTTCAAAAAGTGCATTCATGGCAATAGCACTGTTAAGTACAAACAAAACAAAAATCTCTTGTCCATGTTTATAAACCTGAAATGAGCATTACGCCATTTGAAAAAATAATGACTAGATCCCGTTTGGATATGCAACAGTTTTTTTTCCATAAACTTTTGTTGTTAGTAATCTTTATTTTTTTTGTAACATCTTTTTTGATGGAGCAGTCAAGTATGATTTTTTATTTTTTTTTTTTTATTTTTTATGTGATATAAAAAGAATTATATTTAACTATTATAAAAATGCCATTAAGCTTAAATGTATGTACTTCAAAGTATACTTTTGAGAGTTTTGTTCATACAGATGAGTTCGTAAAAAGGAAACAAAAATAAAATAAAACGATTACTGGCAACATTAACAAACAGGGTGATAATAAAAAGACGCACAGAAATAGACTCGGGACTTAAAAAAAATTTTAAAAATGTTAGCAAGACATTTAAATCATTTAAATTGATTTTTGTTTTATTGTCCTTAATTCATTTTATGCTTTAATTTTGATGTTAAAAATAATTTCTTGAATTAAAGATTTCGGAAAATATGATTTGTTTTAAATTAATATTCAGTTTCCTGTTTAATCTTGTTATCCTTAAATAAATATCTTGTTCTTTTCACGGACCCAAACATTAAAACAATTTTTAAGACTTGTGTGTGTGTGTGTATTTTTCAGTTCTTTCTTAGTTAAAAAAAATCATTTCACAAATATTAAAACAAATATGCCCATAATAAAATCTTCCTTTAGAGCTTTGCGTTTTTATTTATTTATTTTTAAGCATACTTTTAGGCAATTTTCGTTTCTTAATTGACTTGTTATTATTTATGCTTCATTACAACTTTCTATCAGCATATTTAATGCAGTGAAATTGCCAATACTTAGTAATGAAATCGTGTGCCCTTTGTGTCCTTTTGAAAGTGTTTGCTGGTCTCTGCTCATTTTCGGTCTGTTCTTTATTTATAAGCCTTGGCCTTGTTTACTTTTTATTTAATGTATCAATTAAAAATTATTAAGTTTGCTAATAATGTACAGGCACGTTTCGGCTTTGTTTATTTTAATTTTTTCTCTCTGTTGAATGCTTTTTCCATTTTTTAATATTCCAATGGCTTTCTGTTTACTTTAGGTTTTGCTTCTACGCCTCCAACATGAGGACGAAGGCAATATGTGAGGGAGACGGTAAAGCCGGTTTTTAAAGGTCTTTATTAAAATGAAATATGTATTTGATAATAGTGTGTCTGTCAGATGGCAGCATTTAAGCATTACGTATAGTGTACAGTTGTAAGGGAAACGGACATCACACACACATACACACACACACAAACACACAGCAGCTTGATGTAGACTGGCATTGTATTAATGTTGTACAAAGAACAAAAGTGATTTTAGGCGTATGCCAAATACAATACAATTCATAAGCTTAATTTGTATGCCATAGTACTTACATATGTATGTGTGTATATGTGTATGTGTATCTGTGTTTGCACATATAACTTTCAATAATGCATAGCATACTTTTAGGTCTACGTATGCTGTAAGGTTTTAAAGCAGCAATTATGTGAGATAGCTTAAGTGGTTTTTGAGGTAATATGTTTTTGAATTATATTATATAAACACACACATACACAAATTGACGTACATATATGTACATATAATCATGAAGCTGTTTGAGGGTACGTGTATCTCTGTGTGTATATTAATAAATGTATGTATGTAAAATCAAATGAGGTATTATAAAACGTTACCTTAGACAAAAGCTAAAGAAACCGACTTGCATTTTAATGAATGTAGGTAAGTGTACAGATTTATCTCTACAGATATACTCAATGGCAATTATCGCAAGCAAATATATATTATAAACATACATATTCACAAAAAGTAAAACCTCAGACTTGACCATATTATATTCTATTCATTTTACCGCACTCCTCTTATTCATAGACTTTACAGCATACACTTGTCAGTTGTTGTTGTAGTTACCTTAAATGGGTCTTATCTTTTGTAAAAGGAACATACATACATATGTACATATATATAAGTATGTGTGTATGTGGTAAAACATATACATACATACATTTGTAGGATTTGTTAGCAATTGCATTAACTGATACACACACACACATATGTATGTACATACAATTCATTTAAGTTGCAAGGTCTTTATTGTTTTCCAAAGGCAAACAATTTTTCTGTTATAACAGATAAGGCTTACCACTGCCAACGTCATCAACATCATCTACACTATACTTGTATGTGTCCATCCCTTCTATTCTTAATGTACATACATATGGAGATTCATTCTGTAGCTTTAAGTAAATATAGTATGTATATGCATGTGTGTGTATTAGCGAGTGTGCGTGCATAAGAAAAATTTATTTTTTAATTTAAATGCAAACATATTTTAATGTATGTTTAAAGAAAAGAAAATATAAAAAAAGTAATAAAAGATTGGTTAAGGGAAACATTTCACAAGTAACAAGAAACTGAAAAATTGTTGTTCCATGAATTTCTGTATTCCTCTAATTCAGCCAGCTGAATTAAGTAAATTTCCAAGTGCCTTACATGCCTTCAATTACAATGCAATTCAGCTAGCTGAATTAAGTTAATTTTCGATATTCATGAAACTATAATGGTGATATTTGAGTAGTGGTTAATTTTTTTTTCTATTCAGTCACGTTTTGTTTTGTTTTTAAATAAAAATATTTAGTTTTTATTCATTTAGTTTCAATTAGCTACAATTCAGCCAGCTGAATTAAGTAAATATCCAAGTGCCTTACATGCCTTCAATTACAATGCAATTCAGCTAGCTGAATTAAGTTAATTTTCGATATTCATGAAACTATAATGGTGATATTTGAGTAGTGGTTAATTTTTTTTCTATTCAGCCACGTTTTGTTTTGTTTTTAAATAAAAATATTTAGTTTTTATTCATTTAGTTTCAATTAGCTACAATTCAGCCAGCTGAATTAAGTAAATATCCAAGTGCCTTACATGCCTTCAATTACAATGCAATTCAGCTAGCTGAATTAAGTTAATTTTCGATATTCATGAAACTATAATGGTGATATTTGAGTAGTGGTTAATTTTTTTTTCTATTCAGCCACGTTTTGTTTTGTTTTAATATAAAAATATTTAGTTTTTATTCATTTAGTTTCAATTAGCTACAATTCAGCCAACTGAATTAAGTTAGCTATCAAATTTACCTGCCTTTAATTATAATGCAATTCAGTTAGCTGAATTAAGGTAATGTTCGGCACTCATGAAAGTATAATGATACTATTTGAACAATGATGATTTTTTTCTTCTATTCAGCTACGTTTTATTTTCTTTTGATACAAAAATATCTAGTTTTTATTTATTTAATTTAAATTTACTACAATTCAGCCAGCTGAATTAAGTAAATTTCCAAAGTTACATGCGTTTAATTATAAAGCCATTCAACTAGCTGAATTAAGGTAATGTTCGATACTCAGGAAACTATAATGATGCTTTTTAAGCAATGATGAATTTATTCTATTCTGCTATATTAAAACAAAATAGAAGTTTTAATATAAAAATGTCTATAGCTTGTATTTATTTAATTTCAATTAACTACAACTCAGCCAGCTGAATTAAGTTAATTTCCAAATTAATATTCCTTTAATTATAATGCTATTCAGGTAGCTGAATTAAAGGGAATGTTCGATCGATACTCATGAAATTATAATGATAATATTTGAATATTAATTTTTTTGTATTCAGCTGCGTTTTATATTGTTTTAATATAAAAATAATACTTTTTATTTAGTTGCAATTTACTATAATTCAGCAAGCTGAATTAAGTTTATTTCTAAATTTGTATGCGTATAATTATAATGCAAGTTTTTGAAGTGGCTGAATGTTTGGTATTATTTAGCCAAACATAATGGCATTTACATATTTATTATATATGTATGTATATCAGTCAGCTGAATATACAAAATTTTTGAAGTATCGGTAAATGCCCTATTGTTTGCCCCTAACCTATATTTACGTATATTTTTTCAAATTCTTTCACATAAATACATTTTTGTACATGTTGCTTTTGTAATTGGTGGTGGCAAGCATCTATAAATGTTTGCTTAACAATAATCATACACACACACATACACATATGTACATATTACATATGCATATACATAAAACATGTCTACTGTATGTAAATTGTAAGCTGTATGGGATTTAAATGATAATCGTTTAAGTGAAAATTTAATTGCATACTTTATGGATGTTATTTTTTTTTTCTTTAAAGGATAGATAAAACTTAGAGTATGTGTGCTTATGTATGTAAATACATACACAGTTGTAATATTGAGGAAATTTATGTAAATTTTAAATAAAACAAAAAGTCCTTACACTTACAGACACTCTCATAAATACATACATATATGTATGTATTTACAGCATTAAACTTAAAGAAATCACTTGTTTTCGGAAAAGTAGGAGGGGTTCTTAAGTGTAAATGAGCTAAAAAGAACACATGTGCTTGTTTGTAATTTTTCTGTTTCCTTAAGCAAAGTAAGACATAAATATTATATAAGTAAGGATTAACATAAAAATCATAAAAAATTAAAATATAAACATATAAAAAGAACACATGAGTCTTGGGTGTTGTGAGATGATCGTAAATAAGAAATATATGTATTTATGCTTTGCAAGACTAATATAACAAGAAATATTTTAAGGGATTTATAGAATTTTTTTTTAAAAACATTTTCCAGCTTATTAAGCCATTTACAATTTCCATTAATAGTTTAAGTACCTTTCAGTTCTCTATTTTATTGTCTTGAGCTTTATCTTATTTTTCCCTTTATGAATTATCATTTATTGTCTTAAAAAAAGGGCTAAGGTCAAGTGCTTTTTATATTCGCAAAGGGAAATACGAGCAAAACAGAAAACTAAGGATTTTTAATTAAAAATTATATGAAAGCATAAAAATGTAATATTAACACTTAATGTTTTTTAATATAAATTTTTTGTAATAAATTTTATTACTTTTTCTTTGCTTTAGTGATTAGAGTTTAATTAAAAATTCATATTTTTTTGCAGTTCAGTGATAATAAATGGAGGGTTTTGATTATGTTGTAAGTGTAATTAAATACAAAGGATTTATTTAAAAGAATTAACAATACAAATGTGTATAAAGCTTAAAGGTCCAAGGTTTTGTTTTGAGAGTATTTCATAAAAGCCTTTTTTATGGTGTGTGTGAGAGAGAGATATAGAGCTACTTGAGTTTTTGTTTTTATTTATTTTCAGAAGTGATGTGTTTTTTATTGTACTCAACTTTCAAAGAAGGGTTGCTCTAAATTTTTAAGGATACTATAATGCCACATTTCAGTGCTGTAAAAAGGATTTTTTAAGTAGTTAATACAATTTTAATTTCGTTATTATATGCACAATACTAATGAATAATACTCTTGAAATTGGCCTGCTTAGTTAGCTAATTAAAATAAAGCCAGCCATAAAGTAAGGTTCATTCGGGTTGCCTTCAAAAACATTCTATGCTCGTAAGCATTTACGGATATGCTACGAGGAGTTTCTTTAATATTAATTTCACAATTCAGAAACCGTACGCTTAAAAAGGAATAAAATGTATGTTTTGAAACAAGTAAGTCGCAAAATACTCGTAGCAATTAAGCTTTAGAGGAAAAATATTAAAACCGATTGATTTGAAAACGCACGATTTTAGAAAGCTAACTACGACAATAGCAATATTTGTAAAAATTTTTTTTATTATATACATACATATATTCCCAAATATCATATCTGAAAAAAAATTTTGTGAATGATTTTAAAAACGTCTGCAGGACCATTATTAATTTTTGGTAAACGAGAAATTCACTCGGATTCGGTTTACAGAACAGGGCCGGCTGTATTACAGGCAATTCAGCAAAATTAATCAAATGGTTTTTATGTATTTAGCTAAACACTGGTTTTGCTACTGCATCCTGACAATTTTCGCGTTCCCAAAATTTTACCTGACGTATGTAAGTTCATTATAGTTTAACAATAAATTTGGCTGGAATTTAAATATACATTGCACGAACTCTCTTCAGCTTTGCTGAATGTAATTATTCTTATTACACATACGGTATGGATTGTAAAAAACAAAACTTCGCTGAACTTAAAATGGAATAATTTTTAATTCAGCTTTGCTGAATATAATTAAAAAGTATAAATGTATCTCATTTTAAATAAAATAATTTATTATAGGCGCTGATTTCGCTCTATTATGAAAAAGACATAAATTCAGCTGAGCTGAATGGAACTCAGCTCATAAGATACAAACTAAAACTTAATTTTTAGAGAATATTTGACATTTTTCTTCAGCTGAATAAAATTCAACTCAGCTGCATAAGCAAAAATTTTTATTTTTAATTACAATTACAAAAATATGTACATATGTATATAATATTTTCAGCAAATTTTACGTTTTGGTATTTCAATAAAAAAACTTTTTTAATTTTCCAAATGTTATGATGATAACCAGGGACAAGGACTTCATGCATTTAAAAATGGTGTTTTAGGCACCTAAAATATGACATCAAAAACTCAAAATATGCACTTAAAACAATAAAATATGCACATATTTTAAAAAATTTTATTCTGAAGAAAAGTTTTCAATTTACACACAACTAAATAAAGATATAAAAATATATATTTTTTTCAAATGGTGCGTGGACAAGCCTTTTACATTATATTTTTACACAAGATTAAATATGAGATAAGTATTGTTTCACTATTTTCGGCTTTAATAGCAATCATCTAAATTACAATTTCCATTAAAATTGGTAGGTTCGTGTGCTTGTACAGTCGTTCTACAATTCTGCAACAATTCATGCGAACAAATTGTCCAAAAAAAACAGTTTTGCATTAATAATTTGTCAAAAATATCTTTTGAAATTTGCATTTTTGAGAAAATATCACACCAAATCATGCGTTTGTACCAAAATATGAGACAAAAATATGCATTTATGACCAAATTATGCAAAAATATGCATTTTCAGCAAAATATGCAAAAATATGCTCTAACAAATCGATGCCACTTTTACGCAAATTCATTGTTTCGTAAAGATATTTCGTTCTTGCTATTATCAGGGTTAAGGGGAAAAACATGCATTTGCATGAAACTATGCTGTTTTAATTTTTAATATTCATATTCTCAGAAGGTTGACCAAAACATATAAACAATTTCCTAATTTTCAATGTTATTGGAGTTTAGCTTTGCTAAATATAATAATAAATTTTTGATAATGCCAAAGCAAATTTAGCCAGATTGCAAATATTTGTTGCTGTAAAATTAATTCAGCTTTGCTGAATTTTAAACAAAATAATTTGTTACTAAAGCTGATCTTGTTCTATATAAATTCAGCTGAGCTGAATAGAACTCAGCTTTGCTGATTATAATTCAGCTCATTTTTATGAACTATATTTATTATTTATTTTACATTGATTATAAAATATTTGGCATTTTAGCTCAGCTGAATAGGATTTACTTCAGCTGAATAAGCTTTAAAAATAATTTTCAATCGCAACTATATAATACCCCTTTAGACACGGAAAGTTTACTTTGCAAAGTCTTAATTCAAATGTGTGAAAAACAGAAAGAGATAGTATTGCTCCCTCTGTCTATCAGACAGCTGAATTAAGACTTTTCAAAGTAAACTTTCCGTGTCTAATTATATATAATTTAATTTTATTTAATATTATATTTATTTTCAGCAAATGTTACATGGTAAAACTTTTTAAATTTTATTAAGATTGATTATATTATCAGCTTGCTACATCCGTCTCGGTCTAGCACTGACAAAAAATGGTTTCTCAAGCATTCCATTTTGAAACCAACTATCCACCCTATACAAGTTGCTAAGTCAACCTTTTGTTACATACATACATATCTTATCTGCAAGTTCTTCTGTAGTCCAAAAAATTTTTTTTCTATATTTTTGAAGCTTTGGTTTCTCTTAAGTTTTAAGTGCAATTTTGATTTAAACCAACTTTGTCATATCACGAATTTACACTTTGCTTCATTTATATTTCACTTTGTTTCTTTTATATTTTACTGAAATTTTTTTTCTGTTACTTCTATTTAATATTAAGCTTAGCTGAATGCAATTAATTGGTAATTTTTTACACTTTCAACTTTTAATTAGTTAATTCTCTTGTATTGTATTATCTTTCAGCTGAGCTGAATTACACATTTCTTGTGTGTGTGTGTATTTTTTTTGGTGCTGCTGTACTTTGTTCCATGCAGCCACTAATACTTTAGACTTGTGCGGTTTGATTTAGTTGCATAAACAGTAGAGTTTACTTATTTTCTTCTTCTTTTTTAAATCCTGCCAAAGCTACTTGAAATTGTTTTTCAATTTTTGTTGGCTTTTTTTTGTGTATTATTTTTGTTTTAACACTTAAATTTACAACAGTTGGTAAAAGGTTCAAGTACGATTATTGCTGCTGTTGTTGTTGTTGTTGTTGTCGCTTTTTGTAAGCAATAAGAAGTAATACTACTGTGACAGTGTTGCAAAATAAACAAAAAGTGACTTGGGTGCTTTGCAAAAATAAAACGAATAACGTATGAATGAAACAATTTTGGAAGCATCAACAAAGCAGCCAGCAGTCAGGCAAGAAAGCGCACCATGAAGCACAGCGTAGCATAGAGTACAGCAGATGAGTGTAGGAGAGAACCCGACCAAGTGAAGCTAGTAAATAAAAGTAGATGTGGCAGACATTTAATCGACATGGGATTAGTTAAAAAGGACACTTTTGCTACCACTATCTGAAAAAAAAAAAGAACAGCTCAAATTCTTACTCACACCAAACCACATACTAACTCACAAGCCCACACACATACATACATACATACATGCACACAAAGGCATAAATGTGGCAAACAGTCAAGCAAGAAAGCAAGTTTGTTTAATTCCTCTCTTTGAATGTCTACAATTTAAATTGAGAATTATGGCCAGTGTGATATAATGTGCATGTATGGGTATGTATGTATGTTTGTGTATGTGTGTGTGTCTCTGTTTATGTCTGTATACATTGATAGACTCAAATATCCAATGTTACGCACTTAAATACACAATCTCACATTGTTGCCATAGACGGAAAAGGACCTTTAATGGCAATAACAACAAAACAGAGTGATAAGGATTTAATGTCTTGGTTTTTGTGTGAGGGTGTAAGTAGTAGTGGTGGTATTTCGGTTGATGGTGTTAGTTTGTAATGCTTTTAGTATACGAGTATTTGTTTTTTTTTTATATTTATTTTTTATTTTTATACACATATTTTGTTACTCCAACATTGTACGTGCTTAAATTGTTTGGTTTTGTCATTTGCTAGGATTTCAGGATTTCATTCCCTCTCTCTATATAAATATAACTTTTTTTTTGTTTTACTTGCACGCCTGCAGTTAGGCTTTAAAATGAAAAAATAAAAATAAAACTGTTAAATAAAAAAGTAATCAAATAAATAAAATTAATGCACAGTATAAAGGGAAATAAAAATGAACAATTCTGCTGGCAAGACGAATTGGAAATACGCTTCATGATCGGTTTTAGTAAAAGTTTTATATCTAGAGCTTTGGCCACAGATTTTCATTTTGAATGTTTTATTGAGGTTTAATTCCGTAGCATTTTGTTGCGGATGTTCTCTCAGAAATATCAGGCTTTACTACAAAACACAAATGGGTTTACAATACAACTATTTTTTTATATTTGTAAAATTTGAAAGTAGTGGCTTGCTCTTTTATTATATTTTTTTTTAAGAAACAAAACACAAATTTCGAAGTTACTTTGGCTTGTCTGCAGAAGCAATTAAAGTCTCCGGCGGGATTCGAACCTTTAACCTTCGACTACTACTTCCTACAAGCCAATAGGGCCCTCAAAATATGTTGCTCCATTGTTGATTTGTGTGCTTCTTCATTCCTTGAAGCAATGATTGAAACGAAATTTAAGAACGCTGATTATGAAGTTGTTGCGCCTCTCGAAACAGCTAGTTGTTCCGTTCTGCTGGGAGATAGAAAGAATGAGATAGTATTTTTCCCTCTGGCTTTCACACAGCTGGATTAAGACTTTGCAAAGTAAACTTTCCGTGTCTAAAAGGAGTATTGGTTAAGCTTATTTTGCTATATTGCTAAATATTTGTCAATTCAGCTCAGCTGAATAGAGTTCAGCATAGCTGAATAAGGTATAAATAAACACGTATAGGTACGTAACAAAAATAGAGATTAAATTAATTTCCAGTTTTCTCTTAATGATGGATGCTTTACATGCTAAATTTTCTATGGAATCTATGAAACTATGCAAGTGACCATAGTTTCATAGAGTTATTAATTTATAATACACTGAGAAAATTAAATCGTAAAATCAAAGAAAATACACTTTGTTGCAAAGACTTTTATTGGTCAGATTGTGCCCAAAGACAAAACAACTTTACCAGAAAGACGCAAAGATCTTTAGATTCCCATGAAATATATACTTAAAATCGAAGACTTAAAATCTTGTGGCAAGGATGTACGTCTTTGGACACACATGAAAAAAAGTCCTTAAACTAAGGAAAAAGTATTTTGGCACAAAGACTTTCATTCGTTAGTCTTAAGACTAACGTTAAGTTTCGTTATGCATTCGTAAACAAATTTAACTTTGAAGACTAAATTCTTTAAAGATACAGACTGTATCTTTATTTTTTATAACCGCTCTTGTTTACCGTTGCAAGCAAACATGTGTGAACAAGCAAAAATGTTCACTTATGCATTGAAGACAAAATTCTTTAAAGTTACACTTTGTCTTTGTAGCAAGGATGCTTAGCTTTAAAAAAACAAAGAAAATTCTTTAATTTTAAATACGTTTTTCAATCCCTTATTAGCAAAGAAATTAATCGTTGTAGCAAATATTTTATCTTTACGGAAAAGATGATTTCTTTGATTAAGCTTCAAAGAATTGTAGTCGTTTGTGTTGAAGACGCACCATTTGCTTGTTTAAAGAATAAATCATTGATGCAAGGATTTTTTCCTTCTAACAAAGATATTTTCGTTACAATTTTACAAAGACGTTTTTTCTTTGATTTTAAAGCTTTTAATTTTCTCAGTGTAACAATTTTCACATGTATAGAGTAAAAGAAGTCGCCATCAAATAAACTTAATGTCCATAAAATATGCCACGAACGAACGAGAGTATTTAAAATGGGTGAAAAAATGTGTGAGAGGGTGGTTAGTTCAGTTTAAAGCGGAACATGAATATGTATGTATGTGTATGTGTGTTTGTGTTTGTGAGTGCGTTTGGGTAGAGTGTGGATGTAGTGGATGAAGCTTTTTTAGGATTACCGCTGATTGAAATTGTAAATGAAAATTTATTTTAACAACGTGTTTTTATTTTGTTAGATGTTATTTTGTTCGTTTGCATTTTGCTATTTGTTGTTGTTCTCTTTTTGTTTTTTTTTTATATAATGTAAAGCTCGTGCTGATTTTTAATTCCCAAACACCCACTAGTGTTGGCCCAAAAAAGCACTATCTATCCGCTTGCCCTTTTACGAAGTGAAAAATTGTAATATAAGCGGCATCATGTTGCTGTCAACACCATGGTAGCCATAGAGCTTTACAGGACATTGTTTAAAAATCCCCTACAAATGCTGTTTTCGTTTTTGTATGTGTATGATGCTGATGCTTAAACACATACAAATATTTAGGAAGTGATGTTGATGTTGTTTTTGTAAAGCTATGTCCATTTCATGTTGCTGCTGGCGAATGTATTATAAATTAATTGAGTTACTGACATTTTATTTTGGTATAATTAAATTAAGCATGGATTAGCATTTGATTTTAATTTAGTTGTTTTCCTTTTTTTTATTTTATTTATTTATTTTTTTTTTGTCTCACTAGTATTTATTTTATTTTTACTAGTTTGTTTAAAAAAAAAAAATAAAATATCAAAACACATTACAATGCCGTTGCGAACGCATCACCACACATTTGTATAATTTCTATCATTAAGGTATTTAAAACGAGCGAACGCGCGCGGGAATTGGCTTTCACAGGCTTTATTATTTAATATGTATTTATTTTTTTACATTAATTTTCATTTCGAAGCTCATTATTTTTCCTCATTTTAATTTTTACCATCAAGGCGAGTGGATTAAATAAGCCAGGTGATGTTGTATTTATATAAAAAAAAAAAAGAATAAGAATTGCAAATGAAAATAAAAAACTTTTTCCATTAATATGCCGCACATTTGTTTAACATTTGTTTATAAATAGTCCCACTTGACCTGAGATTCGATAAAAACGAATGCTCACTAAAGCGAAGCAATTTCGAAACAAAATTGTTCGATATTTGTTCACAAATCTAAAAAAATTCGAATGTTCGCTAAAGCTTCGAACTTCGAACTTCTCTCGGTAGTTTTTCGAATGTGTGACGGTAGCCGAATGGTTGTGTGCTAGCCTGTTAGTCTAGAGGTGTCAAGTTCGATCCATGAGGGCACTGTAAGTTAAATAATAAATTTAAATTTTAGTTAATTATTATTTTTCGAACTGTATTTGTTTCTTAAATTCTTATGAATTGAATTAGGCTACTGTTCGTAACGCTTTTTAAGCCAAATTACATGTGATAATTATTAATGAACAAATAACATCAAGTTAGTTGTAAATATTCTGACAACAACACATAGTTGAACGGAACAGCCAGCCGTTTTCGAAGGCCACTAAACCTTCCTCATCAGCGTTCTTCTGTGTTTTGGTCCACCGTGTGTGGTGTCAGTTGATGTAGATGTCTGCCCTATATACGAAACTTTATTTCAAATGGAATATGTGAATTGGTTTGATTCATTGCATTTTTCAATTTGCTCATATATATGTTTGGTAATGAAGGCTCAACAATTTACCATCTTCCATATATATTACAACAGTCTTACCATTGTCGTTTGTTCCTTACTAACTATGCACATGTTTGTTAATTTGCTTATTTTTGTTCTACTTAAGACAAACTTTTTTGGTTTGTTACTATTAAGTATATAAAAATAAAATTTTGTTTTAGAATGGTGGCCTACTCTCCAGGCTTTGAACCTCCATTCTAAAACAAAATTTAATAGTCAGATTTTGTAAAAAATTTCGTTTCTAAACGTTTCAAATTTGTATGAAAAAAAACGAAAATTCGTTTCAAAAATTATTTTTTCCATACAAATTTCAAAACGAAAAATTCGTTTGAATTTACAAAATCTACCTTTAAATTTATTTTTTAAGTTGGGGAATTAAAAAAAAATAAATAAAATAAGTAAGTTAAGATAAATAAATTAAAAAAATAAAATAACTTTTTTAATTTTTCTGCTGCCCTTTTTCAAATATCGAAATGAGTTCGATATTCTCTCATTTTTGATATTGCTAGCGAAATTCGAGATCGAATGTATTTTGGGACAATACTGAGCGACAGATGAACTTTTTTCGATTAATTTTTGAGTGTCACTCTCGATAGTTTTACAGGATAAATGTTCGCGATATATTCGAAATCGATATCAATAACGAAAGTCTTGGTCAACTGGGGTATTACAGTGTAGTTGTGTGCGCATTTACATACATACATATGTATGTGTAAATATCCCATGTACATATGTATGTGTGTGTATGCATGTATACTTTAACTACTACTTATTATTGCTTTAGCTTTCAATATAAATTAATGTTGGAGGATTAACATTAAAATGATAGTAATTATTTGCAATTAGGCACCCTCCCGAACAGAAGGTTAAATGAGAAGAACAACATAATCCATTGCCACATATCTTCTACAATATAATTGCTCGAATAAGGCAAAAGGATTTGCAAGCGTTACTTTCATAATACATGAAAATTTAAGAACAATAGTTTAAAGAAATTATTATAAAATCCCATAAAGAGAAACAATTTTAGAAAGTAAAATACTATATATGAAATGAAGTAACATTCTGCAGTTATAGTTATTTGAGGACTAAGTAAGTTAAGATTAAATTCACTTGGCTCTATAAGTGGCTTGCATTATAAGTAAAATCTATTGATTGTTTCATCAAGTGCTCTACATTTCTGGGCGGTTGTTATTCTTCAACCATCCAGTTGTAAATTTTGGACTGTGTTTACTTCCAGCAATTTTAGTTGCGTAACTTTTTCTTGTGATATATTGCTTATGTTATAATAATATAAAATAATTGAAAGCACTGCATCTGTTTAATTACCTTCAATTTCTAGGCCGTTTGAAAGCACTGCATTTGCTTAATTACCTTAAATTTCTATGCCGTTTTTTTAGTCTTCAACCATCTAGTTGTGAATTTTAGACTGTGTTCACACACAGCAATTTTTGTTGAGCAACTTTTTAGCCTCATCTGTAGGTACTTTTATGAAAATAAAAAATAATTGGAAGCACATTTTTTAAAAATAAAACCATCATTAAGGGGTTGATCCCTACTCATGCAAGGTATTATGGCAGAACTAGAAAAATAGATTAAGGGGAGGAGGATAAAATGAGAAGTATCCCTGGACATTTGATTTGAATTTGTCCTCATTGAAAGTAACAGGAACGACCTCTCCAGGTAGTTATAAACAGTGCGAATAAAACACAAATTTTCTCTGTAAGTGTTGTGCGATTTCATTAGAACAGATTTCATTGCAGTAGCGATAGAACAAGGATATCCACACAACATTTCGCCGATACTACAGTGAATCAATAATCACCGTTGAACTTCTTCGCCCCTCTACCGCTCACCACTTTCTTGCTCATTACGTAACCCCGTCGAAAGCTGTAAAAACAGCTGTTTGTTGTATATTTTCGATAGTTTCAATATGAAAAGTAGACAGTACCAGGGTTGTCAGATTTTTTCTGGCCTATTTCGCCAAATTGATTTTAAAAATCGCCAAAAGTCGCCAAATCAATTTTATGCAGTTTTTCTTAATAAATATTTGATAATAAATTTGACTTTATATAAAACTTTTTTTAATATAAATTTTTACAAAATAATCGTATAAAAATTTAGCAGAAAATCGCCAAAAGTAGAAATAAAGTCACCGAAAATTATTTTTTTTGCAAGTTTTTCTCATCCAAATTCAAATTGAATTAATTAATATAATTAATATAAGAAAAATCATCAACATCCAGCCGATTTTATTTCCTGCAAATGAGTTTTGGTGGGATTTATTTTTTTTTAAACTACTCCTTCAACAAACTAATTTTGCTGAATTACAAAAATTTTGAGTTTTAATTTTGTTAAAAAAAATAGCCACAAAAATCGCCAACAAATTTATCGCCAGAAAAATCGCCATATCGCCAAACCAAAAATTTAGACGCCAAACAAGTTGAAAAATCGCCACGTTCGGCGAGAAATCGCCATATCTGACAGCCCTGGACAGTACCACTCCACTAGGAAAACAACTAGGTTCAGAGACTCTCTAAAAGTATTATTATGTATCTTCTATTGTACCAACTCTTTAAAAAAAATTCAAGCACAACATCTACTATAGATAGTTGGCAAGTGTTTTAAATTTACCAAAGCTACAATATTTGAGGGTGGCGTTGGCTGAAGTAGTTAGCACGTTGACTACAAAACCGAAGGTCCTGGATTCGAGCCCGGTCTCCAATAAATCATTAAAATAACAACATCACGCATTTTTCTAATGTGCATTATTGTTCATTTGTATCAGTTGTTGTAGGAAAGTTGAAGTGATGAAGGCATAGTCACTGCTCACTGAACTACTCCTGCTTCAGCGGATACTAATCCTAATGTAACACTGAGCGCCCTCCTTCGAAGTGTAGCAAAATCATCCTCGAGATAAAATAACCAATAAAATGGCTACTAACTAAACACAGCTTTAACGGCATGGCTCACGATATCGACAAGAAAATTTCTTTCGCTTATTTATAATAAAAAAAAAACAAAATAAGAAAATTTGTGTTTGTTTTCAATATAAATAAGCGAAAGAAAATTTCTTGTCGACATCGTGAGCCCGGCAGTAAAAATTAATACGCATCATTGACACCAGAGGCGCTGCAAATCTGCATTATTTGAAAAGGGCAAAAAAACATATTTGTAAAAGGATGAAGCTTTCCTCTATCTTTCTCTTCCTTTAACACCTGTTTTTTCTATCACTATCCCTTTCTAAAAGGAGGTAACAGCTAGTAACAGTAGTAGTATGCATTCACTGCCTGAGTGTTACCTCTTTGTTAAAAAAAATAAATAAAAAATAAATGAAAAAGGTCTCCAATAGCCAACCGTGAATTCTGCTGTTGTCCTTCAATTACTACTGCATGTTTTTTTTTAAGGGAAGTAACACTCATGCCTACTGTATATTATTACTATGTGTTACCTTTTTTTAAGAAAGGGATAGTGATAGAGAAGACTGGTAGTGAAGGAAGAGATAGAGTAAAGCTTCATTCTTTTACTACTCTGCTTTTTGCACGTTTTAAATAATGTAAAGTTGCAGCGCCTCTGGTGTCAATAAGGCGTATTACATTTTCAAAGCTGTGCTTAGTAGCCATTATATTGTTTTTTTTACTTCGCCGATGATTCTGCTACACAATACCGACGAAGGATGTTACATTAGGATTAGCATCTGCTGAGATCGGTATAGTTCAGTGACCACTGACTATGCCTTCATCACTTGAACTTTCCCACAACAACTGATACAAAGGAACTCTAATGCACTTCAGGAAAATGCGTGGTGTTGTTATTTAATGACTGTCGGAGCCCAGGGCATGCAATATACTTCTAGTGATTCCTCAATATACTTAAATTCAAACTTTTTGTTATGATAACATTTTCTTTATTATTACGTTATGACAAATTATGCTTGAAAAAATTCAAATTAAATGTTACAACACGCAAACCGTACTACAAAGTAAAAATAATACTGCTTAAGTAAAAACTTTGTTCAATAGCAATAAAAAAATCCTTTAAGTCGAAGTACTTAGTTAAGTGACTTTTAACGAGTTTATAAAAGGAAAAAGTAAGTGTTGAACCAATTCAATTGTTATAGATATAGTATGTCTCATAATTATAAGGTCACTCATATTTTTTAAATTTTTTTTTTTAAATATTAATTAAATGGGTTAGGGTCGTTTTTAAGAGTTATTTATCTTTTTATGTACTGTTAGGAAATACTTATCTTACATAGTTTATTATTGTGGTTGTGAAATTTTTTCTACATAACCCATTATTCAGTGTCTCATAATTATTATTTTTTCTTTAAGAAACAAAAATAAACAATATTTTATTACAAGTTTTTGGTTGATATGCCCACATTTATTTAAAATTACATTACATATTCAATTTTTCATACTGCTGACTAAGTTCTTAATAATATTTAAATAAATTTTTTCCCATTCTTCTAAAAATACGGGATAAATAACTCTTAAAAAGGACCCTAATCCATTTAATTAATATTTTTAAAAAATCTAAAAAATATGAATGATCTTATAATTATGAGATATACTATATTATACCAGTAGCTGGTGAATGAAAATATTAACATATTATTTTCATGAAAATAATTTTTTTCTATAGAAACCTTTTTTTTCTCTATTTTATACTTTTTGCATTTAAATTTTTTTTTGAAATTTCCCGCTGAATGTTTCCTGTTTTTTTTTTTATTATAAAAAGCCACATGATCCGCTTTCACCTACACCTTTTCTTTTCCCTCCCTTCCCTTTACTTCCGCTTCTTTCTTTTACTTGTTTTTTTTGTAAGGAAAGCATGTGTGTATATATCTATTTTTTTTAATATAAATTACTTTTTGTAAAAGTAAACATTATTTTCAACAAATATTATGATTTATGAGATATTGCTTAAATTACAAAAGTTTTAAATATTTATTTCTGATTTTGCGGATGTGTTGATAAAACTATTCGTAAAAGGAAACTCACATGCTGCCTTATCTACCCGCCTTAGTTTTGCTCTATTTATAAATATTAAGAAATAACAACTTGAGGCATTTTTGCTAAATTATTTATTAATAAGAAATAAAAAATACATTACATTAGATGTTGTATTAACTAAATAATTTATGAAAAAATACATTAGATGTTGTATTAACTAAATATGTTACGGAAAAAAAAATTATATCAAGAACAGGAAATTTGAAAGAGCCCTTAAAGCAGCAAAAGGAAAAACCAGTTAAAATAAGCAAATAGAAAAAAAAAATAAACAAATTTTAGCTAAGAGTTTGGTGGAATAGGAGGAAGTTAGAAGGTAGCAGAGAAATTATCAAGCCCTTGGGGTTGGCAAAAAAAAATATTAAAACACATCAGTACACACATGGTAGTCAATATAATATTTATAAAAAAAAAAAATACTGAACGAACAAAATAGGATTTAGTTATCTTTTTAGAAGATGGCTAGAATATTACCAAAGCAACAATTTTGTTTACAAAACTTTAACGTCAACTAAAGTTTCCTGCATGCAGTAACTTATCTTGTAACATGCAAAATGTATCATCTACAATTTGGCCTTAAGCTAAATGAAACAAAGATTTTTGCAACATTTGATATAAAAGTTTGCCATCTTTTTTTTATTTTAATAGTTTGTTTGGGTATAGAAAATAATCCAAGTCATATCATGAAAATAACAAGAGATTTTGTTTAACCAATATAATTGTATAGCATATACATACATATAAAGGGGTAATGTTAACTAGATAAATACTTTTTTTTGCTTTGTTTTGTTTTTTTGCAAAACAAGAATTGTCAGAAATGCCTTAGAAACCCCATTCTTTTTTTTCTGCCATTTGATGATAATATTATGCGGGACTTTAGCTAAAGAAAATATTACACCAGTCCTGAAAGTATGCTAAACTTTTTAATACATTAAAGGAATATCTGATTATTTATAAATATATTTTATTCACGCATACAACACTTTAAAGCCCGGTACGGAGTTCTTACGGAATTTCAGGTTTGTAAATTTACATTTATTTCTACACGGAAAAATAATCGTGTTGCCTTTTGTGTAGAATTATATTTGCATAAACACAAATTCGTTTATTTTTGAGTTTACAATGCACAAAAACAATAAAAATTAACTACAATTTGATGAAAATTAGAAATGTCATAAATTCCGTCAGAAAACAACTGTTTGAACATTAATTTTTGTTTCAGTTGCCTGAAAAAAGTCTCCACTTATATTTATAAATCCTTAAGATAGGCAACAAATTTCAAATTCCGTCTACTTTTCTTTTGAAAGTCCGTACTAGCAAATGGAAATTCCTTTATGAAATTTACCAACCTGAATTTTCGTAATTTTTTTTACATACAGTTTGTATGAAAACCTGAAATTCCGTGTGAACTCCGTACCAGGCTTAAAATATAAATTTTTGTTATTATTAAAGCTTTTAGTTCAAGTTTTTTTTTAAACAAAATCGAACCACAAAGATAATTTTAAATAATAAACTGTTTTCGTTTTATTTTTGTTGTTGCCATTTTCGCTAACTTGCTGGCAAAGTAAACCTTATGCACATATGTTTATTTTAAAATTATTGTTAACAAAGCTGACAGCTGTCAAAATAATATGTAAATGTTGTTAAAAACCCCATATCAAATGAAAACAGTTATTTTTCCACTGCATAATATATGTTAAATTATTCAATTTTAAAAAATACAAACAAAAACGAACCAGAAAAGAGTAGAACGAAAAAAAGTTAAACTACAACTGCGAAAAAAAAAATTTCATAATATATTTAAAATTTAAGCGCAGTTTCCCAGAAAAATAAAAAAAAAAATTATAAAAAATGCAAATACATATTAATTTTGCTTAGCCACACCAGGGCATGGGGAGAAAAATTTAAGTATAACTTTAGGCGAAATATGTAGAATAAAATTAAAGCATAGTTCTTTGCGATAGACATGGTAAAATCCTTAACAATTTTAATTGTTATTATTATTTTTCTTTTGGAAAATAAAACAAATGCTTCAATAAACATAATATGTCTTAAATGAATATTTAAAAGCATGAATAAAGCAGAAGCAAAAAAAAGCTACAGATATACATACATGTAAGGGGGAAAAGTCAGCTCAAAAGTGGTGTAACACACATTTTTTTTGGTGTTAAATACATTCTTTACATTATCCACTATCAATAGAAAAGTAGAATTAGCCAAATTTTGCTATTCAAAAGAAGATGAAAACTGAAAAATAGTTTTTGCACAAAACATAATATAGCAAAGTAATAGAGCAATTAAATATTTAAATAATTTGGAGTTAGACCACTTTTACACTGATAGCTTCATATGCAAAGATAACTTTTAAATTTAGAAATTCCCTAGTCAAGAAGTTTAGTTATTTTTATTTATCTTTATTTATTTAATTTCAAAGCATGCTTTTAAGCTTCACAAAAAAATCTTGTTTTTGAAGTTGATGTTTGTTACTTTGTTTTCATTTCTGAGCTTTTTATTAAGCATGAATATATAATTTAATTTTTTTGGGTGAATTATCTTCCTAAAGATAAAAAAATACCGTGATTAATAAATGTAAATTGTTTTCTTTAACAACACAAACATTTCAGAGCTTATCACATCAAAGAGCTTAAAATTCTTCCACTCGGTCGAATACCATTAAGTCCGTAAAAATACCAATAGTAAGATAAAAGTATTACGCAATACAAAATTCGTTTGCCTGCCGAACGATTTATAAACGACTTCAAAAAGGCAGGGGGCAAATAACGGCATTCGATACGATTCGAAATTTAAAAATATTTCCATATAAACTGTATTGAAATATTTCGTAATTTCGTTTAATAACGAGTGCCGTAATTTGTCCTCAGCAGTTTCATCAATTTATCTGTATTTTGTGTGTGTTTGTTACTTCATACTTCAGTGCCTTTTAAACCGATTTAAGCTTCCATTTGGTTCCATTGTAAAGAGGAGGGGACACGCCTACTAGTATTTTCTTTGATTTTATGATATTTTACTTATCCTATGGCTACGGAACTTAGCAAACACATTGGGATCTCGTAGCAACACAATTTCAAAGTTGAAAAAATGGGCGGAACCCCGCCCATTAAAACTTAATATCGAAATTCACGTGCTTCTATTTGACTGAATTTTGCGAAACATGGCATATACCGCGATCTCTGAAAAAGACTTAATCTTGCATTTCAGAAAGTGGGCGGGGCCATATCCATTTAAATTATTATTATATATAACGTACTTCTACTTTACCGTTTTTTATGAAACTTGGCACATACCTTAAGCTTTGAAAAATACTTAATCTGGCATTTAAAAGAGAGGCCAGGGTTACGCCCATTATAATAACTATGTTATATATCAATTGCTTTTACTCGACCGATTTCTACACAACCAAGCACACACTTTGAGCTCCTTAAAACACACAATCTTACATTAAAAAAGTGGGCGGAGCCACTCCCACGATAGGTTGGAATTAAAATTTATGTACTTCTATTTATCCGATTCCCATGAAACTTGGCAAATAATTAGAATGACATAATTTTGTGTTTAAAAGACTGGGCGGTGCCAGTCCCATTTAAATGCAGTATTATATTTCACGTGCTTCTGCCTGACCGCTTTTTACAATTTTGGCACACACCTAGAGCTGTATAAGTGACGCATTGTTGAATTTATAAAAGTGGGCGGGTACTTATATTTGCCAAACTGGGCGTGTTCACGACTTTAAAAATATAAAAATGGCAACAAAAAATTATTCCAGGTTTAAAAATAAGCACTAAAAAGTTTAAAATAAATAGTTAAATAAAACATTTTTATATGTGTTACCTGTAATGCTATTCCACAACAACAACAACAGCGTGCTCTTCAGTTTGTTAAGGAAAACTTATTGTTATCGATTATTTTTTCCCCATTAAATTATGTTTTTAGTTCATTTGCCTTTTCTCTTCAACTAAAAACCAAACAACTTAAGCTGTTTTGAGAGAATAAAAAAAAAATCAATATAATTCTTTTACCTTTTTTTCATTTAATACAAAATCCATACTTTTTTCTACCACGCTTTTTTCGATCCCTTTAAATTAAAAGAAACCAAAAAAAAAAAAAAATAGAAAACAAATATTGGATAAAAAAAACACACACATGTGTAAAGTAAATTTATTCATACATTAGTATTTACACCCTCACACTTTACTTTATGTTTGGCTGATCGAATTCTTTGCATATAAATTTGTTTCTAAAGAAAAAAAAACATCAATTTCAATTTTCCTCTTCGTGTGTTGCGAAAGGAATGTACATTTGTAAGTTTTTTGGGCTACATATGTACATAAATAGGTGTGTCTGTCTGTTTGTGTGTGTGTGTATGTGTAAGGAAGTGTGCATTGGTATGTGTGAGCAAATAAATAGAAACGCCATTTTCAATAATGCTGTAATCTTAAATCTCTGGTAAACTAATTTTCTATAATGCCTTGACAGTGAAATTGGCAGATGTATATCATTATTATAGCATACTTTTAGGTGTTTTATTAAAACACCACAAATCTCAAAGGAAAAAAACCGAAAAGGACCTGTAGTAAAAGATAAAGCAAAAAAAAAAAAAATAAAATAAAAAATAAAATAAAATTACCATTGAAGTCACGTTTTAAATATATGAACGTTTTAAATGTGGCGTACAATAAAGGTAATTTAAGTAAGGAAATGACCTCCATAAAGAAATTGCTGGTATTTCAAATAATTTTTATTGAAAGTTGTAGCTCTCATTAATTACATTTTTTTCTTCTTATTTGCCACGAAAAATTTAATGATAATGATTTTGTTTTTCCTTTGCAGCCGTATAATTAAAGGTTTCCATTGTTTTAATGTACAATTTGAAAATCTGTTGGGTTTTTTCTTAACAGCTTTTGCAAAATATTTTATGATGCATTTCTATGATGTCATAAAAATACTAAAAGCTTCAAATTGCATGTCTACACATACTCGTATGTGTGTATGTATGTATGCATGTGCGATACTAACAACTACAGAGCAACTAAAATAAAAACTCACACATTATTTTGCTGCGCTGCTCTTTTTGTTTTAATATTAGTGCTGGCTTTTATCTTTAAGACAACACAAATAGTAATAAAATTATAGTGGTATAGTTGGCAAAATACATTAAAGAGAAAAGGAAAAGACAGCGATAAAGAGAGAGAGAGAGAGAAAAATAAAAATAGTAAACTGTGTATACGCAGCGTTGTAATAAAAACAAGCGAGAAAATGAAGCGTTAAGTAAGCAGTTTTAATGTAAAAATATAAAATTGCAAAACAAAACTCATATTCAGCATGTATCCTCTCAAAGCAGAGGAGGGTGACTGGCTGACTGAGTATATGTGTATGAGCTCACAAGGTTATGATTTTTATGGCACTATAAAGTGCTGGAATACTATTAAAAATATACTTTACACAAAATAAAAGACAAAACAGTAACATTAAATTCAACTTGAATCATAAGATTTAAACATATTAAAAGGAAAGAAATTTGTAGCATACCATTAAGGCGCTACGCTTGCAGCACACGCTAAGTGAGTTTTAATTGAAAGTTAAAGTTATTAAAATTGAAGGAATTTATGTACAAGGATATATAAGTTACTTAATGGGAAACTTTAAATAATATGTACATATGTATGTAACATATTACTTAATGGTTATAAATGCTGATTCCTGGAATTCATGTGATTTTTCAAACTTCAAAAGCTCTCAATTCATTATTATTTTTTCCTTTTAACTATTATTTTTTTTTGCAAAAAGGCGGATAAATATGTTTTTTAAGAGGGCAGCGCCACGCCCCTTAGAATTACGAAAATGGGTACACAATTTCCGTTCGTGTAGTGACATAATCTCGGGATTTAAGCGCTTAACGGTGCGCTTTACAAAACAGGGCCCTAAAATTCAAACCATCGTCGAATAATCCTTTTGCGACTCTGTATGAACCATATACCACTTCATGAGTTCTAAGATAATCTCATTCGATTATTTCAGTGTCTTTCGTTTTATTGTGGAGGAATCTCGCAGAAGAATCAGCTCCATTTTTAGTTTCTCCCATGCGAGGAATCTTCGACGAATACACAAGTACGCTTCTTCCCAGTAGACTCTTCCACGTTTGAAAATGCTAGCTGAGCATATATGTCATATATACATACATACATATATGTGAGTGAGTGATTAAGTAGTGAAGTGCGGGAGTGAGTTAGGAATTTATTGAGTGAGTGAGTTAGTGATTTATTGAGTGAGTGAGTAAGTGATTTACTGAGTGAGAGAGTTAGTAATTTATTTAGTCAGTAAGTTAGTAATTTATTTAGTAATTGAGTTCGTGATTTATTTATTGGGTGAGTTAATGATTTATTGTTTGATTGAGTCAGTGATTTATTTAGTGAGTGAGTTAGTGATTTATTAAGTGAGTGACTTAATGATTTATTGAGTGAGTGAGAGATTAAGTCAGTTAGCTATTAAGTGATTGAGTACTCGAGTGATTAAGTTTATGAGTGAGGGATTTATTAATTGACTGATTGAGTGAGTTAGGGAATGAGTGAGTGAGTGAGTGAGGGAATGAATGAGTGATTGAGGGAATTAATGAGTGAGTGAGGGAATGAGCGAGTAAGTGAATGAGAGAACAAGTGTGTGTGTTTGAGAGAGTGGAGGTGTGTGGTTGTGTGTGTTTCTGGCTGAGTGTTTGTATGTGAAGCTTTTCTAATGAATTCTAAACTACTAAACCAATTGAATCAAAAATCGTATCAGTTCTTAAGCCCAAACCAACGTAAATTTGATTAGAATTTATTGTTTCATCGAAAGAAATAGTTGGAGAGAATTTGCAAAAACGGCTTTTAATTTCAATGATTCCAAAAGTTCTTGTCAAATCGATTTTCAGTACTCACCCCAAATTTGGTATTAATTTTTAATTTTTCTATAGATATCGTTGAAGAAAGTATTAGAATTTTGTTTTAATTGTTACAAAAATCGATGCATTTTCCAGCCGTTGTGGAGCTTGAGTTGCAGTCATGGCCATATCTTTTACATTTCTTTTTTGAAAAAAAAAAATCTTGTATATAAAATCTTTTTATTTGCAGCTGCTCAGCTAAAATTATAAACATTTTTTTTAGAGCCTACTTTTAGACGTATTGACAATAATGCATCTTTTTGAAACTTTTTTATACATAAATTTACTCAAAATCAAAATAATTTTTAAAGAAAATTTCAAGTTTTTTAAACATCATTGGCTTTGATCATTATAGTGTTTGTAATCATTAGAAGTTTATATTTTGAGCATATACAGTTTATTAAGCTGCTCTAACAAGTTTGCCTTGGGGGATTGGTAAGGACTTCTATCTTAAAAGGCTATTGCTGATATGCTGAAGTTTATTACCTTTAAATTCTTATTCCTTACCTTCTCTTCCCTTCTCTGATGTACTTTTTAGTGTTTCAAACTTGATAAGAAGTTTTTGTTTAAGACTTGTTTTTTATAGTTTGTATATATGTATCTCCATACATCTATTTTTACTTTGCATATTTTTGTAGATGTTTGTAGTTTTTTTATTTTTACTTTATTTGCTCGTATTTGCTAAGACTGAACGTGCTCATACATTTTTCATTTAATAAAACTCTCAACTTCCAAGGCAGTACCTAATGATAGATAGAGTGCATTTAACAAACAAATGATGCAGTTTATAAAAGTTTTGCCAGGAATAATAAAAAAAACAAAAAATAGAGTAACAAAATACACAAAATGAATTGAGAAAAAAAAAACAACAACAATTTTCAACTAAAGATGCTGCTAAAATTCAAATGCTGTTGCTGTTGCTGCTGCTGCATACAGACACTAGTAGTCCAAATGACGATGATGACTGTGATGAGCTTGAAAATAACGTATGCAAAAACTTGGAAAATCTTTAAAAGAAGTCCATAAAAATTCGAACAGTTTATGGGATTTTCCTTGAAGTCTGTTGTTCATCTTTATTTTAGCTTGATTTCTGTTACCAGACACATAAGGCAGCACAACAAGCAAGATGATACCCATTGATTTTAAAACGTGCTTTAAATTAAAAACAAAAAAAGTTAAATAAAAACAAAGAGTTTTCCTTGGAATATGAAATAAACTAAACTTTGTTGATTTAAGCAGTAAGGTGAAGGAAAAATTGAAAATTTCAGAAAAAGGAAAATAAAAATAAAAATAACATCACAAAAACACAAATAAAACATCATAGTTTTTCTGCACGCACACGCACACGCACACGCAAACGCACAATCACACGTCCTGAGTAAATGAAATTGCATGCAAGTTAATAATGCTTGCCTTTCTCATCTCCTAGTGACAGGAGATAGAAGACAAATAGGAAGAAGAAAACAAGACAGTTTAAGCACGTCCAATATGAAAACGAATGATGTGCTATCAACGTGCTTGAGTATTAAAGTATAAACAGCAATGCTTTCATTTCTAACAAAAACAACAGCAACAACAATAACATCTTTGTTATATGCAGATTTCATTTAAGAGATGCACAAGTTTAATATGCTGTGTAAGCTTTTAAGTCTGGGTCCACAACTCGCTACTTATTCGCATATTTGTCGGGATCACCAAAATGCTGAAAATTCTATTCGTGTATGAATGTATACAAATTAGTCAACGGTAGCTGCGTACTTCACAACAAGTTTTGACATAAATCCTTTATGGAAATGTGTGTGGGTGTGTGGATCCATAAAAGTACAGGGTGTTTTTTTAGAGGTATATAACTTCGAATTGAAATAAAACACAAGAAAATCGTTTTAATGTCCATCAATTTGGCTTTATTGGAAGGATAATTTTATGCCATTAATGTTTAAATACGATTTCGGGCATGTGGCCGCCGCGGCTGGCTCGAATAAAGCCAATTCTACAGGTCCAATTTTCAACCACTTTTTCGAGCATATGGGGCCGTATGTTGGCAATAACGCCACGAATGTTGGCTTCCAAGTCCCCTAACGTTTCTGGTTTGTTGGCGTAGACGAGCGACTTCACATATCCCCAAAGAAAATAATCCAATGGTGTCAAATCACACGATCTTGGTGGCCAATTGACAGGTCCATTCCGCGAAATTATGCGCTCATCGAATGTTTCCTTCAATAAATCGATTGTGACGTGCGCTGTGTGGCATGTAGCGCCGTCTTGTTGGAACCACAAGTCATCCACATTCAAAATCTTCCATAAAGTTGATGGACAAAGCTCCAATTGCTGTGCACGGTGGCGAATCGATTCATTCGGGTCCTCTTCAACACTTGCTCTACAGCGGCAATTGTTTCTTCGGTGCGCACTGTTCGACGTCTCTGCGGATGCGTATTATCACATAGAGTAAACGTAGTGCGAAAACGATCCATGGTTAACCGAATTAATTGCTCTGATGGACGATTATGTCGACCATAAAATGGACGGAGCTTGCGGTAAACTTCGCGAACTGAACCATTATTTTCGAAATAAATTTGCACGATTTGCAAGCGTTGTTCTTTTGTCAACCTGTTCATGATGAAATGGCAAACCAAACTAAATATTAATCACTTGACAGCTGACAAAATGGCCGCCAGTTAAAAAAGTGATGCCAACTTAAAGTTCTATACCTCAATAAAAAACACCCATTACAAAATGTAAAGAAGAGAAACTGAAATTTATATTGAGAAACTTAAACTGCAGTTTTGATTGTCAAATGCTTTTGAGTTTATTAAAATCTTATGTTTGCAAGATTTAAGGTGTTTGTTTTTACTTCTTGTGTGTTTATTTGTGTGTTTTTTGCTTCTCAGAAAAAAGGTTTCAGTTTTTCTGAGTGTATTTGTGTGAGTTTTCCTCCTCTTTTATTTGAATATCTTTTCATGACTCTCGCTCGTATAACTTTTCTTTGAGTAATTTAAAAGCAGCAGTAAAAAGAAACATTATATAAATGGAATATAATCAACGTATTAATGCATTCTATATGAAAATGAAATTTAAAAGTCTTTTGCTTTAGTTTGAATATTTTTTTAAATTATCGGAAAAAAAATTTAAAACTAATTTGTATAGCATGATATTTTTATGACATGTTAATAGTGCATATGCTCCTCTTCTGAAGCGTTAATATTCACAAATTCCAAATGTGTGTATAAAGTGTCATGTTTTTGTCATCTACAGCCTTCATTGTGTCTAGTAATGTATGATAACTATTTAAAATTAAGACAATATTTTAGCGTTTTATACAAGACTGCAAAATAAGCTTCTGTTTCCAGAAGTTAGACAGCCGATTCGTCTAGAAAATTTTGTATGGAAATCACTCAGAAAAATTAGAGCTTTTCATATACATAGATAAATTTTCTACTCAAGTCTACACAGAGAATCAAGAAGATTTTCTCTATGAACCGTCTTTAGGCTAAGAGGTATCCCAGCAGAAAGAAGCGAAGATTTTTTCATAGAGATTCCGTATGGTTTTTATGTGGTAAATCTTATTAATTTTATCAAGAAGAAAACCACATAAAATCAAGAAGAAATTTTATTATTCACAACTTTTTTTACTCAATTTCTGTTATTTTTGGCAACAAAAACAATCCATAGAGAAAAACTTCTTCATTCTCTTAGGTTTTCTTATAAATTTTAAACTATAGGGATTTCTTATTGATTTTATTGGGTTGCCTTCTTGATTTTTTTAAAAAGGTTTTCTTTTTGATTTTATTAGGTTGCCTTATTGATTTTTTCAATAAGGTTTTCTTCTTGATTTTAGTAGGTTCCTATATGAGTATGTGTAAAGCATGTTATTGATTTTTTTTAATAAGGAAATCTTCTTGATTTTATGAGGTGTCTTGTTATTTCATATATATAAATAGACATAGAGAAAATTTTTTTCATGATCTTTTTAATTTTTGTATAAGAATGTTTGCACAATAATTTCAATGGTTATTCAGGCTGCTTGTTATAGCATATTGGTTAGAGTGCTTGTCTATCAGGTAGAAGTTTGCTGGTTCAATACTTGGTGAGTAAGTTAGTTGAGAATATAACATAATGTGTATGTATGTATGTATAAATAAATAACATCTACAATATACTACATACATATATACATATGTATATGGTATAGAATTTAAATGAAAATACATAAATACAGAGAATAAAGACGCACTTTTTCATATTTTTTATTGAAAAAATCAATAAGATAACCTCATAAAAACTACAAGATTTCTTCTTGATTTTTTCAAAAAGGTTTTCTCTATAAAACTAAGAAGATTTCCTTATTGAAAAAAAAAACCATAGAGATTTCTTATTAATTTTGTTCTATTTTATGAGGTATTTAGTAGGCACTGTTTTCTCTGTGTACTATGTGTGCGTTGTGGAAACAGGATATAGTACAAAAGTTTAATTAAACCAGTCAGTCACTTTTTCAAATAGTTAGTAATAAGCTATACCTGGGGCCCGTTTCTCAAAAATACAAATTACAAATCTACAAGAAAAATACACACAAAACAACAACACTTTTAAAAATTTTATTGTTGTTTTGTGTGTATTTTACTTGTAGATTTGCAATTTGTAGTTTTGAGAAATGGGCCCCTGGTTACAAAAATAACTCATAATAATCGCTACATTTATCAAGCTTAAGGTTCTTTTTTTATATTAAAATTCTCTTAATTATATTTTGATAGTTCGCCACTCCGTTGTGTGGCTGCTTCAGAAAAATATTTTCACAAAAAGGAGTAGCGAAATATCGAAATACAAATAGAGAATTTTAATATAATAACAAGAGACCTTAAGCTTGATAAATTTAGTGATTATCATAATTTAAAGGGTACGTTTTGTAAATATAAAATTTTTTTTTCACTTTGAAATTTTTATGGAAAAATTATTTCAAACCGACTTCAAAAAAGGAGGAGGTTATCAATTTGTCTGTATTTTTTATTTTTTTCTTTGACATTGTTAAATTCTTTTTTTTTTGTCTGAGAGCGTATAGCTTCCAATTGGTCCCATTATAAAAAAGTGGGCAGGGAGACACCCACAAATTTTTGTATTTGATTTTATGATATTCTACTAATTTGATTGCTGCGAAACCTTTAGTTCAATTTCAAAGTTGAAAAAAATGGGTGGGGCTACGCCCATTAAAATTTATTATTATATTTCACCTGGTTCTACTTAACAGATTTTTACGAAACTTACCACACACCTGGAGCTCTTAAAAAAGACAATCTTCCTTCCATTTATATTTCACATACTTCTTAACCAACAGATTTAAAAATATTTTTTTTAAAGAGTTTACTTCCAGTTTGGTTCCATAAATTTTTTTCGATAATGTTCTATCAGATCTTTGCATTGAAGTAGTTTTTTTTTTGCAGAATTATTTGAAATGAGTTTTCGTTATTTTCCATACAAATTTGAAACGTTAAAAAAAAAGGTGAAGTGGCCATAAGTTTTTATGTTCGAAAGGAAAGAAAATTTGGGTTGGGAGAGTTTTGTGAACTTAACCATAAGCTTGGATATAATTATTTAAATTTTTATAGCATATTTCTGAGCAAGAGTTCAAAACTCGATTTTTTTGTTATTGCATGTATTCAGTATTTTGGGTTCATTAAATCGTTAATGATTTCACTGTGATTAAAGCAAGTGAATTTAAGTTTAATGCAAGTCTACCTTTTTGCAATAACATTTCACCGGTATTATTTTTTTCCTATTCCTTTTTTCCCATTTTGAAAAAAAAAATCATTTACAAACTTTTAGGTAAAATAAAACAATTGAAAACAAACAACATCGAAATTCTCTTTTACTAATTAATATCCCTCGGCTTATAAGTATTTTATTCTGCGGAAAAAATTATTACCTGGAAAGTATTTCTTGGGGAATATTTAAATAAATATTTCGTATTATTAAAGGTATTCATTTCAGTTTTTTTTTGTTGGAAAAATGAAAAAATGTAATTTTTTACAACAAACATAGGAAAAAATTCACCAAAAGTTGAGTTTATAAATTCAACTTTTCGTGGAATTGTTTTTCCTGTGTTTTTTTGTAAAGAAATAACATTTTTCCATTTTTCCAACAGAAAAAAACTGAAATGAATACCTTTAATATATATTTTATTAATTAAATGAGACATTTTTAGAATTAATTGAACTGTAGTGAATTTTAATCAGAAATAATTTCTTAATCAGGCTTGAGTTCAGTAATTTCAATTCTTATTGAATGAAATATTTTTTATTAATTAAATTATTAATGTGATGATCGTAAAAGATAAGTAAGAATAGTTAAACATACATAGGTAGAGTGATATAACTTCGTGCTAACCTAAATAGAAAATGGAAAAACAGAAAATGAATAGTGATACTTACAAATGTGTTTCATAGAAATTTAAGTTAAATAGCTGATGTTAATAATAATCTCTACCCCAGTAGATAGGCATGGGTGCTGATGAAGTGCGTGGCTGCACAGAAAAATATCGGTATTTCCCCCAGCTATAAAGTCTAGTTTAATTTTTCTTCTCTTCTTTAGATACTCACATTAATTAATAAAAAATATTTCATTCAATAAGAATTGAAATTACTGAACTCAAGCCTGATTAAGAAATTATTTCTGATTAAAATATTTTATTAATTCTAATTTTTATTATAACTCCCACATTTTAAATCATCTTTTGAAAACTGTTTTTTAAACTTATGCATAAACCTTAAGTAAACTTATCTGGAAATTTTTAGCATATTTTTGGGCAAAATATCTTAAGGATCTTTTTTTCCATTAATTAAGCTAGTTTCATTGATTAAATCTAGGAGAAATGAGAAACATTACAGGTGTGCTTTGATATGGTCAATAAAATTTAATTTTAATTTTATGAAGTCTACTTTTAGGGTGTCTTTTATAATTTTTTTTTATACATATCCCAGAATCAAAACATGTTTTTTTAAATGAAATTTATCTTTTATAAACTTTCTTTTTTTCCAATAGATATTGATTAAATTTCGTAATTTTCATATTTTCTATAACCGTTTAATGTTATTTCATGCCATTACGTTTTATTTTACCTTTTCGTTTTGTCAATAAATCGTCATATTTAAAAAAAAGTGTATAGCATAAAAAAATGCCATTTGAGAATTCCTTACATATTTGCTTTTACATAAAAAAAAATAGAAGAAATATGTATATGCAAGATGAAAGCATTCTTTTGGGGGTTTTCTTATTACTATGGTCTTTGAGCTAAAATACACGCACACATATACACATACACACGCTTACTCACTTACAATCAAACGCATTAAGACCTTCAAAAAATAAAAATGTTGACAACAAATAAAAAGTACACAAAGCGGTATTTTTTCCTCTTTTGTTTTGTTATTCCCAGTTCTATGTGCAGTTGTCTACAATTTCAATAAAATTTTATTAACGAATTCCGTTTCGGTATTTTGTGATATTCAATCGATATTATTATTACTACAATGACACCAATGAACAACAAAAAGCAATGCCAGGCAGCCAGTGTGCTAAGGCAAAAGCAACAGTACTTGCAGCAGCAATAGAACTGTCGTACAAATAATGAAAAAAACGTCTTGCCTAACTAAGAAAAAAAAAGCAGACATTTAAAAGAATCCTTAAAGTCAATGGCTTGTTTGCAAGTAAGAAAAAAAACTTACATATACTGCTTTTTTTTCTTCATTGGTTTACTAGATACTCGTAGCTTTAATCAAGCAGAGGAGAAAATTGTTCAAAAAAAAAAAAAAAAATGTTTTTGTTGCTGGCGTTAGCAATTGCTGTCAGTCGTTATCGTCAAGGCGAAAAGAACATGGTATTTGTGCTTTCTTCCATATTTTTTTTTTCTTCATTTCAATTGTTATCAAATACTTATTATTTGTTTGTCATTACTACCAATTTAACTTTGGCATATTTTATTTAAAGAAAAAAAAAAAAAGCTAGATTGTCAATTTTTTGCCTGCATTTAAGGGATTTTGAGAATAAAATTACTACAAAAGTTAAAATTTTAGATTTATAAAATAAAAAAAACTTATCTATTTACAGCCTTCTTATTTTTTTTTTATTAAGCTGCCACATTTTGTTAAATTCATCATCATTTTGGTATTTTTTTTTTATTATTTATTTATAATTTCCCTCAAACATTAAAACTGCCATCAATAATTGTATTTATGTCAAATTTTCAGCAATTTTGTCTGTTTTTCTGTCTTAAAGAAATATAATATAAAAAAAAGCAGAAAAAATAAGTGGGTGGTAATAATGTGCACTCAGTATCATTATCAATAATTCATTTGTTTTAAAAGAAATGAAATTTGAAATTATTTCTTTAGGGATTCTTGTGTTTTCATTGCTTCTTCCTTCACATTATTCAATTTCTTTGTTTTTACTTACGTTTCAAAATAAGAAAAGAAAAGTTTTTTTTTTTCGAAAATCAAACAAGTAAAACATTGAAACGGAAGAAGACGACGGAAGAAGAGGAAAAAAAAATTGTTTTGATAATTCGAAATTACCCATATAAGGGGCGCCTAAAAGTATGCACTGCTTTTGTTTTTCATGCGCCAGCATATTCAATTAAGATTTATATATTGATGGTTGAAAGAAACTCTTTGCAAGAAATATCTAATTTTTATTTAATTTATAACAAAGTTATTTTTCTAACACGAATCTGTCATTAAGTTTAAAGTCTTACTAATCTGGTAAAGATAAAAGTTTTTTTGTATAAGGAAATTTTTTATTAATCAAACGTGCAAAAAGGCTAAAAGGGAGTGTATAAAATTTCTTCTAAACTAACATATCCATAACCCATAACCGTAAAAAAAACTTAAGCGACTTATATTTTGAAGTTGGTTTTTTGACGAAAATCTAGTGTTTTCAAGCGTCGATTTTCGTAAAAAAAAAATTTAGCTCGAAATTTATGTTGCTTAAGTTTTTTTGGCGGTCAATATAGGAAACTCTTCGTACACATTGAAATGGCAAAAGAGGGAAGTGTCACGCCCATGCAAAACCCTTGCTATATTTGCTGTAATTCCAAAGAAACGTTTATTATGAAACTTTGTAGTATGTCAGTCAGACTTTTATTATTAGACAATTTCACTATTAGTTAATTGGGCTGCTGCCTGCATCCAAAACTGATTTAGTACTCAACTGAAACGGAATTAGAACTGATTTCAAATTTAAGTAGAACAGAATTCGGCAAGACTAGAAACTGAACTAGTACTTGATTAGAACTAGGACTACAACTAAAGTAGAGTTGAATTGAAACTGAAGTAAAACTGAAATATAAATAGAAATGAACTCAAACAGAAGAAATTTAGGCACGAATAAAAACCGAACTATAACTTGACTAGAACTGGAATGGAACCAGAATTGAAATATAATTGAATCAGAACTAGAACTGAACTGAAACTAGTCTAAAACTGAAATAGAAATAAACTCGAACTTAACACGAACATGAATAAAACTAAACTAAAGCTGAATTAGACATGAAGAAAAACTGAATTAGCACATGAATAGAACTAGAATTAGGCACGAATAGAAACTGAAATATAACTTGACTAGAACTGGAATGGAACCAGAACTGAGATACAACTGAATCGTCTAAAACTGAAATATAAATAAACTCGAATTGAACACGAGCACGAATAAAACTAAACTAAAGCTGAATTAGACACGAAGAAAAGCTGAATTAGCAAATGATTAGAACTAGAATTAGGCACGAATAGAAACTGAACTAGAACTGAAATAGAATGGATATAAACACGAATAAAAACTGAACTTCAACTTGACTGGAACTCAAATTCAAAAAGAACTGGACCTGAACTAGAGCTGAACTAAAACTGATCTAAACCTGAAATAGTAATAAACTCGAATTAAGCACGAACAGTAGTGTAGCTGAACGAAATCGGAAATAAAATTAAACTAAAACTGATTTAGACACGAAGGAAAACTGAACTAGAACTTGACTAGAGTTAGAATTAAACCATAACTGAGATAGAACTGAACTAGAGCTACAACTGAACTAAAACTGATCTTAAACCAAAATAGAAATGAACTCGAATTAAACACGAACAGCAGTGTAACTGAACTAGATCTGAAATACAATTAAACTAAAGATGAATTAGATACGAAGAAAAACTGAACTAGAACTTGACCAGGCTAGCTAGAATCGCACTAGAACTAAGTTCGAACTGAACTAAAACTAGAACTAAACTAGAACTGAACTAGACACGAATAAAAACTAAATAAAAACTTGACTAAAACTAGAATGAAACCAGAACTAGAACTGTACTAAAACTGATCTAAAACGGAAATAGAATTGAACTAAAACTAAACGAGAATTGAACTAGACACGAATAAAAACTTAACTTGAACTGGAATGAAACTAGAATGGAACCAGAACTAAGTTAGAACTGGACTAGAGCTAGAACTGTACTAAAACTGATCTAAAACTGAAATAGAAATGAATTAAAATTGAACTAAAACTAAACTAGAATTGTAATTACCAGACACGAATAAAAACTGGACTGAAACTAGAATGGAACCAGAACTAAGTTAGAACTGGACTAGAGCTACAACTGTACTAAAACTGATCTAAAACTGCAAAAGAAATGAAATAGAATTGAACTAAAACTAAACTAAAACTAGAACTGGACTAAAACTACAATGGATCCAAAACTTAGCTGGAACTAGAACTGTACTAAAACTAAAACTGAACTAGAATTGAAATAGAACTGAATTAGGACAAATCTAGAAATAAATACAACTCACCTATAACTAAACTAGAACTGAACCAGAACTGAACTAAAAAAAAGTAGAACTGAATTCTACACAAATAAGATCGAACTTGAAGTCCACTTTAACTAAAATGAATCCAGAACTAAGTCAGAACTGAAATAGAAATGAACTTGAATTTAACAAAAGCAGAATTAGAACGGAACTAGAGCTGAACTATAATTTAATTGAAACTGAATTAGAACTAAACTAGAACAACTAAACTAAACTTTACTAGAACTGCATTGAATTAAGGGAACCAGAACTAAATTAAAATTCAACTAAATTTGAAGTTCTAGAACTGAACTAAAACTGAACAAGACATAAAATATTATTATTTTAACTTTGAAGGTAACCTTATTCTTAGTATTTGTTGGAAAATTTAAATTTTCTGGCAAAGTCTTTCAAAGACTCTTAACTGATTTTCGCCCCTCTTGCCCACACCTTTCCGTCCTCTTAGCACACCTTTTTAAGCAGCCTTTTTCATATCTTTTTATCTTATTTTGTTATTTTAAAACAAATATAAACTTTTCTTCTTAACAAGTTCAACAATTTAAAACCAATTGCAACAATATTAAAGCCTAAAATTATATGTACACACTTCTTCTTTCATCAATTCAAATTTAAGTAGTTTGAAATTTCTGTGTAACATTTTATGTTATGCGAAGGAAAATGAGAAAATAATGACTAAGTAAATTGAGTGACACTACTACAATACAAGCACAAAACAAACTCAAAGGAAAAGAACAAAGAAAAAAACTTTTTCAACATCAAGCGAAATTGGGGACACTTTTCTTTTTTCCCCCACCTCCTTCTTGGAAACAATAAAACAACACCACAATCAATATGACTGACATCTTTGTTTGCGAGAATTTTTCCAAGACTTGTTAAAAAATTGAATTAGTGGGGGAACTGGTAAGTGTTTGGTGGTTAGATTGGTGGGTGAGTGATAGATTTAACTAACATGCTCCTGTTTTAAAAGGGAGTGATTTTTACACAGTCATCATAAAGCTATTGTAAGCACCTGGTGTCAACAAAACCTTTTTTCCCTGCAGCATAATGGATACTTGGTTACTTTTGATTATGACAAACACAAAATAATAGCAGCAACGGCAACCATATTTCACACACTACAAAACAATAGTAATAATAATAATAATGATGATGATGATGATGATGATGATGGTGATGGTGATGTGAAAGACAAATTGAAAAGTAAAGGAAGGGGGGAAACAAAGCACATCTGACAGCTGTGCTAGTGCTAGTGTAGAGAAATTTTGTTTGTAAAGCATACCTTAAGGAAACACTAATTGATTGAATTGAATTTAATCAAAATTGTTGTTGTTCAAGTGTTAAATAAAAACATGATGATATGTAATTAATAAAAACAGATTTGTTATGGGTTGAAGCCCTTATTATAATAACAATGGGTGATATATAGATAATTAAAGATCTCTAAGATTTTCCATGGTACAGCAGGAGCTTAGTTTGAAAGTTTCTATAGTCATGAAACAAAAGAAAAATCTAAGTCGTTAACGGCATAATTTCGCTTGTAATAAAAATACATACTCACACACACACATACACACATACTACATACACAAATATATGAAAATACATTTAAAAATCAGCAACTGCCAAGAAAAAAATTACAAAATACAGCATCGAAACAAAAAGAAATCAAGAAAAGGTGACGAGACTAACAACAATCTTTAATACGACAACTTGAGAAAAAGAGAAAATCTCCCACGCCTTCCCTACTCATCAAACACCTACACATAACACGCACCAACAACATCCACAACAACAACCAACAACAACAACAGCAAAACAAAAGCCCTACCAAGTATTTCTAAGATGCTAAAAAAAAGAACATAAAAATCGTTTTTATAAAAAGTTTACGAAGCGTTAACTTTTTTCCACCATACCACCATACAAAATATTTTAATGTGTATGTGTGTAACACACTAACACACACATTTATATCGTTATTATTATTATTATTATTTATACCTTTTGCCATCCATGTCTTTTCTTGCCTTGCAAAACAATCATTTGACGCCATCTTGGGCGCCATTTTTGTCAAGTCATATTAAGCGCATTTTTGACGAAAATTGACGTATACAGTTCTTATACTTCTTTTAGTTTTGTAAAATATACAACAAAAACAAATAAAAAATAAACCAAAAGCATTTACAACAGCCAGCCAGCACACACAGAACATTACTACAGCAACAGCCGCACCAATATTTACATTATTTGCTTAAGTTTTTTTTCTGCTGTTCTTCTGTTTTTTTTTATTAAAAAGCAAAAAAAAAAGAAATATTTTTTCTGTTAAAAAAAAAAGTAAGAAATAATTGATGCAGCATGTGGTTTTCAAAAGAAAAACATTTGCTTGCTGCGGAGAGAAAAAAAAAGAAATCGTATACAATCATGCATATTTATACAATTCAGAAATTGTTTTGCATATTTTTAGGAGCACAATATTGGCTGATCATTGTTGCTTTACAATAAAACTAAAAAGTCATGTTATGGGGCATTTACAGCTTCACAAAATCTAGAAGATTTCAATTAAAATCTCTGTGGAAATCTATACCGTTTACACTAAAATTTTTTTTACATTTATCAAAATTTTTTATCCAAAACACTGAGGCGTGAAAAATCTCTTTACGAGCAACGTCTCCGTGCTAAAGTTCTTGCTGCCTTTAGCGGTAAAATAATCAAAACGCCGATACTGATTTGCTGCGAGATCGTCGTGCACCAAAGTATTGAGGCGTGGAGAAAGTAAAGAATAATGCTAGTTCTTCAGTTCCTACTCTTTTAAAGGATGAGCTAATATTCACTGACCCGACTGAGAAAGCTAACCTACTAGCTAGCACGTCCATTAGCAAGTGAGTACCATGCTAGTGAGTTGCCAGTGTGCTGGAAGGTTGCTAATGTTACGCCAATGCCTAAAAAAGGAGAAGCTAATAACCCTGAAAATTATCGCCCAATAGTAATATGCTCTGCACTTCCCAAAGTGATTTAAATTATGGTGAATTTCCATCTTGTAAAGTATCGGTATTCCAACAGCTTACTCAACGACCGGCAGTATGGATTTCGTAGAGGTCGCTCTACGGGAGACCTACTTGCCCTCCTCTCGGAGAAATGGTGTAATTCAATCCATCATTTTAGTGAAAGTAAGGTGGCGGCTCTAGATATCTCCAAGGCGTTTGATAGAGTGTGGCATTATGCAATTATGTCAAAATGTATTGCCCTTGGTGTCGGTGATAGCTTCTCTCGATTATTAACAAGTTTCCTCAGATATCGCACTATAAGAGTTGTTATAGATGGGATCTCATCAAACGACTTCAAGGTAAAATCAGGGGTACCGCAAGGTTCCGTTCTTTCACCAACTCTATTCCTATGCATTTGGCATTCTTTCCCATTCAGCAATAGACCAAACCTGCCGGAGGTTGTGGCTATGTGACAAACAATGAATGAGACTTTGAGCGAAAATTTCTTACGAGCGTTGACCTCACAATGTAGCATAATTACTCATAGAGACACATTACCGAAAATGCTGCTCCATCTGTAACTATGCCGGGAGGGTATAACTATTAAGGAATCAGACGTTCTTGATGTTCAGTTTAAACACATTTTCAAGTTGCAAAAGAAGCATTCAAGTGCCTCGAATTTTTGAAACGGTGCAAACGAAATTTTACCCCATGTGATCTCCTTACTATTTATACCACTTATATCTGACCAAAATAACAATACAACTCTCATGTATGGACCGGCGCTTCAAAGTCTATTTTGGGATTGCTCCACCGCGTACAGGAGAGGGCGAAGAAGCTCATCGTTGACAGTAGGGTATCCAACTCTATTGATTCATTGCATCATCGACGCAATGTGGATGCAACCCACATTGCGTTTCTCATTACTACAACGGAATGTGTTCTAATGTTAGGGACCTTGTTCTTGAAACCCGCACATTTATATGCATAACACGTACTTCACTCAGAGCACATCTTTTTGTGATCGATTGGCCAATAAATCGCACTACGCATTACAGAGAGAATTCCTTTTTTAGCCGCACTGTTCGTATGTGTAACTCACTACCTGCGGAAGTACTTCCTGTCACTTTCAGCGTGAAAAAGTTTAAATCGAATGTGCACAGACATTACTCCCTCTATCCTCCTCCCCCTTAACCTATTTTCCTACTTCAAGCACAATGCATTGCATGAGTAATAGTGCATTTACACTGTCTCGAAATCTAGTACTTTCGTGATTTCGAAGCAGCTAAATCAAGCTGCTTTTTCCAGATTTCCCATACAAAACGAAATCTAATTGTTCAGTAGATTTGTAGGAAATGGAATAAAAATCTATTGGCGCGTAGTCATAGTCAAAACAAAGTACACTTTAAGAAATTAAAACCAGTATTTTGTATAGTAATACTGGTTTTAACTTCTTAATAGTGCATTTACAGTGTTTCGAAGTCTAGTACTTTCGAGATTTCGAACTAAATCAAGCTGCTTTTTTCCAGATTTTCCTTACAGAATTAAATCTAATTTTTCAGTAGATTTGTAGGAAATCTAATAAAAATCTAATGTTTTTTATTTATTCTTTACTACCCTGTATAGCAAAAGGTGAGTGAATTAGCTACGGTCTGCTTAAAAAAGTCTGTGAATTGGCTACAATGCAGTTGTTTGGTTGTAGTTTTGTAAACAAATCAATTGATGGGTTTTGTTTTGGATAAAAAAAATCTTGATAAATGTCAAAAAAAGTTAGTGTAAACGGTATAGATTTTCATAAAGATTTTAATCAAAATATACTAGATTTTGTGCTGATGTAAATTCCTTATGAGGGTTATCTCCTGAGTGCTGGTCCTATTAAAAAAAACCCATTAATAGGGCATTTACATTATCTCGAAATCTAGTACTTACGAGATTTTGAGGTAAATCTAGCTGCTTTTTTTTTACTAGATTTTCCATACAAAACGAAATATAGTTTGTCAGTAGATTTGTAGGAAATCTAATCAAAATCTAATATTTTAATTTTATTTTTACTACCCTGTACAACATATTTATATAAAAGATGAGTGAATTAGCTACAGTCTGCTTAAAAAGGTGTGTGAATTGGCTGCATTACAGTTGTTTGATTGCAGTTTTGGAAACTTTTCAGTTAATCGGTTTTGTTTTTGAATAAAAAGTCTTGATAAATGTAAAAAAAACGGGTAAACGGTATAGATTTTCATAAAGATTTTAATGAAAATTTGCTAGACTTAGTGTAGGTGTAAGTAAATGCCCTATAACTGAACATTTTCCAACACGACAACCAAACAACTCCAATGTAGCCAATTCACACACCTTTTTATATACACATGCTGACTTTTTAGTACAAATTTATTATTATTATTATTTACTTTCTTCACGTAGACATTCAAGTAGGATCTAGATGATACCTTTTTGAAAACCATAGATGTAGCACTACTACTAAAATTTAAGTACATTTTGACAAAATCTAGTGACGAAGTAGATTTAGTTATGTATGGGAAATCTCAGTTGCCTGTGACAGCGGCATCTATTTTTCCTCTCAACCCAATCTGTGTCATCTATTAAATATTTACCCTATATCTAAAGCAGCATATGCATAATTTGTACATGATTGTTTTTGTTCATGTTAACGTACTTATTTTTTTTATTATCTACAATATTTTAAGCATCACCTGTAGTGTATCCTTAAGTATATAAATCCTGATCGTGTGTAATTTTTCTCGAAATAAAGAAAACTAAGCAAACGTTTTTAAAATGCTGTCAGTCAATTCGTTATAGTGTTCACAGTGTGTTAAAGAATCATTTACTGGAATAAAAATAAAGACAAAAAAAATTCAAAATTTGAAATTTAAATTTCCGTGATGTTACAGCAAAATTGTGTGCTTTCTCATAAGAACGCATAATGAAAAGTTAACGTGTATGGGGGGGGGGAGAGGAGGAGTGTAACATATGTTTTCGTTGAACAGTTATTTGTTGTTGCTACTGTTGCTGTTGTTATTATTGTTAGTATCGTTATTGCTGATTGCTTTCGCTGTTATTGTAACAGCCACTGTTTGTTGTGTGTGTTTGTTCATGGTTGCATAATCAAGGTGATTTAAAAAAATTATTGTTACAACAAGGTAGCTTGTTAAATTCCAACATATGGCGGCAGATAGTTACAGATGAGGATGGCGTTGAGGGAATTATTTAAATTCTTAAGCATGCCTTTAGGGATAAGGATTATTTAAAAATAAAATCCTTTAGTAGGAAATCAGGGGTGTGTGTATAAGAATAATTTAATGCTAGACGTATTTTAAATAACAGCAATCGTTATTAACCATTGAGTTATAATAATGAAAACAGCCGGGGATTTATGCGGTAGTACAGGTATTAAATATGAATTAGTGAAATTTCTTACACGTGCTGTGGTAAAATTAGTTCTTGTTAAAAAATCAACTGAATGGTGAAGGTTCATCATTCAATGTAATATTTTTTTTTATTATACTGGACAGGTATTTAGGTTTAAAATATAACATGTTTGTTTAAAAAAAAAATTAGCATACTTTTAGGTTTATATAAATTTGTATTGCTACAGTTTAGGCGTTTGTTAAAAACAATTTGTTTTCTTGAAACTTTTTCTTTATTTTTTTTTTTTGCTCTAACAAATCTTATTTAATGTCGCTGTTTAAAAAAAGTCTATGTTTTTAGTACCTACATATGTAATGCACATTCAGCAAAACTTAAGTTATAATGCACGGCTATAAAAGAAAAGAGAAACGTACGCAAAATATATTTTAACATCTAACTAGAAAAAAAAAAATAAAAATACTAGAATTATACAAGAGAAATATAGGAAAAATTGCAGAAAATTATGACGGTGAAAAAATAACTCAGGGGAGTATTTTAATTTAAACTAAGCATTACACATTTATCAGGTAAAATGCAAAAGCAAAAAAAAATTTGGCACGTTTTTTAATTTAAGCATATACTAGAAATTTTCTGTGCGAAAAATGAAAAAAAAATAATAAGTGAACAACATTCAGACGGAGTAATTAATAAAACAAAGCAAAAAAGAAATTGCCCTAAGAATTATAACGTGGCGAATAAACAGTGATAAATGTTGGCAGTGTTTAGTTGAACCCTACAAATAGCGGACATTTTTAGCAAAAGTTGCAAGAATATATGCTGCAATAAATTGTGCTGCATAATTTTTGGGGGTCGATGAGCAAACCAGACATCAGCAATAGTGCTGCATAATTTTGGGCTTCATAAGTAAATTCTACTATTGTTAAAGAAATAATTTAAGAAGAATTTTCTTTTACACTAAATTCTTCACTCTTATTTATAAAACTTATTAAGGCTTTATAAATCCTTTTTTAGAAAAAATTTTTATGAAAATTTGTTTTAAAAACACTTTATAAAGCCTTAATGAGTTTTATAAATTAGGCAGTTAAATTTTTGTTTAATAATAAACAATTTGTCTTTAGAGATTACAGAAATTAAATATGTATTACTTTGGCTGGAGTTTATCCAGGGGTGTCCAGGATTCGTCTAAAAATTTATTTATTGATTTTTGGGACCGCGAGAGAAAAGATGACACTAGTTCAATTCGTTTTAAAATATTTATTACTTCGGTTGGATGGTTGATTCAAGTGGCTAATTTTTACCCAAAAGCAATCAAGTAGAATCGTAAGATTTCCTCTTGATAAATTGACAGTCTACTCTTTTGAGTCATAACCTATGAAAAGGTCTGGATTCAGATGTCAGATCCGGTGATAAGCCTTAATATTTTCTCCCCATGACGTAGAAGTACCGCATGACGTCAAGCATGTTGTGCAATACCGGGAAAATGCAGAGCAGGTGAGAAAATGTCTGTTATTTATTACGAGTACTTTAAAAAAACTATAGGGATAATTTAAAAAACCAAAAAAAAAAAAAAAGCGTGAGGAGAGCGCGTACGTTAGGAAGCTCTAAAAGGCCTAAGTTCATTCCTGTCACCTATTCGCAATACCAACGAAGGATACCACCATTCTAAGTATAGCTAATAATAAAAATGAGCACAATTTTTACATGCTTGTAGTTGTCAAGTATTTTTGCGTAGGTAGAAGGAGTAATGAGAAAAATTCACTAGAATTATACATACATAATTTTTTTTTCTCATGCCCTACGCCAAGAGATTATGCCTTTAAACAAAGTGTTAGTAGCAGCTACACTAATTACCTCAAAGTGTTACAAGCATACCCAAGCTTAGCTTTCTTTTTAATTTTTTTTTTTTAATAATTCCAGCATTTTTTGCAACTCTTAAAAAAATAAAATAACGAGTTTCTTGTGTTTTTTAATAGGGAAAAGTGTAAAAAAAAACATTAGCCAATGTTTGTATTAAAATTGTTAATTTTCTTTTTGTTGTAGGTACCTAGAATTAAGAATTTTGCCATAAAAAGAAGCAAAAAAAAAAAAAAAAAACGAAGCAAGAGTTTTCTTGTTAGAGTTACTTAATAATAGCTCATCTTGAAGCAGTGAATGAATGAATGAATGGTTCAGGTGAAAAATTGCAGCTGTTGCCAGCAGCTAAAGTAAAACATGAGCGCTCACACACACACTTATACACACCCACACACACACACACATATACATGCATACATACGCTATAATAGATTAACATCCCCTTCATGGATTTATAAAGCATGCCGAGCATAAATTTGTAGTCCTTTTTTTGCCATTTGACTGGCGGCTATATTGTGTTGTGTTGTGTGTTGTGTGTTGTGCATGTACGTTGCTCCTTGTGGGAGGGCACATGAATGGATACGGTGTAATTTAAGTTTTTTGTGTCATCATAATCACCATTATGTTGTTGTTGTATGAATTAAAGTTTTCCTCCATTGTCTTTCCTTATTATGCTTTTATGCGTTTGATTTTTTGTTTTACTTAATTCAATTATGTATGTTGAATGAGTTGAATGAAGAATGCTCGTTTAAAGTGTTAAAAATGATGGTGCAGAAATTTCATAAAATATTTCTTTTAAATATTGATTTTTTTTAATGTGTTAAAAAGGGATGTAAAAATTAATGTTTTATTATTGCTACATAAAGGCAGTTTATTTTAAGCGAAATATTGCAAAACAAAAAAATTCGAAAGCGTTATTTGATTATAAACGTTTCACAATTTTGTTAGTCACAGTACAAGGAAGCTGCGCTATGAATTTTCCAAATGTACCTTACAGTGCGTTTACATCTGAGATTTCGAGCAAAATCCAGTAGATTTCGATTATATCCCATATAAAATAAAATAGTACTTTGTCGAAATCTACTTAAAATATAGTAGAATTTATAGTGCGTTTACATTTGAGCAAAATCTAGTTCTTAAGAGTTATCGGTCAAATTCTAGTAGATTTCTCATACAAAACAAAATTTACCTTGTCACTAGATTTTGTAAAAATCTACTTAAAATCTAGTAGAACTTAGCGATGCAACTTTATTTTTCAAATTTGTATTAAAAAGTCGGCCTGTGTACATAAAAAGGTGTGGGAATTTGCTAGATTGCCGCTGCTTGATTGCAGTTTTGGAAAATGTTCAGTTAATGGGTTTGTACTTAAAAAGGTGTATGAATTAGCTTTATTGCAGTTGTTTGGTTGTAGTTTAGGAAATATTTCAGTCAATGGTTTTTGGTTTGGATATGGAATCTTTATTAATGTAAAAAAAACTTGATGTAAACGTTAAGGATTTTGATAAAAAAATGAATTGAAATTTGTTAGCTTCCGTATAGGTACAAATTCTCTATTAGCGAAATTTTTTTTTTAAATATTTCGTCACTTTAAATCCAAAAGGCCGCAACGGGCCAAAAATTCAAAATATATTGTTACGTTTTTAAACTTTAAAAACGCTTTTCTGTGGACTCGAAGATTTGCAAGGAATAAACGACCCCAGTGTACTAATTAGAATGACACTTTACTTACTACCCTGCAGGAAATGGAACTGACACAATACTACTCACATGGTAGGTTCCCAAGTGATAGGAACCAGTCCGAGTTCTAACACTTCCTATAAAGCGTACCATTCAATTTTACATGGGAATGTCCTAGGATAGCGTTATTTGATACTTTATATACACCTTGTGACATGTCACTGAACTATCTCATACTTAATCCGTATAGAATAATATAAATTATTTAAAAATGTTATTCCAACACTTTTATTGTTACAAATGCAATTATATTTTATTTTTAAGCATATATTCGAACTGACAACCTCTGGCATGACAGGCTTCCACACTATCCACTCGACGACAGGGGCACTCATATTTCAAAAGTATAAACATCAATTAAGCTTAAGCTAATATCTAACTATAGTTACGGGACTGGTTGCAGAGTGGCTTGGTGGTATTATTGGAGGGAACAATTAACATTATATATATACTATTTGATAGGTCATACAAGCAACAACATTGAACTTTTTCAGTGCCGTTTACTATAATAATACTAGACCAATTCTCAATTAAATTGAAGGAAGATCAAGTTCAAAAGCTTAAATACACACACACAACTTAAATTAATTAAATCAGAGCTGGCCACCGAGAGAAACACGAGAGTAATGTATTCGCAAATGTATATTCATTTGTATAAAAAGCCGACTGATGTTCGGCACTCTGGTGCTACTTTGGACAGCTCAGAATTAAATTATTTAAAACTGGTTGCCACGACTTCTACTCCGCTGTTGTATATACACACGTCTCACAAAACCAGCTTAGGTTAGGTTAGTTAGGGGTGGCAGTCAGAAACCCGGACTCACTTAGACCATTTTGGTCCATTGTGATACAACGGATACTCTGCTTATGCGGAGTCCCCACCGTCGAACCAGCCAGAGCTCAATATAAAGCTGCTAATACGTTGAAGTTCAACACTAGCAATGTCAGAAAGTTCCCTGAACTCAAGAGCGCCCATATGGCCATTCTCTTTCCTGCAAGTCCAGGACAGTGACAAAGAAAATGCTCTGTGCTTTTCTCTTCATCGATATCCTGGCAGCTACGACAGAAATCATTGTGTTCAACCCGTAGCCTACCTATGCATTCCTACCTATGAGACAGTGTCCGGTTAACACGGACATTAGTATCGAGATTTGTTTCCTATTCTTCAAAATTAAGTAATCAGTACCTTCCTTATTTAGGTGAGTCCATAACTGCCTTGTGATCACGCAATCATTTCTATTTGTTTCATCTTCTGTCTTGCGCCTAAGTCTGTGTTTGCAAGATAGAAGGGGTAAACCCACACATTCCAAATCCGGTGTAACCTGTAAGGTTGTCCCAATTCTAGCAAGCTCAGCAGCATTAGAGTTCCCCTGAAAGCCTCTATGCCCCGGGATCCAGATGATCCTAATTACAAACTGCTCTGCCATCTCACTTGGAGATGATCGGCAGTCGAGGAACAAAACCAGCTTAGGTGAAGCAATACTCGTTCTCTGGTGTTCTCTGCCAACGCGCACTGTTTGTACAACAACATTGACTCACTGACTTTACTTTTACACACTTTTGCACTACTGTTTTCAACTGAGATTTACTCTTTTTTCACAATAATGAACTCAACTCTTAATCATAGCTGGCCAAAGTGGCACCAAAGTGCCGCACTTCAACCGGCTTCTTATACAAATGAATACATACATATACACGAATACATAACTCTCGTTGACCAGCACCGCTCAAAAAAGACAACTCTTCACAATAAACAACTGAACTTCAGAGAAGCGATGGGCAAATTGAAAAAAATTTATCGATATATGTATGTATATCGTCTTGTACAATATTTATACATATTGCTCAATATAGTGTTGACTCTGACACAAACTATTATCACTTCTATCTGCGCTTCAAGCGGCCACTCTGCCATCAGCCTTAGTCAGACATGCATACATACATATCGTCTCCTAAAAAAAGTACACTTTTTACTTTTTTACAGAGAAGAAAAAAAAATCCTTGTGAACTTAAGACTATTTATTTGTAAAATGCCAAATTGAATAATAAATAAAATCGGTATTTTTGAACATATGTGATTAACATTTTAAGAAAGTTGTATTTTGCTTAATCACATCATAATCAATCAAAAAGTCTATTTTGAATTTTTTGGTTGTTACGGCCTCTTGGACTTTAGGTCACTTCAATTAATTTTATTTTATAGTTACAATTTATATAAAATCTTTTATAATTTATTATTCCATGTGATTACATTTACGTTTATATTTTTAATTCATATTCTTTAATTTTTTTTTTGCTCATATTACTCAAACAGTTTACACAGTTTTTGCTACAAATTGATCATTTTCCCTGTTTCAAGTTAAATTTTTCCTTCAAGTTTCCACAATAAAATCGATTTCCTATAAAAATATGCTTCATTAAATTTTATATATGCACACTTTTTTATCATGGCAAAAAAAATATCAAAAGAATAGCTGAAAATTTGAACAACAAGGTTGTTAAACAGCACAACTTAATGCTTAACATGCAAAACACATGTTTACTGATAGAAAAAAAAAACAAAGAAGAAAGAAAAAATATTCGCTAGAATTTTATTTTATTTTTTTTTTTTGTACAAAAAGTAGAGAAACAAACACAAAATTGTAATCACTAAAAATCTTGAATAACAAAAAAAAAACAAGAAAAAACGGAAGTAAACTGCAAAAAATAAGAATCAAGAAAATCAAACAACTATACTAGACAAACAAAAGTTGGAGTTGGAGTTGGAGCACTCGAAAACAATCACAACTGCGGATGCCAAGTGAACAATGTTCGAAAAAAAATATTAGTCTTTAACAGCCAGCCTAAAGCAGTTCCGCTGATGAAGAAGAGTTAAATAGTCGTACAAAAAAAAAAAAAGTATACAGATAAAGAAAAAAACCTTTGAAATGAAATAAAAGTTTAGAAATTGCTGGAAAGGCAAACAATTGAAGAAGCGGATATGAAATTTATATCAGGGTGTTCTAAACACAAATTCTGCAAAATATTCTTAAGTTTAAAATTTTAACTTGTTAAAAAAAAATAACTAAATTGCAATAATCATTTTAATGCTGCCAAAATGTGTGCATTCCTAAAATTATTTGCTCTTAAGCAGCAACGGAAGCGCTCACTACTAACAAACTCTGCATGCACATTTCCGCTTCATAATAGAAAACACTAAAACAAACAAAATTCTTTAATAATAATTATAGCAAGAGAGCATTTTTTATTTGAGAAACTTCTAAAAACTTTATAGACTGCATTTGAAAATTTTATAAAAATATTTTGTTTAACAAAAGACTTAATTTACACCCCAAGAAATTTCTACAAACTTATTTAAATTAGCTGCAGTTTTTTACGGCTACTAAAATTATTATAAAAAATAATTTTTTTTCTTTCAATCTTTTGCTCTTCACAAAGCTGCAAGCTTTTGTTGAATTAAAAAAAAAAAAAAACTTTAATTTATAAATAATTAAAATATTAAAATTTTTAGTTGGAAACAAAAAAAGTCCATAGTCTACTTTAAGGCTTAATTGATAATGCTATATAATTCATATTGTTGTTGTTTATTATTTTCTACTCTTGTGTTTTTTCCGCAATTTATAACGTGTTTTTTCTTCACCTTCCTTTTGTTGGGTGTTAAGAGCTTAACACGGGTTTTTTTTACAGCTGCTTTTTTTATTCCTGCTCATGTTTATTTTGCAAATGTATTAGAGTTTTTCTTTTCCCGGACTTTTTCATTTCCCGGGAAAGCGGGAAAGATTTTTCGGTTTCCCGGGAAATCCCGGGAATTCCCGCCCGGTACAAAACAATACAAAATGTTTTTAAATTTAATTTATTTCAACAAAAACAAATTATAATTTATGAAATCGATTAAATAATAACGTTTTATACACACATTAGTCCAAAAATAATACCGTTTCCGTTCTTTATATAATAGTAATACATAGATACCAATATTATTAAAAAGAAGTTGTACCAGTATTATTAAAAAAATAATACAAAATATCCCCCTCATGAAAAAATCATTGTTAAACTTAAAGTTGGTTTAACAAAGGAATTTTGTATGGAAAAACCAGTTTTAACGCATGCTTTAACAATCGTTTTTGCATAAGGGCATATTTCTTTGGAAATAGGACTTTAGTACAGAATAAGCTGTTAATGCTGTTAACCATACTATTTACCAAAGAGAATCTGTAATTATTTGTAATTTTTTTATTTCCTTGCTCATTTCTGTTTTTTTACTTTTCTGAATTGTTGTAGAATTAAATTTTGAACGTCGAGTTCTGCTTTTTCCAAATAAAGGCATCTAACCCGCAGTTTTTAACTTAATAATTAAGTACGTAATTAGCTAATTTTTATTTAAAATTTAGTTGTAATTAAATACGATTTCATTTTTTCAGTGGTTAATTAAAGTTCTTATTAAATTATGTTGCAAGCACGCAACAGCTGTTTAGCATAAACAAAAAAGTTAGGTTATAAACATGTAGAAAATTAAAATTGCATAAAAATTCATTTTATGAAATCAAACGAACATCATAATATATTTTTCTATTACTTTATTCCATAATATGTAACTTTGTATTGTATATGTTATATATTTATGAAATTTAAACGAAATTCTTCTTAACCCGACCACATGATGTTTTCAACCCGATCACATGATGCCATGTGTATGTTTACAATAAACACATACACGCATAAAAACATATGGTACGTTCATAAAACTTAAGTAGTATTTAATTACACAAGGTTGGGTATTTAATTAATATTTAATTATGCACTCAAAAACACAATTTCGTATTTAATTAGAACTTAAAAATAATTACAGCTTGATTAGCCAGTCAAAAACTGGGGGTAAGTCTCAGAACGCATGCGTGCCAGGTGTAAGCTCGGCCTTAGTTGTTGTAAAGCTTTAGCTATTGCGATATTGCCATCACCTTATTATTGCACCATCGCATTCATAAAGTGAATAATGACACTCATCAAGGAATGTGTACATACAAATTAAGTTGCCATAACAAAATCAAAAAATCCCGGGAATTCCCGCACAAATTTCCCGGGATTTCTTTCCCGGAAAATGTGCGGGATCCCGGGAAATTTTTCCCGGGAAATCCCGTATGAAAAACACTAAAATGTATTAAAAAGTATTGTTGCTGCCATGCTTTTTTCCCCCAGAGTTCTAAAGGTTAATAGAAAAAAAATAATACTATGCTTTAGTTATTCTATTTTTTTTTGTGAATTCTTCTTGCTTTTGTTGGTTGCATAGAAATATTTATAAACACTGAAATTCCTTTTTAATGAGTGGTTTTTAGTAAGTTAGAAATTAAAAAAAAAAAAATATAACGAAAAGCTGAAAAACTTTTATTTAAAATAACAACATTTGCTTAAGCAGCTTATGGTTTTTATGGCCGTAAAAGCATTTTAGAGGGGGCAGAAAAAAAATTAAAGTTTTAATTTAAAGCCCAAAATTAAAGATGAATCATGGTAAAGGTACTCGCATTAAGTAATAAGATTAAGAACTTTCTGTCTTGCAAAAAAAAAACATTAAAAATATTTTTCTTATCTAAGTTATGCCCTAATTCTGTTCGACGATTGTATCGTCTTGTCTATGGACGAAAAAAAGCCCCAGTTGTGATTATTTAAAACAATTATTATTTATTGTCTATGCTAGAAGGTTCGTGTATTTGCTTTACGATTTTGTTCCAAACATTATATCCAACACATATTTTTTCATATATTTTTCAAACTATTGTATAATAATTTAATTTAATTTTTATGTTTTAAAAACATGGTGGTACTATTTATATTTTTCATTATCAAAGACAACAACCATTTTTGAAGAAAATAGTTTAGAGACTTCAAAGACAAGAACTCAAAAGCATTTTCAAACAAAATCGTCCTAAATCTTCTTACTGAATTAGGGCATTAGAGTTTTAATAACCATAAGAGATAATTAAAACGAGAAATTCATTGGAGAAATTTCAAATTCCCAGTAAAATATTTACAATGGGGATTCATTTCCTGTTTATGCTTTCAAGCTGCATTAAAGCATTCTTAATCTTCCACTCAATCACCGGAGCTTTCTCTAAGCTTTACCACATCAATGAAATAAGAGTAAACTGCGCCATGGCAAAGCTATATTACAGTTCTTACACGTACACCTTAATTAAATAAATTCAGTAAAGTACGACTTTGACTCGTGCACGAAGGGTTCCGTACGTTGGGCTTTGAGAATTTTTTTAAAATGACGTTTTTTTTTTACGTTTTTTCAGCTGAAATAATTTTTTTTTTTTGCTTTTTCTCGTTTTGGCGATTTTTTTAAATTTTTGATGTTTTTTTTTCATTTTGGCAATTGTTTGAATTTTGCGATTTCTTTAATTTTTGGCGATTTTCGGTTTTTTGTTGTTATTTTCGTTTAGGATTTTTTTTAATTTGGCGCTTTTTTTCGTTCTGGCGATTTTTTTTTTGTTTTTGGCGATTTTTTTTTCGCTTTGACGATTTTATAATTTTGAGATATTTTTGTTTTACCGCTTTTGAAAATTTCAAGACTTTTGCTCTTACGGTTCCCAAGATACAGCAAGTTGTCAAAATTACATAGTCAAAATTGCATTAACTGATGGAACACCCTTTAAATTAAATTTTAGTGTTAAAAATACGCTAACTTTACGAATTTCAAGTGTATATGCATATAATTGTATGTATATTGCATTGGATTTTAAAATTTGTCGTTGCTCGTTTTGGAAAACCCTTTAATTTTTATTTCTCATGTATTTGTTGTTGTAGGCGCCAAAGGTCTACACACTGTGTCCAAATTTCAGGTCAGTAGCTCTTACGGTTCTCGAGAAAATAGCCTGTGACGGACAGACGGACAGCGTAGCGAAAACAATAGGGTTCCTTTTCACATTTGGTGTACGGAACCCTAAAAACCAAATTATAAAAAAATAGCTGAATATCGGCCATGTCACAGAGTTCAATTCCGTTCGGAAGCGGAATTCAATCCAGCCCATTTTTGTAGGAGATTGTGTCGAAAAAAGAAAACTAAAATACGGAAATTTGTCAGGTGTGTCCAAACTGTTGGTGGCGCTGGTATGCTGGGGTATGCTCTGGCTAGGGAGAGGTGGATTCAATTCCGTTTCCGAACGGAATTAAACTCTGTGAATTGGCCGTATATATTTATGTGGCCGAAGTATATTTATGTGACATTAAGGGCCAGTTCATCTAAATGCGAACGATAGATTCGATCGAAAATATATATATATATATTAGTAACAAAAACAAAAAACTGAAATTCGTTGTTGTTTTCAATATAAATATTCCATCCAACCTATCGTTTGCATTTAGATGAACAATCCCTTAGTCTTTAGTATATTATAAATTTTTAGCTGTTTGGTTGGTTAAGCACCGTCTCTATGCATTTCGCTTCTGCTTAAGAATCTCATCAGTAGACTTTAAGCCAAAGTTTTCTTATATTCACCCTTATTCCAGTTGTCGGCATCGACGTCACTTCAACACAATACCAAAAAATTGGAGCTTCTGTACCCGTTGTCGAAAACAACTGACTCCTGTTGGCAGGTTTATGTTATTTTCTAGACCTTAGAAAACGTGAATAGATTGTCAGTTGCCCTCAATTGTTCTCGAGAGCGAGAAAACAAGCACCAATTTTTTGGTATTGTGTTAAAGTGACGTCGATGTCGACAAATGGAATAAGGGTGATTAGCTAAAATACTTCATAATTCTATACTAAGACTCTTAGGGCCAATTTCACCAAGTGTATTAAAATATCAATTCATATTTAAATACTCGTATATTTCATATTTTCATGAATTTTTTTTACGGAAAAATTACTTTTAAATATGAATTGCTATTTAAATAAGACTGATTGGTGGAATGCTGCGTTTTATGTGCCACCACGTACTTCATCAGAATAACCAATCGCAGCTATTAAAATTGTACTAAAAAAGAATACGAGAATTTTTTATTTATTTTTTGTGTGTAAACATTTAAGGTATCTCACGGAAAAGTGTATAGAACTCTCAAGCAGTTTGCCTCTCTTGTAAAATGGAAAATATTTTTTTTTATGATAAAGAAACTTTAACAGCCCTTCCTCATAACGAAGAAATGGCATGAAAGCCAAATGGGCCATACAATTTGAAATTAAAAATCGGTGCATAGTTAAATTCTATTAAATTCTGATTTTGACTGTTGAATTGGTAAAACTCTTTAATACTATTTTTAATTTTCCCCATAAAGTTATTCGTTATGTATAGGACTTCAATTCTGTAATTCCTCAAGTTGATTCCAGCTACTAAATTTTAGTAGTTTGGCAAAAAGATGTTTTTTTAACAAGTCGTACTAAGCAAAAAATATTTTGAAAAGTTTCATCTGGAGTGTTACGCGTATTAGAGCCCTTGTGTCCCTCTCTTTTAAGCGGATGTGTCCAGTAAAGTTCAAGATATTAGCAGCAAGCGGATTATCTCTAAGTTTTTTCCCATCTCTGGTCGGGCCTAATACAGTCGAATCTTTAGCACAACACGCTTTACTGAAAAAAATTGGATTACTGAAAGCGACACAAATCCCCACACTTATTTTAAACGCAACTAGTCTTATTCACTTCGCTTTAGCGAAACGTCGCTTTATTGAAAATATCGTATTATGAAAACCAAAAGCAAGCCCACAACTACGTTTTGTATGAAACTTACTTCGCTTTAGTGAAAAAATAAACAAATTTAAATTTATTTATTAGAAATCGATTGCATAAGGCTGAAAAAATTTTGCATGTTTTCTCCGTTAAAAAATGGCAATAATATAATATATAATAATAATAATAATTTTTTTTTAAATAAAACTTTTACGTTAAATTGACGTAAAAAAAATACACAGATTTGATATAAAAAAATATTGTTTTACTGATTTTAAGCAGTACGCTTAGCTGTAACAAATTTCAGTAATCCGAACTACGTTTTAGAAAAAAAATCGGATAACTGAAAAAAATAGGTTTTGGTTATTTCCAGTAAAGCGGAGTCGACTTAAATTTAATATTTGAATATTTATTTTTAGTTCATTTTTGAAGATACAATAAATAATTATATGTATTAAAAAATATTTTAAACTCCAGGAATTTCAAAACCGATTTGTTTTTGAATTAACAAAATAAAAAACATTTCAGATTTTATGGAAAAAAAATAAGGATCGAAAATTAAAAAAAAAATTTCCAAGGCCATAATTGCCGACGTGATACTCGTATTTATATGAAAACAAATATTAAATTTAAACATTAACCCCCATATTCATAAATAAAATAAAATAAATCTGAAATCCACTTTAGGAAAATTTTGTATGAAAAGTTTGAATTTGTTTTGATTTTGTTTAGGTCCTTATTTTGTAAAACACAACGCTAAGCGTTGACAAATTTTATAAGGGAAAAGTGTAAATTACAAAAAACCAAACACATATAAAATTTGTCAACGCTTACCGTTGAGTTTTACAAAATGAGGCCCTTAGACTAATGTTCGTGTTTTGGGGGAGCCAAATTACATGTGATAATATTAAAAGAACAAATAATAATTGTAAATATTCTGACAAACAGTAGCACAACGGAACAACATGCTGTTTTCGAAGGTCGCAACACTTTCATCATCAGCGTTCTTGTGTTTGGTCCACTGTGTGGACGTATATACACATATTTCAGTGCAAATTGAATATGTGAATTGCTTTGATTCATTGTATTACAATTTACTGAAAGTCTTTTCGTAATGAAAGCTCAAATTTACCATCTGTAATTTACAACAGTCTTGCCATTGTTGTATGTTCCTTAAACTGTTTTGTCATGTGCATAATTAGTCAAGAAAAAACCAACATTGCCAGACTATTGTAAATTTTAAGATGATTAGGTTAGGAAAGGTGGTGCCACACCGCACCTCCACTCGGAGACCCAACTGGGTCTATTGTGATTTAGAGATGGTGGTTTTTTGTTTGTTTCTGAATTAAATTATTACTGAATTATTAATAAAAAATAATTCTGACTTATAAAAGGTTTAGAATTTTGTATAAAAATGCTTTTTTATAAACCTCTTATAAATTAACTTTTTTTGAATAAGGCCTATAATCTAAAATTTACTTCCATTAATTTTTTTTTTTTTTTGAAGTCCTAGAAATTAGAAAACTGATTTCCTTCAGAAGCAGTATTTTCGCTGATTTGGTTTTAACTTGAAAAAAAGCACTTATGAAACAAACAAAAGATTAACCAATATATATTCATAAAATTAAAAATTACTTCAAAACGTATTTTTTTTATTTTATATAAAAATTTTTCTTAAGATTTAATTTAAAAATTTTCCTAAAACAAACAAAATTAATTTTTTGTTTGTCTTTTCTTGCCAATTATTTTAAAAATTTATTTACTTTGTTTAATTACAAAAAATGTCCTTTGTGTTTACTCAAAAATATTTTCTAATACTTGTGTTGCAAGCGATTTTAATTTGTTTTTTTTTATCTCTCCATCCGCCCATCGCTTTATCCTGGTTGTTTTGTTTATTTAAGAAGAGAAACAAATAAATACAGAATTTTTCGTCTACATTTGACAATTTAAATCAATTTATTTTCATTTACTATAAGTGTTTCAACAAATAAATAAACAAACAAACTAAATACTAAAAAAAATAAATAAATGATGAAATAGCAGCACATAAACGAAACCAGCTCAGCTCCTCTTCCTTTGGCTTTTAACAATGGCATCTCAAATTGAGTGGATTTTTATTTTTTTTTTTGATAAAATGAAGAACTTTATACAAATTTGTTTTCGGGTACCTTCTTTTAAATAACAAAAAAAGAAATCAAGTTTAAAAAAAGAAAATATATAAATAACAATGACAAAGAAATAAACGGAGAGAAGCGTAGCAGAAGATTGAAAATAAATTGTATGTCCTGTGTCAGGATGATGCTGGAAAACATCGACATAAATAAAAAAAATATATATGTATGTATGTATGTATATAGCAGAGAGGAAAATGAAGACGAGTATGATGAAAACCAATTTACGTGCAAAATAACTTGAGTGTCATGCAAATTTCTTTAACGAAGAAATAAATAAAAACGATTTTTTTTTGTTGGTCTTTGTGAATTTGGTTGGCCTCATTTTAACGTCTTGAAGGGAATAAAACTTAAATTAACACGACAGTTGTTTGGCAGATTTCATTTTATTTCTCTGAAATGACTAGATGACATTTAAGTACCTTGTCAAATATATTTATCCGGCTTCAATGTTTTTTTTATGTTAAAATGTAAAGCCAGAAAATAAAATGAGATTTTAATTTTGTTTTTCTTTGCAGCGCCCTCCAAATCCTTATTAGGATTTTAAAGTTTAAATTGTAATTTGTATTAAGTGATAAATAGCTTCGGTTGGTTAGCGAAATTTGTTTGATGCTTAAGTAGGGCAAATATTAATGTTAGCAGTTAATTGATTTGAAATTTTTATTTTTCATTGTTAGAGACATTGAAAGTAATAGCAAAAATTTTATATTTATTGCACTTTTCAATGAAAATTCACAATAAAATGATTGTTTTTTTTAAATATAAAGATTTTATTAGAAGTTATTGCATCTCCCCTTACCAGCGCAAATTTTTTGCTTCAAACGCACGCTAAATTAAATTTTTCTTAATAAAAAGTTAAAAACTTTTGCACTTTTTCTAGAAAAGAAGACGTTATAAGATCAATGCATTTACGAACTTCATTAAATGTGATGAAACTATTTCATTCCTTCAATGAAACAATTTCATATACATACATGTCAAGCAATTGTTTCATTAATTTAATGCAGCTACGTCCCAGCCATATGCACAATCTGCAAACTTTTACAAAAGAGCTTTTGTGCTTTCACACCGACGAGAGTACAACAGCCACCAACCAGTTCTCGGCGACAACAGTGCTTGCTCTTACTTGCAAAGAAACAAATACAAATTTAAGAGCTTTCAAAGCTATTTACCTCATATGCAAATATCAGAGTATTACATTTAAGGCCGGTTCATCGATGTCGACTTTTCGCACACTTACATTCAAAATAAAAACAAATTTTGAAAATTTTGGTTTGAATGTAAGCTTGCGAAAAATCGAACATTGTCGATATCGATAATCGGCCCGATTCATACATTCTAGGAAATCTTTCATATGCATGTATATACATATATGTGACCTTCTCCGAGAAAAGGGACCTAGTGTGTGATAATGAAGTTTTGAGTAAAACGCATTTAAAAAATAAAATTTTAATGTTTTTCTGATTTTTATCGATTTTGACACACACCCGGTTTTTGACACACTAGCTCCCTTTCTCGGCGAAGGTCACATATGTGTGTATGTACATATAACGGTTGAATTCAAAAGTTAATGCTTCGGCGTCCAGACAATTGTCTTCTCCAAATCCTCGTGGTGTATTGCTTTCGAAATCGATAGTCAGTCATGCATTTCTGAGATAGCTCAGGTTTTAGTTTATATTATTTGTTTTTTCTTGAGAAAATAATTCATCGGAAATATCCAGCCATCCTTTATTTAAGCTACTCCTAGATATGTAAACGTTAGACTGCTTAGCAGGAAAAAAGTCATCAATATCCTTATTGCCTAGTATGATTATTAAGGAGCGTGTAATAGTCTCAATCATCGGGAAAAAATGTGAAAAGTTTGTTCATGTGAAACTTTGCTTTTTTTTTCATATAAAATACCACATCTTCGGGAGAACAAACTAGTTGCCTTTTATTCCCGATAAGAGCCAATGTACATACTATAAAATTGTCATTTAGTTCATGTTAAAATTAATATAGGCTATATCCACACTTGATCTACAATTTCTATAATATAGTCTCCATGGAGTTTTTGAAATAATGCAGCCACTTCGGGCAAAATATTATACCATTATAAAACTTAAAATAAGTTTGTAATGTATTTTATTTAAAATTTTTCATAAAAAATTTTTCTTAAAATAGACTTCAAAAACATTTTGTGTTATACATATATATTTATATGTACTCGTATATTTATTTATTTATTTATTTATTAAACATACTATACAAAGTAAATTTGCATAGTATGGTGTTGCACGAATATGGGCGGAGTAACTAGACCATATGCCCAAGATGTTATTAACAGTATTTTCAAAAAAGTTCCGTGACTGACTGTACGACCTATGCCTTCACATAGGAAGTAGCAAAGTGGTTGTTAAATAAATTCCATAAAAAACCGCAAGATTATACGGTTATCCGTGGCAGATCAGTCAACCAGTGCGAGCGAGACGAAAAACTCTCGAAGGCCCAACAACAGAACTAAGCCTGACCGCACTTAAGAAATAATTACGATGACGCGAAATTATGTTCTTCGACCCAGAGGTGCTTAACGACTGATGTACTCGTATATTCATTCATTAGGAATGAATTTATACGAAAAATGTTAACTTTGGTTACATGCATTTCGTTCGCGCTTAGACAACTCATCAGCAGACTACAATAATAGAAAGTTTACTGATAAGTTGCCTAAGCAGAATCGAACTGCATTTAGACGAGCTTGATCAGGAACAAACATAAACCTCGATATTCATAAAGGATTGTTAAAATTAGTATTATTATTGTAATATACAAGTCTTGGTTTTTTTGTTTTTGTTTTTTTTTTTTTGTTACCTTTTTTAGGAGTGTGATATTAAATATTGGATGTTCATAAACGATTGTTAAACTTAGTTTTATTGTAGCATACGAGTATTATATAAGAAACCCGATTCAAAGATAGATTTTTTTTTTTTTTTTTTTTTTTTTTTTTTTTTTTTTTGAAAGAAGTACCACTCACTATTACCAGTGCCCATGTTCTGTAACTTTGGCGAGAACTTCTTGCGTCGAAAAGATGTGAAACAAAATATTCCATCGTTTCTCGAAAAGTGAGAAAAAAGTGTGTCTGTAAGTCATGTCGAAAACCATCAAAAGTGATTACGTTATTACGTTAGAAATGCCATAATATACAACTCAAAGCCGACTTGAAATCGCAGACTAGGTGAACGCTTATCAAAAATGTCTTTGACGGCGACCATAATTCACTAAGAGTAGAAAACTTTCAACGCCGGCAGCGAAAATCCAATCGTCGGCTATACCAAATAATGTATTGTGCGACTTTGATGATTGTTGTTTACAAAATTGTTGAAAAAATAAATAAAACATGTTGTTAAAATAATTTAACAGTGCGAGTATCACTTCAGAGCAAAATTCTTAAATTTTTTGCATTATCATTCATTGCATTTTGCATTTTGAACATGTTTTTTTTTCGTTAAAATTCTATCTCACCCCGTTTTTATTTGTGAGTATATTTGACAGTACAAAGCGGAAACTTTTCTCACGAAAATTTTACAGACACACTTTTTCTGTAGAATGTCGAATAATTTCCTTACGTGACAGCTTTTACTCGCCAACAAAAGTTACAGACACAGTTTAGTGAGAAAAACAGCTGTTTGTTTCAATTTATGGTATTTTTGTTTCATTTCACACAATTCCATCGAAAACTCTCGACGCCGGAGTTACAGAACATGGGCACAGGTGTTACCTTTTTTTTTTAGGAACGGATACGCAGAAAGAACAGCTGTTGAATGAGGAGGTAGCGGAAAGCATAATTATTTTTTACAACTCTGCTTTATGCACGTTCTTATTTATTTTTAAGGCAGTCTTGCAGCGACTCTGATTTCATTTCATACCACTGGGAATCAATATAAAATTTTAATTTTTTGTTCTGATATAAAAGCCTTGAGAACAAATTTTCCACCCAAAAATTTGAACCTTTTCGAAAACCAAGATCTAAATTTTATTGATTTTTTACGAAACTATTTTTTAATGTCTTTATTTGCTGGGATATATAATATTTAAATTTGAAAGTTTCCAATTTCTTGCTCTCTTTATACTAAATAATTTGTTTACATGCAAATTTATGGTTCTATTAACTTACCGGCATAGTTTGACTGCCGTGTAGATTTGTTATGGCTGATTGAGCCTCTTGCTGCGAACTAAATTTCACAAAAGCACAACCTAGAAAGAGACAAAAAAAAAAAACAAAAATATTTGTTAAGAAAAATATTTAATATATATATACTTAAGCTTGTATTCATAAAAAAACTAAAAGGGATTTGAAATCTATTTTAAAAGAATTTTATATAAAAAAATTTTAAATAAAATACATTTCAAACACATTTTAAATTTTATGAATATGGGGTTTAATATTTAAATATGTAACTATGTGTTTAAAAAAAAAAATAATAATGCTTTTATTTAGAAGTTACCAAGTGGAAAAACATGTTTTTATAATTGCACTTAAAATCAGTCAAGCTGAAAAATATTTGAAATATATTTTTAATGGAATATTAAAAATTTCAAGGAATTAAATAACAATTATTTGTTCAAGCATTTAATGTATGTATGTATTTATACAAATTTAAAACGAGGGTTGCCGCAAAATTGTCAGAATAGGCTAGCCAGATAAAAAGAAAAATGATTTGTAAGAAAACTTTTTTAGGGTAAAAAAAATCGTCTTTTCCTACTTTTTTAAATCGATTTTTATTTATCATACTCTTCCATCCTTCAAGTGGATTTCTGTTTAATAGTTTGGTCAACAAAAATGGCCTTAAAGACAGTTTTATAATGAGCAGAAACTTTGAGCAAGCGAATCTGTACAGAAACTGAAAAATGAGATGTCACAGCACACTTTTCTTATAATAAACGCGACTACATCAAAGTGGACTGTGTCTCAGCAGCATTTGTTTTTTAGCAGCATTTTTTTTTATTCTTATAGGATAAATCTACTGTATCGCAGCACACTTTTCTTATAGAAAAAATGATGACTGTGTCACAACTCAATTTCTTATAGAATACATCGACTGTTTCACAGCAAAGTTTTCTTATAGAAAACCCAGACCGTATCAAGGCACACTTTTCTTATAGATAAAGTCGACTGTGTCACAGCATCGCACTTTTCTTATAGACAAGGTCGACTGTGTCCCAGCACACTTTTCTTATAGAAAACGTCGCCTGTGTAACGCACAGTTTCTGATAGAAAAAATCTACTGTATCACAGTCCAATTTTATTATAGAGAACGTCGACGTTGTCACCGCACAGTTTTCTTACAAAAAAAGCATACCTTTCTTACAGAAAAATCAAACTTTTCTTACAGAAAAATCAAACTTTTCTTACAGAAAAATCAAACTTTTCTTACAGAAAAATCAAACTTTTCTTACAGAAAAATCAAACTTTTCTTACAGAAAAATCAAACTTTTCTTACAGAAAAATCAAACTTTTCTTACAGAAAAATCAAACTTTTCTTACAGAAAAATCAAACTTTTCTTACAGAAAAATCAAACTTTTCTTACAGAAAAATCAAACTTTTCTTACAGAAAAATTAAACTTTTCTTACAGAAAAATCAAACTTTTCTTACAGAAAAATCAAACTTTTCTTACAGAAAAATCAAACTTTTCTTACAGAAAAATCAAACTTTTCTTCAAGAAAAATCAAACTTTTCTTACAGAAAAATCAAACTTTTCCTACAGAAATAGAACACTTTTCTTACAGAAAAATAACACTTTTCTTACAGAAAAAGAATACTTTTCTTACAGAATAATAATACTTTTCTTACAGAATAATAACACTTTTCTTACAGAAAAAGCGCACTTTTTTTATAAAAAAGCACAATTTTTTTATAGAATAAGCACACTTTTTTTATACAAAAAGCCGACTGTGTCACAGCACACTTTTCTTATAGCAAAATTCGACAGTGTGGCACAATAACGTAAGACAACATAACACAATAAAGTTCTTTTTTTTTGTTGTATTTTTTGGGCAGTTATTTCCTTAGATAACTGAAATACAAGGGACATTGTTCTGGCATACTTATGTAGTTTCTCTTATTTAAATTATATTATTAACACTGTTCTATCCTCGTAAATAAATATATAGAAACTTGGAGAAAGTGTGTGTATTTAATAATGACATTTCACTGTTTTTAGTGGCTGACTGGCAATTGTATAAATCATTTTTGTTTTACTTTTAATTTTTTTTCAATTTTATTTGAAGTTTTTCTTTTTTGAAAATTGTTGCTGCTGCCTGTTCTCAATTTGTATTATAAACAATCTCATCTCACCGAACACAACAAACTGTTGCCAAAAAACGCTTTTGTAGTCGTCGGTTGTATATTAAAATTATACAACTGTTTTAAGTACTTTAGCACTTGAATAAGTTCCATTTTTTTAAATTTTCCATTTCATGATACATTGTTTATTTTAGAATGATTATTTTCAGTGCTGAATATTTCTGCTGTTGCTGTTGTTCTCTCTTAGTTCTGTAACATTTTGAAGTGTTTTTGTTATACAAACAGCTTAAATGAATAACGAATAATGTTCTTGTTATAAAACAGCTTACAAAAAAAAAAAAAAAAAAACAACAATCGTAAAAGTTTTAGTGGTAAAGTAAAGGTATAGATGGATCAGATGAAGCAAATATTTAGTGAAATTAGCGTAGCACAATGTCCTTTATAAAATATAGAAGGCAAACAAGTTGTTCATATAAAATTTAAAAAAAGTGTCATGTGAACAAACTATTTGCCATTTTTACCCCCTTAATAAGAGGGAAGTCAGTACTCTATTTTTGAAGTTCAAAACTTTCTGGTCCATTTTTCTTATAAAATTGGGTATAAAGTCCATTTTGTGTGAAAGAATAAATTTTCAATATATACCAGAGGTGTTTACTTGATAATAGGGGTCCGTTTCCTTGTTACCAGAGTTCTGTTAAAGTCGAAGGTGTGTGTCTAATGCCCTGATTCTCTTCGACGATTGTATCATCTTGTCCAATTATTATTTATGTGTAGTTTCCAAAATGCAGGCAATCGACTTGTCTAGAAAATTTTGTATAGGAACCACTCAAAAATTTTAATCTTTTTCATATATTTTTTCTACTTGCTTGCTTGCATTGTACACCGAAAGAATTTTTGCCTTAAATTCTATGAATTTCGACATTAATCTAATGAAAAATTCATTAAAATTCAACCAACGTCACGCTTCGTTGTATTAATGAAACCAGTTTCGTCAAAATTATTTTATTGAAAACTTCATCAAATTTATTTAACAGTGTAATTAATGCAGTGCTATAACTTCATCGAAACAATAAAATAATTTCATGAAAAGAATGAAATAACTTAAATATAAAGGGGTTTCTTAATAATTAGAAAATATTGTTTGCATAAATCCAATAAAATATTCTTACGAAACCAGGGCGGTTACTCTCTATTGCGATGCGAAAGCTAAATGCGTTGATATGCAAATTTGGTACTCTCTATTACTTTCGCAAAACCTTTCGCAAAATCGCTTGAAAAAGTGGCAACACGGACATTGCAAAAGAAAATATGGCAAAGGTTGGCAGTACTGAAATGTCAAAATATGTATAAAAAAACGACGGTTAAAATCAAAATTTAAGAGAAACTGAAGTGTAACAGCTTTTAATTGAAAATAAACTGATGGATTCTTTAGCGTTATGGTTTTATGAAGAAAACGTTCATGTATAACGAGTTGCAAAACGAGTCTTAAAGGTTCAATTAGACGTGATATAACCATAGCCATAGAAAACAACCTTAACGCCATAACTCTCACCATAGAAACCAATTGAATTTTGGTTTGGTTATGGCTATGGCATTATGGGTATGTAATTTAATTTAAGCTTAAGAGATAATTCCGGTATACTTTCCTTAAATGACCGCAGGTAAGAAAAAATCTGTAGCGGTATGTTATTAAATACATATTGCTTTATTTTAACTTTGTACAAAATTTGCGTTTCTGTATGTTCTAAACGCTGTTCAACACCAGCTAAAAGTTTATAAAACTAGCCGCTGCCTTAAAATTACTTGGCCAAGGTGGATACCAACATCAAATTGGCCAGGACCATACCTTAGGAATATAGCAGCAGTCAATGTCCCGTCGCTTAAAATAGCTCTACGTAGCGATTGAGAAAATACAAAACTGAGAGGGACCATCACCTGTGCTGGAAATGCTTAATTTATTTTTACGCATTTTCACTTGGTGTGATTTTTTAAATCAAATATGAATACATACATACTAGAGATCGACCGAAGGCGTTTTTTTTGGCCGAAGCCGAAGCCGAACTTCGGCTAAAATCCTAAACTTCGGCCAAAACCGAAGCCGAAGCCGAATGTTTTAAATTTTAAAACTGATACTTGTTTTATATGAATTAAGAAAAAAGTTTGCTTTTTTGAGATCACTGAAATAGCTGTAATATCTATTGGATACATAACAAGAAAAATAAAACCATTTTGCAATTTCTAGATTGCTTTTTCATATGATCACTCACAAGAACGTCCAAGTAAAAGAAAATAGAAAGCAACAGGGTTGTATTTCAAAGCAACCCTTTCAAAATGTTAAACACAATAGAAACTGTCGGCGAGCAACGACCAAAAATAATGTTATTTTTCAAGCTTGGAATGAAAAATATTCGGCTTCGGCTAATCGGCCGATTTTTGCCGAAGGCCGAATGTTGGCCGATTACCAATTTTTGGCCGAAGGCCGAAGCCGAAGCCGATTAATCGGTCGAACTCTAATACATACAAACATACATGTGTAATATTATAAGTACTATTAGTGTCACATTTCATTATAAACAACCAGCTATATCCCTTACAGGAGCTCCATTAGAATTTAGATCGTCTGTCAATTTTGTCCACAAATTATTTGCGGCTTATTTGCTCACATGCAATCCACTAAAATTTCAAACTGCCGGCTTTTTCCCTAAAAACTACGATTTATATATAAATATTTTGGTTTTATAAAAGGTTTATTAATCAAATTTCCCTAGAAAATTTTTTTAATAAACCTCTTATAAAACAAAAATATTTTTTATGAATAAGACAGTCAATATATAAATTTTTTTTTCAACAAACTTACATGTTTTTCTCACTTTGCGTTTGGTATTTAGCTAACGCAAGATATTTGCGCTTATCGATCGATTTTGACAGGCGCTTTCGCATTCTAGAGTACGGTGATACCAGACTTGCGAAACGGAAAATAAAAGATGCGAAAGGTAAACGCATTAGAGAGTACCAATCGTTCGATTTCGTACAATTTTTCTTTCGCATCGTAATAGAGAGTAACCCCCCAGAATACCAACGAAGCAATTCTAATGAAATTCTTTCACACTATTCATGAAATTTTCATTGGATTTGTGAAATGATCATTAGATTTGTGAAAAAAAAAATTATGAAATTGTTTCATTGCACTTATGAAGCAAAATTCTTTCGGTGTAGAAACTACACGTTATTGTATTGTGGTTCGTGTATTTGCTTTATGATTTTGTTCCAAACATTATATCCAACACATATTTTTTCATATATTTTCATCAGCACCAAGTCTAGCATATTTTGATTAAAATCTTTATGAAAATCTATACCGTTTACACCAACTTTTTTTGACATTTATCAAAATTTTTTTTTTATCCAAAACAAAACCCATCAACGGAATTGTTTCCAAAACAACAACCAAACAACTGCAATATGTAGTAAATTCACACACTTTTTTAAGCAGACCGTATCTAATTCACTCACCTTTTGTTGTACAGAGTAGTAAAGAATAAATAAAAACATTAGATTTTTATTAGATTTCCTACAAATCTACTGAAAAATTAAATTTGGTTTTGTATGGGAAATATGGAAAAAAAGCAGCTTGATTTAGCTTGAAATCCCGAAAGTACTAGATTTCGAGACAGTGTAAATGCACTATAATCAATATTTTTATTTTCCGTTATCAAAGACAGCAACCATTTTTGGAGAAAATAATTTATATGGCATTTAAATTATTTCGAAATCTTGTACTTTCGAGATTTCAAGCTAAATCTAGCTGGGTTTTCACTAGATTTTCCATACAAAACTAAATCTAGCTTGTGAGTAGATTTGTAGGCAATCTGCTTAAAATCTAATATTTTTAATTTATTTTTACCACCCTGTACAACATATTTATAGAAAAGATGGTTGAATTAGCTACGGTATGCTTAAAAAAGTGTGTGAATTGGCTACATTGCAGTTATTTGGTTGTAGTTTTGGAAATTTTCCAGTTAATGGGTTTTTATGGGCAAAAAAAAAATCTTGATAAATGTTCAAAAAACATGGTGTAAACGATAGAGATTGTCCTAAAGATTTTAATTAAAATCTGCTAGATTTTACGCAGATGTAAATGCCCTATTAGAGAATTCAAAAACAAGAACTCAAAAGTATTTTCAAACAAAAACATCCTAAATCTTCTTACTGAATTAGGGCATAAGTTAATCAATTTTAAAATTTATTATGTTCACATAATTATAAAATAATTTAGCATAAAGCATTTTCATTCAGCAATGCCATTTAAAATTTTAATATAAAATTTAAATTAGACAATGTAAATTCATAAGCCAGCCAATAAATATAAAAAACTATCCTTTTTCTTTGAAAAAAATAAAAAGATTCTCATAAACAATCTCCCACATGCCATAATGTTAATACTAATTTAGTTAAAAAAAAAAAAACAAAATATAAACTATAAAACATAAAAACTTCTTTTATTTATTTTTAAACCAACCATAAATTTACATTTGTTTTCATGTTTTATGGAAACTTTTTTTGTACTTTTTTTTTTTTTGCTCATAATATTCTTTTTACAGCTTGCCATTTTCTGTTAAAAGCCTACAATTTAAATCAAGAATTATAGTCCTTAAGGGGGAAATAAGAAAAACATACGAAGAAAAACTTTTGCTATAGTTAAGCTAGTTTATGAGTTAAAAAGAATAAAATAAAAACAGCAAAAGTTTATTAAAAAAATGTATAAATACATATGTATATTTTTTATTTGCAAAATATTGCATAAATTTTAAAATTTCTTGTTAAGATGTCAAATAAAAGGATAAGGTAAGGAGATACATAAATGTTAAACAAAGCTAAACTCGAAAGCCATAAAAGTATAAGAAAAAAGAATATAGATTCTTATTTCAACTAATAATTGTAAAAGGATATTTATGTAAAAACTACATCCCAGTGTTAATAGAAAATATAAAATATATAGTTGTTTATTTGAGATAATAAAAACTTTAAAATCTGTGTCTAATCTAATTTTTTTCGTATGCAATCCTAATTCTTAAACGTCTTCAAAAAAGGCGGAGATTATCAATTCTTGTGTATTTTTTTTATTGAAATGTTTTCTTTCATTAAATTTTGTAAAGTAATCGATTAGATTTTATCTACAGTTCTAAAAAACTTGATTTGTCATGCGAAAATGGACTTTATGGAAACACCCATACCCATCACTGGATGAAATTTTATCCCATGTGTAGTTTGACGTAATTTCAGCCTACTTTTAAAATATTTCCTTATATCTAGTCATAAGTGCAAAATTAATGACCTTTTGGCAACGTTTCGTTCTTCATTTGACAACATACGCATTGTTACGTTTTTACTACCTTTTCTAAACGTTATTTTTGTAGGCTCGAATGTTTTCAATTAAATAAAAAGTCACCATTAAATAATTCTTATCAAACTGGAACACTTTATTTACTTAGCACTGATACAAATACACAATGTTAAATTAATCACTGCTAGAATACCACAATGTTCTTTGTTCTTAACAAAAGACTGTCCGCTTAGCTAAAACATCTCTCTTTTTATACTTAAGATAAAGCTACCAAAAGAAAGTTTAGTCTTAGCTAAAGCAGCGTGGCCGTTTGACCGACTGCCTTGTCACTTGTTGTTCCCCCTTTTTTTATAATAATACATTAAGAATAAGGAGTTTAGTGTAGTTATCTCGTATTTTTAATGTTGCCCCATTTTTTTTTTTTTTTTTTTTTTTTTTTTTTTTTTTTGATAAATCCCCTTTTTGGTGCCACTTTTTGAAAAATGTACCGACTTCAGCAGATACTAATCCTAATGTAACAGCAGAGCGCCCTCCTTCGTTGTGTAGCAGAATCATCGGCGAAGTAAAATAATCAGTAAAATGGCTACAAAACACAGCTTCAAAAAAATTAATACGCCTCATTTGATATCATACGGCGCTGCAACACAGCGAACGAAAGCATTTTCTTTCGTTTCGAATTACAGAGTAGAACCCCAGAGATGTAAAATAATGAAGCTTTCCTCTATCTCTTCCTTCACCACCTGTCTCCTCTATCATTATCCCTTTCCTAAAGAAGGTAACACCTAGTAATAGTAGTAGGATTTAATTGCCTGAGTGTAAAAAAAAATTTTTTTTAAGAAATTTGCTAAAATTTTTAAGCAGTTTGTGCTTCAAACATTTAATATCTAATTGACCAGGATTAAGCTGAAAAGCAAAGCTTCGGAAGTATGTAACACTATTATGAAATAGTCTGTTTTTGTTTTACAATTTTATAAAAAAAAAGTTTAGCGTTCAATTCCCAATCATATTTCGTCCCTTGGATGGTAATTTTCACAATTTTAACTTTATTTTCTATTTCGATTTTATTTTGTTTTTTTTTCTTCTGGCATTTTTTAAACATGAAATATAAAAGGCAAATGGTTGGGAATAAATGTGGAAATAAAAAGGAGACTTTGTCCTTTATTTTGCTATAACTGTATCTCATCATAAAAATGTCATCGCTCACCCTGAGTTAAAGCATCGCTCTTTTTATAACTACTTAGCATAATGCTTCCAAAAAATATTACTAATATTCAGAAAGCCTCAGCACATTTAACAGCCTCTCAATACTAGCCTTCGAACACGTCGGTGTTGTTGCTCTGTGTATATGTATGTTGATAATAAAGCATTATTGTTAAAGCATTAAGGCTGTTGTCGTTTGTGTCTGGCATCTGCATTGACTTATGTGCTTGTGGTGTTGTATATTTCTCAATAAGCAGAAGTTATAACATAATAGTTTTTATATTTAAAAATTTTTATTTCGTCTTGTATGTTTGTACAGAGCTTTATCCTCTTTGTTCTTGCTGACAACATTTTGTTATAGATTTGCTAAGAAAAAATTTCCAAAATTTTAAATATTTTTAAGTGTCAATTTTCTAATAAAGAAAAATATACACTAGCCTACAAACATACCAGACGATATTGAAGTAAAACACAACTTTGTTAAACATTCTGCTTATTAAGAAATATACAACCACACAAACACATGAGTCAAAGCAGAAGGAAGACACACAACAACAACTATAATGTTACTTTGTCTGCTTATTAAGAAATATACAATTATACAAACACAAGCCAAAGTGGATGCAATACGCAAACAACAACAACTCAAATGCTTCTACAAACATGCTGTTGTCAACGTACATACACACAAACCAACAGAACTAATTTCTACACGAACAAATTATTTTTTGCTGTGGGCCCACGTGAAGTCAATGGTTTATGCTGATAGATCATCAAACGTTTATGACGTGTAGGCTTACATTGTTTGTATTTTTAGTGACATACGGCCAACAATAATCCCAATTGGATGACCGGAATGCGCTACGGTTTGTCACGAACAAATGCTAATCTTTCGAAAAAAAATTTTGTTTATTAAAATTTTTGTGTGCTATTTTTTATAATTTCAAGTTCTATAGAACTTAAAAAATTACATATGTACATTAGGGGTATAACCAACATTTCTTGTCAGTACACCGATAGGGACCGAATTAATGCACCGAAGTGCAATTTTCAATACATTTGCATTGATTTTCATTTAATTGCTTCCGAGATTCATAATTTTAGCTCAAAAACAAAATTTTTTAATAAAAAATAATGCCCTAATTCAGTAAGAAGAATTAGGACGTTTTTGTTTGAAAATGCTTCTGAGTTCTTGTCTTTGAAGTCTCTAAATTATTTTCTTCAAAAATGGTTGTTGTCTTCGATAATGAAAAATATAAATATTATTGCCATGTTTTTAAAACTTAAAAATTCAATTAAATTATTATACAATAGTTTGAAAAATATATGAAAAAATATGTGTTGGATATAATGCTTAGAACAAAATCATAAAGCAAATACACGAACCTTCTAGCATAGACAATAAGTAATAATCGTTTTAAAGAATCAAAACTGCTTCTTTTTTTCGTCCATAGACAAGACGATACATTCGTCGAACAGAATTAGGGCATAAATGTTTCTTTTAATTTTGTAAAGCACTAAAAAACATAATAAAGTTATAAATAATAAAATTTAATGCCGTATGGACGAAAATAAGCCGCAATTCTAATTCTTTGCAACAATTATTATATATTGTCTATGCTAGAAGGTTCGTGTATTTGCTTTAATCAATTACAATTTTACAATTTCTACGGTTGGCTTTGTCAATCTTGCTGATGTTTGTGTGAAAATATTAAAAAAAAAATATTCAAATTCTAATGCCCTAATTCAGTAAGAAGATTTATGACGTTTTTGTTTGAAAATACTTTTGAAGTCTTGTAAATATTTGAATTATCTAAATTATTTTCTTCAAAAATGGTTTTTGTCTTTGATAATGAAAAATAAAAATATTATAAATAAATAAAATATTATTAAAATATTATAAAATAGTTTGAAAAATATATGAAAAAATATGTGTTGGATATAATGTTTGGAACAAAATCATAAAGCAAATACATGAACCTTCTAGCATAGACAATAAATAATAATTGCTTTAAAGAATCACAACTGCTGCTTTTTTTCGTCCATAGACAAGACGATACAATGTTCGAACAGAATTAGGGCATAAATTGCAATTTTCCTTATAACAATTGATGTCGTCGTTCATATTTCTAGACATTTCACATACATATATATATTTGCATTAGACTTAAATGGGAAATTATCTTTTTTATATTTCAGCTTTGTGGAAACATTTTCATATTAACGACGCAAATCGAAGCATTAACAACACAACTTCGAAGCCATGCGACGCAAACTGAAACAAAAACTACGCTACACGGAAATAAAAAAAAACACAGCTTCGAAACGACGCAAACCGAAGTGACGCCAACCGGGGTATTGATGCACTCTTTTCATTGAACGAGCCATAATATAAAATTAATGAGAATCAGACGCCACAGTAAGTAAAAATTTTCGCTCCTGCTTAAAATATAAATAGTAAATAATTGTACATACTTAAAAAGTTGTTTATTAAGGAAAAAAAATTATTAAAATAATTTAAGGCCAGCTGTTGATTTTTGTCGCTAAAATTAACAGCACATAAATTATTTTCGCTTAAATAACGACACAGCTGACATTAACCTACAGCGAAAATCGTAGAAATGTTACTGAATAGCAAATTCGATAAATTTTCGTTATAATTATTTTAACGATGCGATTGTCGTTAAAAAAAAGTTAGTGAATCGCACTACAGGGCTCAAATCGACACATCCGTGATTGTATCGACAATCGTACGAAAACAAATTAAGTGATCGTCTCTTGTATAAGCTGAATGGGATTTCAGTACGTTCACGTATGCCATAATCCGAAAATGGTGTTTTTACGTGACGATTTTGTAAATACAAATGATTTTTTCGTTTTGATATTTGTAGGGAAAAATAATTTTTTGAAATGAATTTTCGTTATTTTTCGTACAAATTTCATTTCGAGGGTGGCGTTGGCTGAAGTAGTTAGCACGTTGACTACAAAACCGAAGGTCCTGGGTTCAATCCCTGTATCCAACAGTCATTAAATAACATCACCACGCATTTTTCTAATGTGCATTAGTGTCCCTTTGTATAGGTTGTTGTAGGAAAGTTCAAGCGATGAAGGCGTAGTCAGTGGTCACTGAACTGTACCGACTTCAGCAGATACTAATCCTAATGTAACAGCAGAGCGCCCTCCTTCGTTGTGTAGCAGAATCATCGGCGAAGTAAAATAATCAGTAAAATGGCTACAAAACACAGCTTCAAAAAAATTAATACGCCTCATTTGATATCATACGGCGCTGCAACACAGCGAACGAAAGCATTTTCTTTCGTTTCGAATTACAGAGTAGAACCCCAGAGATGTAAAAGAATGAAGCTTTCCTCTATCTCTTCCTTCACCACCTGTCTCCTCTATCATTATCCCTTTCCTAAAGAAGGTAACACCTAGTAATAGTAGTAGGATTTAATTGCCTGAGTGTAAAAAAAAATTTTTTTTAAGAAATTTGCTAAAATTTTTAAGCAGTTTGTGCTTCAAACATTTAATATCTAATTGACCAGGATTAAGCTGAAAAGCAAAGCTTCGGAAGTATGTAACACTATTATGAAATAGTCTGTTTTTGTTTTACAATTTTATAAAAAAAAAGTTTAGCGTTCAATTCCCAATCATATTTCGTCCCTTGGATGGTAATTTTCACAATTTTAACTTTATTTTCTATTTCGATTTTATTTTGTTTTTTTTTCTTCTGGCATTTTTTAAACATGAAATATAAAAGGCAAATGGTTGGGAATAAATGTGGAAATAAAAAGGAGACTTTGTCCTTTATTTTGCTATAACTGTATCTCATCATAAAAATGTCATCAACATCATATTATTGTTGTTTTTAACCTTTTCTCTGTCTCTCTCTCTCTCTCTGACGTTTTTCTTTGCCAATGGGTACTTTCATGTACATTAAGTGTGTGTTTGTTTGTGTGTGTGTGTGTTCGCATTTACATGTATATTGGCTTTTTTTAACATTCTGTTAACATGTATATGATGTTTTCAGGTTCATTTATATATACATATATATATTTTTTTTTTGTTGCTTTCACAACACAGTAAATACAAATATGGCCTCAAACGTTTTAACCAAAATCTCGGTATGTTAAATTTTACAAAAAAAAAAGAAGTAGAGAAAAAATAAAAGCAGCGAAATTGTTCAAAATGAACATGATGTCCATTCAGCTAAAAAAAAAGCAGAAACCCTTCTACATAAGCCTTAAACATTGTGCAGACTTGCTTGCGTGTGTATAAAGACAACACGGTAAAAGCGTAAAAAATGATAATAAAAGGAAAAAAAAAATTTTAAAAGAAATAAAAACCGGCAAAATTAGTATGGAAATGTAATTTCCAACGTTGTTCCGCGTTAAACAAGCGCCAACAACAGTTCGACAAAAATTTATTTTGAATATTTTTTTAGTTGTTGTTACGCCGTTGCTCTATTGCAGCCTTTAGGGTTACATTGACAATACCGGATCAACAGCACAACCAGCACCACCACCTCCATTAGGACACTGCCAACGCTATTACTTTACTAGCTCTAACTCTTGTTTGCACTTAATGTTTGTGCAAATGATAAAAAAAATGCCCCGTTAAAGTTGAAATACAAAAAAAAAAAAAAATGTTGCCAGCTTTGAGGCGTTTTGTTGTTTAATTTTTTTCTATTGTTTCTTTTTTTTCATAAATTGTTATTGCAGCAGGGGTCAGCATCACAAAAATAGCGTATATGCCAGCAGAGTGCATTTTTCTTCTTTTTTTTAGTTAAGTTGGAACGTTTTGTAAATTGCAAGTAAATTGTTTATGAAATTGCAAGAGTTTTTGTTTAGGTTTTTTAGTCACATGAGTTTAAAAAAGAAAACTGCGAATGTTTATTGCATAAGGCAAGGTTGCCTTGGCTGCACACTAAAAGTTTCTCTTCAGAGTTACTATATTTTTTATATTCCTTTATAGTGTTCCTTTTCACCCTATTATTTTCGTTACAATGTCCGTCTGTACGCTGGCATATCGCAGGCTGTTTCGAGAAGCTTAAGAGCTACCGAATCTGACATTTTCACAGAATATATATAAAACTTTGGCCGCTACAACAAAAAATACATATATATGTATGCCAGTAAAAAATTAGTGGGGATTCTGAAGCAAGTGACGAAACATATGGAAATCCTAATCCATATACAGAAAATTATATACCGACGCTTGAAATTTTCCAAGCTAGTGTATTTTAATGCAGACTACACCAATTAATATTGAAATCTTAAAAAAAAATCAAAATTAAAGGTTATTCTATTAGTTAATGTTATTTTGACAACTTGCTGTATCTTGAAAACCGTAAGAGACAAACTCTTGAAATTTCCAAAAACGCTAACCAAAAAAATCCGAAACGAAAAATCGCTAAAATAAACAAAAACGCTTAAATGAAAAAAAACCAAAAGTAAAATGTCGCCAAAAAAACTAGAAAAATCGTGAGAAATAAAAAATCGCTAAAACTAAGAAACGCAACCGAAAAAAAAATCGCAAAAACGAAGAAAAAGCGTAAAAACTAAAAAATCGCTAAAACTTAAAATATCGTCAAAAACCGAAAAAAGTTAGCAAAACGAAAAAAAAAAATAAAAAAATTGCTAAAACTAAAAAACAACAGAAAAAATCGCTAAAAAGAAAATAAGCGCCAAAACTAAAAAAATTGCTAAAAATTTTAAAAATCGTCAGGAACCGAAAAAAGCCACAAAACGAAAAAAAAAGAAAATAATTGTTAAAACTAAAAAACATCAAAACTAAAAAAAATAGCTAAAAACTTAAAAAATCGTCAGAAACCCAAAAAAGTCTGAAAACGAAAAAAAAAAATTAAATAATTGCTAAAACTAAAAAACAACAGAAAAAAATCGCAGGAAAAAAGAAAAAGCGCCAAAACTAAAAAAATTCGCTAACAACTTAAAAAATCGTCAAAAGCCAAAAAAAGTCTGCAAAACGAAAAAAAAACGAAAACACAATTTTTTTTTAATTTCTACATCAAGTAAGACATTTGAATATATGTATAGGCTAAAGTTTATATAGTTTGTATATATCGTTACCGTTATATACATATAAAGGCCCCATATTTTTTGCAAATTTTGATACGAGTACATTAGACGTTCTTCTATCGTTCTTCTATAAAATCTCGGTTTCAAAAAAATAACGAGTTTGGGCCTTTCTATATTAAGGTAACGATATGTGTATGTAGTGTTCGAACGGAACTCTTCGTGTGTGAGTCAAAGTCGCACTTTATTGAATTTAATATAAAAATTTTGTTTATTTTTATGTTTAAGTAATTGTCTATATGCATTTCGTTCCCGCTTTTGGAACTAATCAGTAGACTTCAATCCAAAAAATTTTTGATTTTAGGTAACAAACTTCATATGTTTATAGTAAGACTCTTAATACTATATTGAGAATCACAATATACAAGCATAAAAATTTTGAAAGCATCAAACAAAAATCTTTACAAAACAAGCATTTTTCATTTCGATTGTGCATCTATTTTTTTTTTTGTTGGAAGTCTACTGATGAGTTCCAATAGCGGGAAGGAAATGCATATAGGCAATTGCTTAACCACTTTTTACATTTTTATAAAGATTCGTAAATTGAATTTGTAAATTTTATATAAATTTTTCTAACGAACCAGCTCAAAACTAGGCGTAGTCCCAGAAAAATGAAAGCTTGCAGAGAGCATTGCTTACAAAATTAAAAGAATAAAATCGGCCACGCCCACCGCACTCCGCCCATACCTTAAAAATCGATTTTCCTTTGCAAGCAGACATCTGCTTGAATCGGCCTATTATGCCGATTTTCATAAAAAAAGGCCACACCCATCCGGTTTTGAAAACTAGCTAAACTATCTGCTCTAGGGTAGTTTTTCTGCATTAAATATAATTTATTTTTGCCACATTGATTTCACTTTAAATTAATTAAACAAAAAGAAAGCCAATAGTTAGTTTTTCTGCAAATTTTATTCAATGATAAATTATTTCGTTTCCCAGAATATGGTTTTAATATTCAAAGTAATTCGTATGATATTGAATTCTATTCTTAAAGATATAAACCACAATTTCCATGTACATTTTTTTTGTTGTTGCTTAGAACATGTACATATAAAGTTGTCGAAATAAGAAAAGTTATTCCTGTGATATTTATCCATTAACATTTGCTCTTCTGGTGTAAAAATTATTGCTGTAGTTGTTGTTGTTGTTGTAAATAAATCCTTGTGCAAAAACATCAATTAAGAAATGTCCTTCCTAAATATAATAAACAAATTCAAAAAAAAGAAGAAAAAAAATTAAAGACAAATATAAATATACATATAAAGGGAAATGTTTTTCTTTATGCTGCTCTAAATAAATAACATACACACACATACACACACTCACACGTACATATACATATACATATACACACTTGTACACAACGAGTGGTCTGGAAAACAAATAAAATATCAAAACCAATATGTTTACACATACATACCTTGACTCTTCCCGTTTTAATGTTGACTTTTAGTTTATGGCTTCATTAGTCTACCCGAAAAATAAATAAACTAGCAAAAAAGAAAACTGATGCCAACAAACAGCAACAACAGCAACATCTCCAGTTTGAGATAGAGAGTTAGATAAATTTCTACTCAAAGCAAATAATAAAATATTGTACATACAATAAGACTTGCTGTTGAATCTATTGCTGCTGCTGCTCCTGCTGCTGTCTAAATTGCAAGTTTTGGCTTTTGGTGTTTTATTTGTTAAAGTTTGTATTTAGTTTGTTGCCAACTGTAAGTGGTAAAATTTATATGTATTTTAAGTTGTTGTTTGTTAAGTAAAATGTTATGTTGACAAGCCTCTTTAACAAATGACACCCAACAATGAAATTTATAAAATAAATACTTTTATACTTGCTACTGTTGCAACAATCTAACAATCTTCCAATAATTGTGTGTGTGTGTGTGTGTGTGTGTGTGTGTGTGTGTGTGTGTGTATGGGCAAGTGTATGTGTAAATCATGCAGCAAATGTTATTTGGTTAGAAAATCAAGTAGTTAAAAAGACAATTTATTGTAGACAAAAAAAAATGCAATGCCAAGAAAATTGTTTATAGACTAGTAACAGTAGATAGACTATTGAAATCGAGAAATAGACCAGTCCATTGGCCTTCACAAATATTTTTCTAGAAAATTTTGATTCATGCCATTTTCTTTTCTAGTAAAATGCAACAATTTTTAAAATTTTTATTAGGAAAGATTACATTTTGCGTTCGTTTAAATATAAATAATTTCTAATAATATATTTCAAAAACCATTTTATTTATGTATATTTATTGAGCTTGATATCTTGCTTTTTTAAGACCAAATAAATACTAGTATACTTGGGTATTTCTGTATAAATTTTTTTTTTTTTTTTTATAAAGAGAAGTAACACTCAGGCAATTAATGCCTACTGCTAATACTAGGTGTTACCTTCTTTTAGGAAAGGGATAGTGAGAAAGAAGACAGGTGGTGAAAGAAGAGATAGAGGAAAGCTTCATTCTTTTACAACTCTGATTTTTGCACGTTGTTAATAATGCAGTGTTGCAGCGCCTCTCTGATGTTAAATGGGGCGTATTAATTTTTTGAAGCTGTGTCTTGTAGCCATTTTATTGATTATTTTACTTCGCCGATGATTTTGCTACACAACGAAGGAGGGCGCTCTGATCTTACATTAGGATTAGTATCTACTGAAGTCGGTATAGTTCAGTGACCAGTGACTACGCCTTCATCGCTTGAACTTTCCTACAACAACCTATACAAAGGGACACTAATGCACATCAGAAAAATGCGTTGTGTTTGTTATTTAATGACTGTCCGATACAGGGATTGAATCCAGGACCATCGGTTTTGTAGTCAACGTGCTAACTACTTCAGCCAACGCCACCCTCAAATTATATAAAAATATAAAAATTTTAATTAAAAATAAAGGAAGGAAGAGATAGAGGAAAGCTTTCATTCTTTTACAACTCTGCTCCTTGCACGATTTTGGATAATACAGTGTTGCAGCGCCGTCTGGGGTCAAATGAGGCGTATTAATTTTTGAAGCTGTGTTTAGTAGCCATTTTATTGGTTAATTTTATTTCGTCGATGATTCTGCTACACAACGAAGGAGGGCGCTCTGATGTTACATTAGGATTAGTATTAGGGATGTAACGAATACCAGTTTAGCGAATGCGAATGCGAAAACGAATAATACATTCTCATTTTTGCGAAAGCGAATGCGAATGCGAAAGCGAATGCAAATATTACAATACGTTAAAAAAATCACATGAAAATAAATTTATCTAAGAACATGAAGTTGTGTTGTATACATAGATCTACTTGAGTCTTAAATTCAGCAAATATTTATTAATTTATTAGAAATAAAAATTGTTAAACTGAAAGATATATGAAATCATATTTTAAATAAATATAGATAATAATTAAAAATAAATTTACAAAATATTAGGCAATCAACCCATTCGTACTTTGGCCCTAAGACCTTGTACTAAGTTCAACATTTCCTGTAAAATGCTACCAAAATACATATTAAGAAAAATTGGAATGAATTCTTCATGAAATTTTTTTCCAGAAGTAGTACTCTGTTCATCTTGGGAAAAACTTATGAAATATATTTTCAACATTTTAAGTTTACATGCGAAATAATATGAGTGGCACTTTTTTCGCAAAAAATTTACAACAAAGAAGGAATAGTTAATATTTTTGCATTTAAAATTTTTTGAACGAAGTAATGATGTGCTTACCATTTTTCAAAAGTTTTAACGCACTAGTCCTAAGTAGAAAATATTTTCTCGCAATTTAAACACTGCCTTTTAAAAAAAAACTGGAAAATATTTCCAATATTTTTGTCTTTAGTATTCGCTTTAAATATTCGCATACATTTTAGCGAATGCAAAAGCGAATGCAAATAGCAAAAGTAAGCGAATTATTTGCGAATGCGAAAGCGAATGCGAACATTCGTTACATCCCTAATTTGTATCGCTGAAGTCTGTATAGTTCAGTGACCAGTGACTATGCCTTCATCACTTGAACTTTCTTACAACTGATACAAAGCGACTAATGGATACTGGGGTCGAACCCAGGACCTGCTGTTTTGTAGTCAACGTGCTAACTACTTCAGCCAACGCTTAGCATTGATAAATTCCGTATGTATTTTGTTTTTGTAATTTACCAGAATTTTTCCAAAATTAGGCCTTAAGTTTTAATTGAACTAGAACGCATTTTAATAGATTCTTAAGTTCTTCCCCTGCTCTAAAAGTCTAGTTAAATTTTTCTTCTCATTTTTAAATATCACATGAATTAATAAACATACATATTTCATTCAATAAGAATTGAAAATACTGAACTTAAGCCCGATTAAGCAATTTTTCCTAATTTAAAAAAAATAAAATATTTTACTTTAAAAATATTCGTAAATCAATGAAAATTTAAGTAGGTTGCCAGTAACTTAACACAACGAATTAAAACTCAATAGTAGACACATCAAAAAAAAAATTAACTAACTGCCAACTAGGACAAAAATAGTCTTCATGGAAGTTTGGAAATTTCGCATTATATTACTATAATATAGACAACAGTTGCCAGGCATTTTGTTTTTCGTACATACATATATAGGCAACAATAGTAATAGTATGTCATTTCTAGAGCACCAGCAGTAGCAGCAGACAATTTGCTACAAAACTTTTAACCTCTCATGCAAATGCCAATTTTATGGAAATATCCTAGTTTCTTTTCATATTGTCTATAGAACTGACAATGTTTTTTTTTGTTGGCATTTTTAAAATATAAAGGTAATACCCACACTAACAAACTAAGCCTAAGGCATAAATTGTTGCAAAAAAAGCAAAAAAAAAAAAAAAAACAGCCAGAGTCCAAGTGAGATCTACATAGTTAAACGAATTTTTAAATACAACAACAGTAGCTGGCCGGCTATGGCAAAATTTTGAACGGTTTGACCATGTAGGTACAGCTAACTAGCATGTTTATGAATGTATGATGCCTCATCCATAGCAGGAGCAGTAATATTTGTCCCCCCCCCCCTCATTCCCATCATGATAATCATCATCCTCGTTGCTGCTAGCCAAAAGAAAGTCTAGAACAGTGTGTGTGTGTGTTGTTAAAATTTTCATGTCCATATAAAACGGTAGTAAGAGTATTTTAAAATCCAATTAAAAACCCTCCTTTGGGGAGTTTAAATCGCTGCTGCCACACATTCGTATAATCAATGATGACTACAAATGCAAAGAAGTGGAACAACAGCATAAACAGATAAAAAGCAACAACAGCAAATAAAAAAAAAGAAGAGCAAAACATAGTCCCCCAAAAGCATGCTATTGTTTTATGAATATATTACCTTTAATTGGGAATCTGCTATAGACGTGCCTTTAACTATAAGTCGTGGCTGAAAATGTTTGAAGCGATTTTTAAATAACCATCTAGCTCTTCGCTAAGAGTCAGAGCGAGCGCGGGAAGTTTTAAATACGTTTGATATGAATAAATGCATGTTAGAGGCTTAGCATGTGTAATATTGGCAATTTTTAGAGTGGCTGGTAGTAAGGGAGGGGAGGTACACAAACACAAATCTACTTTTTGGTGACAAAAAAAAAAAAAAAAAAAAAAGGAATCAAATCTGAACAGCACCGAGTTAGAAAAAAAAACAATGCAATGCAATGCATAGTTTAAATGTGCACTTAATGAATGAGATTAAGGTATGATTTTTGTTTCTTTTGGATATTTGCTTTATTTTTCCATAAGCACTTTAGTCTAATGGTGTTAATAATTGGAAATACTCGTAGTAAACCTCTTAAATAATGTTGATTTATAATTTCAAAAGAAATAATCGCCAGCAAGTTAAATTTACAAAATTTAATTGATAAAATTGCCAGAAAGAAAAGTTTAATAAATTTTGTTAAGTCGCACACGAAGGACAGACACTATATATCGTTTATTTACTTTAATAGTCGGCCTTATTGTTAATGGCATCGTCGACGTCACATCAAGACGGCAGTAAATATAGTCACTTGTCTACTCTTTATCGGCAACAATTGGATCCTACTGACAATCTCTTACTAATCTCTAAGGCTTTGTAAATTAATGGAGCATATTAATAGTAGCCAATTGTTGTCGACAAAGAATAGACAATTGCCAATTTTTACTGTCTTCTTGATTTGACGTCGACGACGCCAATAAAGGAGAGTGTCACAAGTCAAAAAACCAAGTTTTGCAGAAAATGCGTTTAAAGTTGTCAGTTTACATGCAACTCAATGAAGACATGAAAAAATATTCTCTCGTGCGGTGTTAGTACAAGCTATTTATATGAAATTTCTACACAAGATTAAGTACGAAATGCCGAATTATTTTGCATTATTAACTCAAAAAACGATTTTTTTGAGTTATGACACTATTGAAGTAAATAAGCGATATGTAATACCCCAGCAAAAAACTTTGCCTACTAGAATGCAAAAAAGTGTATGTACTCCTCAGTCGTAAGTACTTACAATTTGACTGAATAACCCATTATTTTTGTTTGAGAAGTTCAAAAAGTATGCGGTACCCTATACTTTTTGCCTACAAACATACAAAAGTTAATAGATTACTGATTGCCTAAAAGTACTCAAAATTTAATGGGTTATTTTTTGCTTACAAATATGCAAAATTTTATAGATTAAATTTTGCTTAAACTTATTCTAAATTAATTTGCTAGTTTTTCTAATTAAAATAATTTTCACGATCAATAAATTTTTCTCTAGATATATTTCCTTATTAACTGGAAAGCACTACAATAAGTACTTTCACGTAATGATATAAATAAGTTCTTATTTTATTCATTACAGGGCAGTCATTATTATGCACATAAAATAATTACATAAATAAGTATCAGTCATTACTTTGTAAGCCATTAAAAGAGTACTACCCATTACAAAATTTCGACAATTTTTTGCTGGGACTATACGAACTTCAGCCTATAGACTTGTGTCCAAGAGCTCTTTTAGAACTAGTTTGAGAGCGTTCGAATCAAAAGTTGCTTCAAACCCATTTAATTTACATTGACGCTTTTGATCGAACTTGTGTCCAACAGCTCATTTTAGTTCAAAAAAGCTGTTGGACACAAGTCCATCAGCATGTATAATGAAATATCTTACCTGATGTAGACATAAAAAAAAAAATTAAGTTCCTGGTAATTTTTTTTTTTTTTTTGCTTTTTGGCGCTTTCTATTATTTTTTGCGCTTTGTTCGCTTTTGGGACTTTTTTTTTCGATTTTTGGCTCTATTTTAGTTTTGGCGGTTTTGTCGTTTTCGGGTTTTTGATGATTTATTTGAGTTTTAAAGATTTTTTTCATTTGGTGCTTTTTCGTTTTGGCGATTTTTGTTTTAGTTTAGGAGTTTTTAATTGTAGCGTTTTTGAAAATTTCAGGAGCTTGCCTCTTACGGTTTCCAAGATACAGCAAGTTTTCAAAATTACATTAACTGATAGAATACCCTTTAATTTTGATTTTTTTTTTTAATTTTAGTGTTAATATTTATAGCCTGTATAAAAATACACTAACTTTGAAAATTTCAAGCGTAATTCACATTAGGATTTCAACATGTTTCGTGAATCGCTTTAGAAGCCCCTGTAATTTTTAGCTGTCATATATTTATTGTTGTAGCGGCCAAAGTTCTACATATTCTGTAAAAATTTCAGGTCCGTAGCCTGTGATGGACAGATAGACAGCGTAGCGAAAACAATAGGGTTCCTTTTCACCTTTGGTGTAAGTACGGAACTCTAAAAATTTATGCCCTTATTCATAAAAAATATTTCTGTTTAATAAGAGGTTTATGAAACAAATTTTCTATGGAAATTTGATTAATAAACCTTTTATAAAACCAAAATATTTTTTATGAATTAGGCCCTTAATTTGGTTCTCACAAAATTCTTGTTATACATTGCACAGTGGGGACTTTTGCAAAATAAATGGTAATAAATCTGGAACTTTTAAATTACCGATTGGATTTATATGAAACTTCGAACATGTGTAGAGGAGGACTTAAGCTTTATAACACATATCTTATCCGCCTTCTGGCTTAAGGTGAACATGAGTTACTGTGGGCCTAAGTTGACCACATGGGACTCAAAAAACTTCTGAGGCTTGTAACTTTTGGAAAAATTATCCGATTTTTATGAAATAAAGCGTTTTGAGCTAAACTCAATAAAAATAAGAAATAATGTTTTAAGGTGTGTTTTCGTATCTCTGATAGCTTAGACTATATTTGAGTTTAGACAAAAAAAATTTTTTTTTGGCTTGACTTTTTTTACTACATATTTCACCTATTTTTAGTATGTTGTTGGATTTTAAATTAAAAGATAGCATTAAATTTTTGACAAAATTTTAAATGAAAAAAAAAGTCAAAAAACTTATTAGTATCTGCATTCGTGAAATCGGGAAAATACTAAGAATTCAAAATATTTAGGGTCCCTAAACACGTTCAGATTATATTGATGTGTTCACAAATTTTGTCCAGCTTTAGCGTAGGTACAAGTTTGCCAAATATTGTTGGCCAAGTCCCTGCAAGTTGTTCTGAAAAAAGTGGAAAACAAAATTGTTTTTCCTTAATTTCTGCAGAAACGAAGTGCAAGAAGAAATAATTTTTTTGGCATAAGATTTGTTCGGTAGACTCTCAGCTACATTATTGTCATATATAGTTTAGACCTATCATCAAGTCTGAATAAGCTGTTAACCAAAAACTGAAGACACCATTTTTTTAAGGGTGCACTGATTTCCGAAATCTTTAGAGGCCCATAAAAAAATTGGACAGCAAAATCGCCAAACTGAGTATAGCGTTTCACTTCCCTTTGGTAGTACTATCGAACCTATAGTATCCAGTCCGTGTGTTTTTCAAAGTCTTAATTTCTTGTATAGTGTAATTTACATTAAAAAAAAAAACAAATTTTGAGTCTTTATTGCTCTTTTCAATGTATATTGTCTCAGGAACGCAAGATTTCGACTTAGTTGAACCGGCTAACGCCTTTCGCCAGCCCTTCTTCTATGCAGTTTAAAGTTCTGCATGTGAATATATTTGTTAACAGTTCTAAAAGGTCCTAAAAGAAGAAAAGTAAGCAAAAATTAAAATACTTAAGTTCAGCAGCCGAATATTAAACGATATTAAAGCAGAGTATTTTTCAGGTCTACTTTTATACTTTAATATAACTCTTAACTCTTGAAAGTCTTTATTTAAATTCCTTTTTCCTTCCATATGTTTTTTATTGCTGCTTAACTAAAGTCCTTAAATCAATTTAAGTGGATTTACTAACATCAAAGCAATTTACCTTTGTGTTTTTTTCTTCCTACTTCTATTTTATTCTTTTTTTATTTCAATTCACTTTGCTTTTGTGTTTGTATGTGACTTATAGTGTTTGTTGTTGTTATTTTTAGTATAACGTCGCTGTAATATATATTTTTTTTTTTGCTTGGCTTTCGCTTGATTATTTTGCTCCCTTCTTACGAGCTTTATAAATTTATTGGTTAAAGCCTTATAAATACCCCAGTCTAAATTATAAAGCCTAGGAAGAAAAAAATAAAATAATAATAAATACACAGGCAACAAAAGTAATGGGATTGCAATTCCACATTTGTGTGTGTAAAAAAGAAAATGGCAAAGATTTCAGGTAATACTCGTATATTTAATAAAGCTACTAAAATCCTACAGGTAATTGTTTTTTTTCTATCTTTTTTTTTTGTTTGTTATAGCCAGGATAATTGAAGTGGAATTTTATTTAACTTATTATTGGCCAATTGATTAAAGACACTCCAAAGGATTTACTAGGACTTTGAACAAAGATCACAATTTAAATAGAAAAACTTAAATAAGCAATTAAATCATTTAAAAAAAATAATTAAAATGGATTCTCTTAAAAAATGTTTATTGCTACCATGCAAAAACCATAAAATCCTTTTCTTTATTTAAGGATTTTACATTATGTTTTTAATTGCTTAAGTAACTGAATATACCCAGAAACCAACTGACAAGTTATCCTTCTTGGCTTGTCTTACATCTTGCAGGATTAGTGGCTGCTGCTACATGGTTTCTTATACAGTTGGTATCGTTAAAAATCAAGACATTTAGCCAAACAAAGTATCCTGTTTTCAAACTCACTACATAAGCTTTGCTTGTATGTTGTTTAATTTTCTTTTTTTTCACTTTTTGGAAAATGTGAAAAACACCTGCTGTATTTATTTATCTCTTCCGTTCTCTGCTTTCGCTGGCTGCTCTTCACTCTGCAAATTCAAAACCTGGACAAAAAAAACAAAAAACAAAAAAAATCTTTAGCATTATAGTGCAGTTAATTTATCCCTAAGCGGTAGTTGTGTGCAGTTATACTACCGCAACAATTACTGTTACTACCTTTAGAATATAAGAACGAACATAATGTTGTAGCATTCGACTGGCTTTTGGGTGCATTTTGGTAATATGTACATATAAAACAAAAGCCACAAAATATTTTGCTACTAAACAATTTTAGCAACTGATACCAATTAAGAGCAAAGTAACGCTTGAGAAATTTAAAAGAAAGTCAAATTTTTGGTTAGTTGAAATATTTTAGTTTAATGAAAACCAAAATGTATAATTTAAACAATTTAATATTGGAAAAAACATTTGTTTTCAACTCTTTCAAGTTTTGCAAAATTTATTACATATCGTCCCTATCATGTCAAACTATCCAATATGCAAAATTCGTTTTTTAGATTCGTTACCTTGGTACCCTCATTTCAAAATGCTGAAATTCTCATAGACGATAGATAACTCAATAAGAAATATTTTAAGCCTCAAATTTTTAGGAATACGCCGACTTTAAATTCACAATTGACGACTCTTTGCGCTCTTCTGAAAAGTACAAATTTGCATATTGGATAGTTTGACATAGAAGGGACAATATATCGTCGGTTGGTTTCTGGTTTGCGGCACAGAATATTCAAAATACATTATGTCTGCAGCAAACCAGAAACCAACCGACGATATGGAAATTTTTTTGGAAAAGAAAATTATAATTTTCCCAAATCGCAACGGATTTGCATTATTCAAATCCTTAAATAATAATATATATATAAATAAATAATAATAAAGGGTGTTTTTCATAGAGTGATACAACTTTGAGTTGGCATCACTGCTTTATTTGACCACCCATTTAACAGCTGATAGTTGCTTTTTGTTTAGTTTGCATTGACATTCATTATGGATCGACTTACACCAAGACAACGCGTGCAAATTGTGGAAATTTTTAATCAAAATGTTGGTTCTATTCTTCAAACTCATCGTGCACTTCTTCCATTTTCCGATGAAGCCCATTTCATGTTGAATAGGTACGTAAATAAGCAGAATTGTCGCATTTGGGAATTGAGGAGAATCCACAAACTTTTGTCGAAACACCATAACATCTACAGAAAATTAATCTTTGGTGTGCTTTGTGGGCTGGCGGAGTCATTGGTGAACGGTATAGGAACATGATTCGAAATTTTTTCGTATCTCAATTACGTGGCATTAATCTTGCTGATATGTGGTTCCAACAGGACGGAGCCACATGCCACACAGCGGGCGCTAAAATTGATTTACTCAAGGAAACTTTTGACGAAAAAATAATTTCACGAAATGGCCCAATTAATTGGCCCCCAAGATCGTGTGATTTAGCCCCTTTGGATTATTTTCTTTGGGGTTATGTAAAGTCACTTGTGTACGTCGATAAACCACAAACAATTGAACACCGTTCCATTGATATCAAAAATATATTACTATGCTTATTATGATTTAAACTTGTATCACTCTATAAAAAACACCCTTTATAATATGTAACAATAATAAATAAATATCTTTTTAAATAACCGCCTAATTTTGTAGGGAAAAATATAAATAACCAAAACAAAATACTACATATCGATGTCTTAATATAAAAAGAGCGTATCTCAATTTGTTTCCAATTCGCGTTTTTAACATTTTCTGGGAGACAAAGTATAACTGCATCCTCCTTGAAGATCTTATAGTACGTTACAATTCAAAATTAAGGACTTATGGCCACTTAAAATATTATTCCTGCTTGAAAATGCTCTAGTTTTTCTTCAGTTTTTTTGCTTCTTCTATAAAATAAGGAAAATTCGAGTTCCGCTTTCTTATATTAAGCCATCTTTATGTAAAAAATTTGCTAAAGCTTAAAATTTTCGTTTTACAAAATTAGGCCCTTTTAATCCTGTTCTCTACACAGATTTCTCGATTCAAATATGTTTAAAATACCATTAAGCTAAGATTTACTCTTCATTAAAAAAATATCGTTTTAAATATATTTTTGTCCAGGAAGTCCTTATGAATTTCTAAAAAAAAAATTACCAAATGATGTACTCAAATCGTCGCTGTTTTAACTAACTGACCTAACACACATTTTGTAAATTTTAAAGGAGAGGAGCTTTTATGATTGTTTTCTACATGTATTCTTATGGAAACGTCTGAAATATTTTTACTGTTATAGGCTCGACAGTAATGTTAACAGTCATAAAAATTGTGGACAAGGTCTATTATGACTCATAAAGTCTAATAGTGAACTTAACTCATTTTTCAAAATGATGTCAGTTAGGTCAGTTAGTTAAAACAGCGACGAAATAATCCTTTAATCTACAATACTTAAGGCTAATAAATCAGTCAAAGCTTAAACTTTGGTTCAGTTAAACTAAACTCAAATTTATATGTAGTTTAAACTCAACAGGAGTAAATCAGTGAACCATACCTTATGTGTAGTTTAAAAAATAATATTGTGGCAGCACTAGAATAAATGTCAAAAGACAGCTGTTTTGCAGCAGGCTATCAATTCTTTGTACACTCAAAAGTTCAAAAAAGTTAAGAAATTTTAATTAAAGGTCGTCAAATTTTACTGAGAAAGGAATCATTTTTATGCCTGGCGAAGTGGAATACTATAAAACAATAATAGAGTGTAAGAAAATAAGTCGAAAAAGATCTGAAGAAAAAGTAGAGGCTTGGAAAAAAGTTGAGTGCTCCTTTAATGCAAAACATATGGTCTGTAAGTAAAAAAAACCATATGTGCTGTATTGGTAGTTAAAACGTCCAATTTTATGCGTTTACAGATGGTTTAAATACTGTATTGATTTATAGATTTGCTGGTTTAAACACATTTTAAACCAAAAATTGCGATTAACTTGCACTGATTTATTAGCCCTTAGTATGTACTTATGTTAGTAGGTCTTTTTAAAGTTACTTTCTCATTGTCACACAGTGTTTATTATTTACTAATTATTAATTTTAAATTCCATCGTCTAATTAAACACATACAATTTTTCTTTAATTACAGGCTTCTTTTAAATAAAACGGACATCACAGTGATATGCTGCTACCTGCAGCAATAGATGACAAGATATATACACGTACATACATGCATACATATAGTATGTAGATGCTTCCTCAAACTTATGGGCTGCCACAGAAACCTTAATGCTTCTTGGTTTTCTCACATTTCACCTCACCATTTATAACTCTTTGGCGTTAATTTTGCAACAATAGTAAAACCTGGGCTTTCCTCATTCATTTAGAAAGTTACTTGCTGCTATTCGATTCTGGAGAGGCAAAATTTGCATTAAAAATTTTCAGCGAGCTACTCGTACTTTCCAAGCTGCAACTACAGAAATTCGCATACTTCAAGTGCGGATAAAAGCCATATTTTCCACCAGATGCTTGATTCATCTCCACGGGATGGCCAAAGAAAGTAAGTAAAGTAAAATCAGTGCTATAAATAATGTGACCATTTTTTTAGTAACTCAAAGCGGTACACAGACCGGGACACCGCAATAATAACGTACGGAACAAAAATTTTTAACTTTTTTACATTTTCAAACATTTACATTTTTACATTTCAAACATTATTATATTATGGGACAAATTCCCATTTTCCTTCCGGGACACCGAGACGGTGAACCGAAAATCGGGAGTGTCGCGCCGAAAGCGGGACGGATGGTCACATTAGCCATAACTAATAATTTTGTGTTATAGTGTGTAGGTATATATGGCAGAAACATAGAACTAGATTGCTTAACTAACAAGTAAAATAGATTTGAGTCGAACTCATTCAGTTGGTCGTTTTTGACACAAACGTATGATGAAACCCTTGTAATTTAAATGGGTGTGATCATCATAGGTTTATGTCAAAAACGATCCAAATCGAACTGAATCATTCCTTTTTCGTTCAAGTAAATGAACGATATGTAGTCGTATGTAAAATCTGTAGTTTTTATGAATAACAAGCAGCGATGTCCATAAATCGAATTTTTTTCAGTATAGCCAAAAAAAGTTCTTTTGATTTTTAAAAATCCATTTGAAATATAACAATTTGTTCTAAACTCCCAATGAAAAATATATAACATTTGTTATTCACTAAAATCACAGAAGTAAGACATATACTTAGGGTTTGCGATTATAATCGTAATCAAAATCGCGATTAATCACACATTTTATTCTTAATCGAACCCATTAAACGCTCGATTACGATTAAAACTGTAATGTTGTTTTCAAGCAAATAATTTATGTCAAATTTGCATACAGGACAAGTTAAACTCATAAAAACTTTAAATTTAAAGTTTTAATATAAAATATATACATTTTGCAAAAAAACGGTGTTATTTATTGCGGGCTTAGCATGTCTATATGCCTGCATTTCATTGGTGATTTACCAAATCATCAATAGACTTCAGCCATACTTTTGAAAAGTTTCAAACCTCTTGGGGCCTACTCTGTAATTCGTAATGAAAGCAAATACTTTGGAAATGCAATGTTAATAACATACGAATTCGAAAGCATTTTCTTTCGCTTACTTGCAAAAATCATTTGAGAATTTATATAAGATTTTTGAAATTCCAATAGAATAAGTGAGGAAGCTCTGAAACATATACAGAACACAAGAAACTTATATTCGATATACAACTATTTTATATTCCTACACCTTTATACAATTAGTCGCTCATTGGGTAATAAAAGTATTATAACGCAAAATGAAAAATATAATCCATATTAAGCACTTGTTAAATCTATTATTTTATTTTATTATATCTCCCTATTTGATTTTGAAAATGTCGTAATATCTCAAAAATTGCAATACGGTTTATATAAATATTTTTCATTCGGTTAGTAGATACTCTTAGATGCAGTTTGTCTTATCTTCGGACGTCAGATTATTATAAAAAAATATAGAAATATTAAAATAAGTGCAGAGGTGTCCGCACCTGATGAATTTATATCATGATGAATGAACAACTTCATATAAAAAAACCTGATAAAAAATACTGTTTTTTATATGAAGTTGTTTATTTATTATGATATAAATTCATCAGGTATGGACATCCAGTAATAAATTCGATAAATATACAAAATTAAATAAAAAATAAATTAAAAAAGTGGAATTATACTTCGTTCTAGAAAAAGTTTCTTCTGAAGAGATTGATTGATTGTTTTTGATACTCATAACTTTTTGGGGGCAAATTAACGGAATTCGATACGATTCGAAATTTTTAAATATTTCCATATAAACTCTATCGAAATATTTTGTAATTTCGTTCGATAACGAGTGCCGTAATTTGCCACCTGCTGATTTACGAATTTTATTTTACAATTTTCTCAAAATAAAAATATAATTTAATTAAAACGCGAACTCAAGATAAAATAATTAAATTTCTTTGGTTAAACTCATACAGTTCGACTTAAACATCTTCTGAAGGATTTTTTCAAGCTGTTTCTAATGGCGCATTAAACTTTTATCATTTATACCATCCATAAACACTACGATTTTTTAAGCATTTTATAGCAGGTGCTACTGATTTTAAAATAAATTATATTTTTTTTTAAGTATTATTTGATTCAAGTAATTGTTAATTTACTTTTACTCAAGTTATACCTTAATCAACAATACTTATGTATGTTTAATTTTTTTAAAACTACTTTTGCACTGTCCCACAGTGTTTATTCACCCTTATCGGGAATAAAAGTTCATGATCGCCAATGGTTGCACTGCTTTTGTGGCAGTATACAAAATTACAAATTTTGTTCACCATTTTTTGTTCACGGGAAATATTTCACGTGAACAAAATGTTGGCCTTTTATTCCCGATAAGGGTGATTATTTACTAATTATTAATTCTAAATTCCATCGTCTAATTAAACACATACAATTATTCTTTAATTACAGGCTTCTTTTAAATAAAACAAAAATTTCACAATGATGCGCTTCTGCCTGCAGCAATAGATGACGAGATGTGTGTGTAGATGATTCCTCAGCATGCAGAAACCTCAATGCCGCCTCATCCATTTCACCTATACCATTTATACCTCTTTGGGGTAAATTTTTCAACAACAAAAAAATTTGGGCTTTCCTCCTAGAATTCATGTTAAAATATCGGAGTTTTACTTTTAACTGCAATATTTTACATATTTATATGGGAGTGTAAATTGGAATCGTTGCGTGATCGAGAAACATGCAATCCACGAGGCTATGCGAGCCCCATTAAAAATAATGGGAGGCCGTAAAATATGTATATGTAGAATATGTATTCTAGGAGGCTAATACAACGCCAAATTGTGGTCTAGGATGTCGCCAGATCGAATCTATAACCCACAACGTCGTACGAATCAAATACGCTACACCCTCGGACCTGAAATATGCTTTTTTGAACCGTTCTATACTCTGGAAGCGACTGAATTAACCTTATCCTACGACAAAATGATGTTGACGCACATTAAGGATGCTACTGGCCTTCAATAAATGATAATTTCAACAGCTTTAGTCTCAGAGCCTCACATACACAACATACCCACAATAAAGAACTGCAGTTATTAAAACAAATTAGCAGATTATCTATCATACGTCATCTGGATGTTACAAAATATCACAATATTGCCCAGCTTAATGTTCCTAATTTCCAACAACAACAAAAAGAACGTTTAAAAACATTTATGTACAATCTTGCTTTCGTATATTTTTATTTAATACCAGCAGAGCCCGCAAACGTCTTGCCTTCAATTGAATCAAAAGCAAACAAAAACCGACCGGGTCCTAGACCGAATCTGTGCAGAAAATTTAAGCTCCACAGCTCTTATAGTTCCAGACATCATGCGTTGTGATTATGTATGTATATCGTTACCTTTATATAGAAAGCCTCCAAATCATTATTTATTTGAAATCGAGTTTTTTGTATATTTCGATAGAAGAACATGTAAAATCTCGATTTCAAAAAAAAAAAAAAAAAAAAAAAAAACTAATAAGTTAGTGCCTTTCTATATTAAGGTAAGGATATATAGATTTTTAAGAATTAATTTTATTTAATTAAAATTGTTACAATTTAAGTTTAACATTTATTAACGCACTAATAATCGCAAATTATTATTTTACTTATTCAGGCAGTAAAATAATTTTTTATTAAAAATACATTGAAATTGATCTGCTAATGCAGATCATCAGGGAAGAACCTTTACCCAAAAATTTCTTAGAACAACTAGAGTTATTATGTTATAAACTTTCATTTAAACAAATGGGAAGCTAGCTCAACAAATGACAAAGTTGAAATATTGAGTTTCTCATTTGTTTAAATGAAAGTTTATAACATAATAACTCTAGTTGTTCTAAGAAAGTTTTTGCCAAATGTTCCCTGATGGTCTGCATTAGCAACAGGTAAATGCGCATAGGATCCAGCTAAAACCCCTCAATAATCAATTTCAGTGTATGTATTTTAAATAAATAATTATTTAACTGAATAGTAAAATAATAATTTGCGATTATTAGTGCGTTAATAAATGTTAAACTTAAAAATTGTTATTAACAATAAATCTTTAAAAGGATTTATTAATACACAGATAATTCAAAAATCTGTTATTAACAGTTGAAAGAATATAAAAAATCTTATTGTATTTAGAAAATGTTTGTTTAACAAAAAAAAAGTGTTTATATTTTTTTAAGAATTAATTTCAATTTATAAAAATTATTATTAAAATAAAATAGATAAATAAATCTTTGGAAATAATTTAAATAATGTTGATAATGTTTTATTTATAAAAGTACTTTGCATCTCGATAAGTAGTAGAAGTAGAAAATTCTAAAAAGCATCTTAAATTAAACGCAAAAGAAATTAATTGTTTATTAAGTAACAAAAATATATCAGCTAATTGCTACAATTTTCATTTCGTTATTATCGTTACGTATGATATATAAAATATCATAATTTTGTTTCTTGTTCATTTCCTTTCAAAATATACGCTGCAGAAATTTATTTACATTTTTCACTAACTAACCCCACTGTAAAATGTGTGTCTTGATTTTGGCTGATTTCGGTTTAAAAATGCCAGCTTTATACCAGGCAAACAGAATCAGCAGAAAATAGGAGGTGGCTTGTTTACAAAATTTAAAATTATTTTCCAATAATATAAGTCCCGCCTCCAGATTTTGTTGACTTTCCAGGCGCTCAACTAAAGTAGAGCGGAAGAGAGCGAGAATTTTGTAAATAAATATCAGTATCACCACGCAAACATTTCGAAGACTGTTAATGGTGTTGATGCCAGAAGTTTCGTATTAGTTGCTGCTGGATGATAGAGCGAAAAAAACATGAAAAATTTTTTTTGTTTTCCTTTAGCTTATAAGACTTATGAAAGCTGACATTTTTTTTATTAAAATGCAATTTTTTCACATTTTCCCGCAGTTTGGTGAACTTAAGGTTGTTCTTTTTTTATATAAAAAAATATATTAACATTAAACATAATATTAAAGTCCTATATGTAGACATAATTTTCATTCCATAAATATTGCATTCTATAAAAAAAAATTACTTGGACTATTTTCTAGTTGAACTTCGAATTTAAATTGTCAGTTTCTGTTTATTTGTATTTTATGTCCTGTGTTGTTGAATCCTTAAGCTTTCCGTTGTACAGCCGCGATTTAACAAAAATGAAACAAAAATTATAGAACAGAAAAAAACAGACAATTTAAGCTCCACGAGCAGAAGTCTAATACAAAATAGCTAAACGAAAGTGGACACTACATTGCTACAAATTTTTAACACTAATTTAATTGTACCCAGAGGGAACAAAGTATTCCAATATTTTCCACAATTTTTTATTGACAATCAAGGCAATCGTGAATAAAATTCCGCGAGAAATTTCTCCCTTTTATAATTAGAAATTTTTTGTTTTCCCTATCACTTGCTATTGTTTGAAATTGTTGGGAGGGAAAATTTTCTCGCGGAATTTTATTCATCATTAATTTATGTATTTGTTATATATTTTAATTAATTAATTAATAAGGCCATTAAATTTAAAATTTGTTGCAATAAACTAATAATGCCAAACTATTCCCCGTATTGCAAATGGCGTCGTCGACGTCACATCAAGACGACAGTAAAAATAATCACTAGCCTACTTCTCTGTCGACAACAATTGACTAATATGATTATGCTCCATTCATTTACAAAGCCTCTGAAATTAGTAAGATATTCACCCTTATTCTAATTGTCGACATCGACGTCACTTTAACACAACACCAAAAAATTAAGGCTTGTGTATCCGTTGCCGGAAAACAACTGACTCCTGTTGGCAGGTTTATGCTATTTTCTAGACCTTAGGGAACGGAAATAGATTGCCAGTAGCACAAAATTGTTCTCGAGAACGAGTAAACAAGCCCCAATTTTTTGGTATTGTGTTAAAGTGACGTCGATGTCGACAATTAGAATAAGGGTGATTGTCAATAATAGCCAATTGTTGCCGATAAAGAGTAGACAAGTGACAATATTTACTGTTGTCTTGATGTGACGTCGCCATTCACAATAAGGGAGATTATTTTACTTATTTGGTAAAATATTTTTTTTATTAAAAAGTTTATGTTTGCATAAAATTGACCTATGTTTAATTAATTAAAAAATATAAATAATTTTTCCACAATAATAATAAAAATTTAATATGTTTTCATATAAGGAATGAACGTTTTCAATTGGCAAACGAAAAGATAAAAGTTATCGAAAAAACGCGATTCAAGAAAGAAATTTGTCAAATCGAGAAATTAATGAGCTCAAAATCGTATCGCCGCATTGTCAAATAAACAACGAAATAAAGCCAAGTAAGAACGATTGTTGTTAATAGAAGAACATTGTATTCATGAGAGAAAAAATATTTGTTAAAAAAAGAACCTTAAATTACTTTTGACAAAGTTTGGTGTCCCAATCAGGGATGTTGTTTGACATGGGTTTTATAAAAACTAGCAATATTTGTTTAATTTTCATTTTGTTTAGTAAGTGAATGATATAATTTTTATTTCAAAGTAAATTTATGTCTACACAAACGCTTTCAATATTATGTTTAATGCTTATTGTTTTTTATTTAAATACATTCATCTCGAAAAATTAAACATTAACTTGACGAAACGTCGGGAAAATATGAAATAGCTTTTATTTCATAAGTCCTATTGGCTAAAGGAAAACAATAAATACAAAGAATTTTATATTAGTCAAAAGAAAATAATTTTAAAAGAATTCATAACTGTTGTCCTATTCTATTTATTCTTTATAAGGATGCAACAATAGTTTGAAAATGCCCTTGTTATCCCCTGCGATTATTATTATGATATTGGTTTATTTTATGTCGATAGCTAAAATATATTGAGGTTAAGTGTTAAGCAGCTCATATATGTATGATTTAAGCGCGCACTGGCCCAATAATTTGTAATAAGACCTTGACCACGTAAAGTCGATATCATGCCATAACCGTCAAAAAAGCTTAAGCGACATAATTTTAGAACTTAATTTTTTTTACCAAAATCAATCATTGCGATTGTAAATATTCGATTTTCGTCAAAAAAAGGAGGTCCAAAGAATGTGTCGGTTAAACTTTTTTCTTGGCGTTTATGGGTCTATCTATGGCCCATACTGTGAGCTGGATCTTGTTGGAAAAAAAAACGGTTCTAGTTTTTTTCTTTGCATTACGTATGTCGTGTTTTGTTTCAGGAAGATAATACATATATAGAAAACTATATCATTTGAAGTGTATGTACAAATGTACTTTCAAGCCGCGTTTAATGTTCGAATAAACAAGATATTAAATAAAACCCAAGATACCTATATCCAAATTAATTTTAAATAATATTGTATTTAAAGCATTGTTTATTTATTTTTTTAATTAATCTTTGAACTAAAAAAAAGAAATATAAAAACAATGCTACAAATTAAATATTAATTTGAAATTTTATAAAAATATATATGATCATCCTGTCAGCTATCGTCCAGAAGAAAATATTACGATCAGTCCTGCAAATGTTTTGGGGAAACAAAAATAATAACTATTACACACTTACATACTTACTGACTCTCTTTCTCTCTTTCTTCTTTTTTATTTTCTTTTGCCTTAACAAATTTCTTAATTTTTTGTATTCTGCTATTTGTAAGTATCGCCACTTAAAATACAAATGATAATATTAAACTTAAACAAAAGATGAAACATTTCATTTTGAATAGATATGAAAAATTTATATTCAGGCCTATCATGAATAAAATTCCAAGTGAAATTTTTCCCAGAGAAAAATTCCAACTAATAGCAAATAATAGAGAAAACAAAAAATTCTAATTGGAAAAGGGAGACATTTCACGCGGAATTTTATTCGTGATAGCCCTGATTATTTGGTGCAACCATTATCAATAAAAAAAATCGTATTTCCTTAATACCTATGTATGTTGCTTTCTTAGGATCTTTTGCATTTTAACTGACGATATTTACAAAAATCAGAAGACGAAAGAAGTAAACATGCAAAATAAGTATTTTTGTCAGGCGGTGAGTGAGAGAGAGTAAAAGATAGAGCATGTTTAATCTTGTCACATATTTGCAATTCCCTCACTAAAGAATTTACATATTTATGTAAATACATACATACATATATATATGTATATATATATATATATATATATATATGTATGTATATATGTAAGTGTGCATGCAACTATATTTGTTTGAATTTCTATGATTATAATTTTTAGTCACACATGTAACTTATTTTATTATTTTAACTAGCCAACAAAAATTTAAATACTCAAGTCTTCTGCAGTAGCAAGACATATGTATGTAAGATTTTAATACCTTATTATTTATTAACTTGTGAAATCCTTATAATTTATTGAAGACATTGACACTGTATATGTATGTACATATGTATGTTTTTTTTATCACCAGTCCAATATCACTATAATAAAATTATGAAAAGTATTTATTGCAAAAGATCGCTTTATATAAATCACATTATCTTAAAAAGTTTTCTTTTTATATTACAATTACATAAATTTTATTAAAATAATTTCCGTTTTACTATCAGAGAAAGACTAAAACGAAAAGGCAATTACAAACAATAATCTTCCCAAAGTTGTAGAAAAATATAAAAAGCAATAAGAAATACACTCTCACTCCAAATAATAGTAACAATATCACAAACATATAAATAACAGTAAGATCGCTCTCTTTCTCTCTCGCACTCTCAGACTGGAAGTAATATTTATTTTATAACTGTGATCTTTTTTATTTTATCACTTTTTCTTTCTTGTAAATAGCGTCACTTAAAATGTAAAAGAACGTACATATGTACAATCATATTTGATATTTCAAAAGAAAGCATATTTACAAAATATTGTCACAGTATGCTATACTGTTAATATATTTAAATATAAATAAAATATTTTTTATACAAACTAAGGCGAACATTGTTTTGTTGTAGGCTGATTTTATTGATATTCTTCGACTTTGTATTACTTTTGTTAAAAACATAGTTATGTCTGCCCTTTTACATTTCATACAACGATATGACACAAGCTATTTACCAACAAATATTCAAGAAAAGAAAAATATTTTTAGTAAACAATCGACCTGCTATTTATTTTCGAAGGCTTGTGGGCGCTTGGTAGAAAAATGTAATTAAAAGCAAAAAGCCAGCAAACAGAAACAGTGTGACGGATTAGGAAAAAAAAATGCGAAAATTTTTTTCTTTGTAAATATTATTAAAAATTACATTTTTAAATTTACAATTACAACACTTTTTATGCAATAATGGAATCAAATTATTAAATTATTTGAAATTAAATAAATTTTGTTCTAGACATTTATTTATCTTTCAATTTTTAGATGTATGAACACGAAATAAAATTAAAATACCTCCCAAACAAAATGTTTAGACTTTTTCTGAAGTCAGACTTGTCGTACCAAATTCGTTAAGGCATTTCGGTAGTTTGTCTGAACTCAGACTTTTCGTACCGAACTCGTTAAGAAATTTCGGTAGTTTTTCTGAACAATTTTTTTTTAACATTAAAACTTTGATTTTTGAGTACATAAGTAAAAGTCTGTGAAAATTTTTTTAAAACAACTATTTATATTTTGATGAAAAATAATGATTGCAACAAATATTAAAAAACGTGAGTATGTGCAAATTATTTCGACAATAGCAGCAACATAACACTGAAGCGGTACTCTGCTATAAAAGCAAAAAGAAATCGAACCTACATGTCGTTACGAACTCGTACCGACTTATCGTAACGAATTCGTAATGACATATCGTTACGAAGTCGTGTCAACCATTTCATACAAAAATCGTTACGATTTCGGTAATATTTCGGTTCCGAAATGGGAAGATTTTGTCGACCAGTCGTTACGAATTCGGAGCATTTTGTTTGATGGGTATATACATACATTTGGAAACACACACAAAAGTTGTTTCCTTTTCGATATATGTACATATGTATTTATTTTGTTGCTTTAATATGTGGTCGTTCACAAGCGATATCAGCGTAAGTCGAAAAACATAGTTTAAAGAAAAACCACTTTTAACGTATGAATGGCCAAATTAAAATAATTTTATTGTAAAGAAAAGTTTACAGTTTTAACGTATACAAGCAAGTCTTTTATAAAAACGTAGTTTTTAGGATTCCGTACACCAAAGGTGAAAAGGAATCCTATTGTTTTCGCTACGCTGTCCGTCTGTCACAGGGTATTTTCTCGAGAACCGTAAGAGCTATGGACCTGAACTTTGGACACAGTGTGCAGACCTTTGGCCGCTACAACAACAAATACATGAGAGTCGGAAATTAAAGGGTGTTCCAAAACGAGTAACGAAAAATGTTAAAATCCCATGTAATATACATACACTTGAAATTTGTAAGGTTAGTGTATTTTTGTACAGACTACAACAATTAACACTAAAATTTAAAAAAAATTAAATTAAAGGGTGTACCATCAGTTAATGCAAATTTTGACTATGTAATTTTGACAACTTGGAAACCGTAAGAGCCAAAACTCTTGAAATTTTCAAAAACGGTAAAACTAAAAAATCATAATATTATAAAATCTCCAAGCCGAAAAAAATCGCCAAAACAAAAAAAAAATCGCCAAATTAAAAAAAGCACCAAAATAAAAAAAGTTTCTAAGACTAAAATAAATCGCAAAAAACCGAAAAAATTGCAAAAACGAAAAAAATCGCCAAAATGAAAAAAATCGCCGATGGAAAAAAATCGCCAAAATTAAAAAAAACCCAAAAACAAAAACAAATTATCGTCAAAATGAAAAAAATCGCCAAAATGAAAAAAAAGCCCAAAAAAAACAGAAAAAATCGCCAGAACGAGGAAAAAGCGACAAAACTGAAAAAAATCGTTTAAACTGAAAAAAAGCCACATTAAAAAATGCTCAAAACCGAATGTACGAAACCTTTCGTGCGGGAGTCAAAGTTGCACTTTACTGAATTTATTTTAGTATAATTTGACGTTTACTAAAATTATTATTGAACTTTCTCTTAAGACTTGCATAATATACCAATATTGTTTTATTTATAAGTTAATAGTAAACTTCGATAGAGATATATGACTTCACCTAAATATGATTATAGTATATTCGCATGTAGCAACAAGTTTGGCGATTTGCAACTCACATGCGATTTGAAAACCATGCGAGTGTCAGAACATACCTGATAGGCTAAAGTTCGTATAGTATTACACACATATCGTCCCTACCATGTCAAACTATCCAATATGCAAATTTGTAATGTTCAGAAGAGCGAGAAGACCCGTCAACTGTGAATTTAAAGAAAGCATATTCCTAAAAATGCCATACTTAAAACCTTTCTTATTGAGTTATCTATCGCCCATGAGAATTTCAGCATTTTGGAATGAGGCATATCGTATAAATTAAGATACCAACATAACGAATCTAAATCACGAATTTTGCATATTGGATAGTTTGACGTGGTAGGGACGATATGTATGGATGTATGTATGTAGTGTCCGTATGGAATCTTTCGGGTGTAAGGTCGCACTTTACTCAATTTATTTATACTAAGTTCTGAAGTAAACTTTTAAAACATCGATACATGCACACAAATTGCAAAATAATTTTTTTTTATTTTTTTTGCCAGCATCATCAGTCTAGAAACTTGCTATTTTGGAAAAATTTTCATTTAATTGTACAGTGTAATCCATCTTAAAAATATTAGTATTCTTAAGTAATAACTGAAAATAAAATTTCCTTCGCAGTTTTATTTCTTCTTAAAGTTATTTTTCTTAAATTGCAAAATATTGCAAGGACCTGCTCCTTTTCCGGTTTTATTCACTTACAACAACATAATCAACATTCAAAGTTTTTGTTTTGTTTAGATTTTTTTTTAGCAATTCCTTACCTCGCTTTGCAATATAAATTGCAAGCAAACGTTTTTGTTTTTCTTATGTTTTTCTGCAGCACTTACGCTTGAGTGAAGCAAGACGCGTGAATACTACTCACTTACACTTGCACAAATGCAAACACAAACAGCTAAAGCCACCTCAAACTTATAAGCAAACAAAAGCTAAAAAAAAATTGTAGAATAAATACACTCAGCATGACACAAAACTGCAATGTGCTCCTTTCAAAAACAACAGCGTATAAGTAAATGTTTATTTTGTTGTTGTTCCTGCTGCAGCCTGCCTGCTGTTAAAGCTACAGAGTTGCTTGTATGTATGTATGAGTTGCAGTGCAGTGTGTGTGATGGTGTTTCCTGTTAAGTAAATATGATGTGTGATTAAATTTTGTTAAGGTGTGCGTGTGTGTGTAAGTTTTGTTTTTAAATGGTTGCGTGTGGTTTTTATGCATTTGACTTTGTGGTTGTGTGGTGGTGGTATTTACACATAAGAAAAAAACAAAAACACCAGAATAAAATGTTTCTAAGCGTAAAAGGTTGGTAGCTTTCAATTTGAATATTTTTTTCTCTGATATTTTTATTATTACGATTTTTTTTCATCTTTCGGTCCGTTGATAACAAACACTAAGCCTGCTGTTAATTCAGGCCCATGTGTTGTGTGCAAGTGTGTGTTATGGCTTTCATATGCCGTTTTTATTTTTCTTATTTTATTTATTTTTTTTTCTCTACAAAAAACACTTTTTGTTCACACTTTCGCTTGAAAGCATATTTTACCGCAATGTTTTTTGTTTTAGTAAATAATTTAGCAAACATACATACATTCATACATACATACATATGTACTATGTACACACATACATACAAACATACATATTGTTACGTTTTTATTCTCTGTTAAAAACGCTTTTCCGTAGATTCGTAGATTTGCAATAAATAAAAGACCCCAGTGTACTAATTAGGGTTAAGAATGATACACTCTTTATTAATTAATAAATGCCACTAATCTAAATTCAATTCAAGAGCTTAAATACAAACACAAAGTTTACTTCAATATTCACAACTGGTTACCACTACGCCTTCTTCGCTGTTGTATATACACGTCTCAGACCACTGGCTGCGCTAGTGTTGACACAATTCTGCTTTCTCTGTTGCACGTCACACACAAGACTCACTCTGACGTCACTCACAGTTGATACACCAATAACAACTCTATGGCAGACTCTCACAGTTGATACACTAATCAGGACTCGCTGGCTTCACTTACACACGTTTATCAGCTTCCACTGCTCCCTTACTCTTTACTCAAGGGACTCCACAATAAACTCAAATCACGACAGACTCTAACTGTCACTATAGACTGTACTATAGTCTCTTCAATTTCCAACTCACGTATTGTAAAGCACAGACTCAAATATCAACTCACTGTTGTATCACAAATCACGGACTGCGCACAACTTAATTGTCAACTCACTTGATTAACAACAGACTTCTTATTAGCAACTGCACTTATTCGCAACTGAGCTTCTTCGCAACTGACTTATTCCCAACTAACTTTTGATCGCGACTGAACTCTTAATCACAACTGAACTGCTGTTGGATGCGTCAACCCCTTTTTATACTTCGCACAACAACCACTAGAATTTTCATGCAAAGTCTAGACCTAATCATCATTATCTTCAATGTTGTTTATAAAGCGCGTAATTAAGTTCTTGTGGTAACTATGTACATACGTGTGTATATGCATACATCATTAAGTGGTTGTTTACTTATTTCTACCTTTCGTTGGAATTGCCAGGCATGTATGTATGTATGCATGTAGCTATGTCTATCTTCACAACAAGCAGAAGCTTGTAGTTGTTGTTGGTTGTTTACGTTTAATCACGTATGTATGTACTAGGCATGCGTATATAGTTATTTGTTATAGTGCTTGCATGTATGTATGTACGTGTGTACGTTTACTTCTTCTGGATGTTTCTTTGTTATTATTCCAGATACTTCTTTAATTGCCCTGTAGGAATATTTTCGCACTATTAACCCTGTTGGAATTTATTTGCATAATGATGCATTAATCTTGTCGACGGCCATTTCCGTAACAATATGTACTATTTGTACACACACATATTTTATTTTCATTATGTCATAATATGTTTAGCTTTGCGGCAAAAACTTGCTGACATATTGAAATGATTAAAAAAATATATTAAATTAGGATTTCCATTAACATATTTTATAAATAAAAAAAAAAACAGATGATTCTTTAACTGTTTAGTCAATTAAATAAACGTTTAGTAAATAAATCATACACAACTTCATCAAGCTTAAATTAAACGTGCAATAACCATAACCATACTTGACACAACAGCTGTTCGAACCGAACTTATGGGCAACACTGTATTTGATTACAGGTGACTCACCGTAACGCCATAGCCGTAAGCATAACCATAGAAACCAAATGAATTTTGGTTTTTAGTCGTAACCATAATCAGTTGTTTTCTGATTGGGCATATTTGTTGTTGCACTTTTGAAATTAATAAACAAATGAGAGCATAAACAGCTGTTTATGGTTAGGGCAGCACTTGTAGGTGCAGCAAATATATTTATGGTTATGTCATTATGGTATGGCACGTCCGATTGATCCTTTACTTCCCCAATGTCATAATTAAAAAAATGGTTTGAATTTACACATAAGTTAAAGAATTATAAAAGATATTTCTATAAAATTTTTATATGTGCAACGCGAATAACAATGTGAGGATTAAAGGCAGTGATTCACTATCCTAAACAATCGTGCGACTATTGAGCAAATGCAAACCTGATGAAGTTTATGAAAATTTTCAAAAGACAATAACAAATTCATCAGATCAAGTTTGTATTTTTTTTCGTAAGTCATGCGATTGTGTATGATAGTAAGTCATGGCCTTAATTCTGTATTATTAGCTCAAAAATTTTATTTTTTGAGTTAACGATGTGAATAAGCGATATGGGTTTTTTTCCTTGTCTTAGCTTTTTTGTAAAACTCAAAACAATATAATACCACAAAAATTCGCTGGAGTAGCGTTCAATACAAATTTATAGCAACAGCACAGAATAAAATTTTCCTGCAATAAACATGTTTAATTGAAAAAAAACAAAAATTAATTAAAAATGTAATTGAGTCATTAAACTTTTGCTTAAAAATGTTATTAATTAAAAGTTAAATTGACTCAATAAAATGTTTAATAGATTTTGTTGCAAGATGTAAAAACCTTTTAAAATTTACTGAGGAGAAAAGGCACAGTTTTATTATTTATTATTATTTTTTATTTGACAGCTGTCACTTATAGCTTAAGTCATGACAACTCGTCGGTTGGTTTCTGGTTTGCTGCAGACATAATGTATTTTGAAACCTGAAACCAACCGACGAACTGTTAAAATGGCGGGCTATTAAAAATTAAACGTCTTATGGGAACACCCTGTATTTTTTCATCAGCCTACAGTGCGTAGGATTAATATTAATTAGAGCTTTTTTAACATAAAAATTCCAAGGACCTTCAAAAACAAGAGTTTTTTGCGCAATCTTGAAAATTTGGTAGATAAGCTCATGCATACTCTTGTAATATCTGAAATTTAATACTTATTGCTATAGCAACGTGCAATATTTACAGAATTGGATTTAAAATCCATTTTGTAACACACAACTAATATTATTGGTTAAATCAGCACGTATAAGTTTAATTTACAATCACATGAAAATCCAGAACAAACTCACATGAATTTGTGGGTATGGCAAATAATACAGATACAACAATATCCAAGCACACGTGTAACTACAACACAACAATCATTTTATGCAAATTCGTTAAGAGTAAACTTGTGAAGGGAGAGAGAGAGAGCTCAAAAAAAATATATCCTGAAATTCTTTACATACAAATGGACAAGGCTAGCAAAGGTTATCATGTTACCAAATACATTCACACACAGCGACAGGACAAAAAAAAAAGAAATGGAATATATTCTGTTAAACCGTATAGACAGACCATAGCAGCCATTGTTGATTTATTTGTAAGTACAACAAAGTGAATGCAATATAATTACACTGTTGTGTGGATGTTTAAATAAGGACTAGTAATATGAAATGTTTGCATTCAAAAGCGTATGTAGTATGTACATATGTGCACTAATATGTCTATAATATCCTTTATACATACGTGCCACACAAATTTGTATGCTTAATTTAAGACTTTTGTTTTTGATTTGCCAAAAATTTACAAATTGATCGAAATTATTTTGTAAATTTCGTTTTCGAATATCAAAGATACACATATAAAATTTCTATGTATATGTATAAATTAAAATAAAAAGCTAAACGGAAACTATAGAGAATATCGTAAACATGAAAGCTACATTGTGTAATTATGCTTAATATTACAAAGGACACGAGTGAGGCCATACTAAATAAGAGCTAGAACATGTTGATTATTTATGATGAGAGTAAATATATTTAATGGAATTTAATTTTAGCTTGAAGCCTTTTCAGTATTTCATTTGACTTTAGTCAACCAGGCGTATGCTTAGTATTAGCTAAGGCAAACTTTTATAAAGCTTTTAAACAAGTAACTCGTTTAAGTTTTGGAATGAAAAATTTCGTCTTTATAAATACATTTGGAACATAACTTGAAATGATTCAAAATGCTTTCAGCAAAACTTTTTTTTTCAGCAAATACAACTTGAATTTTTAATCACTCTTAATGGCCAGCTAAGCTTTCAAAATAGTTATTAACAAATTAAAACTACTCTAAGCTAAAGTTGTACATTATATCCTTGCAATTCATTAAAATGTCCTTTACTTTTTTTAATATACTTTTTCCAATTTTTGCTGCCTTCTTAATTATAAAGAAGTTTTTCTACAACTTGCAGCTCTAGACAATTTTATAAATTGCTGCAACTTTTCTCTTCTTTTTTCCTTTCGTCTTCTACCTTTAATAGCAAAGGATTTTAAAATTATATTAAGGCTTTTGGCAGCTTCACGTCCATCGTTATCTTCATTAGTTTGTCAAGTTAATTAAATTGACATCAAGTAATGTTAAACAAAAGAAATGCTACATTTAAAGTACAAAAAAAAAATAATAGTAAGAAAGAAGAGTTAAGATTTCAAGTTAAAAGCAAGGAAAAAAACGAAGATTTTGATTTGTATGCAAATTCTAAGGTGAACTAAAGAGCGAAAAATTGTTTTATTTTAAGCTTAAATAATGTACTTTTAATTAAAAGTCTTCAAAGTCTTGTCTCACTACGAAATACTTTTAATGACAGCAACAGTATTGCAAGCAAACAAAAAAAAAAAAAAAAAGCCCAGTCAGTCAACTTACAATTAGTTAAAATGTAAATAAGTAAATGGTTTACTTTAATCAAAAATACTTTCAATTAATGGCAATCAACAGTCATTAGCAAATACAATACATATAATAATTAAATTAAATGAAATTGCAGCCAAGCAAAAGTTCAATTTAAAAATATATTTTCTATTGCTTTGAAAAGTTAAGGTAAAATTTACACACACACATACACATGCATATATAATTATAGATTGTATGTGTAATTTGTTTGCTTTGTTGACTTTAATTACAAATATGGTTTATTTTAATTGGTTGTTATAAAAAAAAAACTAAAAAACGGACAAGCAATATTTAATTAATATTATTCAATAAGCCTTAAGTATAACTTAAGGATTTTGCAATTTTTTTAAATTAATTTCCTCTCAGAAGAGTAGAAGCTGTTTGGCCTCTGAGAGTCCTTTCAAAAATTCCACAATTTCATATTTCCAAGAAAGTATCACGAACAGTTTGTTCCAATTTCTGTCTAAGACCTTTTGCAGCTAAAAAAAAATGCAATTAACATTAGTATAACAGTTAATTTCCCTTGGCTTTTAGTCAATAAGCATTACAGATCACGTGTATGAAAATATTTCTGGTGGCCCATAAAACAAAATTAGCCCGTTCAAATTATAAATAAAATATTGTTGTTTTTTATTTTTGATTATAACAGTTTGTATAACAGTTTTGATTTTGTATAACAGTTTTTCATTTCATAACATATGTTTCTATAAGTCATTTTAAGGTTAAATGAAAATTAGCTGTATTATAACAGTTAAATTTGTTTAGTCTTTTTTCAATTCAATTATTTTTTTAATACATAGGTATGTATGTAGTTACTAGAGTACAATAAATAATGATATACCCAACAAGAGCTGAAATTCCATTTTTTAATTTTGTGTATAACAGTTATATAACAGTTAAAATTTTGTATGGCAGTTTTTGATTTCTGTTATAAATTATCCTCAGAGCCTTTGTATTTTACAAATATATGCAAGTAGTTTTTATTATAACAGTTAAATTTTTCGTCTATTCTTATTTAAGTCACTGCTATAATAACTGAAATTTAATTTTTATCATTGATCTTCATGTATAACAGTTTTTATAAGAACAAAGAGGTTAGATTCCATTTTTATTTTTTATATAACAGTTTACATTTTGCATACAGTTATATTTTGCAAGTTTTCTATTTCTGTTACAAATTATCCTTTCAGTCTTTGTAAAAAAAAATACATGTAATGTTATAACAATATTTAAGTTTTTCGTCTATTTTTGTCATGTCACTGTTATAATAACTACCAGAGTACACTTTCAAGCTATAGGAAAAAATTACTGAAGTTTTTTGCTGATGTGATAGCAAAAAACAGCTGAAATTTAATTTTAATTATGTTTCTTTGTATAACAGTTTTCATAAAAGTTAATTTTTGTATAACAGTTTTCCTTTTCTGTTAACTTATATTTTATAAAGTCTTTATAAGTTACATATAATTAATTTTCACTGCTTAATTAAATTTTTTTACGTTTTATTTCGGTGTACAACAGTTTTTATATAAGTTTTGGTATTGTGTGACAGTTTTCTATTTCTGTTATAAATTATTTTTTGAATATTTGTAGCTTAAATCAGATTAATTTTCACTATTGCAGTTAAATTTTTTTGTATATGTCTATTTATACATACAATATATTTGAATCACAATCATTATGAGTTTCAAACACTAAAGTTTGTATTCATAAAATTATGTGACAGTCCTTAAAGGACCGAAATTTAATTTTCATTTTGATTTTGCTGAGATGTTTTAAATTTTTGTTTAAGTTTTGATATTTTATTTGTTGTATCAAAAATCCAGAGAGAGTTCTGTGAGTCATACACAAAGCTGTCAAATATTTTTAAGTGAAAATACATATTTTCGTAAGACTCAGTTGGCCAACTGTAATGGAATGTAACTACAACGATAGGAAACAGCTGATCGATATTTTTATGTGAAAAGTAATGTAAATGGCTATAGAGATGTAACCGGAATATAATGTCAAAATTAGTCAATTCGTATCGTGTTACTTTTGAATCGTTAGTTAGTAAAAACGTGAGGCTGCCACCGAACATGTCAGCTGTTATTGTATTTCTCTTTGCTGTATACGTGTGTGTGTATGTATGCAAGAGAGAAGTTGACGTAGAAATCTATTTTCTGTAGATTTCTACCTCACATATGTTACGATACGTAATAAATAAACAGCAACATGTTTTATTTATGTTACAGATTTTGTCAACTGATCCGTCAACTTACGATACGAATCGACTAATTTTACCATAATAATCCGTACATTGCTTTTTTGCCTTTAGACTTGTAAGCAGCGTGACCATATTAGCTTATTTTGAGCTAAATTTAGCTTATTTATTTCAGATTTAGCTTTAAAATTTTCATTTAGCTCTTAGCTTATTTTTTAGCTTTTTTAAAAAACTCATTTAGCTTTTTTAGACTTTTTTTAGTCTAAATTGCGTGTTCTCTAAAAATATATTAAAGACATAAACACCTTATAAAAATTATAGTCTTTTAACATTGTAAAATAGTTTACAAAAAATACAAAATGTAAATTGTACAACAATTTTATAACAGAAATGGAAAGTTGAAAAGTAGCAGATAATGGCAGAATGGTTAGAATTACAATGGAAAAAGTTAAATTCATATTAGTGGTCAAAACTCTTTTTGAGTTTTTTGGGTATAAAATTATTTGACTTGAGTTGAACGTTCATTCAGCGGCATCAATTAACTTAAAACAAAAACTTGAAATAGCCTTAAGCCTGGATAACCCTATGTACCGATTTTCGTCGGGCCACCTCAATAAAGTCCTAAGCAGGGAAACCACAAATATGCTCTAAAAAAGTGTTTTATGCGCATTCAATATGCACTAAAAACTTGTAAATATGCGCTTAAAAGTAAAAAAATATGCTCTTACAAATATAATAAATTGGTTTATTTGTAAATGAAAATATATTTTTTAATCAAAAATTCAACATTTGCATATAAAATAAGAAAAAAATAAATAACCAAAAAACGGAAACATAATTAACAAAGAATAACTGGGTTTGATGTGCAGGTTAAAACAAAATTACTATAAAAATTTTTACTAAAACAAATACATAATACAAATTAATTTTTATTGGATGCATAAGAATTTAACTTTAATTTCAAAAGATTACGATATCAGAATTAAGGCTTTGGAACTGTATTTTGGATAAATAAGACAAGATTTTAATTTATAGTTTTTATTGCAATAAATAACAAAATATTGACCTAGAATTTCAAATAAAAATCTTTTCCGTCCCATCTCATTGAACTTTCATACATTTACAATGTTCCTTCAAGGTCTTTTCAGGGCAGAGTAAATCACACATAGCTAAACTAAATTTGTATTGCAACTAACGTCCGTAAAACTGCGTTATATATAAAAAAAAAATTATACACTACATGGAACATTAGAACAGAGATTTAGATGGCGAAAATTAAAAATAAAAATTTCATAAAATTTTTTTTCGGAATAGAGTGTTTTTTTTTAAGGATGGTGGTGACAAGCGAGTTGAAATAAAATAAATTCTATAAAGTATCTAAATATGCCCTAAAAGCGTAAATTATGCTCTAAAAATTCGAAAATATGCTAAAATTATGCGTTTAAGACTGAAATATGCATAAACATGATTTAAAGGGTAAAATATGCAAAAATATGCACTAACAAATCAATGCCAAAATTCATTAAAAGTTCTGAAACGGATAAATATCTTGTCCCCGCATTAATACGTAATACAAGAAAAAACATGCAATTGCATATTTGCGGTTTCCCTGGTCATAAGTAATAAGCCAAAATGGCATTATTACTCAATTAATTCTGGAATAAGTCTATACGGGCTTATTACCAATGCAGTGTGGCGCAATTATGTCCTTGTCTTTCAATTAGTCGATAAATTAGAGCAAATTTAGCTCTTTACTTATGACTTTATTTCAATGATCTGACGAAACTCGGTACATTGTGCCGATAGTGTGATCCATGCTTTACCTTAAATAGCATTAATGCACTTAAAAAAACTTTCGTATTTTAGTATAAATGTTTTTACATTTTTGAAAAGTTTTTAAGATTATTTTGGGGAAGTTTTTGTTTTGTTCTTCATTAAATCTAAAATATAATAATTAATAAATAATTTCATTAAACCAAAAATTCAATGTGTATAATAAAAAAATATGTTTGTGTAATATTTAATGTTAGTTTAGCAATAAGAAACTATTGAAAAGTGATCAAAGAAGTAGAAAAAAGTTTAGCTTTATTTTCTGGCCTAAAAGTTAACTTTTTAGCTTATTTTAGCTTTTTTTCAAACGTGATTTAGCTTAATGTTATTTTAAAATCTGGTCACACTGCTTGTAAGAGAGAATGAAGAAGAAAATGGGAGTTTTTCTCTTGAATTTTAGGTTTTAAGTTTCTCTCCTACAAACTCAAGACTTTGGCAACTAAACTTTGCGTGTGGAAAAGTATCGGATGTCTGATTTTGTCTTTCAGTCTGGAATTATATCCTCTCCCAAAAGCCATCCAGCAAATAACTGCATTCGATATCTATAGAAAATTTAAAATATTAAAAAAAAATATTTTAAAATTTTGTACGATATAGAGTGCCGCAATTTGCTCCACACAGTCCATGAAATTAATGAAAATATTTTTTACAATATTTTTAAAAATAAGTTGGAAGTATATATATTTTTTAAAACATTTTTTGAAAGTATAGAAAACATTTCATTTTGTGACACCGTGTTTAATTATTATTATCAAAAGACCGATAACAAAAAAAAAGTTTTTTTAACAAATATATAATTTTTTTAGAGCTTAAAAGGTAAATTTTGTAAATAGAAACGTTTTTTTCGTTTTGAAATTTGTATGGAAAAAATATTTTTTGAAACGAACTTTCGTTATTTTTCATACAAATTTGAAACGTTTAGAAACGAAGTTTTTTTACAAAATCTGTCTATAAAAGAGAAAATGAGTTTTAAACTAAACGAAAAAAATTTATACGCTATATTTTATATTAAATTAAAAATCAAATCTAACATACAATACGAAAAAAAAAGGAAAAAAAGCAATAGAGACAAAAACTAAACACGAAAATTCAATCAAACTTATATTAACCATAATAACCTTTATCAATGCTCTATAAAAACACAAATATATTCAATTTTATAACAAAACAAAACTGTCATTCAAAATCCTTTAGATTTCCCATTGATGTCCACTCTTTTTTGTTCATACCATACACATACAGCGGTGTGTGTATGTGTGTGTGTGTGCATGTAAACAATATGATTTAGCTCTCCACAGGAGTTTTATTATATAGAATTTTTGGTTAAATAAAAATCTAGGGAAACTATAGAAAGCATTAACTCATACCTAAAGGATATCAAGCAGAAAAAAAATAATAGAAGAGTAAGAGAACGTATAAGCATACAAAATATCCATGTCACATTATTATGCATTGTAGGCTGTCAATATGGTTTTAGTTTATTTAGAAATAAGTGATATAGAAAATACCAAAACAAGGGCAAGATTTAAGCCCTCATACGTAAGCACGCAAGTATGTGAGCATGTATGTATGTGTGCACTAACACATTTGTAGCGTATTAACATTTTGTGTTACAGGCTGGAGGATAAACTCGACAAAAAAAAAATAATAATAATCAAGAAATGTCTATAAAAGATATTTTCCATATATGACCAAAGTACTACGGAATAACATCATTGTCATCGTCACATCACAACAAACCAAATTTTATCTCAGACAGGTTCATTATACAGGCTGTTTGTTTTCTCTACTACTGGCATAATATACTCGTATAGATGTAAATAACTACAGTATACTTTTAGGGTGTTATTGAAATGTGTGGAATGAGTAAAAGGACTTTTTTTTTGCATTTGCTGTGTTTTTATTTTTATCTTTATTTTTCGGAAAGACTTTTAAATACAAATTGAATTAATTTACATTTTGATGTTATTTTCCATAAAATCATGCATGTAGAAAAACTTTATTATTTTAATACAAGTACAGAGAGCACTCAGTACCAAAAACACTTCTTACTCGTACATTTACCATACATACATACATTTGTAAGTACGTGAACATTTCATTAGGCGTACGTATTTATATTTGGTGTTAATAATTTCTTGACTTTAATTTTTGTTTGAAATGTTGAAATGCTGTGCGTTATTGCATAAACCAATCAAGTAGATGTAAAACATCAAGCCATATATGTATATATATTTTTTTGGTATATTAAAAAGAGCAAGAAGAGTGTCAGAAAAATTTTTCTTAGCTTTTCACATTTTTGATGTGCCTGATTACATATGGTAATATTATGTTATATATAATGTTGTGGTTGAGATTTATTTGAATATGAATAGACACTATATAAATCTAGAAATGTAATAATGATAAAAAGAACAAGAATTCTGTAAGCATGTGAGTGTGTGTATGTGTGTGTGTATACGAGTACATATCCTTTGTGCCTTAGACTTTATGAAAGTATAGAATTTAAATCTAAATAATTTTTCTTTTTTCTTATAGAAAATAAAATGTCAATTCATATGCAAATTAGATTTGTAAGTAAATGAAATCCTTGATTTTTTCCTCTCGCTCTCTCTTTCTCTCTCTCACTCAATTTCTTAAGGTTTTCTTTATCATCTTGTATTTAATTTATAGCTTGCAAACAAAATATAAACTTTTTATAACAAAGCCTAAAAAAATAGTATATGCTATGAAAAACCTGAATATATTTTTTTTGTTGGGATTATGACTAAGCTAAAAGCGAATTCTAATTAAAGTGTTGAAATATGGAAATAATAAATTATATATGAGAATATTTTAAAATAAAGAAATATGCATTTTATTATAAATTAAAAGTCTCTTGAATAACTTGGGTGTTTAATTTAAAAAAAAATTTATTTTTGGGATTTTTTAAAACGGATTATATTATTCGCAATATTTTTAAATAACTTGCATAAGGCCTTAAACAAACTACAAAAGAAATCAAATATAATTTTAAATTTTCATTTATTTAGGCATCTAAAAAAATATGTATTAGGGAAAGGGGAAATTTACGATTTCTATTTATATTACATAAAAAGCCATCGACATTACTTCAGATCGATGAAATTTGAATTTGCATACTGATTCTTCAAATATTCACTACTTTGGACGAGTTTTTAGTATTCAGAATGTCACACATTCATATATTTTTGTGCAAAAACTATAAGGAGTGGTTTCAAGTCATTGAATGTTTAACCGAGCATTATGCTAACTAGATTAAGTGTAAACAGGAATTTCATTCAAATTGTATACATTTTAAGGTGGAAAACAAATAATTAAACAATTATCCTTAAGAAATGCAAGGACCTTCAAAAAGTATAAAATATTTATAAGGAAATGAAATGTTTTGTGCCCCATTTAATAGGTGCATGATTGCTGCCAAAAGCAAAAATTATGCCAAATAGTTTTAAGAGTTTAAAAGGGTATGAATCATAAATGAGAGCAAAATTTATAAACAGTATCAGTGCTGGAAGTAAAAAATTCAACTGTAAACTTGCTACAACTTTGATCATTTATTTCACTGCTCATTGTGTATTGTTTGTATTAATTTTCATATGCCAATTTATCTTGCACTTCACAAGTGGCATGATTAAAGGCCCTAGCAGAAAATTAGCAAAACATTAGCATATATAAATTTATTTTTAATTTTACAAGTGGCTGTAAAAGACCGTATCAAATCATTAGCAAATTTTTAGCATATGCAGATTTAATTTTCATTTCACAAGTGGCTTAAAAAATCTCTAGCAAAACATTAGCAAATCTTTAGCAAAATTTTAGCATATGTGCATATTTCTTTTGCACTTCAAAAATAGCTTAAAAAGCGCTTGAAAGAAATTAGCAACACTTTAGCAAAACATTAGCATATGCATATTAATTTTTCATTTCAAAAATGGCTTAAAAAGGCCCTAGCAAGGCATTATAAACTCTTTACAAAAGCATTAGTTTATGTATATTTCTTTTGCATTTCAGAAATGACTTAAAAAGCCCTAGCAAAGTATTAACAAATCCTTAGCATATGAGTATGTATATTTATTAGCAAAACATTAGCATATGTAAATTTTGTTTTTTATTTCACAAGTGGCTTAAAAGAGACCCTAGTAAAGCATTAGCAAATATTTAGCATATGCGTACTTATTTTTCATTTCAAGTGGTAAGAAAAGCTCTAGAAAAGCATTAGTAATTCTTTAGCAAAACATTAGCATGTGCATCTTAATTTTGCATTTCACAGGTGAACTTAAATAAACCCTAGCAAGACATTAGCAAATCTTTAGCAAAACAATAACATTTATTGCTACTTCACAAATGGACTAAAAAAGCCCTCGAAAGACATTAGCAAATCATTAGCAAAACATTAGCAAACATTTCTGCTGAATAAAAATGAGGACTTTCGCATACCTAAGCAAGCAGTTGGTGAATATAAACAAGAAATTGATGCTTTTGTACATTCATCTCCTGTACGACAATTTCTGAGCCCTTAGCTTAAGGAGAACACATTTTGTCACTTGTATGATTTTTATCAAACAATTTTCAAGTTTTATATAAAAAACCTTTTGGTTTGCTAATACCACATTTAGTGAGTCTCCTATGTATTTTTAATTCAAACAATGACACAATTACCAACAATTTATTTAAACTTTTAATGAGTTAGGGCCTTTCTATATTAAGGTGATAAGTGTAAAACACTTTATATAACATAGGGTGCAAAACAGTTAATTGCTTACATCAGGCTTGGGCAATTACAATTACATTAATTACAATTATAATTACAAGTAAGTGTAATTGAATTTTTTTTTCAATTACAGTCAGATGTATGTAGTTTTAATTGAGATTTTTTTCACCATAATTACTTTCTAACGTAATGGTTTTTTTAAATTTTCAATTGCAAAAAAAATGTAATTGTAATTGAAAACTTTTAATTACAATTACAAAAAATATTTAAATTGGGATGTAATCAATTACAAAATTTAATCATTAATAATTAAGTCTGGTTAACACACACTGATATTAATGTATGCATATTTTATTAATAACTCTTACTGTGGTTGATGTATTTCGACTACGACTACGATATTTTCTTCTTATATTAAAGAAAACACGTGCCGCTTTTCTGCAATCTGTTACAAATATTCCATAGTTGTGGTAGAAATACGATTCCCATATTTTCTTTTTGCTGAGCTTTTCAAAAGATCATAAAAATTTGTTTGTTCCATGATCTTGAAGGAAAATGTTCGTTTGTCTAAGTTATATTTCAAGCCATCAAAAATGTCTACATTTTATTGTTGCTTTCCATATCAATTGTCAAAAGTATGTTTTCTTGCGACATCGTGTGACTGTGGCTGTTAGTTTCTTTTTCTTTTTCATATGTTAAACAATTTTAGCAAATATTTACTTACAACTGGTTGTTAAAGCGTATAAAAATTCAATTTTTGTGTTGAGATGTGAACATTGCCATGAAAAACTTACCTAAAAAGAGAATTGAAAAGAAAGGAAATAATATATTAAATTAAATATGTTATAAAATTCAATATTTTAAAATGTAATAAACGAAAACAGGCTTAAAAGAAAAAAAAAACATTTCATAAGAAAAAAAAATAACTTAATTTTAAACTTAAATATTATCCTGCCTACTAAGTGAAATAACAATTTCTTGTCAATCTCTTCCTTTAGCCGGCGTCTTGCCTCCGTCCGGCCACACCGCCACCCTTTTGTGTGTCAAACAAGTGCTACAATTTCAATAATATCCGGTTTCCTTATTATAACAAGCTAACAAGGACGAAGACAATAATAATAATAATAATAATAATAATAATAACAACAGCAATAGCAGCAGCAAAAATAACAACAACAACAACAACAACAACAACAGCAACAAGGACAAAAGTTGTAGCTATAGTGAGTGTAGTAGTGAGTGTATAGTGGAAGACAACAACTTCGAAAACAGCAAAATAATTTAAGGCACATACAGCCAGAAATGCCAACATTAATAACAAAATGTTTACAAAGGCAGCAGATTTCATTTATGTTGCTGCTATGTATATCCTTAAGGTCTTAAAATTCAATACCTTTTTTGTTGTTTCCGAAACCATTACCATAATAAACAATCACTGCCTATTTTCTTAAATACGTGGATTTTGCATACATATAAACTCCAACACTGTTACACATTCATTTCTAAGGATGTGTAATAACATCATCTCAAACACATGACTCTGCTTAAGACATTCAAAATTTCTAACACACACAAACACACTAAACACTAGCAGTGGAGTAATGAAATCTCGTTAAAGTGTTAACATGCAATATTAAGACATTTTATACAATATTTACACAAACACTAATGCATATTTACACTCATTTACGTAGACGCTTAGTCGCTTGTTTACACACACACACACCCGAAAGCAAACATGATTTTAAATATTTGTTTGTCAGCTGTGAACAGCTTTAGATGCAACAAAGATATTTTATTTTGTTTTATTACAAAAGCAGCAGCAAAAAAAGTGTCAAATTTAACTCTTGCGCTGAAAAATATCATTTATAACTCGTTTGAGCGAAAGTCCTTAGCAGCTCCTTTGCCAAACTGAGATTTTATTATTCAAATGTTTTACAGCCTTTTTGATTTTAAGGCCCTTAATTTTATTTTCCTCTACTGATTAATTTTCTAATTTACATTTAAGCAGCCTTTGTTTCGGACATTAATATAATAAATGGAAATGTACAACAATTTAAAATTGTTTTCATTAAATATTTCACAGACTTTCATTATATATATATCTTCCATAAAAGCTATAAAATATTTCAGGTAAGTATTTTATTTGTATACTTGTTTTCTTAAGCTTTATGGCTCACTATCCCGGCATCACTAAGCAGGACTTTTTTTCTTTTTGCTAAATAAATATTCTTTATTGTGCTGAGGCAGAGTAAATTAATTTAACGAACGTCTTAATATTGCAATGACTTGGAAAACTCTTATACAATAAATATTTTATTCCTCATCTAACCGGGCTTTTCATTAATTTTGTTTGTTATTATTATTATTATTTTTATATTTTTTTCTAGAATATTTAAGTGCGCTGTATTTTGTCTAGTCTTAAGTATGCTTAAGATTTTTGTTTGATATGCTTTTTAAGAACTTGAAAAAAAAATCGAGACAAGGTTGTTAAACAATATGTCAGCCTTTAAGTAGGCTTTAAATTTGCTGGAAAATTTAATTGTTTAGTTATAAATAGAAAAAGGAGAGTAAAAAGCAAAGGGGACAGACAGGGGAAAAAATGGACCTAAAAAAGACAAAAAAGAATTGAAATCTCTTATCAATAAATACAGCTAAAGATGGCTATAACGAATTAGAAGAGGAAATAAGATTTTAAATATTTTTGTCCTGTAAGTTAATTTTCTAAATAGTTTTTACTTTTTTTTTTTAATCAAAATATATCTGATAATTTTGCTAGATTATTTTAGATTTTTTTTTAAATTTTCAATACGGTGACATACAGTAAACTCTACATAGTTTGAATTTCAAATAATCGAAAATTTTAATTATTTAAAATTCTATGTGTAGCCAAAGGCAGCTGAAAGCAAAAACTAAATTTTCTTTAACATTCAAGAATATGAAAAATGACAACTTATCGAGAGCACACTGTATCATTGAAATTGCTGAAATTTTTTTTAATTTCTTTTATAGTTTAAGCTCAAATTCTTAGTCTTTAGTTAACTAATGAAAGTGGCTTTACCAATGGAATTGATAAAAAAAAATTGTTAGTTAAACCACGAGCGCTAGTTAACCATAGACTGTGAATTTGGACCATAAAGGTTTTTATTTCTTATATTTTAACCATAATATGGGCATTTCCACAGGAATGTAAATTTTTTGTAGCGTGCGACACCAAACAGATATGCTTGTTTTTTCAAAGAAAACGAAACTTTTTTTTTACTTCTTTATATATTTGTGTAGGGCGTCAGCAGCTCTATATTAGGTAAAATTTAATGGAAAAACAAGTCACGTTATTCAGAAATACAACCTTAAGTGCTGGCTGTCGCACGCGACAAAAAAGTGAAATTTCTCGGAGAAATGCCCATTTATAGCCAGATACGTGATATGTATGATTAAGAGTTAACGTGAACTTACATTGTGAAAAGAGCCGTTAAAAAAGGACGTTATATGCTGCCAAGACAATTAAATTGAAAACAAAAAACAAATTTGAGAGATTTGTTTTTGTTTTCAATACAAATAGGCAGAAGAGAATTTTTACTTGTCTTCTGTAAATTGGCAGCACATAACATCCTTTTTTGTTTTTAGCCTAATCAAATCATAAATATAGAGAGAAATAAAACTAAAATATATTTTTTTTCCTGATAGACTTGATACTACAATTCATATGCTTCCAATTCAAAAACTAAACTATACCATTATCCTTCAAGTGCTTAAAATATTTATATAAATATTTATATAAATTCCAAATAACAGCCAGCTCTTAATTTAATTAAAACAAAAGATGAGTTAAGAAAAACTTAAGTATCAGTTACCAACATAAACATAAAACGCACTCACAGACATTCAAAAATTCACAAAATCACAGCAAAAGAAAGCAAAAGATTTTGTCCATAAAGCAAAAAGAAAAAAAAAACACTAACACTTTGTATAATCAAAACGCACACATACAAAACAAACAGGAAAAATTCATAAAACACAATGTCAGGATAAACACTTTATATACTGCTGCAAAAAATAGAAAAAAGAAAAATCAAGATCTTCCTGTAACCAGAGTATGAGTTTAGCTTATTAAAAACATAAACATACTCATATGAGTCATTTTGTCTTTTATATCTTCTCAGCTATATAATGAATCAAATTTTTCATACTTGCTTGCTACTGCCAACGCATCCTTGCTCATTTCAAATACTAAAAAAAAACCCAACATTCTTTCAAAGGATCTTAGACTTAAGCCAGTGTTTAAATTTTAATTGCAAAGCAAATACTTTTAAAAGCACTGCCTTTTTCTTGTCTTTTTTTTTTGCCTTCTATTTAATCATAAAATAAAACTTTTCCAGCCACCAAAAAAAAAAAATTAAATAAAAAATCACAATATAAAAAGGCTGCGAAAAAGGAAAATATTAAAATAGAAATATATGTTTAAGTATGAAGACTCTAGAAAGGAATAAGTAGAACAAAAGAGCTTTATAAATTGGTTACCCAGAGCAACAGCATTAAAATCCACTTGCTGCACATTTTATCTAACAAGTACTTTACAACAAAGGCAACAGAAACAGCGGCAACTCAAAGCATACGCAACATTGCTGCTGTTCACAGGCCAACTACTAAGCAACCACATTTCATGTAGAGCAGCAGCACAACAGCAGTATCGCATTTAAACTCTAAACCGAGCCAAAAGCAACCAGCGGCAGCCAACCAAACAGTCATTTAGTCACACAGCCAAGTCAACGTTTAAGCACTCTCGCACTCGCACAAGTTAAAAGCCTGCTTGTGCTTGCCTGTGAGTGTGTGAGTGTAAAAGATATTCATGCTTTAGAATGGTTTTCATACTGTTGTTTGTGGCTTTACGGTCGTCCTTGGTTACAATATTACAAGACTCTCATATCACCAACATATCAACCACTTACACATGATATTCGCCCACACACACACACACACACACACACACACACACATCGTACACTCACACATCGCACTGCCACACACTCCCTCACTCACTTACGCAAATATTTTTATGAAAAAGTAGCATCATCTAACCATGTATTGGAGGAGGGGAGATAATTTTGCAAAAAAATGCGAGGAAAAAAATATAATGAAACTCTTCATTTACTATGTGCATGTGAGTGTGTGCTTGAAATGAAAAACATTTTGCTTTAATTATTGTTACCATGGCTATGTTGCTGCTGATGTTGCTTCGCCGTTGTTGTTGACAACCTTACAAAAGCTGCAATTTAGAAATTCAATTAGCAGCAAAATATGTGTTTGCTATTTTTTCTGTTACAGTTCGTAGAAATTGTTTTTTTTTTAATATTTTGTTTCTTAACTGTTTCATTGTTTTTAGAGAAATATGAGCAGAACCGACTTGAAATAAATGGTTTTCAATAAAAAAAATTAAAGGAAACATTTTAAAAATTCACTTAATATAAACAAGGAAAACATATAATCATTTTTTAGGAAAAAGGATTCGCCATTAAAAAAAAAGTAGCTAACTGAACGTGCCCTAGCCTCGACAACAATTGTAGCAAAAGTCTCTGATATACCGGCACGGGCATAAGAGGCCATCATATATCCTTTTTATTAATTTTGAAAATTTTCACGGAAATAGTCAGATATGCCACAGAAGCGGAATGTAAGTTTACTAATAGAAATTTAAGAAAAAGACTAAAATATTCACTCAATACAAACAAGCAAAAAATAAAATTTTTTTAAGAAAAAGGATTTGCCATTAAAAAAAAACTAGCTAAATGAACGTGCCCTATCCTCGGCAATAATTTGTAGCAAAAATCATAGATGTAGCAGCACAGGCATAAAAGACCACCATATATCCTTTTTTTCTAATTTTGAAAAACTGCATGAAAATAGCGAAATATACCACAGAATATTCAAAAAAGTTTATAAGTAATTGTTTTCCAACTTGTAACGATTTTATTTAGCTTCCTTAGCATTTATATGTAATTTTGAAGAAATGTTTAATGTCATGCACAAAGTACGAGAACAACGAAAATTTTAGCGTGCCTAAAATTATGCTACAAATATTTGTTTAAATTGTATGTTTTCAATATGTCGGCATCATATTTTTTAATTTTAAAATAAAATTCAAATCACCAGAATTTAATAACTTTGGTAAAAAACTGGAGGCAGACACATAACGCCAAGAACAAAATAGGACATCATATATCCTTTTTATAATTTTTGTAAAATAGCAAAGAATTCGAAATGAAAAACCTTACATATACCCTTTGATAGGGTTCTGAACTTACCTTCTTCCTTATGCGTTCATAAAAATATATTTTTACAAAAAATTGCAGTGCTAAAATATTTATTTGTTACCCTTGAGGGTAAGCTATAAAAATTTAGTGCATACAGAGATTAAACTAAAATTCTTTATTTCGATGTATCATATTTTTCCAAAAAAAAAACTGGAATTAATAACATAAAGTTAATTAAGTCTGGTAGATGAACGTACTTTAATCAGGTCAACAATTTAAGCAAAAATTTTAAGTTAAATTTTTTACAAAATGCTCCAAAATATGCACAGAACTCTAAGATAAGTAAAATAAATACATACTTTGTATGTTTTTCCTCAAAATAATTGTTAATATTTATTTGAATTATACTATTTCCGATTACCTCTACATTTTTAAATTTTAAACTGAAACTAAAAATGCCAACCTAATGAAAATGGGTAAATGAACGTAGCTTAGCACCAGCAGCAATGTGAGGTTAAAACTAGGAAGATACTGCTTCTAGTAATAGAGCCGGCTATATATCCTTTTTTTATAATGTTTATAAAGTTACATAGAAATAAGCTAAAAATCCAAAAAACAAAGCTCAACAAAGTTTAAAATTACATTATAATTGTCAAAAAGTCTTACTAAACCAATTTAATAATAATTTTTCCCAATTCTTTGACTAATATGGGATATGTAAATTTTTTTTCAACATGCTTTTGAAAGCTTGTCTCAAATATTAATATCTAGCAGATATCCGTAATATATTGAATATATTTTCAATATTTAGTTATATTTTTGTGTAAGAGACTGATTTAAATCTTCATTAAATAGTCCTTAAAAATATGTGACCTAAGGCTTTGTCTAAAATTGTGAAATTCTTTTTAATGTTCTTTAATTTTAAACACCTTGTCCGTATATCATTTTAATAGCTTAATTTTCATTACTATGCTAAAAGTATAGATATTAAGTTCTGATTGGTCATACCTTTAGCTTTTTGTTCTTAGTGCCTTAAAAAGTGATTACCAAATTTCATAAAATGTGTAATATATATATTTTTTTGCAAAAAGACCTTAACAATATTTTTTCGTAAGTCTTGTAGAAAACCGCAAAATTCTTTTTTAATTTGCTTTAGTTGTAGCAAAGTTTTTTATATATCCTTTTTTTTATTACCTACAAAAACATATTTTTTTTATTTGCTTGAAAAGTTTTAATAACATTATTTTTCGGGTCATAACAACCATATATTCATATATATATATTTAACAATGCCCTTTAACACTTGTCTATAAAAAAATATATATTATGAAATTAAAACCTAAATCAAGTTGATGAGATGTTTCATCAAAAAGCAAATGAGCTTTGGAAAAACTAATAAATGCCTAAAACGTGTCCTGTTTCTTGTATGCATATTGTTTCCAAACACAAATCTCTGGCTAATGAAAACATTTGCCAAAATTTCATACTCATAATTACTTTTTGGCCAAGAGACGGAGGAGGAGGCGGGCAGGTACAGATGTAGTAAATATATAAAGCACGTCTTAATTTCAAAACCCAAAGACCACATGTTGGCTGGAAAAGTAATGAACACTTTTTTTGTTCAAATTCCAAAAAATAATAGAAAGCAAACCTTAAGATTAAAATTGAAAAGGAGTAGGAAAGACCAAGTTGTTAATGAAAAAGGAAAACGAACTAGGTATATACACTCGTATGAAACTTACCAAACACAAGTGTGCTTTATTAACACATTTTTCCATGAAGAGAAATTTTCAGGCTATCATAAAAAAAAACTAAATGAATAAGGCAAAATATGCAACCCCATGCGTTAGACGGCTAAAGTTTAGAGTAGAAGTTTTTTCACGTTTCCAAGTTGTTACCAGTGTGCTGAGCAAGTTTGATGATGACGTTGACCAGGGTTATAAAAACAAATATTTGAAGAAATAAAAAAGATGAGAAAAAAAAACAAGAAACAAACTGGTAACCACAAGGCGTTTAATAAAGGGCGTTTTCATATTGATAACACTACTCCCCACAACACCACATTACAACAGATTAAAAATGTGCTGGGAAAAAACTCTAGCAAGTTTATGATGTTGTTGTTTTTTTTTTTTTTTTTGCCTTAGCAATAGGAAAATGGTAATAAAGTGTTTATACACACCAAAGAAAGAAAAAAAAAGGAAAAGGAGTAGCAAAATAAAGTATTGAAAACGGAAATTAAATTTATACCAGCACACACACACACACACACACTCACTGGTTAAATAAATATTTATATATAGTTTTAAGCTGATATCCGCTGCAGACAAAAAGAAAACACTTAAACAAGGTTAATACGCCAGACTATTTATTTTCGCCTGTCTTAAGCAAGGTAATTCCCTCTTAAGCTTTTGCCAACCACGTAATAGTTATATTTTTGTGCACTTAAGCATTCTTTGTAATTAAATTATATTTATTTTTATGTTAAGACCTTTTATGCATATTTGTCTTCGCCTTTTAACCAAATTAATAATAGATTATTACACTTAACTCTCATATGCGTTTAATTGGCAAAGAGATCCTTTTTGTTAAATCATAAAGAAATCATGTCATGTTCGATTATGTTTTATATGAGATTATTGCACATTTTGTTTTCTTCTTAAGAAATTCTGGCTTGGTTTCTCCTTGAATGACTTTGATAAGAGATTATGATTATATGTATAAAAAGTTTTTATTGGACAGAGTCCTTAATTAGGCGTGTTAAACGAACTCAAGGTGACAGGTTAAATTTTTGTTTATTAATGTAGAGAAAGAGAATAATTTGAGGGAATATAAAAACTCTAACAATTACGGCAGTAGAAATATTGTCCTTATTACGATGAGAAACTTCTTTAACTTCAAGAGTTAGAGAAATTAGAAAAAAAAAATTCATTGACAACAGACTGGCATCAATGTAAAACAAACTTAATCAAACTTTTTTTCTTCAAAATAACAAGTTTTTAATGACTGATTGTAGCAGGAAAAATAAGAATGATAATAATAAAATAAAATACCTATATTGGTGTTTTGAAAGCTTATGCCTGGAATTTTTATAAAAAAAAAGTTTTAAAGATACCTGCCTAAACTATGAATCGTTATAAGAAACAATGTAGGCCTTGAAGTTAAGGAGCATGTATGTTGTATTGAACAATATGCAAGACACTGTGGCACTGTACATTGTCAAAATGCTTGACATCAAGCTCGTGCAGTTGTGCTTCACAATCCTCAATTAGCTCCAAAACTTTTTTATATATCGTTTAAAATGTGCACGTGCTTTCATCAAAGTCACTCGTCCTGCATGTCAAAAATATATATTTTTATACCCTTTACCAACAAAAATGGTAAAAGGGTATATATAGGTTTGTCATTCCGTTTGTAATTTCTATAATATCAATAAGCGACCCATATAATATATACATTCTGGATCCTTATGCATAGGGAAGACGAATAAGCGATGTCCGTCTGTCCGTCTGTCCGTCTGTCCGTCTGTCCGTCTGTCCGTCTGTCTGTACGGTTTTCCGAAGCTCCCAGAAGAGCTAGAGACTTCGTTCTTGGACTGGTGTGTCAGAAATTTTCCAAAATAGATTGGTATTGAAATTCAGCAAAATCGGGCAGACGATTGCAGAGCTGGAAAACTTAAACTTCATTTTGCCATATAAAAGTAACTCCCGAAAACAAATTTTTATTTTTTTTTAATAAATGTACATATTTTACACTTCAGTACGACTAAAATTGGAATTTTAAATAAAAAAAATACAAAAAAATTAAAAAGACGTTTCCAGGGTTGGAAAACTTTAACTTTTTGTGTTATGTAAAATGAACTATGTCTAGAACTATATTAGTATTTTCTCGAGAACCGTAAGAGCTACAGACCTGAAATTTGGACACAGTACGTAGACCTTTGGCCGCTACAACAACAAATACATGATAATTGGAAATTAAAGGGTGTTCCAAAACGAGCAACGAAAAATTTTAAAATCCTATGTAGTATATATACAATTGTATGTATGTATATACACTTGAAATTTGTAAGGTTAGTGTATTTTTATACAGACTACAAAAATTAACACAAAAATTTAAAAAAATTTAAATTAAAGGGTGTTCCATCAGTTAATGCAATTTTGACTATGTAATTTTGACAATTTGCTGTATCTTGGAAACCGTAAGAGCAAAACTCTTGAAATTTTCAAAAACGGTAAAACTGAAAAAATAAAAAATTATAAAATCGCCAAACCGAAAAAAATCGCCAAAAACAAGAAAAAATCGCCAAAACGAAAAAAATCACCAAAACGAAAAAAAACCCTAAAAAACAGAAAAAAATCGTCAAAATGAAAAAAAATCGCCAAAACGAAAAAAATCACCAAAACGAAAAAAAAACCCTAAAAAACAGAAAAAAATCGTCAAAATGAAAAAAAATCGCCAAAACGAAAAATACCCTAAAAAACAGAAAAAAATCGCCAAAATGAAAAAAATCGCCAAAAAAAGAAAAAAACCTAAATAACAGACAAAAAATCGCCAAAACGAAAAAAAGCACCAAATTAAAAAAAAATTTCTAAGACTAAAATAAATCGCAAAAAAATTGAAAAATTGCTAAAATGAAATCAAAAATCGCCAAAATGAAAGAAAATCGCCAAAATGAAAAAAAAATCGCCAAAATGAAAAAAATCACCAAAACGAAAAAAAAACCTAAAAACAGAAAAAAATCGCCAAAATGATAAAAAAAATCGCCAAAATGAAAAAAAATCACCAAAACGAAAAAAACCCAAAAAAAAAACAGAAAAAAATCGCCAAAATGAAAAAAGCACTAAATTAAAAGAAAATTTCTAAGACTAAAATAAATCGCAAAAAAACGAAAAAATTGCTAAAATGAAAAAAAATCGCCAAAATGAAAAATATCGCTAAAACGAAAAAAAACCTAAAAAACAGAAAAAAATCGCCAAAATGAAAAAAAATCGCCAAAAAAAGAAAAAAAAATCGCCAAAACGAAAAAAAACTAAAAAACAGAAAAAAATCGCCAAAACGAGAAAAAAGCGACAAAACTGAAAAAATCGTTTTAACTGAAAAAACTTCAAAAAAAGCAAAAAACCTTCCTTTCGTGCGCGATTCAAAGTCGCACTTAACTGATTTTTTTAGTATTAAAGGAATTAAATGAAACTAAGTTTTTGCTTATTTCGTTCTTGCTTTTTTCACTTAACATATTTTATGTATTTTTTTAAAGAACTAGATTGGTAACAATAATCAGAAAAATCCAAAATTATGACTCCAGGGTTGGAAAACTTACACTTTTTGTTTTTTTTTTTCTTTTTCTTTATAAATTGAATATATTTTATGCTTCTGAAAGAAAAGTTTGGTGTATGAAATTTGAAAAATGAAAATTATAGCTCCAAAGATGGAAACTTTAAAAAAATTATAAATTTTTTCACAAAACAAATATGTATGTACGTGTCTGTATACTATATATATGTACGTACGTTGGTAAAGGGTATATAAGATTCGGCACAGCCGAATATAGCACTCTTACTTGTTTTTAATGTAATTTTGACAAATATATATTGTTCTTAAATTCGCATTTTTTTTTTGATTATCTTAACCTTTTCTTAGCTTCTTATGAATAATTTTGTTCCTTTCGAAGAAGGTTTGATGAATTCACAGATTTTAAATAGAAACATTTGAACGCGTTGTATCTACTTTTAAGGATACTGCTTAGTTCCTTTTTTGAAGTTTAAAGTTAAATGATTCTATTCTATTCTCACCATTATTTTACATATAATTTTACTGATTGAACTTTGGATCTCTTTTAAAAAATGCATTATTTGACTTATATTTTTATCCCATATTTCGCTGTTAATTTGGGTAGTTTCTTCAGTGGTATCCTTTGTCAGAATCAGCTATTTTTTATTTGTTTTATTTTTCATGCCGTATTTAACTGACATTAATTTATCTTAAAATTAATAGAAAGATTTTAATTATTCACATCTTAGTATGAATTAGGTGTGTGCGAATTATTTCAGAATTTACTAGAAATATTTATAAAAAAGTCACGAATTTGTTTTTTTTTTAAAACACATGTAATATAACTATTCTTCTACAAGAAAATTTTAGTTTATAGGATACTTCCAAATATATAATGATATTATAATATGTCCTAAAAAACTTATTCGAATGAAAATGTTATGTAAAATATATTTGGCTGCTCTAAAAATCCGTATGTAAATACAAGGACTTTTGTTTGAAATGCCAATTTTCAATGGAAAATAGGAAGAAATATTCGGAAAATATTGCAAGAACTTAAAAGCAATGTTAAAAACTACAACCCAGAAATTTTCGCAGAAAATTCATAAATATATGACAGTAAAAAATTAAAGGCGGTTCTGAATCAAGTGACGAAACATGTTGAAATCCTAATGTAACATACAGACAATTATATATAGACGCTAGAAGTTTTCAATGTTAATGTATTTTTATTCAGACTTCACCAATTAACACTGAAATTAAAAAATAAAAAATTAAAGGGTATTCTATCAGTCAATGTAATTTTGACAGCTTGCTGTATCTTGGAAACCGTAAGAGGCAACCTGATGAAATTTTCAAAAACGCTAAAACTAAAAAAACCCGAAATTAAGAAAATGCCGAAACGAAAAAACGCTACACAAAAAAAAATCGCTTAAATGAAAAATATCACGAAAAATAAAATAAATCGCTAAAATGCGAAAAACTCACAAAAAAAAAGTCGTCAAAAAACTAAAATATTGCCAAAAAACGAAAAAAGCCGAACCGCAAAAAAAGTCAAAACTAAAAAAATCTCTTAAACTAAAAATATGAATTGTAAAAAAATTCCAAAAACTAAAAAATAAAAAACAAGAAAGATCACCAAAAATTGAAAAAAGTCGGCAAAGGAAAAAAGCTAAAACTAAACTAATGTAATAAAAAAGAACTATCCAGAAGTATTTAGCTAAGGAACTAAATGTACACACATACACATAAAACTGCAAAGACATGCTAAAAACAACTCTGTATTAGCAACAACACACGGTATTACCAACATAAAAGTCGTTACATAGTAACTCTGAAATATAAAATAGCTGCCAATCGAATTATCTAGAAACATTAACAAGAATTTTCAAGATTGTGCCAGAAAACTGATTGATCACTTGGCTTCTAATAGGATACGATGATAATATGTGCAGTAATACTGTTTTTCGCATTTGACTTTACTAAGTCTACACATTTCATTACGCCATCTAGCGAGCATTCTAGAACCACTCCCTGTAGTATAAAAGGAGGCACCCTGTGTGAGATGCAGTCGGTCTTAATCAGATAATAGTAGAGTCCACATTGTTGAAGGTGAAGACAACTTGCGGAAGTAATTAAAGGCAGTAAAGTCTGTAGTTTTGTATTAACAGTAAGCAGAATAAGTCTTGCGTGTGACAAACAAATAGCCAAGTGGGACGTTTGCTACAAAACCAGCTTACTGAATTTATTTACTTTCGTATAAATTCTGTAACAGATCTGATAGTTCAAGCTACAAGAATAAGCAAAACCCCAACTTATAATACACTCGTTACAGCTAGAGATTTGTCTTAAATAATTTTTGCCAATGGCCATGAACTTGTATGACTTGTATGTTGCAGCATATAACAACTGAAAACATACTATTTGAACTAAACGAAAATTTTATATAAAAATTTAAAATAATTACATGCACTACGCAAGCGAGTAAGAAAAGAAGCAGAAAAAAAAGATGGACACGCTTTCGTGTATGCCGGAAGGCAACAACATCAGCTGGATACTCTGCACAACATATGGAAGAACTTAACTTTCTCCCATGCATACACACACACACACGCAAGCAAGCCTGTTCTTGATATGAATGTATATGTACATAATACACAAGACTACATACAACCCACATCATTATCATTAACATGATGACAATGATGAAAGAAAAATTCTTAAATTTTTTGCTACAATTTGGCTGCTGCATGTTACTGATTTAATTTGCAAGTTTACAGTTTTCAGTTTTAATTAAAAGCAGATGAAAATTAAAAATTATTTTTATTTTGTGGCACCATTTCCGCACTCATTTCGATAGACAATTAAAAATAAAAGTTTATATACAGTATATTTGTATTGTATTTTGCACAAAAATAACCTTTGTGGTATTAAACTTTAACTCTGTCATTTACACAGCATTCAATGCTTCAAATGAATATGTATATGCTTGTATATATGTATATATATATATATATATATATATATATATATATATATATATAAATAATTAAAAGTGTTTATACGTACGGGAGTATTTACTTTGTATAATTCCCCGGTCTTCTCTCTTTTGTTCAGATATTAAAAAAAAGAGGCCATATGATGCTGGCTGGCACCTCATCATCAGCATATAAATGTTAATGATTCAAAATGAATTATGTATGTACATGCAATATATAACCAGTCTTGGCGGTGTTAAAGTCCTTACGCATACAACAGCATACAAGCAAATACACACAACATTAATTTCTGTTACAATATAAATACTGTAATAAGGTTGTGTGGTCACTTGTTTTTTGTTTTAATATAAAAAAAAAGACAAGGCATACAAAAATGACAGCATAATATTGAAAATACTTTAGAGTATAATTAAAGTAATTGCCTTGGCTGGTGATTTATTCCGGAACAAGCACCAATCTATGTATGTGTGTATGTGTGTAAGCATGTTTTAATGATAAAGTATTTAAAATTGATTTTCAAACGGAAATTAATTGCTTGTTTAATACATATTTACAATAAATTTATGTATGTAGGGATGTACATGAACGTAAAAAAATTCCATAAAAAAATTTAAGCCTTAAAGCAGGCAATAAAAATTATTTAAATTCTTATGGTCATTAATTTCATTTTTGTTAATGGAATTATTTTTTTATACATACATATAAATCAAGCCATAAAAAATTATTTGAAAAAGGACTCATAATGACTGCCCATAAAAGATAAAAAAAATTGTCATTAGAATTTCGTTTGAAGTGTTCTTTCGAACTATAAACAAATTATTATCATTAAAAAAATAGCTTTTCCTTAGCTGATAGCAACTTAAGTATTGAACGATTTTAATACACTTTCTGTTGGTTTTTTTCCCTGTATTATAAGGAAATTATGGTCGTTAAAACTAAAGAATATTTGTTACTTAATTTATGCTTATATTGCCTATAATTTAAGCCATAAGGAAAAATTCAGCTCCTTAATTAATAAAATGTCCAAAAAATTAGGTTAATGCAGGCAATTGTTAGTTATTTATATTCAGTTTTATTTACCAAGAAAAAAAAAATAAGGATATTGGTATCAGTTTTTCCCCTCCAAAGTAATTGGAAAAAGTTTTTTAGGCTTCATATTGAAGTAATATTGGCAATTATTATTGTTTTTTTAATTGCTAATTGTTCAAACTTATGCTGGTCGAAAAATAGACGTTGAACTATTTTTTCAACTCATAAGTTAATATTTTAGCATATTGTAAGGAAGTTTAAAATTTGATATGTAAATGACAAATTATATGATAATATAAAAAACTAGAATAAGTAATACTGTATAAAAAAATTCCTTATTTAATAAAAGCAGACAAAAGGAGAAGATTTACAAGGACAAAATGTTCAACAAAAATGGTCCTCGTAGAATTTACCATAAAAGTGCCAGATAATTAATAACAAACGTATCGTTTTAAGTACTCTTTGAGTATTGGCCGTAAAACAAATATGAATGCGTACAGCTAAAAGTAAAAAAAACACTCATTTACAAGCACACACATATTAACCTTAAACCGAATACGCATAACTATAAACATCCAACAACTGTATTTATAAATTTTTTTTACATTATGCTGCACAAACAAGTATAACTAAAATTTATAGACTGTGTGAGCTACAATCCTGCGCATGAGTATAAAAATACTCTGACTATTAATCGGCTGCACATGCGTATATACAAGTCTATTTTATTTACGCAGATACATAAAGCATGCTTTCAAAAACCCACACACACACCCATACATTTTTCATTGCATTTTATATACACAAATGTATGTGTATATACAATGATGCATAAATATCCCGAGTAGCATGCGTATTTTTTTTTTGTCTGATTAAATATCCACATAAACATACTCATACTGTAAGTAAGAGAGAGAGAGAGAGGACTCAATATTTATATTTTTATTTGTAGCGTATTTTAGGTTTTCCAATAATTGAACTAGACATGCTATTGTATGTTGAAATCCTAATCCTAGTCCTAATTGCTTGAGAGAAAATATGTGTGCGTACAAATTTTTTGCGCTACAATTTGAATTATGCGCAGTTACTAAAATTAAGACTATTAAGTTTTGTATATTTTTCTTGAGTACTCATTGTCATTCTCTGAAAAGTACTGAACACCTCTGATTCAATTTCCCTAATGATTGCATTTGAAGGTTTTCATGTCCTTAAAGTAAAATTATCTTTAACTAATCACTAGGTTCTTCACAAGCCGTTGTCAAAAATACCCCAACTAACTTGGTTTGTAGTGATGTGGTGGTAGATTCTGCGATTATGATGTTGAAACTCCAGATAATATTCTAAGGGACTGCTAAGCTTTATGCCACAGAAACTATAGCCAATTGCACAAGCAATTGTTGTGAGATCGGTAAGTACCAATACTCTAACTAATGGCAATCCTGAGAAGAGCAGGGCGCAAATTACGGCAACAACCAACCAACCAACAATATTTTGAGACGATACAACAATGCCCGTGAATTGAGCTACTGTGCTTCATTTAAAAAATATTTGGAAAATGGACTATATTAGATTGTAAGCCCACTCGAGTAGGTAATTGTATCATCCTGAAGCGAAATACTATTATTTAAAATTTAAACTTTAAATTCTTGATAAGATAACAGAAATTGATTAAAAGTCAAAAATTAAAGATTACAAGAATAAACAATGTGTGGTCCTTCGAACCAAATTTTATTAGCATAGGCTACATACACCTAAATAATAAAGGCCTTATTCCTAAATAGTTTTGTTTTATGAACGGTTTATAAAATAGTTCTCCATACAAAATTTGTTATATAAAACTTTTATAAAATAAAATTAGTTTTTCTGTAATATTTCGATATCGAGTACGATATTTTGATTTCAGATAAAATAAAAAATTTTGCGATTTTCTTTTATCTATTACAAAAAGGTCGTAGTTGAAGTCAATAAACGATAACCACAGTAAGTTATAAAAAATATTTTTGTTTTATAAAAGATTTATAAGAAAATGTTCTATGCAAATGTGATAAATAAACCTTTTATAAAACGAAAATATTTGTTATGAATAGGGCCCTTAGTAGTGGAAATTTCGCTGAATGATAGTGCTCAAGTTTTATATATTAAATTTGTTTGTTTCATATGTTTTTTTTTAATTTCTGTTTAACATTCTGTTCTTATTAAAAAAACATCTTTGGTAGGTTCGTATTCATCAAATGAGGCAAAACAAATTAATTAAAGTCAAAAATATTTATAATTACGAAACTTAAAGTTTAATGGTCCTTCGAACCAAAATGTGCTTATAAGATGCGACATAAAACAAGAAACTAAGGGACTAATTTTTTAAAACGCAAGGCTTAGCGTTGACAAATTATGTATGTATTTTGTTTTTGTAATTTAAATATTTTCCATATAAAATTTGTCAACGCTTGGGGTTGCGTTTTACAAAATTAGGCCCTAAATATTTAAAGTTTTTAAATTTTAATATAATTTTTTTTTCCATTTGTTCAGTAAAATATTAATTGTTGCTTATAAATACATTGAAATTGATTATTGAGTGGTTAGCTGGATCTTATGCGCATTAGCATTAGTGAAATGCTCATGGGATCCAACTAAACCCTCAATCATCAATTTCATTGTATGTTTAAGCAACAATTAATATTTTACTGATCAAGTTAGAAGTGTGGTAAATATGTTAAAATTTAAATTTAATATAAATAATTCCCAAGAGAGCGCAAATATATTTTAAGTCAATATCCTTCAGAAGGAATTAAAATTGCTCATTTAATTATATATATTTTGGAAAAACAAATCAAGTTCAAGCTCGATTTGTTAGCTTACTATGTTTTGTTAAAATTTCCTTTATCAAGGATAACTCCTAAACAGCTTCATATTCATATATCACTTACAATTATTTTAATTAATTTTTACGAGCTTTCAAATTTAGTTTTTTTTTTATTAAAATACCAAAATATTTTTTATTCTAAATTTTACGACTGATACTTACATATCTCCCTCATTTTACTGTGCACTTTAATTTAATGAAAATTCTATATCAATATAATTTTATTATCTTGAAACATGTAAAAATAATATTAGGACACATAAATTTAAAGAAAAAAAGAAAAACACTTAAATGAAATCATCAATTTTCAAACTAAATACGATTGTAAGTTTGTCAGTCGTTTTATCCATTTATTATAGAAAAAGCCTCATTCGTATTATGCAAACTTTTACCGATAATTAAATTCTCTTTTTTATTATTTATCACTTTTCAAACACACGCACACAGCCACACACTTAGAAATTCATGCTCTCACTCGCCCACACACACACACACTCAAGGGTAACCACTTCCGTTTGTTGTAAAAAACTGGTTGTATACAAATTATGTCATAAAAGAGTGTTGTAATTTTTTTTTTAATAAAACAGAAAAAATAACTGACATGATGGCATTAAAATATCAGAATTTATATGAAAGTTTAAAGAAATGAGTAAGTAGCGAATTTTATGCCCATCAACTTTAGGGTGTAGCTGGTGTTGTATTTAAAATTTATTGTTATTTTTTCTTCTTGTTTTATTTTTTTATTATTATTTTTTTGCCATAATTGCGCTGTTGAAATCTACACCTAGTGCATGAGAATATAATAAAAATGATGAAAAAAAATTAAATATATATGTATATAGAAAATAAAAAGTTTCCTATTACTAGAGCTGTTGTTTTATTGTTATTTTATTTAGTTCCAGCCAAAGTTTTTGTTTCTATTGCTATTGTGTTATTTTGCATTTCAACAAATACTCGGCGAAACTTTGTTTTAAGTTTCGAGTGACAGTTATGAGCTGTTTGGTACCATATTTTTGCATTCATATTTTAAGGAATTATTATTATTTTTATTTTATTTTTTTTTTTGTAATAAAGTTTAACATAGCGTTATGGAAGAATTATTTTATATATATGGAAATTTTGTGGTATTACAAAACAAAACAACAGGTAGCAGAGGAGTTGTATGTATCAGCAGGATATAAGTGAAACTTGAGGTGTGTTGGTTGTATTGTATTTGTTGTGTCGTTCATTGGAATTTTTAGTATTTATTGTTTGGTAAAATAGTTGAGAAATAAGCAAATTATAGTTATAATTAAATTCATAATATATCTATATATAAAAGTTTCAAGGGGTTGGGCTTTGGCGCCAATAAAAATAATTTAATAAAGAAGAAAAACGTCAAGGTTTGATAAGTTGTAATTGTAATTACGAAACAAAGTAAGAACGGCTAATTGAAATTAGCTATTTTAAATATTTGAAGCAAATAACTTTTGCTTACGCAAATCTTAAAAAAAACTATTTTAGTTAAAACCACGTATTTTTTTGGAATATTTTAATTATCTAGTGCAAGTGCAGATGGTAAAGTGACAGATAGATAGATCACAGATGAACTTGGTAATTTTCTAGGGTTCCCTATACCAAATGTGAAAAGCCTTTATTGTTTTCGTTACAATGTCTGTCTGTCCGTCACCGGCTGCTTTTTCGAGAGTCGTAATAGCTACGGGTCCGAAATTATCCCAGACTATATAAAATTGCGGCTGATACAACAATATTTACAGTTAAAAATTAAAGGCGGTTCTGAAGCAATTGACGAAGCATGCCCAAATCCTAATGTAATATACAGACAATTATATATAGACAATTGAAATTTTCAAAGGTACTATATAGGTATTTTTATGCAGACTACACCAATTAACATTGAAATCTAAAAATTCAAAATTAAATTATCAGCTTATGTAATTTTGACTAAACAATATTGACAACTTGCGATATATTGTAAGCCTTAAGAGGCAAACTTTTAAAATTTAAAAAACGCTAAAACTTAAAAAAAAATCGCCAAAGCGAAAAATCGAATCACAATACAGAAAAATCGCTTAAATGAAGAATATCACCAAAAGTAAACTAAGTCGCTCAAGTACAAAAAAAAATCACCAAAAATAAAAAGATCGCCAAAAAACTAAAAAAGTAGTAAAAATCTGAAAAAGGCGCCAAAACAAAAAAAAATCGGAAAAACTAAAAAAAATCGCTAAAACTAAAATAAAGCGCCAAAAAATTAAAAAAAAACCCAAAATGAAAAAAGCGCTTAAACTAAAGAAAATCGCTAAAACTAAAATAAGTCGCCGAAAACCGAAAAAAATCTTCAAAAACGAAAAACGGCTACAAATCTAAAAAAGCGCCAAAACTAAAAAAAAACTCAAAAGTCGTAAAAAACCGAAAACATCGCCAAAAAATAAAAAAACGCCTAATACTAGAAACACAACTGGGACGAACGACGAATATTTCGGTGCGAACTTTCGTCATAAAAAATAAAACACATTTTCGCATATGAAAATGAACACAACACCACCGTAGAACGAAATTCGTTGTGTGTAACGAACTCTGAGATACATTTATTTCTATATTATACGCCGACAAACGACGAAAAACCAATTTTCTCTCTCTCTTTGCATACACAATAACCAATCAAGTATGACAGCAGAATTCGGTGAGTAAATTCGTCGTTATTGTGCTTCATACGACGAATTTACTCAGCGAATTCTTATCGACGAATTCGTCAACGTGAACGAAATTCGTCGTTCGTCCCATAAAAAAAATCGAAAAAAATCTCTTTCAAAATGCTTCAAACTCGTGTAAGCAGCAAAATTTTAAAGAAATTTTGCTGTTTAAACCATTTAAAGAAAATTTCAATTGTGTAAATCTAGCTTAACAACTATTTGTTTATTTATAGTTTAAATATAAGTAATTTTTGCTAAATAAACTAAATTAAAAAAAAAAGTGAAAAAATATTATTTTTTGGATGAAAAGTGCATGGCTATCGGTGCAATTCTTACACACATGTGATTTTTTATGGCCAGTCTATCTGAAACTGCTGGTGCAGTGAATAGAATAAATACTTTTGGCATGCCATACACTTTTTTTTTGGTTATCCTAGTGTACACGTGCATATTTCTGGTATATCTGCTTACAGTCGCATATTTATATATTCCCCAAAAAATAAATATACAGTAGATACGCCTTCAAAGCTAAAGCAAATATATGCAGAAATATGCAGGAATATGCACAAATAAGCAGACATGCATAAATATGCAAAAATATGCACAAATATGCTTCAAAATATCAATATCATATTGCTTAAAATGTCCTAAATCTTATATAAAAATTCACTTTAATTCAATATCAAAAGAAAATTGAAAAAAAAGTCTGCGATAGTTATTTGTGGCATTTCTTCATCTTCCATTCTTCCGCTGTTTTCTATTAAAACTTACTTTTTTAATTAAAACCCTTAAACGTTTTACGCAATTAACCATTTTGACTTTGGTATGCAAATTAAATTGTATTATGGTTGATTGTAAGAGTTGACTGGGTAAGTTTGTATTTATTTATGTATGTATGTATGTGTGTGTATGTATGTGTGTATGTGTAAGACAGTTTAAATTCTATGCAATCTAAGGACTTGAGTGTATGAGCTGTGTGAGTGATGATGCATTTAGAGTTTTCTGCTAATTTATTCAAAGTACTTGTCTTTACAGACACATACACACATGCATATGCATGCACACTTGCAGCAGCAGCAGACACAAGACGTTGTTGAATAATTTAAAATGCCTTAAACACAAGTCAGAGTCATATAGTCAGTGTCGTCACACAGTCATTTGCCAGCTAATGCTACAAGCATATGAATACGAGCTTAAAGCAGCTTGTATAATTTGCTTGCTACTTTTTTTTTATCATACTCGATGCTCATTTGACGTTTTAAAAAGGGAATAAGGCCTCTCATTTCATCAGATTACTGTCAGTCAGCACTCTTTAGACAAAATGATGAAATACACAATTCTTCTGTTCATCACTATACCCGCACATTGAGGCTTACACACAGACACACATACACACACACACACACTCGCACACACAATATTATAACGCTACTTATGCAAATTTGAAAATAACGTGTCTTTCTTGTTGTTAATAGTATAACTAAAAGTGTATGTGTATGTAATTCCTGTTGCCTTCCTTTTTTTTTAAATAAACTTTAGAGCATAGACTGCGATGAAATTCAAGTACGTTTGTTGTACTTGTATGAGTGTATGAGTGTATGTATTGTAACTGACATGAAAACTCATTGTGTATCAAGCAACATGTCATTTTTATACTCTAGATGAAAATTATTCAACAACATACAAAAGCGTACAAGTACTTGCAACTGCAGTGGAATACAAACTTCAACAATTTTCTACTATGGTTGAGAGATTTCAACACTTTATTTAGTGTCTTTAGTTTGATTTGCCCAAACAGTCTATCCATCCATATTTAGGCATACGTGTCTATGTGGCATTAAGTGTTAGTAGGTAGTGTTTGGCATCTAAAGCAGACAATTGCTTAAATTTTTTTTTACAAAACTCGCATTCACACTTTCTAATGCTTTAGCAGCCAATGGATTATATAAATGATAATGAATGATGTAGTCCAAGAATCTTGTGTTGGAGTTTTAGCTTTTGGTGTTTTATGGCACCTTATAACTATATATATATGAACAAAATTCATCACTTTGACATACACGAGGAGAAGAGGAGAACAGCAATTTTGTATACTTTAATCAATGAGTCAAGTTTTATTGAACAAAAAGCTAATATATGCCTTAAAAGTCTAATCAGGATTAGAAACAGGCAGTAGTTAAAGGTGACTGGTCAAAATTTCACAAGAAGTAAAATATCAAAAAAAAAAAAATTAAATAAAAGAAACTTTATTCCTTTAAGGGTCCTTTTAACAATGTAGGATTCACGTGAACTTTAACTGCAAGTTCTTCATATAAAACTTGATGTTAAAGTCCCTGTAACCCTACGTCCACTATTGATATATTTTTATCATGACAAATGTCATATTGCATATAGAAAAAAGAGCTAACATAAAAAAATTATTTTTCAATATTAAGCCCGGTACGGAGTTCATTCGGAATTTCAGGTTGGTAAATTTCATAAAGAAATTTCCATTTGCTTGTACGGACTTTCAAAAGAAAAATACATAAAATTTTTTAAATTTATTGCCTATCTTAGGGATTTATAAATATAAGTGGAGACTTTTTTCAGTCAATTGAAACAAAAATTAATGTTCAAACAATTGTTTTGTCACGGAATTTTAGACATTTCTAGTTTTCATCAAATTGTAATTAATTTTTAGTGTTTTTGTCCATTGTAAATTCAAAAATAAACGAATTTGTGTTTATGCAAACATAATTCTACACAAAAGGCTACACGACTATTTTTCCGTGTAGAAATAAATGTAAATTTACAAACCTGAAATTCCGTAAGAACTCCGTACCGGGCTTTAAGCCTGGTACGGAGTTCATACGGAATTTCAGGTTCTCATACAAACTGTAAAAAAAATTACTGAAATTCAGGTTGGTAAATTTCATAAAGAAATTTCCAGTTGCTAGTACGGACTTTCAAAAGAAAAATACACAAAATTTTTTAAATTTATTGCCTATCTTAGGGATTTATAAATATAAGTGGAGACTTTTTTCAGTCAACTGATACAGAAATTAATGTTCAAACAATTGTTTGGTGACGGAATTTTTGACATTTCTAATTTTCATCAAATTGTAATTAATTTCTAGTGTTTTTGTGCATTTTGAATTTACAAAAATAAACGAATTTCTGTTTATGCAAACATAATTCTCCACAAAAGCTTACACTATTATTTTTCCCTGTAGAAATAAATGTAAATTTTCAAACCTGAAATTCCGCAATAACTCCGTACCGGGCTTTAAGTTTGACTTTTGTTATGATAAAAATATTTCAGGTGTAGACGTAGGGTTAGCTTTAAATTGTACATTGTGAAAGAAAAGCGCAGTAAGTAGCTTTAACTTTGATCAAAAAATAAACACAAGAATTAAAGAATTTTTTTGGAGCAGTAAGCTTTTTAAAACTATTTTCTAATACATGCCTCTGAAAGCAAGAGTTCATAGCATATTTTAGGGATGTGAAAGGAAGGAAAAAGTTTTGCATACTTCAAGGCATGTGAGATGAGTCAAAATTCATTGCATACTTCAGGTAAGAAAAAAACTGTTGCATAGTTTAAGGAGCTTAACAAGAAATATTAAGATAAACATTTTCATTGCCCAGCTTAAAACAAAAAATATTGCATACTTTAAGAGATATGAGCCAATCTGACGTATAGATGGCGGTAGTAAATTAAAAAAAAAATTACATTGGTTAAAGCTGGCGTCCTTCAAAAAGCATGTATTTTAAGTTTCAACGGGCCAATTATTTTTTTAAGCCATCAAATGTAAATGCTTTGTCCCAGTTCAAACTACTCAAGTTTTATTTCTAAGCTAATCAATTTTTCTTCCTTGAACTTTCAACGGCGTCCACACAATTCAAGTCTAATTTTTTAGCTCATATTTTGTATACATAGTTTTGTGTATGCATGTGTGCTTTTTTAAAATTACAAATGGAAAAGCAAAACGTATTGACAGTACATGAAGTTGAGTTCTCGTTTCTTTATCCCCGCGTCTCCCTCTCTCTTACAAACTAATTAACTTAGCAATAAGACTTGCATTGTGTAAACTAGGACTTTCAGCATAGAGACAAAAATTATGATAAGTTTTTGTTTAAATTATTGTATGAATTTTGGTTTTTAGTTTTGCGAATTCTATTTTATATTTTATAATTTAATAATTGAAAGCAAAATAAATTTTATTTTGTGTAAATTTGGATCAAATATATTACTTTTATGTAATTCAATATATTCCTTATTTGAAATATATCAGTATAACCAATACTAAAGACAAATTAGACCCTAGTCTAGGAGAGTCTGCTTCTTTGTATATAAGAGAAACCTGTGCGCAAGATAGATGTCACAACTGCTCAAAATAGCACACAATTTTTCTAAAATTTATAGTGTTATCTGTGTTAGCTCAACTAGTTGTAGTGCCGCCCCTTTATCATACTTTAAATAAGTACATATTGTAAGCCATTCAGGGGCTAAAAAAAACAAAAAACTCCCAGTATATCTTTTTAACTCCCCAGAAACATTTTGAAAAAGAAAGCTAAACTGTAGCTTCTAAACTTAATAATAATTATAAAGAAATTTACTAGACAGTAGTTGCGACAAGAAGACAATTGCTTTCAAAGAATTTATTAAAAAAACTAGGTTTCTTCTATTACTTAAAAAAATAAAGCATATCTTTGGGGATCAAAAAATTATTGCCTGTACCTGGATTCAGTAACTTTTATTACGATAATCGTATCGCTATAATAAATATAACGAAAGTTTGCCAACTTTCCTATTCAGTAACATATTTTAACGATATTCGCTGTCGGCTGGAAAAAAAAATTAAGTTACAAGACCAAATTCATTGAGTTTTTCTTTATTATTCTTTGTGCTTTTTGCATTTACGGAATCACATTATCGTTACCGCAAGCGAATAAATATGTCGATAAATAACACGATTTTTGGTTTACAAAAAGTAACACAAACCAGGTACTGATTTAAAGAATAAATTCATAAAATTATATTGAGGCTATATGCCTTCGTTGGCTAGTTCGAAATTGGGTATAAGAGTTTTATTTTTTAAGAGCGATAATAGCTCAAATATGTATATTCACTTCAGAAAGTTTATTGCCTACCTTAAGGCATACGTAATGAAAATTCTGCAACATACATATGCCAAATAACTACATACTATGAACCAGTTGAGGCCAGGGCGCAAGAAAAAACAAATAAAAAAAAACAGACAGCTCTCAATATATGTATATTTTAAAACTAACTTTAATTTAATTGATTGCCATGACCTGTTATCAGTTGTAGTAGCTTGGCATTCCTCTAAACTATGCCAACAATTTTCTACTATCTATCTTAAATTACATTTTTTTTTTATGCTATACTTCATATTGAAACTTAAGTTTATCCTTTTAAAATATTCCAGTCATGCTTTTCATTTTCTTGCCTTGACTTTTGATCTCTTTCCTCTCTAGTTGATGTCAAAACTTAATACTAATAATTTGATCTGAGTAAGGGTATTTTGTATGGGTACTCGTGTGTGTATATGTGTGTGTATATACATGTGCTTGTTTGTGAGGGTTTATCTGTATAGTTATGCATATTATAATCATAACCACTGCAATTTTATCTTTCATACACAGCTGTGCATTGAACCTTAAAATAATCACAAACATAACAATAACAATTACATTGCATCTACAACTACAAATACAAATGTACATGTAGTACATAACAATAATGTTATATTTGCAATTTTTGTTTATATATTATATATATGTGTGTGTGTGTGTGTGTGACTGAGTGTGTGCGTTTGCTTGTGTATGAGTGTGTGTGCTTATGTGTGTTATAGTACGCAGTTATTGCAAAAGTTTTGCATGCAGCTTTAGCTATATACATATATTTTTATGTACTTTTTTAAATTAGAAAAAGAAAGAAACATAATAATAGTAAAAACAAAATAAAATTTGAGCATAAAACTTCAAGTAGAAATTGGTTTGTTTCAAATTAAGATATATTTCTAGTGCTAAGGACATATGAGGCAATTATATATTAAGCCGTAGCATAATGATTAGTCGAATCATGCCTTGCGCGCATAGATATTTCTTTTATTAAAATTTAACGCAACAATCAGTAATATAAAGAATAGTCTTGTACATATTTTTTTTTTATAGGCAGAAGTGATGGAATGCTTATATATGTTGGCTAAATATGCTGCTTAAAACCGTTGCCTTTTGAGTATTAAAAATAATGTACAAACAATTAATAGGGCAATTCAAAAGACACTGTAGAAAACGCACGTCGTGCAAACGTTGTTATTAATTTCTATATAAAATTTATTTTATTTATTTATTAATGTGATATTATAGTTAAATACAACAACAACATAAGAGGGGCTACTAAGGCTATCAGCTAAAATTTTTTTTTATAAAAAATCTTTTTATTGGAATTACCAATAACATTTTTACGTCTACGACTCCTACAATAGGTTGTGAATTGACTTATTGAATTTTTATATCTTATTTAAAATGTTTTCTTTCGAAGAAAATAAATAAAAAAAACCCTAATAGAAGTGAAAATATTTACCACTTATTTAAATTGCCTACTTTTAGGATGCAATTAAATAATTGCTTAATTAAAAATGAATTCAGTTCTGTATATCTCAATATTTGCTCAAATCCAGCATTTACATGCAACCTTTCTGCACTTCTATCTAAAAAATTTCATGCTTATCCTTTTGTTTCACTTATGCCTTTTATTTCTAGTTGCAGAAGTATACATTGTTACACTTTTCCATTTTATTTGTTTGTATATATTTTTTTGAAACTGAATTTTGTTACTATTCTTATTGTTTGTAGTTTTAATTAAAAACAATATACTTCCATGCTGTAATGCACACACATACACACACATAGAATAAAAACTTTAATAACTTCAGCTAGTTAAACTTCATATGAAAAAAAATTGCACTCAGTAAGTAAAAAATAAACACGAGTAGCAAATATTTTTATATAGGTACGAATTTTTTTCATGTGTGAATTAGAAAAAAAAATGAGGGTGGTAGAAACAACATCAATAACGAGCTCTTCTAAACAACTACAAAATAGGAGATACGAGTACTAAATATATGTATGTGTGATACAAAAAAATACAATATACACATGTAAAAAAAATTAATTAAGAACACAGTTTTTGGAATTTGATCTTTAAGTTTTACTAAAAATGGAAACAAAATGAATGTGTTGCAGCGAAAAAGGGATTTTAGGGAAACATTTTTGCATTAAGGTCAGTATGCAATTTTTCTTCAGGTTTCAGGTAAACCCACAGAAGACAACTGAAATATATATCAAAAGATACTCCTTTTAAAAAAGTGCCTTTTTAATCCCCGATCAAAAAAAGTGCTGTTATAAGTTTGTAGTGTGTGTCTGTGCTTCTGTGTATCTGTACGAGTCTACGTAAGCAGCCACGTAGGCTGTTTGAAAGGTCACTTGACTGAGAGTGTTCTTAGCTAAGTTTGAAAATCGGTCCAGCCGTTTACAAGATCTCACATCTTTTCTAAATGGATTCGGGGTTTTTAAAATTTTTAATTTTTGTTATTAAAGGTATTTGTTAACGATACTTTTTTAAAAGTACCTGTTTTTAAAACATTCCTTTTTCAGTCTCTTTTTTCAAAAGCTTCTCAAAAATATTTTTAAAAGATATTCTTTTAAAGATACGTTTTTCTACAGCTACTTTTTCCATGAGCGCAAATTTATCAAAATAGACTTTAAAAGAGACTTTTTCAAAAGATACTGTCTTAAAAGTTGATTTTTTTAAAAAGTACTATTTTTAAAGATGTGTTTGTTCAAAAACTACTCTTTTTATAAGGTGCTTAGGTTAGGTAGGGGTGGCAGTCAGAAACCCGGATTCACTTAGACCATTTCTTCCATTGTGATACTACGGAGACTCTGCTTATGCGGAGTCCCCACCGTCGAACATGCTAGAGCTCAATATAAAGCTGCTAATACGTTGAAGTTCAACACTAGCAACGTTAGAAAGTTCCCTGAACTCAAGAACGCCCATTATGGCCATTCTCTTTCCCGCAAGTCCAGGACAGTGACAAAGAAAATGCTATAAGGTGCTTAGCCTGACCTAACTTTTTCAAAATGTACATTCTTAAAAAATATTTTTATGAATTTACTTTCTTAAAATGTACATTTTTTTTAAAATAATTTTTAAAAAGATAGTTTTGAAATATACTTTTTTAACAAGGTGCTTTATCCAAAGGGGCTTTTTACAAAAAGTTACTTTAAAAAAAAGTTATTTTTTTAAAAGATACCTAATTCAAGTGAGATCCTTTTTTAAATGATATGAATTTTTTTCAAAAGTATCCTATTTCAAATAATACTTTGTTACAAAAGTAATTTTCTTAAACAACAATTTTTTCAAAAGGCGCTTCCTTGGGAGGTCAAAGGGTAGTTGTTTTAAGAGACACTTTTTCAAAAATATACTTTTTTAAAATGTACTTTTTTTAAAAAGTACTTTTTTCAACAGGAACTTTTCTCAAAGAAATTTGAAAGATATTTTTGCATAATATACTTTTTTCAAAAGGTACTTTTTTAAATAGTACTTTCTTAAAAGATACTTTTTCAAAAAGGTACTTTTCTTCAAAAGGTATTTTTCAAGCATATACTTTTTTAAAAAGTGGTCTTTCAAAGATATACCAAAAATGTACTTTCTCAAAAGGTAAATTTTTGAAAAGATGATTTTTCAAGAAACTTTTTTAGATTGGCACTTTTTTAAAAGCTAAATTTTTTACTTATTTTAAATGATACTTCATTGAAAAAGTAATTTTCTTAAAAGGTATTTTTTTAAATAAAAATTTTTTCAAAAGGCGCTTCCTTTGGAGCTCAAAAGGTAGTTCTTTGAAAATACACTTTTTCAAATAGATACTTTTTCAAAAGGTACTTATTTCAAAAGGTAAATTTTTCAAAAGATGATTTTGTTTTCAAGGAACTTTTTTCGATTGGCACTTTTTTAAAAGCTAAATTTTTCAAGAGATGATTATTTCAAAAGGCACTTTTTCGAATGGTTCTTTTTTAAAAGGCACTTATTATATGGTACTTTTTTAAAGGAACCTTTTCAAAAGTAACTTATTTCAAAAATACATTTTTCGAAAAACTTAATGTTTTCATATAATATTTATTTAGTAAAATATACTATTCCTAAAAGGAAGATTTTTAAAAAGTATTTTTGCCAAGGGAATTTTTTAAGAAGCTCTTTTTCAAAACGTAATTTTTGTAATTTTTTTTTCAAAATTTACTTTTCGGAAGGCAGTTTTTATAGGATAATTTTTTTTTTAAGAAGAGTTGTTTTTTGAAAAGCCACTTTTTTGAAAAGTATTTCCCAGATTTGCTTTTCGTTAAAAATATATACAAATATCCACAACCTGCGTGAAAAGGACTCAAGCTTGAACAATGGCACTTCAATTATAATTACTAGAAGCTGATAATGCTGCAGAATTCTAAATATTTTCTGGCCAAACGTTATCAGAAACCACCGACTATGGGCTGAGACTGGTCAGTCGCCAATAGAAAAAGAAATTAAAAAACGTAAATGGAGGTGGATCGGACACGCGCTGCGCAGACCACAGGATGACGTTACAGAAAGCGCCATAGAATGGAATCCTCAAGGCAGTCGGAGAGGGGGAAGACCTAGTCATACCTGGAGGAGGCAGTTAGAAATTGAAGTGGGCAGAACAAGCAAATCGTGGAACGAAGTCAAGATCATAGCAGCGAACAGGCACAACTGGAACGAATTCGTCGAGGCCCTATGCTCCTTATAGGAACAACAGGAGCTAATAATAAAAAATAATGCTGCCGAAATGCAACTCACAAGAGTATACACTTATGATTCTGGGTTTTTATGGTCCTTCAGACTACTCTACAGTCTGTACAGTCAGTACAGTTAGTTGCACAAACTAGCCAAAATAATGTATATATTTCTTTTACCATTACGGCTTGTTATGGTTCTTTGAACTAGACTTTGATTGCAAGTTGATATCCTAAGACAAATCATGCCTTAGCTTGCTTTGAAACTGGTAGGGAAAAGCATTGAGGGAAACGATGTTCCCCGAAAGCAACAAATACTCGTGGTTGTGCGAAAAAACTATATTCCTAATGTTATTACTAGAATATTATGGCTTGTTTGGAGGCTAAATTTATATAATTAAAAACATGGTACTAAAATTTATTTTATCTGTTGAAAAATTTTCTTCGAACAAAGTTTTCGTTTTTTACACATATCCAGTGATGATTTTTATTATAAAAATAATATATAATTTTTTTTGTTCAGAAATTTTGTTAGTGGTCCAATATAGTTAATTGGGGGATTCAAACGGTAGTCGTAAGAGTGAGAGTGTTACAAGGATTTAAATTACATGGTTATTCTTTCAAACACAAATTTTAAACATTATGACACTATGACACTTAATACCATCATTTGAATACCCTAATTGTATGTGAAAACTTTTTCTTAGGCCCTTTTTCGCTTTAACACATCTTAGTTATATTTTATAGAATTTTGTGTTTGTTTTGGTAGCTTTGATATGCTTTTTGTTTTGAAATGAAAGAAAAAATAAATAAATAAAGTACTTACCCTTACTAGCACCGTCCGGACCTCTGAGTATGGTGCACTCCTCTATACTGCCAAAGGGATTAAAAATTTGTCTAACATCCTCTTCGGTTTGCTGTTTACTCAACATGCCAACGAACAGTTTGCGATCTATATTATGCTCTGTTTATTTGTAGTTGTAGTGTTGTTGGTGGCGGTACATATGTTAGGTGGGAAGTGTTTGTGATGGTACGAAGGTGTTGTAGTTCATAAGTGTGGAGTATATATGATTGCGATAATTGTGGAGTTTGGGTGGTTGGTTGTTTGGTTGATGTTTGGTTTGGAATAGATGATTTTGGTTTCGTTTGGTTTGTTTGTTAAGAGTATAGTTTTTTTTTCAAAACAACAACGGCATACAAAAACAATAATAAATGTTACATTACATGTGGAGGACGGGAGGAGTTAAGGTTGCAGCATAAAAATAGAAAAATAAAAAAAAATAAAAACAATTTTAAATTAAAATATATAATTTTTTTTTCATAGGGGTTTGTTAGGAGAGTAAAAGATAAATTAAATAAAAGGAACGAATAAAACAAATTACGGCAAATACAAAAAGTCAGCCCGCATTAACATTAACGTTTACATAACAAAGAATTTATTTTAAATACATTTTTTTTTTGTAAAAGAAATTTCAATGCAGTTTTTTTTCGTTTAATTAAACAACAACAAAACGCTCAATACAAGAAACAACATTGATATTAATTACGTTTATTATTAATATTATGAAAAAAGAACATTTAAAAATCAAACAGAATAGAAACAAAATATTACAACATTGATGATAGTTTTATAGTAAAAATTATGTTTTAATAAATATTAGTAAAAATGTATTAAATGCAATTGACCAAACAAGTAAATTAGTTTTTCGATCATTTGAAAAAAATTTTATTTGTAAAATTTTGAAAGAAATTTTTTTTAGCAAAGTGTGAATGTGTTGAAAATAAATTAATTTTTAAAACAAAACGCGAGCGAGCAAAAATTTTGCAGGAAATGAAAATTAAAATTGAATAACAAATCATAAAGAAACCAATTCAATATATTTTTTGAAAATATTTTAATAATTTTTTTTAAATTAATAAGATAATGGAGCGCCAATTGTGTGTTGTGTTTAAGTACGATTTTTTTTAAATTTATTTAGCAATTTTGTCAGTTTATTTTTTGGTAGAGCACAAAAAGAAAAAAAAAGTAGAAAATAGATGAAAAAATATTGATTTAGTAAATGTATTTTTTTAAATGACAAATTTTTCTATTAATAGCATTTAATACTAAAAAAAATGCACACACAAACAATTTAATAATAATAAAAAAAAACAACATTACACACTTAATCTAAGATTAAAGGAAAAAATATAAATAAAGAAATAAATAAGGAAAAACAATGAACAAGATATATTTACTGAAGCATACTTTTGGGAATTACAAGTATTTATATTTAAAGGAAGAAGAGAATATGTAATTTCCTTAAAAGCGGACTGCAAAAATCACGAAAACTTTTGTTTAGCCCATACAAGGCCTCACATCCTTTTTCATTAAAAAATTATACACACATACATACACTTCACAACAAACATACATACACAGCAAACAATTAAGAATTTTTGTTCTAAAACTAAGACTAATTAATTGGTAGTTTAAAATAATTGACTGAAACAATTATGGAAAATTTGGAGCCAAACCCCAATAGATGTATGAATTTAAATAATTTCTCATAAGCTTGAAGATAAAAATTAACAAAAGTATACTGAATTATTTAGTTTTATAAGGTTTGTAATTAATAAGAACTTTTAACCAAGGACACATTTCTTCATCGGGCTCTAGTTCTGTATTTTTCAAAGAGAACAAAATACTTCTCCAGTCAACACCTTGAATTGACAAAAATAAACTTAAAAGTCAATTAAAAATTTTATTGTGCCAAACAAACTTTTTAATTAATACAATTTTTAAATAAAAATTTAATTGGTTCAATTAAATTTTTAGTTAAACCAATTCAAAGAGTAACTGTGTCAATTATACTTTTTTTTCAAACAAAAGTTTAATTGATGCAATTAAATTTTTAATTAAACTTTTGCTCAAAAATTATTTAAGCAAAAATTTAATTAACTTAATGAAATATTTAATTGATTATTTCTATGTTTTTTTTTCAATTAAAGGTCTTAACCAGGGAAAAGATTTTTGTGTGTGTAGAATGAAATATTTTATAAGTTAATATAGTTTTATAAAGAAGGCACGAAATGTCAAACTAGACTTAGTAGCTAAGAATTGACAAATACTGAACTTGATTAAAAATTCATTTAACTTCAATTAAAATAATAACCTAACTTATTCATAAAAAATAGTTTCTTCGCAAATGGTTTATAAAACAAACTTTGTAAATGTTGAAAAACTATTTTATAAACCTCTTATGATTCAAAAATAATTTTTTATGAATAAAGCTTGAAATATGTTTATAATATATTAATAAGAAATGTTTTAAATCTCAACAATTCTAATTTTATTTCGTTTATAAAGAATATAACATGTCTGTAAAGGACCGATAGCAAAGCATTAGAATTCCTAGAAAAATTTTTTGTTCAACGTTTTAAGGCATAAAGGGTCAAATAAGTATCCTTAAATGATGTGGAAGTCCGGCCTATGCACACAGGACGAAGTCATTTGTCGTCATTTTTTTATCATACTCATAACTTTGATGCATTCAGTCGTAAATTGATGAATCTTTATATATAAGGAGACTTAATTGGACTAACCTTATATATGAAGTTTGAAAATTTTACAATCACCCGTATCCCGTATGTCGACTCCAATATTCGTCTACGAGAACTTTGTCATAGAATAAAGTAAAATTCTACAAGTTTTGTTTAATCAAATACAAAATTCTCGTAGTCGAATATTCGACTCGACATACGCAATACGGGTGAATAAACCTTTCTGGGCTGTTAAAAACTCATACTCAATGACTGACGAATTGATTCGCTCGTCAACAATATGAGACGCTATGCACTAAAAATAGATTGCTAAAATTTGATACAGAATTAGGTGTATGTAAGGAAAAAAAGACATTGCAACTAAGGGGAAGGGACACGCCCTTATATAAGTAAGTAAAATTAAAAATTAAAATTAAAGCGCTTAAGCATCAGAGATTCTATAAAAGCTTGACATATAAATTTCACTTATGCCAGGATAACATTTTGTATTTTCAAAAGTGGGCGTTATTACGCCCACAAAGCTTTAACCTCTTGGCTTAGCATATTTTAAATTTATTATATGTATATGTTTTTCTCATTAGAAGCGTAGGAAGGTGGGACCACGCCAAAAAAAAATTTAAACTGACATTTTACGGTAGAGAGCTGAAATTTTATACACCAGTAGGCATAGGTGAACAATCAACTAAAAAAAATTAACCAGGGTAAAGGGGCCAGAACCTTAAGCCTCTGAGCTATGCATTAAAATCTAAACTTTTCAACACGAACGATTCTATTGAAAATTCACAAGCAGATACACTTATATGGGGTTTCCTTTTCAAAAGTGGGCGTGACCATGCCCATAAGATTTTAAGCTTTTGATTTTATGTACTTTGTCTATCAGGCCTTAGCTGTTCATATTGCTACGGAAATAGCCGTGAATAAACCTAGTGCAAATATTTTTATTTTATTTGCTAAACAGAAAGAATTGTCCAGAATTATTTAGCTAAAGAACTAAATACACACACGTGCGAGTACGCATATGAAAGAATATGATAAAGTAAACTAAAAACTATAGCAACAACAATAATTGTATAGCATCTGCTTCTTAAGAAGAGATACATATCCATACAAACACACAGAAGATAGTTCATACAGAAAAACAACCACCATAAATTGCTTATAATGGTTAACATACGCACAAACAAATAAATTTAATATATGAACTAAAATGGAGCAATAAAAAGCAAGCATTGAAGATGCTGCTGAGATATTCTGGACGTTGCTGACATTATTCTGGAAGCTTTGTGTGAAGTATAAAAAGTGTGACAGATCTGTTGGCAATTTAGTCAATAGTTGCGTTGTCTATTATTTAAGAGTTCAGTTCAGTTGAGTTGATTGTTGTGCAAAAGTAAGTGAAGAACAGCAGAGAGGGAGTGGTGCTTCAAGAGCAGCGCAGTCAGTAACGTGAGACGTATACAACAGCAAAGTAGACGTTTTGGTATCCAGTTGCGAATTAGTCATTTAAGTTATATGTGTGTACTTAAGCTCTTAATAAGCATAAGTATATTTAGTAAATAAAGTGTCATCTATTAACCCTACTTAGTACAATAGGGTCTTTTATTTATTTTTGGCTCATCTACGAGTCCACATAAAAAGCATTTTTGAGGGGTAAAACCGTAACAATATATTTAGAAAGTAAGCAGAATGGTGCCCATTAAAATTTTACATATTTCTACCCAAAAAATTTTAATTACGATACTATAGTGAATTTTTCAAGCTTGGCTTAGGCAATACCCACACATATACATACATCATGAATAAAGACTCAACTGACTAGAAACTTTAAAGTGACTTGCATTTTATTTTGCCATATCCGGGGTAACATTTTATTATAGCTTTGCTATTTATTTTGCGATACAGGAGTTAGGACGTGATTTTCGTAACAAAAATAATCGACACTATTACAGTTATACATTTATTTTTGTTTTGATTTCTTTGTACTTAAATGTGGAATACGAAAATAAATGAAACAAATTGTTTGATTTTGCTTTATTTCGTTCTTTGAAGTAAGTGAAACAAAAACAATGACAACGATTGATCAATTTGTTTTTGTTTTGTTTTTGCACATGAACACAAACCAGGGAATACAGCTGATTGGATGTAAGCCGGCTAACAGCCGTCACCAGCCACAAACACCACATTCACCCTTATTCCAGTTGTCAACATCGACGTCACTTTAACACAATACCAAAAAATTGGGACCTGTTTACCCGTTGTCGGAAACAACTGACTCCTGTTGGCAGGTTTATGCTATTTTCTAGACCTTAGGGAACGGAAATAGATTGTCAGTAGAACAAAATTTTTCTTAAGAGCGAGTAAACAATCTCCAAATTGTTGGTACAATACCAAGTGACGTCGATGACGACAACTGGAATAAGGGTGATTAATTTAATCGTACGCCACTAGAACAGAAAATAATGCGAAATAAATGAAAACGTTTTGAAAAATTTGCAGAGAATTTAACATCATCAAATAATATAATTTTATTGCATTGTTATTTCACAAATGAAATTTGTTTTATATGACTAAGCAGCAAAGCTATAAGCGGGTGTCCTAACACACCTTTCTTCTTTTTTTTAAGGCAACTTGGCCTTGTTTCACATTTCATGTTCCACGTTCCACGAAATTATTTCATAGTGAATATGTAAAAAAAATTAACTCTCAAAAGGATTGCGCTTTTGTCTAGTTTCTAGACAAACGTTAAAAGTTTAACTATAATAAAGAGTTTTGGTATGTTCAGAGACTTTTTAACAAATATTTTTGTAGCGCACCTTAAAGCGAGATTTTGACTTTTTTTGTAGAGGTAAAAAAAAGCACCAATGAAAAGAAAACTTAAAATATGCCATTAAAATGCTCCCTGTAAAATTTTATATACAAATGTTAAGCAAACAAAGCAGTTCACCACAAGCCTCGGCAATATGGAGTGGCAGCTTCCTGCTTAATTTAAATAAGGCCCGAGGTCAACTCTTTGGCACATTTGTATTGCTTTTCTATCTTCTCTGTGAGAATCTGCTCTTCGAATTATTTTAATTTGGAATTAGTTTAATTTTATTGTACAATGCAATTTGCATTCATTTCTAAATATACCAAAAATTTTATTTCCTTCTTTACTCAGCGATTTCTCTGACACCTCACGTATCCTTTTTTTTTTTTTGTGAATAGCTCGGAAATTTTCAACAATTTTCTCGCAATTGTTGAGTCTAATTTAGGAAAATTGATTTTCTTGTCTGCTAAAAACAAAACTTAAAAAAAGAAAATATCTATCTTTCCACTACATTATTGTTATATTTTCTTTGCATTTGTCAGTCATTAAATGGCAATTTACATGTCAATGCTTGCAGCAACACACAGTAAAGGTCAGAAAACAAGTTGCCGTCATGGAAGGAAAAAATTGTTATATTTTAGTTATTCCTGGGTTACTTTTCTTTTATTGTTTTGGTTTTTTTTCTCTTCTATTTATTTAAAATACAATTACTTGTCTGGCAATTTTTTTTTCAAGATTATTTTTATGTTTTGAATGAAAAAAATAATAATAAAAAATAAATATATATTAAAAAAAACTAAACAATTAGTAAACTGTCTGTCTGTCTTTTGTTATTTCATGTTTTCTTTTGTGCTGCTGTTTCTTATCATATATATAAAATATACATTTCAGTGGTGCTTCTTTCAGGCTTGGTCGGTGGTGCCATCATTTAAAGCAAAAAGTCATGTTTTACATTTTTCTAGGTTCTGGCTGCTTTTTTATATTTTAAATAACCTGTAATTTTATGTGGTTAACAATTTCAATTTTACCTTTAGAGTTAAGATTTTTCTCTACATATTTTTTTATTCTTCCTTAAAACATTTTTACATTTTACAGTTGAATTTCAACATTCAAACAACAGCATCCTATCTTTTTGTACTGGTTTTTACTATAAACATGATGATGTATAGAGAGTGTGAGAGTGTGAGAGGGAGAGAGAGAGTGCGAGAAGGGCAGCAGTGGGCAATTTAACACATGAAACTGTAAAGACATCATAGCGTTAATGACTTCTTTGGCGTGGCCCTGGACTGGCACAGCTGGAGCAAAGGAAGACAGTTAAACATGCAATTATTATCCTTGTGTCGTGTATGTTATACGAGAGTAATAACAACAACAACAACTACTGAGCAATGTGATAAAAAAGCAAGAGGAGAGAAAGAGAGAGAGAATGCAGAAAAATAAGTCTAGGTAAAACGGGCCAACGAAGCCACTTTAGTTGTCTGTATGAGCCTAATGGTCTTTAATATGTTCATTCAGTTTTATTGTTTTGCTATATGATGGCATCAACATCATCATCATTACCCTTCATCATCATTACCATCATCATCATCATCATCATCTTGTATGGCAATTTTTAACAACTGACAAAAATCTGCCAGTACTTTTTATTTTTCTCTATTTTTTTAAGCTTGTTTTTTTTCTTGTTGCTATTATTGTAGCCATTTTAATAGTTCTTGGCTGCCTTAAGCTTATCTTTGGCTTTTCATTTAAACGTTAAGGTACTACATGTTATGGTAATTGTAGAAAATTGTTGTATGTTTGAGAGTGTAAAAATCCATTTTTACTTTATATTGCCTGCCATCTTTATATGGCTGTATATGTATTGTCATTATAAACAGGCTCTAGCCACGTATCGTATGGCACTTAACTCTTAACTTTCCTTTTGAACTTGCCGGTGCACATAGGTGCACAAGTCACATGTGCTATTGTAGTCGAAAAACGTGCTTAACATTTTTATTGTGCAGAGGTCCTTTTAAACAAAAAAAAAAAAAACAAAAACATACATTTTTGGCCAACCTTAATTTGTTCTTGGGGCTTTTGTTTACAGCTGAGGGTGGCTTATGAGGTATATCGTTTCTTCTACTTTTATTGCACACAAGGTGTTTGTAAATGCATTTGTTTGTATTGTATTGGCTTTTTTTCATATGTATGTTTAAATGGATATCCTTTTTAACAAAAAAACAAAAAAAAAGGGTTAACTCCTTGGCTTATCTTAGTTGCTTTTGTCTTAGCAGTTTTAAAATATTTATTGTTGCCAGTAGTTTGCCTGTCTTTTCTCAATTGACAATTATCTAACCAATTTACTTTTGTTTGCTGTAAGGAACTTCTTTACGTAACCATATGTTGGTTGGCTGGTTGGTTGTCTTGAAATGAAATCTCGGTATAGTAATACCGAGTATTTTCTTTTATTGCTTTGTTTCTTATTTCGAAATTTTATTTAGTTGGAAAATATACGTATTTATTTGCAGTCGTAACAAAATTATTTTTTGTCAAATTGTTGTTGTTGGCAATTTCATAACCTTTTGTGACCGTAAGGCTGTATTGAACTTATTTTGAGACTTAAGTAGATTATTTTAGATATAATACTTAAGTTTGTTTTCAAAAAGGTAATTGTTAGTTAAAAGGAAAGGAAAGACACAACAAAAAAATAGTAGGGAAGGAAGGAAGGAAGGAAGTAAGAAAAATATAGAGAAATTATTTTTAAGGACTCAATTAATCAAATAGATAAATACGTTAGATAAATATTAGCCCTAAGATTTCATTATAAGTCTCTAAATACTCTAAAAATTTAAGTTTAATATAAAGGAATAGAAATTTCATACTTGGTTGGGGCCTGTTTCTTGAAGTGTTGTAATAAAAGCAAAATCATTGTGTTAATTACAAACTATTTATTTTAATTTGAAATTTATTTGCTGGTGGTTCAGCGTTGTCTATATGCATTTCATTGTTGCTGTAACAAATCATTAGTGAACTTCAACCACACATTTTGAATAGTCACAAACCTCTTATCTAATGCACAGACTTTCAAAAACTATTTGAGAATTCACAAAAAACAATAATCCCTGCAGGAAATGGAACTGACACAAGACTAGCCACGTGACCTATCCCCAAAGTGATTAGGACCAGTCCGAGTTCTAACACTTCCTATGAAGTGGACCAGTCATTTTTCCCATGGGGATGGCCTGGAATGAGATTAATTGATACTTTGTATGCATCTTGTGACTTATCACTTAACTATCTTATAGGGACTTATTCCGTGTAGAATAATATAAATTATATATGAATGTCATTCTGTCATTCTGACATTTATGTAACTGTAACAACGCAAACGCACTCATATATCAAAATTATACATACGTACCAGTTAAGCTTAGGCTAATATCTAAGTATATTTACGGAACTTGTTCCAGAGTGACTTGGCAGTCTATTTATATTAATTCATTGCTTAACCTTCATAGTGAACAGATGTCCCAGCGAAGTCTTTCTTATATATGTATATACTCTACCAAAAAAAAAAAATATTCGTAGTACATAATTCATGCCCCAGCGGAGTGTTTCTTATATAGACATACTCAATCAAAAAAAAAAAAAATATTCGTAGTACATATAATATACAATATTTGTAATAGTATATATATTGAACTACGGATGAAGTTATGGAGAATGAAAGTGAAGTGAAAGTGAATAAAAGTGAAGTGAAATGTGTACAGGTAACATTTACCCTATGAAGAGAGAGAGAGAAAGAGAAAGAGAGGGAGAGAGAGAGTTGTTCCTCAACATTCACAAGTGAAATACCTTGTAAACACCTTGATTGACGACTTACATGGAAACATGATTTTAAGGTTGAGTCTAAGCTAACACAAATGAAACTTAAATTAACTCAGGATACATTGGATGATTGGTTGAAATTAAACTCTCAGTCTAGATGGTAAACTTTTAATGAAGGATGTGGCGCAAAAATATTTTTCATAGGATATTGTTTAAAACCGCTAAATGCATTTTAAATACAAGCATATAAATTTAAAATTTTTTCAGACTCAGATCCTGGCCTTTAATAAGGAAGAAATTAAATCTCTGAACATCTTCCAACTTCATATCTTTTATTTGTTACATCTCCCAATATAAGAAAAAAATTTAGAGATTCAGTCAGTCATGGACTTACAACCAGTACTTGAACCAATTAAGAGCAATAGATTCATTAAGAAGAAATAGATATTATGCGAAGTTCATTATTTTATGGACTTCTTTTTATGCTATCTTTTTTTTAAATATTTTATAAGATTTTATTTAAGAATTGTTACTTGATTTTTGGTTTAAGCAATGTTTGTGTGCATTTCGTTCCTGCTTCTGTAACTCATCAGTAAACAGCCGACTTCAACTGATACTAATCCCAATGTAATATCAGAGCACCCTCCTTCGAAATAAAATAATATATAAAATTGCTACCGAGCACAGCTTCAAAAATGTAATACGCCTCATTGACACCAGAGGTGCTACAACCACTGCCTTATTAAAAACTTTCCTCTCTCTATCTCTTCCTTCACCACTTGGCTTCTCTATCTCTATCCCTTTCCCAAAGAAGGTAACATCTAGTAATAGTGGTAGGCATTCACTGCCTGAGTGTTACTTCTCTTTAATAAAATATATAAAATAAATATACTACTTCAGTATTTCTTACATGTATGAAGATTTTATTTAAATATTCATTGCAGAATTTATTTCTAAACTGATTTTGTTATTGTGTAAGTTGAACATACAAACAAATAGTAAAAGTCAAACATTCAATTAACAATTATTATAATTTTATATTCATATTTAAGAAAATTTAATAAGAATAAATTTAGCATAAGATGCTTGAAATATTATGGAGGGAAATACTTTAAAGCTGTGGCATAAACAGAGTGATTTTTTATGGTTGGGGTTTCTTGTTTTATAAAAAAAAAACGTTGAAGTATAAAGTGATGTCTTCCCTGCTAATGAGATACATAGATAATAACTACTGATAAAGAAAAAAATAAATACGCTATGGGCTGCTAAGCTATTTTTAATTAAATATCAAGATTTTACTAACTTGTCCTGTAACACTGATAGATGTTGGAATAATCAAAAGTTTTTGCAAAAAGTGTGTAGTAAAATTTAACCCTAAAGTCTTCTCCTTGGACATCACTTGCTTTAGAACCTCTTGATCCTCTTTTTATAAACGTATGACGCGAGTAAGGACAAAAAGTCAAATTTTGTTTATAAGAAGTAATGAATGTTATTTATTTACCGTCGTATTCATAAAAAATGTTCTAGGTTTATTACAGGTTTATTTGAGAAATTTCCCATAGAAATACGTCAAATAAACGCTTAATAAACCTAAAATATTTTTTATGAATATGGCAGTTAATATTTATGCCGTTTTCTATTTTAGAGAAAGTGCAAGATGTTTTAACTTTTTATTAAGAAAAATTAAATTTAGTGTTTATTTTTAAAGTAAAAAATTACTCTCGTGATACAATAATTTATAATAAAATCTTTACTTCAATAAACAATATTATTGCTTATTTTCATTCATAGAAAATAAAACGCAATTATACTTTATTTTTGCTTGTTTTTTTGGTTAAGTAATGTCTATATGCATTTCGTTGGTTGCATTCGATATTTTTGCTTTTTTTTTGGTAAGCAATCAATGTCTATATGTGCAGCGCATAGAGCAAGGGACCCAAGGGTAAAAAAAAATCAATTTTCACTTTTTTTTGACGTGGACAACATCTGAGCATCGAATGAGACCGATCCCATGCCCCAAAAGTGTTCCCTCCCAGAGATATGCGCGTTTTATGAAATTAAAGTCGACGATTCTAAGGTTATGTGAACAAATTTTCGTACTAACAGAGTGATATTCACGATTTAAAAGAATTATAAATGAGTATTTATTATAATTCACAATTAATAATTTCAGAAAATAAACCTGAATTCGAAAAAACGCGAGCAAAATTGATATCAAACTCATGGAAACAGCGCGCTAGGTAGAAAACAGTAAAAACCAACTACACAAAACAAGAGGTAGTGACAACCTACGCTCGTTTTCAAGGTTGACCAACACGTTCCTGACATCATGAGATGTCGATTTCAAATGAGACCAATACCAACACGCTCAGTGATGGTACACCAAAGATACACGTATTTAAATCTTTAAAATGGCTCTCCTGAACAAAACCGGTTTTACCCTTAGGTCCCTTTCTATTTTGCGCGTCACATATGTATTTCGTTCAACCCACAAGTTATTTGAAACAATTGAAAAAAAACTTCATATGTTTATAGTAAAACTATTAATATGCTATTGAGAATTACAATATACAAATGTAACAAGTTTTAAAGCCTTGAACAAAAATCTCTAAAAACAAGCAACTTTATTAGATTCTGCATCAATTCTCATTTTCTATAATAATTTGTTAAGCCACAAACAAAAATCATTTGGAAAAAGTGAAAACTGATGCAGAATAAAGTAAAGTTGCTCATTTTGTTAAGATGTTTGTTTGAGATTACGTTTGTATGTTGTGATTCTCAATAATATATTATTAGCATATTAGCTTATTTTAAAAGCTTTTGAGTTAAAGTCTGCTGGTGAATTCCATAAGCAGGAAAAAATGTATATAGACGTTAAAAAAAAATTTAATTTCTACAATATTTGTATCTAAGGACGTACAGTAGGTTCCTTCAATATTTTTCTCCTCCTAGTATCCTCTAATTTAAACAAAATGATAAAAGTCCTTTTTGAACTTAAATTTTTTTTTAGAAAAATTTATGATTTCTACAAAAACATTATGTTATGACTTCTATCTAATGGACGTTAATCTAGGGACATCCAGTAGTCTATTCCTATATTATCTCTATCTTTCACAGATAATGAAAAAAATAACAAAATTCTTTGTTATGCTTGTGAGTTAAGATATGGAATTTCCATGTCCTTGGAAGTATTTAGTTCTTTATTTAAATAAAGCAGATACATGGCTTTAGTTTTCTGGTCTATTTTGCTTAATATATCGAGTATTATTCAAATCCATTTGAGGGGAAAAAACTAATTTTTTAATATTAAGTACAGTATTTGCACATGCACGAGATCGCACAAAATACAGCAGATTTCAGTTAAAATCTTTATGAGAATCTATACTCTTTACATCAAGTTTTATTGACAAAATTCATTAATAATTTTTTTTTTTAATTTTCCAAAACTACAGCAGTTTACTGAACAAATCACAGTCCATGTTCCAGTACCAACAGTTTTTTGCCACTCCTAAAAATCTGGATTTTTTTGAACGTATGCTTGAAGTGTACATTAAAACAAAATTTCCATACAAAAACCGGGTTTAACGTACACTTGAAGCACACGTTAATTTTTTTTTTTTAATATGGGGGTTAATGTGCGTTACATTATTAAGGAAAGGGATAATGAAGAGAGAAAGAATACTGAAGTATTAAGTTTAACTCGGTTTTTTTACTAATATGATGCAGTGCTAAATTTTGTAAACATAAAGCCATTAAAAAATCTAAATTTTTAGGAAACCCGTACAGTTATATTGAAAGCATCTAGTTTAAACAAATGGGCGTGGCACCCTGATTAAGGTTGTCGTATAAAAACTTTATTACTGAAGCTACATAAATCATATTTGAATTTAGTCTCACTGCATAAAAAGTTAAAAAGTGATTCTAATTTATTTGGAAATAGATCAAATTCTTTCTGAAAGTTGATACCGGCATTAAAATTTCCTACGCTTTGTCAAACTTTTTCCATTATGATAATAAAAACTTGTTACGAGTATATTTCAACTCAGGGGATGAAAGTATGTCACACGCTTGTTTTTTAGTTTGACTGAAAAAATTTTAATGTCGCTAAAAGGTCAAAAGTGAATTAAATTTATAATTAATTTCTTTTTTGTTTTTAAACAAAAAAGCTTTCTGAAAATCACCCTCTTTAAAAAAAATCGACACCAAAATAATTTTCCACTTTTCATGGCAAGTCTTTGAAAATATAAATAATTAAAACTCAAATTACTTTACACGTTAAATTCACATTTTAAATAATATTCAGAGACATGAATAATGTAATAAGAGTAATTTTTGTTATAGTTGGGTTTCATTTATGTATAATTAAATTTCCGATGGGTAAGTGTTGCGTGGTGTTGGTGTGAGTGCGAGCGTGTACTTGTAAGTGCAAATGAAAATGTAGTAGGTGTAGGTGTAGTTGTAGTTGTAGTCGTTATACCTGTGGCATTTCAAAATTTCAAGTTTTTCTTGCTTTATGTTTCATTATAATGAAAATTTAATTACAAATGTTATTTTGTGGTTGATTAATTGAAATGAGGTTTCTTAAATATTAAATGAAGTATTATGAATGCAAGTAGTACAGACATACACATACATACATGCATACATACATAAGTATATATATTTATATATGTATGTATATTTATTTTTTTATCAAGTATATACTTGTGCAAGTGTACAAATGAATGCTTTCATTAATAGAGACAGACCATTCATTTGTGTTTGCATTGAAATGATAGATATTTAAATATAGATAGTTATTTTATATAGAAATTGCGTGTTGTAGCTTGCTGGTAAATGTGAATGTGCCACACGAGTACGTTGTCGTTTATAGACATTTATTTGCCTTGCTCTGGCATATTGGTTTTGGCTACCAGCAAACTGTTGTGGATTTACGTGTAGTAATAATAAACCATTTCAGTTTTATGTACTTCAATTTGTTTAATTAATTAGAAAATGTTTTCAATAGATTGTATTATATCTTCCTATTATAGCTTGGTAATTTTGAAGGATAAAATCTAAGGTTTTCACATATTGCTGATTGAAGAAAAACAAAAACATTTCAGGTTTTTAATGTACGTTTACTAATTTGCTTAATTAGACATGATTTTCGAAATTCAGCCACAGCTGCATATGTATGTATGTATGTGTACAAGTACAAGTTTGAAGTGTGCTACGAGTATTGAAGTTTATTATTAATTAAGCCTTAAAAACAAGCAGGTGCTTTTGTTTTAGCTTAAGCTTAAATTTATTATCTTTCTTATATTTTATTAGAAACATTATTTCGGTATTTCCTAATTGCTCGTAAAATTTCCAGTGAAAAATAAATTGTGTAATAAAATATATTTATGGCAATGGTCTCTATAAAAAAGATATAAAAAAGTTAGCCAGCTTAATTACGTTTAAAACAAATTAAATCCCCTAAAAGTATGCTCCTTATATATATAACCGCTTTTAGCCTAAAAGTAGGCTAACGTTTCTGCATTTCCTATTTTATGTTATGCCATAAATAAAAGTTTTGTAGCTGTGACTCTGGTTAAATTTCTTAATACCTGCCGTTATCAATAACAAAGGTTTTATTTATTTAATTTATTATTCTCAATCCCTTTAAGTATGCTTTAATTTTTCAATTGAATATATTTCTGTAATATTTTCAATTTGTTCACTTTTTTTTTTAAATAATAATTCAACGCATAAAAATTCTTTACAATTTGCCAGCTCCTATCAAGTTCCTTGCCTTCATTATTGCCTACAATTTAGCCAAAGTAGCAAAAGCTCATAAGAAATTTATTGTTTTGTCATTTCTTAACCTTCACAAATTTGACTCTTCTCAAAAATTTTATTTTTTTTCTGCTCTCTCTACGTGAATTCGTAGTTGACATTTCGTGGATGCCAAAGCACACCGAGAAGCTTAAGGTTGTCTTGACGCAGGCAGCAGCAACCAAACCAATTCAACAGACATTGTCTTTGGTAAGCTGTAGAGAGGAATGTAAGAAAAATTTCAAATTATCCTTTTTCCTTTATATACATACATAAGAATGAGAAGCTTCATTTTCTTATTATTCCCTTAAGGGTGGTAAAATTGTGTAGGTTTGTTGTATCACTAATGGTGGTGAGTAAGCAGCGAGCAGAGGAGTCTTTGAATGAATGAGTTTAACTAAAAACAATTGCGGTACTTTACGACAATTGTCAAAAGTTCAAGCAAAACTTTTCTGTATTTTAGCGGCAACTCATGCCACAACCTTTAGCGAAAAGTATAGTAAATTGTGGAGTTAACTCTATACATTTTTATATGAGTTGTGATAATTCACTGACACCATGACACCAACATTATTGCCAACTGTTTGCTGTTGTTGTCATTTAAACAATTTCTTTTTTGTTCTCTTTATTTTGTATGACTGTTATCTTTGTCATATATTTTTATTTTTCAGCATTTGAAGAAGAGCAGACTCAAAAACATTGGTGTCTTTTGCCTTGGTTACTCTTAATCCTTGGGGTACTTTTTGTTATTAAACGTTGTAACTAGAGTAAAGCGGGGGACAGTGTGTGTATTTGCCTGGAAAGTATTTGACATTTGTCAGCGCATTTCTCTGTTTAAATAAGCTCAAGTGGCTGTCGGTAATATTATACAAGTTGTGTTTTGTGCCTGACAACCAACCAACCAACCAACCAAGCCAGCCAGCCAGCCATACTCTCTAAAGATTTGTTGAATTGTTAAAGGGTTCAGTAAATTAGTTATTAGTCTTGTAAATAGGCCTTTTTAGTCTTAAGTATTTTTATTAAATTTTCGTGCTTGTTTTCAGCACAAACTACAGCTAATTGTTAATTACTCTTCAGCATCAGTTATTCTCTTTTAAAATTTTAAAAAATGTATAGTATATTTTTAGGCTGTTAAGGCTTTAATTTCAATTTTGTTTCTAACACTCTAAAAAGTTTGCCACATGCAGAAAAAAAACTCTAATGTTTATAAAACATCTCCTCAACTTCTTTTTCTTATTTTTTTTCAATTTACGTATTTAAAAGAAATATTTTTATTATTTGTTTTCTCCAACGAGACTTCTTTGCGTAAGTACAATTACTCGTATATATATGTATGTGAGTATGAAAGTGCGGCTGTGAGGTTTCATGGCCGGAAACCAAGCGTCAAAAGTTTTCCTTATGCCTTATGGAATTGAAGTGTTAATTAATATTGAAAAGGATAAAAGTTTTTGACTTTCAGTCTTTGCTTTCTTTGTGTGGAAGGTGTGGGAGTGCTTTGCTGCAAATATTTCCCTACTGCTTCCACAACAAATTAAACAAGAAAATAAGAAAGAATATTTAAAAGGTATTAGGCGAAAAAACGAATAATATACAGTTTCTGAATAGTAACCGGATATTAAAAAAGAAAAAGTGCTAATAGATTTTATCTTTGAAAAGAAAAAATTTACACCTTTTATCTTACTTAGCCATTAAAAAAGGTAATTATCCCTTATCAAATTAAGTAAAGGAAAAGTACTTTCTTTTGCCTTTACTATAATTATTATTATTATGATAAAAATCTATCGTTCATTCTTGTTTTCAATTTAAAAGGTCAATGGATTTTGAACATCACAGTAAAGAAAAAAATTATTATGGAATAACAATGTCGATGCGTTAAACTCTAGATATATACGAAGCGACGTCTTAAAGAAAATTATTAATGCGTAATTACTTTTTATATATAATTTTATGACATTATGTAAAATGTGCCAGTATTCTAGTGTAATTAAAAAATTAATAGCAGAAAGTAGTATTAAGAAAAATGTGTGTAACAAAATTTTTTTAAAATTAAAAAGAGCTAAATGTATAATTAAGGAGACATAAACAAATTTAAGCAAAAGCATTAAATTATTTCCTTTCACTACATTTCTACATATTATTAATTTCAAGCTATTTATTTATTTAATTTTTTGTTCAAGCCATTTTGGGCTAATAAACTGTGTCCTAGTGCTCCAATATCATAAATAGTGGGTTAGCTGTGCACTAAAGACTCTTTTCTTGTGGCAATAAAACGAGTAAAATATTTCTTAGATGCCTAATTCACATGGGTAGAGTTACTTTGATGTAAAACCAAATATTTTGGCAGACCTTAGAAAAAAGGATATACATATAGCAATCTTCCACAAAGTTATATATGTATAAACTCAAAAATTTTAAATTTGTTTCTCAATTGAAGAAAAGTACTTATCGTATCATTAAAAAAAACATTAATATATCACAGTAATAAAAAAATTCATTAGAAAGGATATATTGGAAAATCTTGTAAATACAAAGATTTTAAAAATATTCTTAGCAAATATGTAAGGACGTATGAAGTCACATGTTGTTATCAAGAAAAATCTAAAGATTTTCACAAGTTGCCAATTAGGAAGTATAATATATGTACGTATGTATATGTATATACATATGTAGTATATATAATTCCCGAAAAGTATGTGGTATATATTTCTGATATATTTAAAAATCTTTCTTTGGGAAACTTCTGTTAGTATGAATAAGATCTTCGCAATATAAAATTAGTTTTCTTTGAAGGATGTATATGTACATACACACATACATATGTACATATGTATATCGAGCCATAACCGCAAAAAAAAACTTCCGCGACACATCGTTCAAACTTCGATTTTTTGACGAAAATGTATTCTTTACGATAGCAAATAATCGATTTTCGTCATAAAATGAAGTTCGAATATTATTACGGTCAAGCTTTTCTGGCGGTTACGGCACGATATGTGTTTATTTAATACTGTTAAGTAAAACAAATTGCATTATACTCCGAAATATATCTATATATATCTAAGAAAGTGTTTTGAAGTATTTTTAAAGTTTTTATAAAAAAGGATATATGGAAAGGTATTGTAAAATCCACTTTTTTTTTAATATTCTTCATAAATATGTAATGTTGAATAAAACTACGAGTTGTTATAAAAAAAATTTCCAAAAATTTTAAAATAAAAAAACATGTGGCAAATTGCTAAAAAAAATTACATACATATTCTTAAATGAAAAATGTAACCAAAATAAACGGAAAATAAATTTAAAATTAACATTTTTCTTTGCCATTTATGCCAGTTATAGTTTTAAGTTTCATAAAAAGGATATATGCGGAAGTCATGTAAAATAGAAAATTTTTCAAATATTTTTTGCAACTATGTAAAGTCGCATGCAATGGCGTGTTGTAAGCAAAACATAAAAAAATTAAAATTGTGTGTGTGACAAATTTCTTAAATCACATCCTTAAATCAAGACTTCCTGTCTTGCAAGAGCTAACATTTTGTAAATATTATTTGCAAGTACATATGTAAATAAATTCAAATAAAATTACACTTTGTTAATAATGAATTTGTTAAAAAATTTCAAAATTTTATATGTGAAAAAATTCTAAAATCTCAAACTGAAATCGAACTTCCCTGTTTCAAGAGCAATAATTTTTATTCCTAGAAAAATGCTCTATTGTGGTTATTGAAAAATATTTAATACGAGTTAAAAATAGTATGTGTTTAAAAAATTTCCTTTTAAAACATTTTTAAGATATTTCTCAAAATAAGGATATATGAGAAAATTATGCAAAACTCGACATTATTTAAATCTTTTTAATAAATGTTAAAAGTCGAATATCACTACGTATTGTTGTCATTAAAAACCTAAATACTTTTAAAAGCGAATGAAATTGTTTATATGTTATATTTATCTTAATTGTAATATTTTTTTGGTGCTTACTTTTGTATTTGTGTGTTTGTTTTGGGTTAGAAACTTTATATACCGCACTCTGTTGCTTAATTGGTTTTGAGTCTTTGATTTAAAATATATATGTATATTCTTTTGTATTTGCTGTAGTTACTTATCCTTGTAATGGTTAGTTGTTTGTTGCACTTATTTTAATAATTAATTGAGATCCCTGTAGTATAAATGTCTTTTTTTCTTTCTTTTTTTTTAGTAAGTCATTGACGAATCACAAGAGTTACTTTGGCTTAATTAAAAATAATTGAACGTTAGTTATTCTTTGTTTGTTAAATATGGTAATTTAGTTTTTCAATGTTAAAAAAAGCTCCTGCTACTTTAGGCACCTTTTTATAAACTTACTGCATTTTAAACTTAGAAATGTAAATATTTACATGTTAAACTTTACAATTATATTTTTTTAATATGTTCCTTTTACCGTGATATAATAGTATGTATGAATGTGCGTATTATACAGTAAAAACTCTGTTTTATTAAGGTATGTTTTAAATTCGAATTTTCAAATAAGTATTTATTATATTTTTTATTGTTGTTGTTGTGAAGATTGAATATTTGTAGTGGTCATGTGCATCCTGGTCTCAGCCTGAGCTTGCACTTTTTCTTTATATGTAATATGTTTTATTTTTTTTTTGTTTTTTTTCTTTCGAAGTTGTTTGCGTATTTTTTATATTTATATTTATTTTGGTATGCGTTACATATCATTTAATTTCATTTCATTGTCATTGTTTGTGTAGGCAAAAGAAAGAAGAGTTTGTTCTTTATATGTCCTTGCATATACCCACAAATGTAGCTGCATGGCTAAACGTGTTGGTGCAGCGACAGTTCAGAGTTAACACAGCATCGTCATCATCATTTAAGCTGCACGTTTTTTTACGGTCTGTAAGAGTACAGAGAATTGGTAAAAAAAAAAGATTTTGGTTAAACAACAATTTCAGTTCATGAGACATGTAGTAGTATGTGTGTAGTATAGAAAGGAGTACAAGAACAAAAATTCAAATTACTACAGCAAACTGCACGAAAAACACACATTTAAAAATTTGGTAAATTGTTTTATTTTTTTATATTTATTTTATTATTTTTTTTGGATTTCATTATTCATTGGTTTATTTATTTTGGGTGAGAAAACACAACACTGAAATAAATTAAATCTATTTAAAAACAACAATTTTTGAACAAAAACTTCTTTAATGAATTTGTTAAAGAAATTTATAATTTTTTTTAAATAAATTTTAACTGATTATAGCCAATGGTAACCATATTTTGTGGTAAATAATATTTAAAAAAAATGTATAAAAGTATTACGCACAACATCGAAAAATAACAACAACATCTAAAAATATATTAATTACTTATTTTTTATGGTTTTATTACAAATGTTTTATATATATATATATATAAAGGTTTATAATTAAATGTAAAAATATAGAACACAACTGGTATACATAATCACGTTAAGCACCAAATTTTATAAATTGTTTTATAATTAATTATTGGAGTTAATGTAACAAAAACAACACACACAAAGTAAATTTAAGCTAAGTTAAGTCTTCTCCTATGAAAATGCTACACATTTCAAAATATTTAAGAAAAACATCATATTATCATAGTAAACTGGCCCCAGAGTGTTTTTATTTTCTTTCAAATTGCAATTATTCATAATATTCTTAATCAAACTTAGGCAATACTAAATAAAAAAATATTATGAAGATTTTAAGTCTAATCAAGTCTAATCCACAAAAAAGGATATATGACAAAATTTCTTGCTTGTAAGAATAACTTAATAAAATTACTTCTGTAAGATAGCTGATGCTAAAGCTCAAGTTGTGGTATGAAAGCAATGTCCCAAAGGTCCTTGCAAGTCCTACAAAAAGGACTCTTCTTTTTCTTCTTACATTGCATTAAAAAAATAGAAACATGCTTTTATTTTACTAATAAAAATAGCTAAAAATCAATAAAAATTTAAACTTTGAAAGAAAATGTATTAATCCATCGTCCTCAGTGATGGATGCAGAGAAAATTTTAAATTCAAAATACTACGCAGGTTAAAAATCTAAATTAAACTAAAATTTTATTCATTTGTAGTGACATTGTCTTTTAGACTTTAAGTATGGATTAAATTGTTACAAAAAGGTGATATACATACATAAATACACACACATTTACATATGTACATATGTGTAAATATCTTTAGGAATAAAAAGGATATGTGACCGATTTTCATGTAAAACAGTTAACTTAAATAAAAGTTACTCCATGCAATTGCAGGGATTAGGCCTCAAATTGTGGCATTGTTACAATAAGTATGTACATACACATATGTACATACATATATATATTTTTGAACACATAAGTATATTTTAAAACAATTTTTGAAGAAATTATTCCATTTTAAGGAAATTTTTAACAAATTTTTTAGTTTTCAAAGCTTAAGAAAAAAAGGATATATGACAGATTTTCTTATTCAAAAGAAACCAGGCCTCAAATTGTGGCATTGTTATTATAAGTAAAAGTCCCTATGATTATATATGGATTTTTAATAAACGTTTTAAAGAATTATTTTAATTTCAGGCATTGATTTATCTTTTTTTTTTAATTGTTTTAATTGTTTTTGGTTAAAAAAAGGATATATGTTAAGATTTCTTGATCATTATTATAATTAAACAAAAGTTACATCACGCAAATGCTGGTACTATATATCAAGTTGTCGTGTTATTTTAATTACTAAAAAGTCTTTAGAAATCCTGACAAAAAGGACTTTTCATTTTAAAAATTACAGAGCATCGATTTTGAAATAAGATTTTGCAGGATTGTTTCAATTGCATGCTGTATGTATACATGTAGATATTTGCTTTTGACAGTTTTACCAAAAAAGAGGATATATGAAAAACTTTCTTTTTGAGAAAAATAATCAAACATAATTTGTAACAGACCAATGCTGATCCCACGCCTCAAGTTGTGGTTTCATTATAAATAATAAAAAGTTATTAAAAGCCTTGACAAAAATTGATTTTTTTATTTTCAGAAAATTACATGTTAAAAGCTGTTATTTTAATTAATCGAACTTCAAAATAAAATTATTATATGCCTATAGCCTATACTAAATGTATATTTTAGTCTCCTCTTCAAATCCTCATTCTATGATGCGGAAAAAATATAATAAATTAAATGAATATACGGTTTTTAAATGAAATCAAACTATTTTCCTAATTTAAAAGTTTCCACCAACCATATCAAAAATTTTTTATGTAACACAAAATATTACAAATTGTGATATAAATTGATTTTAATTTTATTCACTTCAATTGCATCAAAGAAGCGTATAATTATATATTTTAGACTTACAAATCAAATTTCTTATAACCTTTAAATTTAATTAATTCTTTAGTTCAAAGTAATTATTTTTTCTTCTTTTCAATTTTATATATTCTGCCTGCATTTACCCTAAAAACCTCAACCCTTATAGTTTGGTTGGTTTTACATTAAATGTTAAAGTCTTAACACTTGTCATTCACATTACGTGCTTCACTTCATTTTCGCTTTGTTGCCTTCATTTATACAACACATTCATTTTCTTTCTGCATATTTGTATATACATACATACACACAGAGCTATACATACATTCCCTGCAGTCAGACTGGCGCCAAATGTCTCTATGTCAACACTAAATTTCTAGTAGTAGGTACATTGTCTACAATTTCTTTTCTATTCGTCAGTATAAAAGAAAGAGAGACAACAAATGTGGTCTATTTCTGGTGGCTTTTGCAACAACTTGTCAATATTCATATAATTGTATGTACGTAAGGTATAGAAATGTACCACTAAATGTCTGGTTGGTATGTCTCCATGTTCCCATAAGAACTATGTATTCACTACCTAGTCAATTGTTTTAGTGTTACTAGTAGATTTTCAATGACAAGCACATGCTAAATGTCTATAGCACAAAGTATTGTATGGGGATTAATTAGAGAGTAGTACTGGTGACAAAGTCAAAAGCGACTCAGTACATTTTCACCATCGACATTTCCTTCAGGGTTTATAACTACGAGTGCAAGTGTGTGTGTGTGTGTGTGTTTGTTAGTAAATAAAACCCTTAACGTTCTTATTCTTTACTGTATAAATTTTAATTTAATTTTTGTGGTTTGTATGTGTGTTTAAGTATGAGTGAGTGTTGATTTTTTTATATTCCGTTAGTTCAGCGCAATTAATTGAACTTTGCAGCTTTTACTATTGATGTTAAAGAAGCCCTTGTGTTATGTATTTTTTTTTTAATTTTGTTCCTTTATGTTTTTCTCTCGCTATTCAGTTTATGTTTTAGAAACACCCACTCTCTGGGTTTCTATACACATTTTATTTCTCACTCCAGATGTAGGTTTTTCATTAATGAAAATAAATATACACACATACAAAAACAAACACATTCTCTAGTAACAATTGACATGCTTTTGCCTTGAGTTCAGTTGAGTTGTTGTGGTTATTTTTTTTCCATGTTACGATGAACTATTGGCATGTTATTTAAGTTATATTGTTTTCTTGTCTACATACACGGGGTGGTAGTGAAAAGTTTACATAAAATATTTATGAAGAAGTATTTTAATGATCGTTTCTTATTTGGAGTCATAAAAAGTATGGCAGGATATTTATGAGCCATAAAAATGTCTCAAAAAAATTTTGCAATTGCTCAAAATTTTATTATTATATTTAATTACAAGTCAAATCAAATTTTAGAAATGAAAGGGCCCTTTTTATAGACAATATTGATATTTTCTAAATTAAAAAGGATATTCAGCACACTTCTTTGTTAATAAGACTTCTACAACAAATAAGGTAATTACACACAGCTGAGGCTGAAACATTAGTTGTTACATAGTTTAATTGCAAATATAAATTTTTTTAAAAGAAAGGACCTTTCTTTAGGAATTAATGTTCATAGTTTCTAAGTCTTTTAAAATGAAAGGACCTTTTTAGAAATTAATATTGATATATTTTCTAAATCTTTTCACTTTGCTGGTACATATATACAATAGATATACGTAAAACCGTAGGAATAAAATTATTATTGAAGCCATATGCTTTTATTTATTTTAATTTGCATTAAAAAGGATATACATATGTAAATGTACAAAATTGTTTTATTAATTTTAAGTAATGTTGGATTATTTTTATTACTTAAAAACAAATCTCAAGTTATTGCAATATTAAATATTAAAAAAAGGATATATGGTACACTTTTTTGCTAATAAGAATTCTACAGCAAATGTTGTAACTACAAACAGCTGACACTGAAACTCAAGTTTTTGTTATATAATTTTATAAGAAATATTAGTTTTATGAAAGGGGAGGGGGATGTTTAGCAAATGTCATTAATAATAACTGATTTTTCTTTGATTAAAAAGTAATTAAAACAAAAAAGGTATAAAAAACTTTTGTGGCAAAAATTTAGTTTTTTGCTATTAAAATAAAAAAGGATATGTGAACAGGTCTGTAGTTAATTAATAAATTGCAGCCATTGTTTAGTTTTTTAATTAAGGAATGTAAACCTCAAGTGGTGGCATTACTAGAAATTTAAAATGTCCTCATAAGTGTTGACAGTGAAAGGACATTATTTTTAATAAAAAAACTTTGAGTTTCGCAAATATTTTTGAAGAGACTTAAGGTTGAACAAATAAGACTTTATCATCCAATGAAATACATATACATACGTATGTGATAAGAAGTTATTTCTGTTAGAGAAAGATATCTGAAGCTTTAAAATATATTCCATTTTGCAAAAATTTCTTACAACTTTTTCATAAGGACTTTTTGTAAATTTGTTGAATTTTTATAAAATTGGTAGAACTTTTAAGACCCACTGCGTATGTAAAACATAAACATTCGTTAGTTAGTGGAAAAGTGTTTGTGTAAATGAATTGTTTAAAAGAATTTGTTGCTTTTGGTATTATGTTGGCTTAGCAGCAGCAACTTGTTATATATACATTCCAAGCACAATATAAACAACGGCAGCGGCAACAATGTCAGCAACAACAACAGCAACAACAACGACAACACAAATAATAGTCATAACAAGATTTTCCAACAATTTATGTAATAGAAAAAATTCTGCACTACACTAACACCATAAGAACATCAAACACACATACAAGCAAGAAAAAGAAGGAAATTCGCGTCTCGTCTGTTGTTGATTAATTTCAATTGTGTATATTTTTCACATACCCCTCCCCAGTCTCCTCCTACGTTGTGCTAATATTTTAAGCATCAGAAACATTTTCCAACTTGAAATGAATGCATGAAAATGTTGAGTTGTGTTGAGTTGAGCGGGGCGTAGTGCTTCGTTTGGATGTAGTTTTTTTTTAATGAAATTCAATATCTTATGGCCAAATAGACGAAATCCGTATGAGAAAAGTAAATAAATAAGCAAATAACAAAAACAACAACAACAACAAATTAAACCACTAGTCAATCGTAAGTAAGCAGCTACAATCTGAAACTATATGATATTTAGTTTAGCAGCGAGTTTAGTTTTCTAGTGTGGTCTGGCCCGGAGCGGCCTGGTATGGTCTGGTATGGTTGGTCTCACTGTTTTGTTTTGGTTTTGTTACGAATGGTTTGGCTTATATAAGCTTTGGTTTTATTTTACAATTTCAACACTACTACGCTGCATATAAAGCTTAACGAGTTTATTGTCCTCCTTAGAATTTGTTATGTGTGTGTGTGTTTGTGTGTGTGTGTGTGTGTAAAAGAAAAAGTTTTAGAGGAAAATAGAATTAGTAAGAACACACTCATCCATCAGAACCAGTCAAAATAAAGGCAAAATAAAATACAAACACCAAGTTTGATGGTTTTTGTTTGTCTACAATAAGACAGCAACAGTGTTTTTTCCTAAACTTTTTTTTCTTTTTTTGATTTGTTGTTCTTTATGCTTTCCTTTTTGGTTTAAATTAATTGTAAACATCATATACAGAAAAATTTTTTTTGTTGTACAATAAAATGAATATTTTTAAACCATCGTCATTAGGAAAGACGGTTAAATATTAAAGGAAAACATAACCGACCCGGGAAACTTTCACAAGTTAGACAAAGAACAAAAATTTGGAATTTATAAAAAAAAAAACAAATAAAAATCTATTAGCAAAGTTAAACAAGAAAATAATGAGCAAACAAGAATTAGCAGGCAGATGTGAAGGTCCATCCAAGATGGCTTAATTTGTATCAATCAGCCGCGAATCATGTGCAATCCTGGCAGTTAGAGGAAGCCCATGAGGAGTTAAACTGATGAAATTATTGCTTTATTGGCAATTCAATGGAACCCCAATCCAGGATATTCTCAATGTTAAATGGCCGGGCCCACTGTGATTTATCTATTTAATTTTTGAAAGGAATGTAACAGTTTGTGGTTTTATATGTCGAGAATATTTGTTAAAATGCAGCACACCCCGATGGAAATTTTGTACTTCCTTTATTATATTTTCTGTATTAAACTTAATTTTTTACGAAATTGTAAATGAATGTAACAGGTTTTGTTGTAATAACATTTAAGCAAGATAGTTTGTTCGTATATCCTTTAATATAATTTTATAGTTATAATTTTATATAATTATTATTATGGAATTAAAAATTTCTTTTGTGTAAGAATATACTAACATTTTCGATATAATTTAATTTTTTTTAAATTATTGCTTACCAAATTTTTATTTATTTTTATTAATTCTAATTTTGATTTGATATTTATGGTTTATGAAAATCTAATATTATTTCCAAGTTTTATTGGCAAGACTTGGTAAAATATTTTTTCATTCCCCTGTTTTTTGTTATACAACTTCTTCTTTAAGCACAAAAGTTAATGCCATATGTCCGAAAGTCCTAGGAATTTAGTTATATTTGGTAAGTGAGTGTAAAGTGAGCTTTTATACATTTTATAGAAGAAAATTTTGATAGTGGCTTATTGTACAAGAAGTTCCCCATATATCCTTTTTTTTAGAAATCTTAAAAATCAATCGGAAATATAAAGAAATCAAGTCAAATGGGATATTAAATGCTTAAGAAACAAGAAAAACTAATATTGTGCGTATATAATATATGTATCCTTGCTAAACTTAAACTGTTAATTTCTTCACTTTTTATTGGTTAAAGGAACGCATTATATGGCCATGAACGTTTCAGCCAGAAAATCATAAGTTTTTACGCTCTACAACACAAGCTGCCCATATATCCTTTTTTGGTAATTTAAAAAATCAAAAAAAAATTTTATTAATCTTTCCAACGATACTTTCCCATGCTAATTTTTTTTGAAATTACTTATTTCGATACAGTTTTGTTTAGGTTTTTTGCTTTTTATTATCCTTCGGCAGACATTAAAATAAGTTAATAAAATATATGTGCAACATTAGTATAATTTATGCGCTTTATTTACAACATCAATAGCCATTAATTTTTATAACCATTTGCTTGCTAAAAGAATGATATTATATATTAAAAATATATCTAAAGTTGAAGTTTAAGAAGGTAGGATGCTAATAAGAATTTATACGCAGTTGCTTTCATCTAGCATAAGACCACCTTTGCGCTTAATTTATTGTTAAGCCTTAATAAAAACAAAATTGGAAACCTTACAAAAGGGGAAAACATTAAGAGCAGGTCTTTACCGGCCTAATCATCAGCAACAATGTTACAAGAAAGTTTTCTTTTTTTTATGTAATATTTAATCTAGGGATGTGTTTATTATATTGGGTAATAGTCACGTGCTGGGTTTTTACAGCGCGTGTTTATTTTGCCAGCTAAAAGCTCATTGCATTTTCAACGAACTTCTAGAACGTGTTTTTTAAACGTTTATCATGCATCTGGTGGTAACAGGTTTGTTGGCTTTGGCTTTGGGTTTGGTTTTGGACCTTAACTCTTGCCATATTTCAGGTATGTATTATTGGCAACACATGCGCTGTCTAACTGGCATTCATATATATTTATCATGCATGTGTATATATGTTTTCATATATAACTAATATGTAGTGCTGCAACGTGCTTTTTTATTGCTGGCAATCAAGCCAACTACATACATATAACCAACCAACTTGACTGAATACGAGTAAGTAATTTCATCATCATACTCAGTAGCAGGTAGAAATTCTTAGCAAAATTTTATTGAATAATACTTTTTGCTGCTTTTCAACTACGTTCCGCTTTTGTATGGCATACAACATATGATCGTTTTTGAACGTGTTATGTTTCCGCTCTGTTTGTATGTATTTAATTTAAAGGAAAATGGAGCACATGTTTCCTTTTTTTTGTACTATTGTGTTGGTATGCTGAATGTTGTTACAATGTTTCAAAAAGATATTACTGAAGTTGCTTTTCAATAACCCCACCAACTCGTCCTTTGCGATAGAAAACTGATGATTGCCAAGAAAAGGTGCATAACAGCTATATATAAATGTATATAACACACATTTGCTATCTTCTGACGTCTGATTGAATTGTAGACTTACACATGTATGTGTATTGCTGGAACAGTATAAATATTATAGCTTGGTTTTTGTGGTTACGAAAGCAATTCATTTACTGTTGTGTTTTATTAAGACTTTGTTTTGCCCCTTTTGTTATATAAGATTTTCAAAGGCTGCAATTTATTTTTTGTTTTATATTTTATTTTGCAATATACGTTTTTATTTGCGTAGGTGTGGAAAAGTCTAGGCATGGAAATGGTTCCATAAGATTAACATATTTTGATAAATTGTTATGGCAAACGTTGATTTTATATATATATAACGAACTGAAAGATGCAATAAAGGGGATGGAAATACAAGAAAAAGGCTGCTTAAGGAAAAAGTAAATTTGAAAGGAAAATATAATTCTCATGAAAAGGAAGTGCTCAATGATTTTGGCGAATACAGAATACTCAAGATGCTGTTTCGTTTAAATTTAAAAAAAAAAATCCTAGTGTATAATTTATAAAGCCTAAAGCCTGGTACGGAGTTCATACGGAATTTCAGGTTCTCATACAAACTGTATGTAAAAAAAATACGAAAATTCAGGTTGGTAAATTTGATAAAGGAATTTCCATTTGCTAGTACGGACTTTCAAAAGAAAAGTACACGGAATTTTGAAATTTGTTGCCTATCTTAGGGATTTATAAATATAAGTGGAGACTTTTTTCAGTCAACTGATACAAAAATTAATGTTCAAATAATTGTTTGGTGACGGAATTTTTGACATTTCTAATTTTTATCAAATTGTAATTAATTTTTAGTGTTTTTGTGCGTTGTAAATTCAAAAACAAACGAAGTTGTATGTATGCAAAGATAATTCTACACAAAAGGCTACACGATTATTTTTCCGTGTAGAAATAAATGTAAATTTTCAAACCTGAAATTCCGTAAGAACTCCGTACCGGGCTTAAGGTTGCAACATTAATAATATAACTAGGGGAGTAGAAAATTAGAATGTCAGAAAATATTGATTGAGTTCATATAATTTTTAGAATTTCTTTATTTTAAGCACATTCAATTAAATAGTTTTGTAGTAAAATTTTCAAGACTTGAGCTCACTGCTAGGACTAAAACACATACTAAAATTTTATCCTAAAAGTATGCTTCATTATTATACTTAAAATACATCCTAATTTGGAATACATGAAAAATTTGTATCGTACGGACGTGTTTTTTCTGTCAAAAAATAATAAAAAATTAAATATAAAGAAAAATATTTGGAAAAAAAATTTTTGCTTTTTTCTTTTCGATTGTTGGTGAAAAGTTTTTAAAACAGCTTTTATTCTATTGCAATGGGAAAAGATCCATTGCTTTCTCAATCTGGAGGACGTCCTCCTAATAATTCTAGGAAGAAATCACCTAATGTCAAGCATGAGGCGTCGGCTTTACCAAATGGGCCGAGTATTACGGCAGATGTTACTGCATCTGACTTGCTGTCTGGTGGGAATGGACGCCCTCCTAATAATTCTAGGAAGAAATCACCTAATGTCAAGCATGAGGCGTCGGCCTTACCAGATGGGCCGATTGTTACGGCAAATGTTACTGCATCTGACTTGCCGACTGGTGGGAATGGTATGCAGGAATTTAATAATTTAACGCAAAATAAAGGAACTGGTCACAATTACCAGCTTGGAAAGCAGTTCTTGGAAGCAGTTTTTAAAGAAAATTCGGCTTTTGGTGAGGAAATTCTAGGCAGAGGGGAGACAAGCAGCAATTTCAATGATGAAATAACAATTTTGGAGAATATTCCTATAACAACGAATTTACATTTGAAACAGCATTCTGCAATCAATTCCGAAAACGAGATGGATCACGTGATGGAATCACTTGACGATTTCCAAATAATAAAAAACAAGAAAAGGAGATATCAAGGTGATGTAAAAATAGATTTATCGAATTGTCAGTTTGGGGGTATTGATAAGTGTGTTGAAAATGTTAACCGTAGTAATAAGTATTCTATATTAGGAAATTTGAATTTAGAGGCTGAAGCGCCAATAAATGACATGAGTTTTGAAAATAGAAATTCTAATATTGATAAAACTTCACCTCAAGTTAAGACCAGGATTTCTTATTGCCCTCCTATATTTTTGGAAAATGTTAATGTTAAGTCCTTAATTGAACAACTATCTTCTAAGAATGTGGAGTTTAAGATTAAGAATCAGTCCCAATTCAAAAGCAAATTGTATTTCAAGGATTCGTCTGCGCATTCTGAGATGATGCAGTTGTTAAAAGATAAGGAAATTTCATCTTATAGCTATACTCCCAAGGAGCAAAAACGTCAGACAGTGATTTGTAGAGGTCTCTACTTTAAGTCGGACATAAGTGAGATAAAATCTGAACTAGATAAAATGATTCCAGAAACTGTTGATTTTGTTTCAAAATTTTCGACAGAGTATTCTAAAAAACGTGGTATAGATACTGGGCTATTCTTAATAACTCTTAAGCCCAATCGTAGAGTAGGAGAGTTGATCGGCCTAAAGTTCATCCTAAATCAGGTGGTGTCTTGGGAAAGGCCGAAGGCTAGCACAAAAATTCCGCAGTGTTGGAGGTGTCAGAGTTGGGGTCATTTCTCTAGGAATTGTAGTCGCCCATTTGCGTGTTTGAAGTGCAGCGTAAAGCACGGTGTAGGAGAATGTTCATTCAATTCAGAAAGTAATGAATTACCATTTTGCGTTAATTGCAATGAAGCTGGCCATACTTCAAACTATAGGGGATGTCCCGCTTACAAAAGGTATGTTTCTTTTAGGGAAAAATCTTCCCAGGTTGCAAGAAATAGGAAAGAGCAGGCGGTAAGCAATGTTTCTAAGGCACTTAAGCTGTCTGCGGTTGTTAAAGATAAACCATTTGCTAGCTTGTTTAATGATGTGCCAATACACGACAAACCTATGAAACCTCCTTTGATACAGGAATTTATGAAGGTAGCACAATTATTATGCGCTGCTACCACCATTACGTTGGAAGATAGGGTTCGGGATTTTTTGGGGTCTTATAAGTCTCTATCTAAGTTTCAGGCTAGGAAAGAGTGCTTGGATTTAATTAAAAACATTCAAGATGTATATGGCCCGTAGTTCTCTCAATTTAGTTACGTTTAATGTTGGTTCTCTTGTCCGAATAGATAGGAGAACTGAACTGAATATGTTATTAGAGCAATGTAATATTGACATTGCTTTTATACAAGAGACGCACTTATCTGCGGGTGTTAATATATATCTTGACAGTTATTCTGTTATAAGGGATAATAGTGCATTAGGTATGGCCATTGCTCTGAGAAAGCCAATGTCTTTTGCAAGGATAAATATTTCTGGTCTTGAATTTCCAAATTCATTTGTGGAGGTTAAAGTTTCATTGGGGGGTAGCATTAAAAAAATTCTTTGTGGTTCTATTTATTTCCGGTCTAATTGCAATCGTCAAATAATTTGTAGGGGTCTGTCTTTAATATTGAATCTTTCCAGAGGGTATCATGGATTGATTTTGGGTGGTGATCTAAATGCGAAGCACTCTTCTTGGGGTGATGCTGTAAATAATTTTAATGGTGAAGTGCTTACATCATGGCTTCAGAATGAATCTATGTCAGTTACAAGAATTTGTGACTCATTTCCTACATACCCGGGGGGTTCGTCGCATTTAGATCACTTCATAGTAACCAATGACATTTTAGATATGTCCCTTCCAAATTACGAGACATATACACTTCCTACATTCTCTGACCACATTCCACTGGGTTTGAGGTTGAACTTGTCACTTTTTAACTTTATGTTAAATACTCCAGATAGTTTTGTATCTTATAGAGATGTGAATTGGAATGCTTTTCAATTGGATGTGACTAACACCCTCTTGAATCATTTTCCGCCAAAAAATATAAATTTGACTAACGATGATATAGATAATTTTCTTAGAGAATTTAATAATACAGTTGGTTTTGTCACGCGTACTCATTCCAAAAGAATAGAGTGTAAGAGACAAAAGTTTGTTGCCTCTGATAAATTGAGAATAATGCTCAGGATTAAATATAGCTGGCAAAAAGATTTAAAGACGATATATGCGAGGACTTTAAATAGAAAACATCCCCAGTATTTGTTGATTTCGAAACAAATTGAACTTATTAAGATCCTTATAAAAGAGCAAATTGAACAGGAGCAGGCATTATTTTTTAATGACAGATTAAAGGGCATTAAACCTGGCCCTTGGGCTTATAAAGAGGTATTTAGGATTATCGGGAATAAAAATCGTAAATATGTTAAAGACGTTTCCATTAACGGAGTGAAAATAACCGAAGCGAATAACAAATTGTCAGTTTTTATGGACCATTTCACCAATGTTTTTCAGGGTACTTCACCTAATAGAGATGTGTCGGAGATAGCTGAGGCAATTAATGATACAATATTTCAAGCTGGTGATCCTATATCATTTAATGATGATAACACATCATTAAATAATTTGAACAATGTAGAATTTACTACCTTGAATTATGTGTCAGAGATTTGTAGGATTATTAACAGCAAAAAGTCGTGTGGCTTAGATAATATTTCCAATTATATAATTAAAAAGTTTCCAATAAAAGCTTTGGAGTATCTTACGATATTGTTCAACAATTGTTTGAATAACTGTTACTTTCCGCGTGAATGGAAAATGGCTAAAATAGTACCGATTCCTAAACAAAAGAATAATTGCGACATAAACAACTTTCGGCCAATTTCATTACTTTCCAATATAGGAAAGTTATTTGAAAGGATAATCAGGGAAAAAATGGATATGGGATTGAATGGTTCATATATTCCTCAGGAACAGTTTGGCTTCAAAAAGGGTAACTCTACGGTGCATGCTCTCTTGAAGTTTCACTCTGATATAATTCGAAATTTAAGAGAACGTAGGTGTACTGTAGCTGTATCTCTTGACGTTGAAAAGGCATTTGACAAAGCTTATCACGAGGGCATTTTATATAAAATGGTAAGAATTGGATTCAAAGCGTCCATCGTTAAACTCTTTCAAAGTTTTTTTGATGGCAGGAGTTTTTGCGTACAAATTGGAGATCTGGTATCAGATCAAGCTGAGGTTTCTTGTGGTGTTCCGCAAGGATCTGTTCTGGCACCTCATCTATATAACATTTTCATTCATGATTTTCCTCATGAATTTAACGAGTCGAGGAGCATACTTTATGCTGATGACTCACTTCTTTATGCTCATGATGAATCTCCTCGCGTTGCTCTTCAGCGTGTTTCATCACACCTAGAAAGGATGAATCAGTTTTATTCCAGTTGGGGTATAAAAATTAATGCCGCAAAGAGTAATGCAATTTGTATACGCAATGCCTCCGGGAAGTGCAAGTATACTGTTGTTCCGGAAAGCAAGTGTTTGAGACTTACGTTGAATGGCAACGAAATCGAATTTAAAAACAGTATTAAATATCTTGGAGTGAATTTTGATAAGCTTTTGAAGTTTAATAATCATGTTGTGTACAACTTGGCAAAGGCAAATCGTGTTAAGGGGGCCTTTGGAAGATTATTTAATAATAAGTTTTTGCCAAAGAAAACTAAATTGCTTTTGTATAAAGTAAGCATCAGACCAATTCTTCTTTATGCATTTCCTATTTGGTTTAGTATTTCAAAAACGGCATTCAAGCGAATGGAAATTTTCGAACGTCATATTGTTCGGAAGTGCATAGAGAAGAATTATGAATCCTTGCACAAAAGATTTTCAAATAGATTCGTTTATGAAAAATCTAAATTGTCACCGATACCTTTTTATGGCCTGGATTTGATGAGAAAGTTTGTAGAAAAACTATCTTATTTTGAAGGGAGTGTTATTAAGGACATTTTAACTCATGAACAAGATTTTAGTTGGTCAAACACTGAATATATTTCCAGCATTGGAATATTAAAAGAACCTTGCAATACTTATCCTGGTCAAAACTTTTACTCACATGTTACTCCCGGCATACATAGAGGTTAACTTTTGTTTTTTGTTTTTTATTTTTATTAATTTTGTTTGTTTTTTTATGGATGTTTTTTTTATTTATGTTTTTGTTTAATTTAGTGTAAGTCTTAGGTGTAAGATTTAGTTTTAATTTTTTATTAGTTTTAAGTTCTATTTTTGTAGATATAACTCTACTAATTAAGAAAAGTGCTGGGAGCAGGCACTATATTAAAAAAAAAACTGATGTTAATTTATTATGTAAATGTTAATTCTTTTTATTCAAATAAGCAAGTTGCATTATCAGAAAATGTTATTAAAATAATACATAATAGTTTTAAGTTTCCTATAAAATTATGTTGGCTAATCTTGTTATGTAGAAAAAATTAAGTCTCTCTAAATAAATAAATAAAAATAATAATACATCCTAATTTTTTTATATTTGATTTGGCAAACTTGAAAGTACATATCATTATATGAAATAAATCCTAAAAGTATGCTTTATTCTTATATTTTGAAATATTCTTAAACAGCATTTGATTTTTATATAATATGTTTTGTAAGGTTCTTTTTGGTTATTACATTTTCATGTAATGCAATTTTAAATAAATATCCCAAAAGCATGCTTTATTTTTATATTTAAAGCTATACTAGAAGTATGCTTTATTTATTATATTAATTTTGAGTTGCAAAAGTAACAAACTCTGTAGCAAAAAAAGAGAATGAAACAACTTTATTTAAATTCGCAAGATTTAAAATCGCTACTAAAATTAAAAGTATTTTCAAAATATTTACCTAAAAGTATTCTACACTTTTGTATTTAAGATGTCTCCTAAAACTTTGTTTGTCTGTAACATTCGTCTTTAAACTTTGATATCCGCTTTAATACATATTTCTTTGACGAAATTTAAATAAAAAACTTAAAAATATGCAATATTTTTGTATATTTAGATCAGGTTATTTTTAAAAGAGAGGCAGGATGTATTGAACCAACACTTTGCGCATTTATTTGTGCTTTTTTAGCATGTTGTATGCTCTTATTTTAAAAAAATTGTTTCCATTGAATTTTCAAACATAAAACTTGGAAAAACTCCTAAATTTTTAAGAATTTTATAAAATACTGGTCTTATGGAAAAATATGTAAAATATGAAAAATATGAAAAAATGTAATAAATTAGAAGAATGGATTAAGTCGCAAGACCTAATTTCAATTTTATATATTACATCAGGTTTCCATAATATGGACCCAAAAGTATGCTTTATTCTTCTCATAGATCTTGGGGCTGCGCTTGGTATTTTTATAATATGATTTGGTAAGAAACATTTTTAGACTTTTAAAATATTTAGGCCCAAAAGCATGCCTCATTTTTCAGTTTCAAATATAACCTAAAACTATGCCTAATTACTATGTTGTATAATTTTGTGTTAAAAATCTTTGTTAATATTTAATAATGATCTTGGAAACTTTTCTTTGTCATTTCTTGTATGATAACTATTTAATTAATTTTTATTAACTCCCTGTTTCCACAAGTCAGGCAGGAGACTCGCCTAAAAACTTTTTATGGAAATCACTAAAAAAAAAGTTAGTGCTATTCATATAAATTTTCTACTCAAGTCGGTCGTCTGTGTTGTGAAAACAGAGCGTAATATCAAAGTTTTTGTAAAGAAAGTATAATTTTTATTCATGTATATTCTAAAATATCCCAAAAGTATGTTTCATGTTTGTGTTACAGACTTTTGTTTATTGCAAAATTCGGTTTATCATTCAATTTTCTAACAACAAAATTGACAAAATAGTCTGAAATAAGAATAATTTTTATTTTGCTGTTACTAAGAAACAAATTTATTAACAAGAAAGTTGAGAACAATTCAAAGAAACTTACTCTTTAATATCCAACAAATTTCTTTAAGTAGGCTTAGTTTTTATAATATCTAAATTTGCAGGGTTAAAAATTTTCCCCACCAATTAGATACTTTTTTTCTTTTAAATTTCCTAAAAGTATACGTTATTTTTGTAAGGTTCTTTTTATTTTTTTTTTGCATGGTTTCAAATTTGGCCAAGTAATTGATTTCTTGAGAAGAAAAGTTTTTGCGAATCAATTATGAAAACCTGGCATTTTATTTATGTATGTTCATTAAAATTGGTTCAACTTCTACGTGAATTCCTGAATGAAATTTCTTTAAGGAATTTTAAAATTATTAACACAATTTTGTGCCAAGGACTATAAGTGTATATGCATGGTTACATATTAATATTCTGTAAGTTGTTTAGATTCTTGGAAATCGTATTGAAATTTTTTTAATGTTGTGTCAACTGATTTCGTCACGCACTAGATGTGACTACGACCCACTGCTGTCAGAATAAGAAGAATGGCAGCGCTAAGACAAAGAATTACAAGTCACTTAGAATTTTAATTTTAAGCTAAATCCATTGCATACACTCACGCGCAAATATTACCAAATTTCCCCCATCTATCTGATTTTTTTTTGTTGCAAGAAACCCCTTGTCATGTAATACAAACAGCACAAGAAAAAAGTAAATCATTTAAGCAGTCACATGCACCCAAAGCCCCAAATTGTCACCTACACATACACACATACATACGCATACATAAAAAAATGTATGCCCTATTTTAAGTCACATTCTTAGGAAGAATGAAAAATTAAATCTTTTAAAAGCCAAGACATCTACTAAGACAAGGATAGCTTATGACTTTAAAAAAAAAAACTATATTTTTTGCTTCTACAAACAGCAAAAAATACTGTTTGCTTTTAGGCTTAACATTGGATCATAAAAAAATATAAGAAATGTATGTTTTATCTTTTGAATTTGTTGCTTCTTTGTTGTTTGGTGATACAACGTACCAAAAAAATAACACACATTAGTAGTATATGCCAGTGCTGGTTGTCCTTTGCATATTAAATGTTTTATATTAAAAAATTCTTTTCATAAGGGGTTTTAAAGCAAATGGTCCTGAAACCTACACATAATTCTTGACATAAAGTTCAATATTTATGTTGTTAGATTTTACTTTTTGAGCGTTGTGAGTATTTATGATAATTTTGTGAATGTTGTGTTTTTTTTTATCTAAAGAGTTTATGGGTTAATGGAGCGAAAACGTGACTTAATGGTGGGCTGTATGTTCTTCTCTTTTAAGTGGTAACAGTTTTTTGTACGAGTATGTATGAAACCAAACGTGTGAAAATAAATTTAAAAAGGTCAAAGCAATTTACGCCGTATTATACATATGTACATGTCAAAGATATTATTTTGTTTGAAAAAAGTTCAAGTGAAATTGATGTGTTTGTAAAAAGGCTGCTAAGTGTTATGAAAATAAAATGTTGCATATTTTAGGGAGTGTTGTATTTGTCTTTTCAAAGTTTTGATTTTAAAGTGATGAACTCATTTTGAGAGTCAATCATACGTTTACGTATATATTATTTAGGGACTTAATGTATTTAACAAATAAATTAAATATTTGGGAAAAGCTGTATGAAATATAAAGACTTTGGTCCCTTTAACATTGATTTACAATTACTATAGGTTTTTACAGGTGAAGCAGTCGGTTATTTACAACTTTAACTGCATTCCTAACAGTCCACATATAAATTAATTATTTGTTCTTAAAAATTGTCATAAACAAACAATTTGTAATGAGCACAAGTCCACTGCAACCAATTCTTATTTGAATTTTTTCATACTGTTGCTATTTCTTTTAAGCAAATTATATTAAAAAACTTTTATTTCGTGTATTTAAGCCATGCAAAAAAAAAACTATAGGGAATCTGAGGGTAGTTTTTATATGTTGGCTTTTTTCAGCGAGCGCTGCTTAGTGACTGTATACCGCAAAATTTAAATCTTTTGCAAAAAAGTTGTAAATTGAAAAATTTAATTTTTACATGGACATTTTGTATAAATTTTATGACTACAATTTGTCTTATGTTATGAGGTTTATATATACCAATTTTCTTATGAATATGCTTATTTAAAAAAAAGTTTTCATATATCCTTTTTTTGTAAAATTACTTTTTTCATGAAAATTAAAATAAATACCTTGAACTTAATATAATGGATAATATCAAGCATAAATTTGATATAAGTATTTTTTTTTAATTTGATACTAGTTTTTATTTACATACAAATTATTAAAAGTTTCTTTATCACAACTTGTTAAATCATATTAGCTTTGTAAATACTCAATATCGTTTAAATTTGCTAGGAAATAAGAAAGTTGTGTATATGTCCTTTTATTTGTGGTATTTAATTTTTTTATAGATACGAGTAAAGTCAATATCATGAAGAATTTTAAAAACAAATTCGATATTTTCTCTTTTTGATTTTGAAATTTAGTTGTTTTTTACAGAGTTCTTAGATTTTCTTATTACAACTTGTTAAGCCATATTATCTTGGTAGACACCAACTTTTATTAAAATTGGCTGGGAAATAAAAAAGTTTTGCATTAATCCTTTTATATGAGAAATTAATATTTGTTCGTATGAAAATGAAAATAAACAATCTAAAGGTCAGTATCTTGGACAATTTCTGGTATCAATTGGATATTTTATCTTTTTAATTTTTGAAATTTAGTTGTTATTTACATAGAAATTATTAAAATTTTCCTCATATCAACTTGTAGAACCATATCAGTTTCTTAAATATACAGTAGCATACAAATTTGCTAGGAAATAAGAAAGTTTTGCATATATCCTTTTTAAATAAATTTATTTTTTTTTATTTCATGTTAAAAAGGAATATCTATAATTGAAAGTTCGAAGAAATTTCCAACAAAAATTTTCAAAATGTATTATTGTGCAATTGAGATATATACATATGTGTAAGACATTATTTTAAATTTTAATAAAAAAAAAGCAGGAATATTTTTATGATTACATGTCGTTAAATTATAATTACTTTACATACATGCAAATTAATTTAAAAATTTTTGGGTAGTTTAAAAGTTTTGCATATATCCTTTTTTCTTCGTATAGTTTTAAGTTTGCTGGAGAGAAGAAAAAAAGTATGAAGATGAGTACAGACTTTCTTGTATTCGTATGCAAAAGGATTCTAAATAAGAATCAAAATTAGCTGCATTGAGCATTTTTTGTGAAAAAAAAGCTTTAAAAAGGATATATGAAATTTATTTTTAACTTACCCCACATATTTTAATGAATTTGCTTATTTGTAAAGTAATTATAATTTAACAACATGTAAGCATAAAAATATTGATGATATCTAAATAATCTTTCACATATTTGGCAAGTACTTATAAAGTTTGTTAAAGCCAACCTTGCGTGTGCGAAAGAGGTCTTAGTAAAATTTAATGTTTAGTTATCTTTAGTACGAAAAATATGTGAGAGCTTCAAGTTCTTAAGATATTTTTTGCATATTCAAAAACTTAAACATAAATCTAAGTAGTAATATTTATTACAAATTGTTTAATACTCGTATTTATTAACCAAAAAATTATTCAAATTATTTGATTGAAAAGGTGACATGCTTTGAATGAAAATATCTAAGGATTGTACCATCAGATGAGTTTTCAAAAAAAATGTTTTTCGTGTAATTTAGTTCTTAGAAAAAAATCATAGAAATTTTTTGCCTCTTTGAAAATATATTCAGAGTTTTTATTATTTCTTATAACGATAAGTATAATAATTTTGCCCCCACACTCTGCTGCCTACTACAAAGCTGTGAAATTTATTTAAGAAAATATTTTATTTAATAAAATTTTTGTTTTTGCAATTTTGTGACATGTGCTTTGTTTCTTTCTCCCATAGCCTGCCTGCAAGTTTTCATTTTTTTTATTTTATATTAAATTTTCAAAATCATTAGTTTCTCTCCTTTGTTGTTCTTTGTTAGTATTTTCATAATACTGTTAATCCTTTTGAGCTTAAATAAACACATACTTTTTGCTACATCATACCAGGCATATACAGGATATGAGCCATGGAGCACTAAAATTTTATATACATATATTTCATTAGCTCAGGTATTTTACACCTTTTCTGCTGCCATATCATTTGCCACAGTTAATATCCTTGCTTTCTTTGCTTCCAACATATTAATAGCAAGAACAACAATATTTGTAAAGTACAGCTTTTAATAAGAAACCAAATTAACAGTAAATTTGCAGTAGCAGTCATTTGTATAGTAATGTAGACAACAGCAGCATATTATTTAATTATCCTTGCCTTTATAACGAGTACATATATGCACACATATGGCTGTTGCTGTTGCTGTTGCTTTTGCTGCTAATGATGGGTGTATGGTAAGCAGCAGTCTTTGTTGTCGTTGTATGCAATATGAACGACAAATCCTGTTGCTAAATATGCTTAATACGCTGTAAAGTACCCTAGAATCTTAGTTTTATAGATATACCAAGGCTCATAACTGTTTTAGTATTTATAAACGTAACAAACATATGCTTAATGAAGCTTATACTCAACATACACCTTTGCTAATAAAATGACACGCCTCTCTTAGTTTTACTGCTACTAACGCTTCAATAGCATCATATACTTTTGTCACAGCACAGCTAGGACTCCCTTACTCGAAGAAAAAAGTGCAGAGGGAAATATCATCGTATGTTAGTTGAAATTTTTGAAATTGTTGTTAAAAATGTAGGCAAGAGGCAAAAAGCCTCTCATAATTATTAAAAGCTTGCAGGCGGAAACGGAAGTATTTGCTTTAAGACTAGTCAAGGTGTTGCTGCACTATAACTCGAATGGCTGGCATTGCACTAAAAACTAGAAAGTTTTTCTAAAACTTGTTGTTTGTGGTGGTGGTTGCAATGTGAAATCTGGTACATGCTTAAACTAATTGTATTTTTTGTTTGAGAATTTAGGTGTTGCATAGTTATAAAACACACATACACTTGCATAGTTAAACAACCACTCACAGGTATGGTTTTAAGTGTTAATAACACAACTTTTTTGTATGTTTGTTTGAATTCCAGCAAGGGAATGAAAGTGTCTCAGTGAGCCCAGACTAGTCTGTGCATGGTTGAAAGTTCACATACTTAAAACAATATGTTTGGATTATATGGTTTAAATACTATTTAATATTTTTGTTTGCCACTCTTAATGATTTAATAAAGTTTTCATATAACAAAAAACAAAAACCACTCCAGTATCCACTTACTCGAAAACAATTTAAGTAGATGTTCAAAATATTTTGAAACTTTATGCATGCATATAAAGACATTATCTAAATACATTTTATACGTATATTAGTATAATGCATAACTTTATGAATAATAAGTTTTGTGGTGTTTTCTCTTCAAATATACTTAAGCACACACACTCTCTTTATCGCACTAAATACTTATATAACATTGTCTACTTGGTGTGTGCTTAGAAATTTCCCATTTAAGATACAAACCATTAACATTATTGTTTAAATGTTGTTTTGGGTTTCAGATAAAATAGTTGCCTCTAAACTCTAAAGTGTGTCTGGTTAGTTTTTGCTACATGTTTTCCAAAAAAGATATTGTAGCATTAAAGGAAAGTTGTAGCAAATGTCTTGGTATACATATTAATATGTTTGTATTTGGTCTGTTTCGGAGTATGTATTAAAATTTATATAAACGTTTAAGCTTTAACGATAAATTTTAATTTATTGAAAATTTTCTCTAATTATTCATGAGGCAACAAACAAACAAACAAACATGGTCGTTCGGTCGTACATACATATATAAATAGTTATATGTGTGCATGTGTGTATATTAGTATTAGTACAAAGTAATCATTGTTATTAATTAGAAATGCTGTTGTTATAATTAATAGACTTGTAAGTTTAATTATAAAATACAATTTAAAAAGCCATTTTTCTCAGTCTTTCGCAATCAAATAATTTGGAGTTTTTAAGGCTGGAGGTTTCATTATTTTAAAGTGTTATATTTTATTTATTGACATTGTGTATTTTTTCAGTTTAGAAAATTTTACAATCACTGAAATTTTTTTCACTTTATGATACTTTTGAATATTTTTTTTGATTACAAGTTGCTATTTTCCACAAATAATGTGCTTAAATAATTTCATTAAAAATTATCGAAAAATAAAGTAGCTCTACATATATCCTTTTTTTCTAAAACAATATATTTTTTAAAAAATTAAGGTAATTTTCATCCACAGAAATTTTTAATGTTAAATTACACAAAAACAGGTACCAGACAACTAAAACTTTCCTTAAATTAAAAAAGGAAATTTCAGCAAGGACATTGTGAGAAATTTATAGAAAAATAGAAGAAAGTTATACCAATATTTGCAATTCCAGCTAATTAATCAATACATACATGCTTAATTACACTTTGTTAGCGTTTTCCCCTTATTTTATGTTCGAGTATGTATTAGATTTAGTTTGTGCAAACGAAATTTTTTTCACTTTTCATGATAATTATGATTTTTTTTTGGCTTACAAGCGGCTAATTAAAACCAGTAACGTGTATAAAAAATATCATAAAAAATTATTGAAAACTAAAGAAGCTGTCCATATATCCTTTTTTGGTAAAACACAATATTTTTCCAAAAATTGAGGTAATTTTAACCTACAGGAGTTCTTAATGCAAAACTACGCAAGCTCGTACCAGAAAACTAAACATTGCCTCACATTAAAAAAGAAATTTGCAACAAGGACATTGTGAGAAGTTTATAGAATAACAGAAAAAAGCTAAATGTACCAATATTTCAAATTTATTAAGCAATACATACTTAATTACATATTATTTTTTTTTTCTTCATTTTATGTTCGAGTATTAGGTTTAGTTTGTGCAAACGAAATTTAGTAAACACCAAAAATTTGCTTATATACTATGATACTTATGAAGTTTTTTAGCTTACAATTTTTGCATTGTGACAAGCAATGCAAATAAAAAATTTCATGAAAAATTATTAAAAACGAATGAGGTTGTTCATATATCCTTTTTTTTATAAGAAATATATCTTTAAAAAACCCTAGTAATTTTCATCTTCAAACATTTTTAATGCAATATTACACAAGCAGATACCCATAAAACTAAAAATTTCATTCCCATAAAATCAAAAATTTCAACAAGAAATTTATTGGTTAACAGCGTTAAAAAAAATAGAAAGAGAAAAAATATTTTTAGATGGTTCATTATTTTACTTGGATATTTTTAAGACTTTTATGATTACTACTTGTTAAACGATACCAAGTATATATGTAAGAAATTTTATTTTGATATGTGCGGATATAAAAAAGTTTCACATATATCCTGTTTTGCTAAATTTCATTCTTCATGAACATTTTTAACTAAATATTTTAACGTTAATATAATCATCAAATCTATAAATTTTGTTTCAAATTTAGTACGAGTAAATATTACAACCGTGTTATTTCTGCTACGAAAATTATTTGCAAGCTTTAAATTCCTAAAGAACTTTATTGCATATTAAAATACCTACACATATTTTAATATTTATTAATAAACTGTTTAATTTTAATTGAAGCCTTTTTTCTATTAAGTTAAGGACAACAAGCATAAATACGATATCTGCATTTATTAATTTATCTTAATTAAGTATTATCTATGTATTTAAAGATTATTATAACTAATAAAGTTTCTGAGAAATTCCAAATATGTTACGAATTCACACATGTATTTATGGTATAGAAGTATATTTAGAATTTTTGAAACAAAGAAAATTTAGGACAAATTATGCAAAATTATAAAAGGACATTTCAAATGGAAGCAAGGATGTAGTCATTACGAAGCTATGTAAATATAACTAGGCAGTATTAAATAAGTTTTTCTCTTTAGATTGGTTGTCAATACGTAATTAGTATAACATTAATTAGCTTAGTTGGTATTGATTTTTGTTATCAAAATAAATAATTTTTTTGAGAAATATCCTGGTTTTTATATATGTATTTTAAAAAACTTTTTAGTTTTTGTAGACTTTAAGCTGTAGACGAAATTTCACTTGCACTATATACTTTTTTTTCATAGCCAAAAAAGTTTAGCCTAATCCTTTTCTCAAAAAAATTTGTTTTCTATAAAAATGTTTTTTATTTAAAATTTTTGTATTTAGATAATAAAAATTGTTACGCCACAACTCGTGTTATTTTATGTTTATTAAGCAGCGTTAATGTCTTTTTCGTATTACGTATCCTTCAAAAGTTCTCCATATAGCCTTTTTTACGTATTAAATAATATTTCATTTATGTGTAATTATCTTTGAAAATTAATTCTTTTCTTTAACTTTAATTGATATTTTATTGCTTTTGACATGTTTGATGTTATTAAAACAAGTGTTTGCAAATAAATTTTACATTGTTTGTATACAAAAATAAAAGTTCTTATTTATTCGCATACACGAGAAGCGAAAACAAAAAGGACCAAAGTGGTAGGAGTATCTAGTGCCTTCAATAAACTATAAATGTGTGTGTGTGTGTTAGATTTTGCAAGTAAACAATATTAAACAGACATTAATTTATTTTACCTTAGTTTTTAATACAAATAAATGTAAACTTTTATACTTTTTGGCATGTTTTGGATTGACAGCTTTAACAATGGCTGTTGTATTAAGTGATGGCTCGTTTGTTTTGTTATCTGTTTATTTTTACTGTACTCTTTTCCTCATTTTTTTTCCACTTTTATTTTGTGTCGAACTGAGTTTGATTAAGAGGTTGTACTTGCTGAATGTTTATATATAGATAAATTAATGAGAATGAAATTGGGGAAAAAGGCAGGGAAGTGTACTCGTAGTAAGCAAGGCTATCGGGCATGTGTATATATGAGTTTGTATGTGTGTGTGTGTTATCAAAAGAACCTTATCTATCGTTAACAATACTCTTGATCATCAATTTGGAATAAAGGACGTTAGAATAACAATAAAAACAACCTTTTTTTTGCGAAGAATTTTTTTCTGTGAATTTGTGCAAATGAGAAAAAAGGTGGGGATAAAAGCAAGTGTGTGCTGCTGGTCTTAGTGTTGGCATTCGACGCATATACAATTTGGGTCAATATGTTTTTGTTACAATGCCTTTAGACAAAAAGAGCTGCTAGCATTTAAAAATATTTATATATACATATTTGAATGTTGTTTAGTTGCTAGTTTTTTTATTTCTAGAGCTAGATTTATCATTTAATCGTTTCCTTTTTTAGATTTGGAAATATTTTCTAGAACATTTTTTATGTCCTTTTGCTAGTGTATGTTTATACACTCAAGCTTATTGTCAGTCATTTACTTGGTGAATGCAGAATGAAAATATAAAAAAAATCTAATAAAACGAAACAAGAAAAAATGTAAAGAGAGGGGTGGGGCTGTTACTTGAAGGATATGTTTAAGACAGATTGACAGTATATTTTATTTTATTCATTTGCTTAATGAATTCAATTATTTATTTACCTTTAATTTTACTTTACGTTTAAGTATTAACGTATGCCAGAGAGAGTGTTTCTAAAGTTTTGTTTTTTTTTCTTTACAATTTTCTTAGTATTGACGCTTGTTAAAATGTAATTTGATTTGCGTGCAACTATGCTTGTTATAACTTTTCCTTCCATCCTTACATTGTTTTTATTTTTAAACTGGCACACACACACACACACTTTACACTGATACAGTTTTCTGGGGGCTGTAATTAATTCTTATCACTTTTCTTCTGGAGTGTAATAAGAACAAGCTACACAAGTATTTATAAAAACAAAAACATATACACACACACAATCCTACACATAGTAAACAGGCCACACTCTCATTATTATTATATTGATGGCTATGAAATTGTAGCTTTTTAAAGCTGGCCACTGGCTGCTGTTGTTTACGTAAATAACAAATGGAAATTTAATTATGGTAAAATTGTATTGGTGCTGTGTTTGCCATAATCCTTGATTTTAATTAAGGATTATTTGTATATATATATAAATATATGCACAACAGTTTTTAACTGCAGAAAGTGAGGAGAATACGAAAGTGTAGATAGAAAAGCTGCTGGCTATATTTTATGGGTTTGAATTTTGTAAAGGTAATTAATAAATACTAAATAATATTTAATTGCAATATTAAATGCAAAAAAAAATTATATTGAGTTGTTGTATTACATTATAAAAGAGGAAAAGAATCGTAGTAAAATATTTTAAAATATATTAAAATGAAACATAAATGTTAATTTGAAAATGTCCTTTAAAAATTTAATAGCACTAAGCAAAATAACTTAGCAGCCTAATGGGTGGTATTTCGGGCTATCAGTGCGCGGTCCGTGGTTTCGATTCCCAACAAAGACTTTGTTCTAGTAAAATTAATGCATAGATTAAAGCATTGCACTTAGTTTGCTCAGGATGAGCTGATGATGCCATAATTTATTAAGAAGGCGCACACTAACAGAGTTGTAAGCCAAACTCTTCTCCAAATGGGTATTTTTATGCTTTTCTAAAAAGGGACAAATAAGAACCCTTAAATGGCGAAATCACAGTTTACAGTGTTCGACAAATATATTAGCATTTTGCAATACGAAAAGTGTGCTGTGATAAGTAAAATTTTTCTATAAGAAAAATGTGGTGTGATACGGTTGAATTTTTCTGTATGAAAAGTGAGCTATACGGTCGAACTTTTCTATAAAAACACACGACATGTGTGCTGTGAAACATCAAATTTTTCTCTAAGAAAAGTGTTTTGTGATATAGTCGACTTTTTCGTTAAAAAAAGTGTGCTGTGCCAGGGTCGACATTCTCTATAAGAAAAGTGTGTTGTGATACGGTCGAATTTGTCTGTAATATAGTGTGCTGTGAAACAGTATATTTTTGATAAGAAAATTGTTCTGTGACAGAGTTGACTTTCTCTATAAGAAAAGTGTGCTGTGATATTGTCGACTTTTTGTTTAAGAAAAGTGGGGTGTGATACGGTAAATTTTTTCTCTAAGAAAGCTGTGTTGTGATACGGTCGAATTTTTATCTAAGAAAAGTGTGCTGTAAAACAGTCGAATTTGTCTATAACAAAAGGGTGCTGTGATACGGACGATTTTTTCTATAAGAAAAGTGTGCTGTAAACCAATTGAATTTTTCTTTAATAAAAATATTGTACTGTGACACATTTGACTTTTGCGCTAAGAAAAATTGGCTGTGATAAGAAAAGTGTGCTGTGATACAGTCGAATCTTTTTAAAAAAAGTGTGCTGTGAAAGATAAGAAAAGTGTTCCGTGAAACAGTCGACTTTCTCTAAACGAAAAGAGTGCTGTGACAGTTGACTTTTTCTCTAAGAAAAGTGAGCTGTGAGACGGTAGACTTTTTCTATAAGAGAAGTGTTTTGTGATACGGTCGACTTTTTCGCTAAGAAAAAAGTGTTGTGATACGGTCGACTTTTTCTCTAAGAAAAATGTGCTGTGAAACAGTCGAACTTTTCTATAGCAAAAGTGTGCTGTGATACGGTCCACTTTTTCTATAAGAAAGTGTGCTGTAAACCAGTTGAATTTTTCTTTATTAAAAGTATTGTACTGTGACACATTTGACTTTTGCTCTAATAAAGATTTGCTGTGATAAGAAAAGTGTGCTGTGATACAGTCGAATCTTTTTAAAAAAAGTGTGCTGTGAAAGATAAGAAAAGTGTTCCGTGAAACAGTCGACTTTCTCTAAACGAAAAGAGTGCTGTGACAGTTGACTTTTTCTTTAAGAAAAGTGAGCTGTGAGACGGTAGACTTTTTCTATAAGAGAAGTGTTTTGTGATACGGTCGACTTTTTCTCTAAGAAAAGAGTGTTGTGACACAGTCGACTCTCTCTATAACAAAATGTGCTGTGATACGGTCAACCTTTTCTCTAAGAAAAGTCTTCATTGACCCAGCCGAATTTTTCTTTAAGAAAAAGGTTGTGCTGTGACACGTTTTACTTTTGCGCTAAGAAAGATTTGCTGCGATAAGAAAAGTGTGCTGTGACACAGTCGAATTTTTTTTATAAGAAAGTGTGCTGTGAAACATTGTACCGTAACACAGTCGACTGTTTCGATAAGAAAAGTGTCCTGTGACACAGCCGACGCTTTCCATAAGGAAAATTTTTCTGTGCGACTTTTGTGGTTAAATAAAGTGGGAGGTGAAATGCATTTTAATACTAAAATAATTTATTGTTTTAAATGTTAAAAACATTTGACTTAAAAGTTAAATAAATTTTTCATTTACCATAAAAACAAAATTTTCATTAAAAAATTCATGTGTTGTGCTTAAGCACATCTAGAAGCATTTTGTTACTGCTCAAGCAACTCATCAGTAGATTTCAAACATTTTATTATTATTTTTTCTTTAAATCTTACATGAAAAGATATTTTAATTTTCTTATGTTCATGTTTAAGCAGTGGCTCAATAAAACCTTTGAAAAGTATAGTAGTTATTAAGAAAATTTTAAATAATAACAAAATTCTTTTAAATTTCTATAACAATAAATATTATTTAATTACCGTTCGCCTAGAAATAAATTTTAAGAACATTTTCCCATTTTCTACCCTTTGTGTGAGTAAATTCCATTTGAAAAAAAAATCTCCCTAATCTGGCTTAAATATATTTTATATATTAAAAATATTTTAAGAAAATACCATAATATCTACAAACAGTTTTTACAAATTCATTTAAGCATTTAGTAATAAATAAAGAAATGCAATTTTAATACTTTCCATAGAAAGCTTAAAAACAGGAAGCTGCTGAAACTATGATGTGTTGTTTTTACTATTTTTTTCAGTTCTTGCATAAAAATCCTCTTATTTGTTGAGCAAAAATATAATTAAATGTGTATATAACCATAAAATCTTTAAGTTTTGATTGTTTAATATTTCTCAGAAAAAATTAAATGCCGAATAAAAATTCTTTGAAGCATTTTTTTTTTTAAAACCAAATATTTTATTTGTTTATTTGTTGTTATTCATAAAATATTTACATTATATCGTATTACTTTATGCATACGTGTGCATAAAGAAAAAATATTATATAAATAATACAACAATATAATAAATACACATTGACAGTAGAGAGAACCAATCAAAAATCCAATTAAAATTGAGGAAAATTCGATTTGTATGTAAAATATTCAAATGTATGTATATATATATTTTGTATATTTTGTATAGGAGTTATGGAATATATGCACACTGTTGCCAACGACTCAATAAGCTTTAAATAAACACACACATGCAAACGCAAGCACAAAAACACACACATACATACATGTTCGTTCATAAATAGAAGGGGATAATGTGCAATATAAGTCTATAGATCTGTTTGCAATATTACCAATACACACACAAATTGATGAATTTCTTTTATGTAAAATGTTGTTATTTTTTATGATTTTTTTTTAAATATATATGTTGGTATATTTTTCATTTAAAATGGTATTTTTTATTTTATTTTATGATTGATTATATTATTTTTTACATTTTTATTATAAAAAACAAACTCTCTAACTGAATGAAAGCCTGAGTGTTGGTTACAACATTTTATGTGTGTTTTTTGGTGGTACGAAAAAAAACTGACCAAAGTAAATGTATTTGAAATGAAAAAAAAAATTTGTTTACTTGCTAGTAAAAGAGATTATATTTATTAAAGATGTTTTTGAAAAAATAAATTGGTTTGTGATTAAAATTTAAGCACGAGCAAGGCCAAAAAACATTGAATATTCGAAGATATATTAGAGATATCTTTTGCTGGAACCAAGTGAAACAAACATTTAATATTATCATACATTACTATCCAGGATCATTTTAATATACGAGTACAAAAAAAGTTTTGCCAACAAATCTTATAACCAAAATCATACATTTTTACAACTTTCTTTCTTTTTTCTGTGTTCTATGAGCATAATTTACAATTTCGTCTGTACATAAAATATAGTCCAAAGTCATAATCTTCACATATCCTTTTTTCAAACATGATTGCTCAACCAAAATGCGTTAATTTTAATTTTTTTGTATTTCATATTTATGTCAAGCTAAGAAAAAAATCACCTAAGAAAAAAATATGTAAAATGATCTATTTTTTTCCGAAAAAAAAACAACTTGTTTTTTTTTTCAATTTCGAGTTTCTTAAGAAATTTTTGGAACACAACTCGTTGCTTTATCCGTATATTACAATGTATATGAAAATGGACCTCCACTACTAATATGATAAGTGCTTTTCATATATCCTTTTTTTGAATCGTGCTTTTTTGTAAAGAAAATCCCTTAACTTTAAAATAATTTAATATCCTTTCTAATATTTTTTCATTTGGAAGAAAACAATTTGCAAACAAATTTATTGAGGAACTTTTTATAATACAAGTCGTGGTTTTATCCGTAGATTACAATTTATTTTTAAATGGCCTTGTACTACACATATCCTAACTGACTTTCCTATATCCTTTTTTTCAAACTGTGATTTTTTTTATGAAATTGCCCTGAATTAAAAATATGTAGTCTTAAATATTATTTATTTTTTTTCAATAAATTTTTCAAGGAAATTTTTATAATACAATCCGTAAATTACAATTTATGTTTAAATGGCCTTCTAGTATCCATATTCTAAGCGCGCTTCGCATATCCTTTTTTCAAACCGTGATTTTTTTAACAATTAATTTGTAAATGGCCTTCTACTCACTACACATGTCCTAAGTCTCTTTCATATATTCTTTTTCTCAAACCTTGATTTTTTTAAAGAAAGTCCCCTAAATTTGAAATGATTTTTAAAATTTTTTAATTTATTTAGGAGATTTTTTTAATACAACTCGTTGTTTGATCCGTAGATTACAATGTATGTGTAAATGGCCTTCTACTGCACATATCCTAAATATCTATCATATATCCTTTTTTTCAATCGCGATTTTTTTGATGAAAATATTTTAAATCTAAAATAATTTTTAATATTTTTTTCATTCCGAAGAAAACAGTTTGTAGTTTTTTTCTTCCATAAAAAATTTCTTAGGAAATTTTTGCAACACAATTCGTGGTTTTATCCGCAGATTGCAAAGTACATATGTATATCTAAATGAATTTCTACCACACATATCCTAAATGTCCTTCATATACCCCGTTTATTCAAACAATGATCTTTTAAATAAATCCCCTAAATTTTAAATAATTTTTAATATTTTTTTATTCCGGAGAAAACCATACAATATTTTTAGGAAATTTTTTCATTACAACTCGGTGTTTTGTCCGTAGACTATAATGTATGTGTAAATGGCTTTCTAATGCGTACGTCATAAATGGCTTTCACATGTCCTTTTTTTCAAATAGTTTTTTTTATGAAAATATTACTCTTTATAAAAATATGTAATTTTTCTGTGAAATTGCAATATGTATTTCATGAAATCCTTATTTGTAATGTTTTCTAAAGTAATTTTTAAGAGGATTGAAATGTCTTTATTTGCGTACATACATATGTATGTATGTATGTATGTATGTATGTATATAGATGTGTATTCGAAAAGTTTAGCTTTTATTACTTTTATAGCCAATAATTAAGTTTGGCTGGCTCATATTTAATGTTTTTATATAGTAAATTTTTAAATATATTAAAAATTTAAGTATACCTACAGCTAAATAAATTATCCCACAACTCGTAGTCTTAAGTGAGTTACTAAAATTTTGTGAAATTATTTTGATAACACTTAAGGATAAAAAGTTTGCCATATATCCTTTTTGCTTATTTTGACCGAATGACCATTTGGTACCCTAATATCTTAAAGCATTTATAGCCAATGAACATATTACATGGAAAACAAAAAGAAAACTGCATAAATGTAAGAAACTTGGTTTTGCTTTGCATACAAAATTGAAGCAAGAGAACCATGTTAAAACTCTCACGTTTATTTGATTTTAGAAATAGATGGTAAACAAAAACAATTTTTTTAATTTTGATTTTGTTTTAATGCAAATTTCAACTTTTACGCCACGTTTTCGAGAATAGCCACCATTACTTTCATTTACGAGATTTTATATGTTATAAGCTTATTATTTTCTTTTATATTTCTTTCTTTCCAACAGAATGAAGTTATTATCATAAAGTATATTCAAATATATTAATCAAAGAAACATTTTACCTTTAAGGTATTTAAATTAAACTTTAGGCAAAGAAATTGTTTCAAACAAAAGTTATTTCTTGATTAATTGCTATTTTTAAAACAACCACACATTCCCACAAGCAAAGAAAATTTTAATGAGATGTTTTATATGCAACAGTACTCGTAGTTAGAGTTTTTTTTCCATTATGTACGTATAAATGTATGTGTGTATATAAATTAGCTTTATTCCTTCAGCATATTTTTTTTTGGTAACTTTAAGGGCAATTAATGTTTCTGCACGAGTAATTCAATACTTTTAACATTTGTTTTAATGATAATGAAGTTGTTGTTAACCACTTAATACAATGATGTCATGGTAACCCATTCAATCTTCTTTACATTACTTTCAGTTGCTTTTGCTATTAATTTCTTAATTTTTTTTATAGCTCTGGTTACCTGGCATCATATTATCTCAAATTTTAGTTAGCAAACTTTAGCTGCCACTTAATAAATGTGACAATGTTTAAATATGTCTACGTGTAAAGGCAGGGTGATATGGGAGGGGCCTTTCATACGAACGTTTCTGATGTTCATGTGCTCTGCAATATATTTCGTTTTATAAGCACAATTTGTTAAAAAGTTTTTTTAATTGAAGTTGCTATCAACTACAACTATGTAATATTACTTTTGTAAAACAATATATAGTTTAACATTTTACACACTTCACAGCCTCAAGGGTATTTTCTCATAAACCTACGCTCACACAATTATAAGTTGGCTTTTGTTTGTACTCATACACACCGGCATACATGCATGTTTATTATATCCTTAACATGAACTCATTAGCATGTCTTTTCTAGCTGTACATGTGAGTGCAATAGCAGCACACAAAAGAGAACTCAGCAACACAAAGTTAACGTAACTATGGTACTTGCTAATTACATACTCTGAATACTTTATATAGTGTCATAAATATAAAAAAAAATATTTATATATATGTATGTATATATATATTATAATTACGTGATTGCTCATGGTTTGCACGACCATATAAATACCTATATACTTTTTTATTTGCGTTGAAAAAACCATTCAGAAATTATAATAACTTTACGGAATATTATCATAATCAGGAATGCTACTTGTTTCTAATTCACCTTCAGGAACCTGGACGCCAGAAAATTCCACAAATAATTTATGTTTATTTTTTTTATCATTTTTATTTCAAAAATTATTCACCTAAAATGTCATTATAATTTAATGTCTGATTTACTCGCATTTACCAACAAAAAAATGAGCTTTATGCATAATGATTTATTTGCTTTTCAGATTTGTCTATTTCATTTTTGGAATACAAGAAAAACTTTGTGGTTTTGTTGGGAAGGGAGCACAAGAAAAAAAATTTTCATATTTTAATTGCTTTGCCATGTTCACAGACAAGTTTACTTCAAGTTATATCCCCCGAGAGAAAAATTTTTATTTAACATAAAATCTCATTTTGAGTTTTCTTTGAAGTATTTAAGTAATAATAAATAATTTCTAAGCGTTAAAGTAAATATTTTATAGGTAAATGAAATTCATATCAAGAAGGGAGGATTAATTACAGCGGCAGTAAATTTTGTTGCTCTAAAATATTGTAACAGTTGTTGCTTGTGCGCAGAAACAGGGAACGGGCAATAAAATGATATATTTAAAAGAAATAAATAAAGAACGCTTAGCAAAACTTTAAAAAGGCCAAATGAAATATGTAACAAAAAAATATCTTTTATATATTGATTTGAAGTAAAATTTTGCCGAAATATTCATAAAAGGCTTAACATATTCCAAATATTTTTAAGGCACAAGTCGTGCTTTTTTAAAAGTTAATATAAGCGGTAGATTTTATTTAAAAGGAACCACTACTTATAAAGTACGCCATATATCCTTTTTTCTCAAGAGTTCCAAATTACATATTTTTTTCTATTACAAAATTTTCTTTTCACCGTACATTAGTAATTATATATTTGCAGGTTAGATGAATGCTATACAAAATCCAAAAATAATTGGGGCCCAATTCATAAATAAGATCTTGATTTTATAAAAGGTTTATTAATCAAATTTCCATAGAAAATTTGTTTCATAAAGCTCTTATTAAACAGAAATATTTTTTATGAATAAGGCAGTTGGTATATTAGATATTTCATATAAACATACACTAGTATATATTTTCCTGTACATACAATGAACATATACGTACATATAATCACATAAAGGAACTTATGTAAAATAATAAGCAGGCTGTCTTATTTATGAAAATGTGTATGAACAAACGTACAAATGTATACATCGCTAATTTATAATAGAAAGACCCTAACTGAACATTTTTTTGAAATCGAGATTTTTGCATTTTTCGATACATTAGATGTTCTTTTAATGAAATATACAGAAAACTCGATTTCAAAAAAAATAATGAGTTAGGGCCTTTCTATATTAAAGTATATATGTATATATATATATATATATATATATATATATATATATATATATGTATATGTATGCATATGCCTATTGTTCTTCGATTTTTAATAGTCTTATGGGCCTAAAATTAATTTATTAATGAAGACTTTTTGATGATCACAACACGTAGTCTTAACACACACGATGCTTAAAATAAATTATAAATAAATGTAACTTGCTGTATATCCTATTTTTATAAAAAAATAATTCCTGTGTATGCTTTTTTTTGTACTAAAAATGCGATGTATGATGGTTGGCAAAATATTTTTCTGTTCAAAACGTTTATTTTATTAAATAATAAAATTAAAATGTTATATATGGCTACGGCTATTTAGTTAAAGCTAAAAATATTCTAGATCATTTGTTTCAAGTACAATGGCTTTTGGTTTTTTATTAGTATCGGACTTTTTGTTCTTGGTTTGTTTTTCTTTAAAAAAATTCAAATATAATTTTTTTATAAATTTATTTTTAGGCAAGCTAAAATTATGTTAAAATTTAATTTTAAAATAAAATTTTAGGTTTACAATTTGTAGTTTCTTATGAAGATTTTGATAGCTAGTTAGCAACTGCCTGGAGTTTATACTTAAAAAGCTTACAGTATATCCTTTTTTCAGAATAACGTATTATAATCTTATGTTACTTCTAAATTGCGATCTAAGATAAATTTATCTTGTGCTATATATTTTTTCTTTGGCCAAGTTTTAAGTTTTTTATTTGAGTTGAAGACTATTTCCTTTAGCTAATTAGGCCTAACGTGTTTCTATGACAATAAAAAAGCAATTTTTTATTTCATATTTCCCGACGTTTCGTGAATGTTTTGTTCACTTTTTCCAGGGATTCGTCTATTTATTCCATAAATCAAAAACATCAAAAATTATAAGTAAGTTTAACAATTTATAACAATATATAACAAAAGCATAATGTTTACTTACTTACTTTTGATGTGGTTTCTTTGTTCACCAACATTCCGGTTCGCACAGCGGTTAATACGATAATGGACAAATGGAATATAATAAAAAGCAACACCACTATCCCACGCACACAATTCTTAGATATATTAAAGTTCTGTCTGTACGAAAACAATTATTTTATTTACAATAAAAAAGTTTACAAACAAGTCTTTGGCATGCCCATGGGAAATCCCCTCTCCCCAACAATTGCCGATATTGTTTTGGATAACTTACTTGACGTAGCACTGACTGAACTATTGAACAAAAACGTTAATATAAAATACATAGCCAAATATGTAGATGATATTTTAGCAATAATCAACATAGACGACAAGGATGAGATATTACGTTCTCTCAACGGATATCATCCGAAAATCAAATTTACCATAGAAGTTGAATCCAGGGGTGAAATCGCTTATCTTGATACAAAATTATACAGGAATATTAATACAATAGAATTCGACTGGTATTCAAAAAATATTTCATCGGGAAGAATTATCAACTTCAACGCTACTCAACCCAAAAGCCAAATAATAAATACAGCAAAAAATTTTATCCAAAGAGTACTTGACATTAGTGACCATCGATTCCACACACAGAATTTTAAAAAAATCACTAATATATTAACAGCCAACAGTTTCCCTATTAATCTAATAGAATTCCTAATAAAAGCATACAAAAAGAAAAATTACGGAGAGCGTGGCAACCCTAAGGAAGATGACAAATGTTTTTACAGTGTAAAGTACATACCTGGTCTCACTGATTCGAAGAATATGAGAAAAATAATAAATAAAAATAACATAAGCTTTGCATATAAACCCAACAAAACATTGAGCGAAATATTTACGAATACTAAAACAGCCATACCAAAGTTACAACAAAACAACCTTGTTTACGAAATTCCTTGTAAAGGGAATGACAACAACAACTGCAATTTAGTTTACATTGGAACCACAAAAAGGAGTTTACTATTTTTTTTATATACTTTTGTTTTACTTTATTTATTTAAAATAACATACATACGTACATATATATGGATGTATGTAACTTGGAATTTGTTTAAAAAGTTTTAAGCATGTATATAAAAGTTTTCTTATATATAAATTAATAATTTTTATTTGTAAGTAAACATTATGCTTTTGTTATATATTGTTATAAATTGTTAAACTTACTTATAATTTTTGATGTTTTTGATTTATGGAATAAATAGACGAATCCCTGGAAAAAGTGAACAAAACATTCACGAAACGTCGGGAAATACGAAATAAAAAATTGCTTTTTTATTGTCATAGAAACACGTTAGGCCTAATTAGCTAAAGGAAATAGTCTTCAACTCAAATAAAAATAAATTTATCTTATTTATGATAAGCCTTTATTTCAATAAGCTGTTGAAATATTCATTCATAATATGTATGCCAATAAAAAAATATATATTTTACAAAGCTTAAAAATTTTTAAAATATTTTGGGCCTACAACTCTTAGTTTTTTATGGCTATAGCGATATCCACTCTAAGCGAATTCTGAAATTTCTCTTCAAGGATACTGCAGTATATCCTTTTTCTGAATAATATTTAATAGCATTTCATTAACATTAAATTGGTGCTTTAGCAATTTTATCTCAAATACCTTGATTTTAATAAGCTTTTGCTAATTTTTTTATTACAAAAAATGTTTTTATTACGAACCTGAGATATGCATTATTTTTTTCGTCCTTAACTTCTAGTTCTTTAATTTTAAATTACCTAAGTCTTATATTAAAAAAATCTGGTAGCATGTCCTTTTTATATGCATGTACTAGATAATGAGGACCAGTTAGTATCTTTGGCTAAACTATTTTCTAATTTTACCTTTCGAAAGGAAAACTATTGAAATTTAATTTTTCTTACTAAATTATTTATTACCTGCTGCAGTGTATCCTTTTTTGTAAATAATCTATAATTATTTTCTGCTACGTAATTCTGAATTCTGTTAGATGAATATAACTATGTATGATTATATATCTCATAAATCAGTTAGGTGTTATATAATAAACAATTATTTTTTCTAGCAAAGCTTATACATTTTTAAAATATTTTAGGACTAAAACTTGTAATTTGTTATTCTTAATAAGATAGCATGTTTAAATTTTTGTTTAAATTTCTATGCAAGATGCGTGCAGTATATCCTTTTTCTGAATAATATGTTTTAGTATTAAATTTATACTCAATTAGTGATTTTTTTTTTAATTTTTATTAATTAAGAATCTAGCCTTTAAGGCTAAATACGATTCATATTCTACTCACAAAATGAGTAGATTCTAATGAATTTAGCTCATGTGATTCAACTTTAATAAGCTTTTCTTAATTTTTTTTTGTTAAGAACAAATTTTTTTTATACGAATCTAAATTAATGTTAATTATATAATTAATTAATAATGGATAAACTAATTTTTTTAGTGCACAATTTGTAGTTTTTTATAGTTATTCCAAAAGTCAATTTTAAATAACCTAAGTTGTATATTCCAAGAGCTGTCAGTATGTCCTTTTTTGTATGTATATAGCTTATTAGTGTATATAGCTAAATAATTTTCTGTTGTACTACTCCAAAATTATTTATTGTTTATAATTAAATTATGTGCAAAATTATTGAAATTTAATTTCATGTTTTTATTTAATTATTTATTGCCTGCTTAAATTTATTAATACTTCTTTTGTTTTTGCTTTTTATTAAATCTTAAATTTCTAAGCCAATTTGGCATCACTTGGCAAATTCATTTCTACTCCGCAGTTGCTTTCATATATTTTGGTTTTCCGAAAACTCATTTTCCTCCTATTGTTTTGCAATAAATTAAATTTTTTTTTGTTAAGTGTTTAAACTATAAAATTTTTGAAATATTTTGTGGAAAGAAGCTACCTACATTCAATGGCAAAATAATTAAGCAAGAACACAAAACATAAATTTAAAAAACTAACAAAAAGTGAAAACCGCAAAAAAGTAATTTTATAATTTTACACTGTGGTCGCAATTAGTCGTCATAAAAACTAAACGTGTCAGGTTGTGTGTGTTCGTACATGTAGAGAACATGTTGTTTTACATTTTCTTTATTTTTATTAATTTTTCCCCAACAAATTTTTGCAATTTATACAACACTAACTTACGTATAGACCAATATACAATATGTATAAACATTTAAAAAGGAAAAATTGTTGTTATTGTGTTTATAGTCGTAAAGGCGCCGAGCGCTTTAGCATTTATACATATATATCATTCAAGTTGTGTTTCTGTGGTTTTTGGGCGAGCACACACCTTTTGTTGTTAGTTAGTTTCTTATTTTATTTTATTTTTTGTATGGCAATAATATTTTTACTTTGCATAGAGTGGTAAGAGTGTCCTGTAGTTAATATTTACTTCACAGATATTTTGGTGGCAGCGACTTTTGTATACTTTTTTCCAAGTCCTTAAAAGTCCCTGGAGATGTAATCAATTACTTAATATAACAACTACTGCCAATGTTTTTCTTAACGCAGCTGTTCTATGGTATTATGGGCCAGCTATTAAGTTTTAATAATGCCATAAGGAGCCGTGTCTTTAAATATCATACTTCAATATTTTTCATTATTTTCATTTTATCTATTTTTGTTTGCTTGTTTTCAAAAAGTTACAGAGACACATTGTGGTTTGGGGTGCTGTCTTCTTTTTTTTTTTTTTTTTGGATGGGTTATTAATATGATTGTGCGCTTAGTCAGTGTCGTTCCCTGGGGTATAACGTGCAAAAGCTTCTTCTTGGTTCAAGTATATTATACGAGTCCTTGGTATCAATAACACGCCTTTATAAGCGTTTGTTTTTGTTTCCCGTTTTATTAAGTTAACGTAGACATTTTCTAATGGCTTTTAAATCAATTTTATATTTATTATTTCTGTTGCTGCTTTAAAATGTTTATGATTACTTTAAAACTACTTGCAGCATTTTTGCTATAAAATATTAATGGCGGGGGGAAAAAGAACATTAAACATTGCTTTTATATGATAAGGACTGGCATATTTTTTTAATATTTAGTTTTGCTAACAGTATCCTTGATACGGCTAAAATTTGCCGGATATGACCAACAACATGCCATGCTAAAACTATAACTATAGTTATAAAATTACTAATAGTGCATAAGGCTGTTCATCAGAGTGTAAAGATGAGAGCCTCGGAGAGTGGAAAGGAAACTAAAATACAGAGAAGGGGGTTAAGGACAGTGAACGAACTATCATGGCATAACTTGAACACACGTAGAAAAAAAAATTCAGCTTGTCAAAAAAGGATGCTTGCTTAATGGAAATCACAAAAAGATATAAAAAAGCATGCAACGAAAAAAAGCAATTTCCGTACTATAAAAACTTAAAAGCTTTAAAGGCAATCTAAATAGCAGTCAAGTAGAAAATGAAAAAAAAAAGAAATCTACAAACAGTTTCTAAAAGAAACTTAATTTTGCAAAGCTTTTTAGTCTTGGAAATGCAACTGACGTTTTTTGTTAAGCAAAAAATACGCCTACAAACTAAAAGGCCTTTAAACTAAAATGTTTTCATTTATTTTTTACAGTATGTATATCTTTTGCGAAAAAATATCATAATAATAAATGGAACAATTGGATTCCCTTCTTATGTTTCATAAATTATTATAAAAAGTTTTACAAGTCAAAGCAAAATACACAAAAAGATATAATAAATGAATTACTCGTAAAGCATAAAAGTTTTGACAACAAAATTTGCTAAAGTTTATGAGAGCACAGAGGGCTGTAAATTTAATTTGTCAGCAAATTTGGTAATGTGCTTGTTATAAATTAATATTCATATACACATATTTACACTAAAAGTTATGGTATTATCTATTTGCTTTACTTGTTCAGGCAGACTATAGGAAAAACTAATTTGTTATAAATGTTCTTAAATGGAAATAGAAAGCTTAAAGCTTGAAACAAAGAGATGTCTTACTAAAAGAAATATGTTATAAAAAAATTCTTCTGGTCATCTACAGATGTTTAAACAATTTTTTTTTTAAGAAAAAATATATTTCTTAAATTGAATGTTTAAATTTTTTTTTTCAACAACAACTTGTATTTTTAGTTGTAGATAAGAAATCATTATTGAACTAACTCTCAGCTGCATAAAATGTAGATACTGTACATATATCCTTTTTTTCAAACTTAATTTTTCCATTATATTAAGTAATATTTCATATGTTTTCGTTGGTGATTTTTCGAATATAGAGGATTATAAAAGATATTTGCTTTGAAAAAATTTGAATGCCGTAGAACACAATTTTGTGCCTTTTTTTAATATTAAATTTATCAAGAAATTTTTGAAACACAGCTCGTAGTTTAGTGTGTAAGTTAAAAATTTCATTTAAATAATCTTCTACCTTACATATCATAGATGCCTTTCATATATCCTTTTTTTCAACACATGATTTTTCTATAAAAATGCATTATGTTCAAAGTTATTTTTAAAATTTGATATGTACTTAAAATTAGTTTTTTAAGGTTTTTTTTTGAAGAAAAAGGATGAGAAAGGATAAGAAAATGTTTCTATATATTGTATATGTAATATCCTTTGCATTCTAATATTTACTAAGAAATTATTAAGAGTAATTTTAAATTTAATGCACTACATATAAAATATGTATGTCACACGAATGTAATTTTTTGTAATTTTGAATGAAATGGATATCTTTTTCGTAGATAGAATTTGGAATTTTATTGCTTTTATTATTTTGAAATAAAAGTTTTACTTTTATGAGCAAAAATCAAAGATTCAGACTGGAATATATATATTTTTTTACAAGAATCTGCATAGATTTCATTTTCAACAGGTACGAGAAAATTTAAATAATTATGTATGTATATTAAAATTAAAATTTAAAAATATTTGAAATATTTTCAGTGCACAAGTTGCAGTACTGTGTGATCTAAAAAAAATAAATTAGAATTATGCTGGTAACTCTTAGAAGTAAAAAGTTTGCCATATATCCTTTTTTTTTAATTTGTTTAATTTTGCAGCCAGTGAAGATATTTAAACAATATTTATGACATTTTATGTAACAATAACTTTTTTTCTGTTTAAGCAATATATTTATTATGTCCACATATTATTGTATAAGTCGCGAACACTTTCTCTGTAATTACTTCTTTCTTACAAATTTATGTTAAATTTTTTAATTTTTTAAATCTATACTCATATTTACACTTTTCTTAATTTAAATTTTTTGTGAATTATTTTAAAATTTAGGAGAAAATTCTTCCCTTTTTTACATACATTCATGTTTAATCATTTTCTTGTTAGATTTTTTCCCCCTAAATTTCATTTGCTTTTTCTGGACCTTCGAATTTTTTATGCTTTATTTTAGTTTGCATTTTTGTTAAAGTTAATTAAATTTTCTTTGTAGATTTCCAACGAAAAAGCTTCGCTTGACTTTCTTTGTTTTAATTAATAACCATTTTGTGTTTCAGTTTCTTTTAACTTGTTGGCTGATTTTTTTTCTTCTATTTTTATATTTATTTTTATTACAGTTTATACTTTTAACTACAAGATTTTAGCATCAACACGTCTGCAAAATTTTACCAGTTCAAATCTTTGTTGTTTTTTCCGTTAGCTTTGTTACTTATTTAAAATAGAAATTTTAAAATTTTAATTTGCCCTGCAGTGGGTTGGCAAAAAATGACGAAGCAAAAAAAATGTTATACAAAATGTTCATGTTTGCATATAATGCATTAAGCTTAATACACACACACACACACAGTGTAGCAAAGCATGCATATACATTTTAGAATGAGAGGAGTTGGCTTTAAGGCACTCAGGCAGAAGTGTATACATCAGTAATAGTGTGCTGGATTTGAGCTATTTTTTTGCATGACTATTTTACAACACGTTTTCTTTTGTTTTTATTATTTTTTTTTTGCAGGGAATTTAAACATTAAAACCTCTTTGGCAAACACAGTCTTGTAAATTAAAACATTTGAAAATGAAAATAAAAAATTTTGCCAACGTGAACAAGAGCAACAGTTCTTTTTTCTCTCTACCATTTTCATTTTGTATAGCAGAATGTTTGTATGAATTTTGAAAGCATGAAAGAATTAACACAAACTTTAATCCGCTTGTGAATTTTTTAACATTATGGTAAGAGTTTTTGTTGTTGCTGCTGTAGGTGAAAGTACAGCAACTGTACTAGCATCATAATGGGTACACTTTTACGCTACGTTTTCACTCAATGTATTAATAATAACCATTTTATTCAAAATATTCTTTTTTTGTTATTATGTGATATTAATTTTTTGGTTGTGGTCCTTTGAGCTGAGCTGCTAGTGGTTCTGCGAACTACAAGTAAAAAGGTATTATGAGTTCTCACTTGGTTTTTTCGGGTATTCCATTGGCTGCCGTGCACTTCAGGTCCTCAAATTTTGCTTTAGATATCTAAAGGAACTGATAACTCTTCAGTGGTCCTTCGAGCCGGCTTTAAGCAATCATGATAATCTAACTGTAATTATAACCCAACAAATTTGGGACATTTTGATCAAGTGAAATATGTTCACAATAGCCCACAATTTATTCTTTATTATCAGCAAACCGGCTCTAGAAGGACCATTACCGTCTGAATCTTTTAAAACATTACTGTTGTTCTATTTGTTTAGTAAATTCAATATACAGTCATACACACAATGACTTTGTGACTTTATTTTTTGTCACTCTAATCACCGCCCTCTAACAACCCAACAAACACGATATCGAACATTTGAAATATATATTAAATTTTTTTCAATTTCAAACTTAAAAGACGAATTCGTATCAAATATTTGAGATATAAAGTGTTTCTCATTTCTATATAAAATTTCACTATGAAGTTGTTTGCAAGCCTGTACATTTTCTCTAGTTGAATAAATGAATTAAGTCAAACGGGAAGCACAGGACACTGCGACCAAAGTACATGTATTGAATCCCCTGACAGGTGCCAAGCACTTCATCTAGACTTACTCTTCTGATGAATCTCAAGATTGGTCCAGATTTGGCAGTTCTCAATCCTCCAATAGGTGCTTGCCTAATTGGCTATATCTTCTGTGGCATAATGCTTCACAGTCCTTCAGAATATGCTCTGGAGTTTTATCTTCGTAATCACAGAATCTGCACAGGCTGTTACTCTCAATGCCAAGTCTGTTGAGGTGTTTTCTCAGTCTACAATGGCCTGTGAAGATGCCTGTGAGTATTCTTAGATTGTTTTTACTCAGTGACATGAAAGCTATGAAACGATTTTGGTTATACGTTCCAATCATTAGATTTGTATGCCTCAATTTCTTTCTAGTTGTTTTATGATCACTTTTTGAGAATTGGAGAATTGCATGTGAAAAAAACCTGCTGCTTGTGGCAAAATCAATTTCGATCCTTTAACCTAGAATTACTATGCGATTTGACATCATCCTGCTTTTTAGAGCAAAATACTGCTTGTTTGTTGGGGAAGAAATTGTGTGAATCTGTATTGTTTGCTGCTCCTTTGCTCGCATATTTATATTGGGGTTCTTTGGTCAGTATTTCATTAAGTTACACAAAATGTTTAACTTTATTTGTTCTCATCCTCCTGCAGTCCTTTACTTGGTCTTTATTATACAAAATGTTAGACATTGCAAAGACCGCATTCGTTTATTTACATTTGCTTTAGGTCAAATTACAGACACTTTTAAAGGCGCTATTACTGCAAACACACAGGACGATTTCAGTTTTAGGTATTATAATTCTTTAATGTAGAGTATAGTGGTATTAGTTCGTTTGTGCATGTGTGTGTGTGTGTGAGCCAATAACCCAATGCAACAGTGTGCCTTTGTGCTCGTATATTTTTAGTTTGTGTAGTAAAATTTTTCGTAAAATTTATTTCGCTATATGTTTGCTTTTCTTTTATCTATGTGTATATATGGTCTAGCAAAGTTAAGTTCTAAGGATATATTTACTTATAGACTGTTAGTAATATTCCTGGAATTACCAGCAAAACGAAGCGAAAAAACAACTCAAACGGAGGTATCATTGGCAAGTTGTGTTTAAGCTTTAGTATAAACATAATGATTCATGTAATATGAATCATGCCTTCATAGTCGTAATTTTATTATAAAAGTGTCTATCTAAAAGGAAGTTATATGTATTGTAAGTTTATCGTTGTGTATTTAAATACAGACACAAGTTAAATATTAACACTTGTCTTTTTTTTTGTTGTATTCCTTTGGTTTTTCCAGCAGCAATATTTGCAGGGTTTTATGTTTTCGATGTGGCTGGGGTATAGACACATTTGGGGAGATGAACAAAAATTTCTAATTAAAATACAAGAAAAATTTAAGGTCGCAAAAATTTCGCTAGATAAAAATAATTTCAGTATTTTTTAAAGGCACCTGAGGACAAAAATTTTAAATCAAGTTATATATAATATGAATATTTAGAGTATTTTTAAAGAGAACAAATCAAAGGCTTAGTCGGAAAATAAATGAAAATTAAAAAAAAGGACGATAAGTTCCATTTTGAATAAAATAATTTGTTTAGCATTTTAAAATGTCATCTCACAGATAATTAAATAATTTTGGGATTTTTTCTTATGATTGTATAACCTTGTCCTGTTTTCGTGCTTTTATTTTTTTTTGTATTGAAAAAAAAAATATAATTCTCCAATTTTTCTCATAACTTTATGCATAATATGTTCTTGATAAATTCTTTTAAAATGTCAAAAAACAAATGTATCCAAAAAAAGGATATTAGGGGTAATATTCCAAAAGCTTATGTAGCTAAGTTTTTGAAATGCTATTTTGCTCACAATAAAAATGCTCAAATCGTTAGGCATATTAGCAGGTACTACACTTTTTCTTTGAAGAAAATTTATCATCCAACTGAGAGAATTTTTTTCTTAAGAAAAATAAAATATGTTCCTGATTAAAATTCATTATAAATCAATTCAATAATAAATATGTTTCACATAAGACTAAAACTAATATAAAATTAACATAAAACGTCCTTACTAAGAAAAAGGATGTACATATGCTGTTCTTTGAAAACTTAGAAAAAACTGAATTTTTCACGTGATAGCTAAAGGCTTTGAAATTTTGTTTTTGTATTTGTTTTATAAAAATAAGGTATTTCTTAAAATTCATGATTTTCCATGATTTTGAAGAAATTGTAAAAAAGGATATATGGTGTGCTTCCACAAGCACAGACAAACCTAAAATAATTTTATATAAAATTCAGCTGCATTAAAAACCTCAAGTTGTGGCATAAGAAAAAATGGATGAAAGTTATCCTTTCAAGGACATTTGACACATTAAGCAATGTTAACTAATAGAATAAAAATAAAAAAATTTATATGAAAAAAAAAATCAAGAAGGACTTCATATATCCTTTAAGAAACTAAAACAATTAATGCTAAATAACATCACTGGGTGTATTTTTTGTGTGTTTTGTGTTAAATCAGTGAAGTTATTTTAATAAAAACGGTTTATTTTTTAAATATAATTTGAAGGTTATTGAAAGGATATATGGGCTGCTTTGAAATTGGCGCCCTATGCTCCAATGGGATTTAAAGGAACTTACATATATATATTTGAAATTGTAGGCAAATTTAAGTTGTTTACAAATCAAATTAATATAACTAATTAAGCTCAAGTTGTAAGCTAAGGGAACATGGGTAGCAACATATTAAAAAAAAATCACTCAACACATTTTAGTTCTTTACATTTATTTCATGCTATTTAAAGACCTTTTTGTATTTTTTTTATTTTCAGAAAACTTATAAATGAAAGGTCACTCTAAAGCATTTCTAACCTATTGGAAAAACACACTTAAAATTCCATAGAAAATGATTGGATCTAAAAGTCAAGTAAACTATATGCAAAATTAATAGTAAAATTATTCAGATTTAATTAAATAAAAAAATAAATAAAAATGTTTCATTTTTAAAATAAATACGTATATGTATAATATAAAATTACTTCCAGAGAAGCAGCTCTTGCCTTTTTGCAACCTTTATTTCATATCTATTCTTAAACTATTCTTATGGAAACTATTAAAATTTAAGGCATTAGATATTCAAGTACTATGTCAATAAAATATGCTAAGCTCAAGTGTATTTTTCTTCATCAACTTCATCATTGAGAAAGCCCAGAAGGGCGATAACTGGAAGCAGCATTTTATGCAAAACAAATACGTACGTAGAGTACAACAAAAATAATATGAAAATTAAAAAAAAATCTCTTTTACTTCCTATTTTTTTTCCTGTTGGTGACAAGCATTTTATTTATAAACAAACAAAAACATTAAAGAACTTTAAGTGTTTTGGCAAATAAAGCAAAACACACAGATATATTCCTCAGCAATGTGTTTTTAGTACAACATTTGCTTACAAGAAACTAACAGTCTCTATGAAGTCTATTGAGTTGTTTGCTATTTTAGGCAAACCAATTTTTGTAAAGTAAAGAAAAACAACTGTTTTATATGTTTTTGCCGAAAAAAAAGAAGAAAAATATTATGTTTTCTGCTTAATTTTGTTTCCATGTTTTAAAGTTTTCTTTTATATGTATATATTTTGTTTTGTCATGTCTTGTATTTCTTGTTTTGTGGGTTTGAGCATTTTAGTTTGTTTAAGGTTCCTTAGCAAGAGGAAGTGTGAAAAAGTCAAGCAATCAGTAAATTTACAAAATTTTAACACTTAAGCTTACTTCCTGTTTTTTCTTATTTAATGTGGTAATTACATAAGAAATTTTGGTAAATGAATGTGTAAATTGTTGGCCAAAAGCCAAAAATATTTAGAGTTTTTTTTGGTTTTGTTTTTAAGAGCCCACATTAGTTAAATTAAGTTTTCAATTGCAAATGTTAGTTTTATTTCTTTTTTGTTAAAGGACATATGATAATGTTTTCAATGCATTAGTATATTGAATTTGCTTGTAAATAGTCCTTAAGAAAATGCAATTTCGTAAATCCTTAGCTAAAAATAAGAGGAGCTGTTTCTGAATGTTTTTAAGAAAATTGGGTTTGAAGTTCTAGAATTTTATAAGTTGTATTAATTGATAGAAAAAAATCAAAAATTTTTAGTAATAAGAAATTTTATATTTAAAAATTTTTGTATGACTTCTATGAAAAAAGGATATATGACAGACTTTTAAAATAAGCGAATAATTGCACTTTCGTTTCCTTAAAATATCAGCTCATATAACACCACAAATTGTAGTATATAAATTATATACCTACAATATCCTATTTTTTTGTAATTGCATATTTAAATATTAATCTTTAACAAAAAAATTTTTTTTAGATATACACATTATAAGACTCAAAGATGAAGTCATTTACTTAAAAAAAAATTATATTTTAGGATTTCTTATCACTTCCATGAAAAAAGGATATATGACTGACTTTTAAACTAAGCAAATAATTGTACTTATTTTTCTTCAAAAAGACAGCACTCAATATAACACATATTGTAGTATATATACATATATTAGATGCCTACGTTATACCATTTTTTTGTAATTGCATATTTAAAATATTAATCTTTAATAAAAATTATTTTTTAGATGTATATATGTATGTATGTATTATAAAACTCAAAAGTTGAATTTATTTAGTTAGAAAAAATATTTTTTTTATCACAGACATGCTGACATTTATTTTCTTAATTTTTCTAGCCATTAATTTTCCAAATGCCTTTGTAACGCTGATGGTTGTGATGAAAAAAAAATTCTAATTAAATCTCATTTTTAAACTGATTTGCTCCTTTACTTTAACATAATAAATGTATGTATGCAAATCGAGAAATACTCCTTTCTCATTATTTTATATTCCTTTTTGCGCTGGCAGTTTAATAGGGATTTTAAATTGATTACCTCTGCCACGTTAAGTACTCAATCACTTTTAAAATCAACGTACCATGTACAGACATACACACAAATATAAATATGTAAAGTACTTGGGTATATACATAAATGCTGGCGAGTGAATGAGTGTATTCGTGTGTGTATGTGTGTGTACATTGTAAGGTCCTTAAAAATGTCACAGACCTATAAAATACTTGAAACTTAAGCAGCTTCACTCAAACAAACACAATCATCACCTAACCACACTGTATATTCATTACCCCCTCTTTTACCCACAAAACCATACAATACTTTAAGTTATAGAAAGAAAAAAGTTGAAATAAAATAAATGTAAATGAAAAAACTAACGGAAAAAAATCGGTTTTTTTGTTGAACCCACCAAATGAATGTGCATTCAAATCAAGTCAAACGTTAAAACGATGACTTTTGCATACAAGATGTATTGGTAGTAATATTACACTTAGGAGTAAAATAGATGGCTATAACGGCAAGAAAGAGACACCAATAGATATAATAGTGTAAGAGAGAGAGAGGGAGGGAGCATATTAAATGAAAAAAAAATCTAGTGGTAAATGTTCCAAACGACAAGGCTGTTTGTGGCGCAAAAAATTAAAAAAGAATTGCAAATGGAATTGGTAAAATGAAAATAAATAGTCGTTGTGCAGTACCAACCATTAAGATGAATATACTACAGCTAGCAATAAAAAAGATGAATAAAAACCTATAAGAACACACAAAAATCTCATTCTTAAATACAACTGAACATAAAAATATTATATGTATATACAAAAAAAAAAAGAACATGAAAAATAAACTGCAAATCTACATACAGGGCAGCACTTAAACGATTTTAAAAGTGTATTAAAAAAGCAGTGACTGTAAAAAATGGCATGAGTGGAAAAGCAAAGTAGGAGTAAAATAAATTTATGTTAGTCTTTTACTAAAAAGTTTTGTGCAAAAAAAAATTATAGAACAAACTTACAAGCTGCAATGGCAGCAATTGTAAGAGGTGTTCATTCATCTTTAATGCCAACTAAGAGAGAGAGAGAGAGAGAGAGGGCTCGGCTGGCTGTGTAAGACCCAATTTTTTATCTCGCTTTAGTTAACAAATAGGCAAAACATTTAAATTTTTTGGTGTATATGTTCGTATGTTTGGGTTTTGGGTGACAAATATGTAAAGAATTTTTTTTTTGCCTTATTGTTGATTTTTTTATGGTTTTTAGCTTGATTTAATTCATATGGTAAGAGTTTTTTGTATGGGCTGAATACAGAATGGAAGAGAGAGAGCAAAAAAGTACCATTAAACGAATTAATGTTTACTTTACACTTAAAACGTGCATAGTGCATTATTCAATTTCATTTTGTTTGCTTTTTTTGTTTTTTGTTTGCCTGCTTTTATTCTTTGTGTAAACATGGTAAAACGTGGCAATAGCTAAAGCAAGAGTGAACTTGGAAATCCAGATTGCTGTTAAGTGAATAGGTTTTAATTTCATATTCAAGATTTCACAGAATATTAAAGTCATTATATACATATATATACTGTAAAACTAAAAAAAGGATATATAGCAAACTTAAAAGATGTTAAAAAGAAATACTTAATATTTTCATTATATGTTGCACTTACTCGAAAATAAATTGTTAGCCAATAAAGGCATTCGAGTTCGTCCTTTATATACTGTATTTTCTTGAAATTAAAACTACAATAAACAAATAGCTAATGCAAAATTTATCCCACCAAATGTTTCAAATTAAAGTTCAAAATACAAAAACTATTTCTTAAGGATATTTTTCTCTTATATCATGTTAAAGAACAATACCTAAGAGTGTTAAATTAATGAAATAGAAACAAGATGCTTGCGTCAATAATGTTATATATTTTAAGAGAGGTCTTGAATCTCTCAAATTCTTTTAAAATTTAAACTTTATTGAAAAAAGGATATATGGGCAACTTCTGTGTTTGAAACAGTATTGCAATAAAATTTACAGAACACGTTAACAGTTATATTATACATATTGTAAGATATATAAAATATATTTAACTATGCTTGATTAAGAAACACATCCTCGACGAATAAAAAAATTAAAAAGATTATATTACATTTATACTGTCGTTTGTTGCAGTTTGAAACTCAAAAAGTTAGCTTATTTGTCACATGTATTGAGAAATAGTTTTATTTTTCAAAATACAGGCAAATCCCGGTATATACCGAAAAATTCGTTATATCGCAAAGTTTTTTTAAGTGTTATTTTAACTTTTATTACTGTAGACATGATACAATACAATAAAAAGATGGAGGGCAATTTTTTTTTTGAAATAAGCTACCAAACGAACTAACGGTACCACATTTTTTTTCCAAAAATGCTGCTGTAGATTTTGTTTAATATTTTTTTCAGCCGTTCGTTATACAGAGCACGCCTTTGTCAAAACATTCGCTATATAAAGTAGAATTAAATGTTAGAAATATGATTGCTAGCAAGTTTTTGTTTTTTATTTTAGATTTTTTCCTTATTATTCGTTATATCCAGTATAAAATTAGGATATTATTCGCTATATAAGGTTGCTAATGTAAAATATTTGGACGTTCGTTATAGCGGATTTTCGTTAAAGCGAGATACGTTATACCGAGATTTGCCTATACTCATGTAAGATATATTTTTCCACATTATGAAATTGAACATTTTAGACTGAAAAATTTTATTATTTTGTTTCATTAAAAATAACGGCCATTAAAAAAATTTGTGCGTGCTTACAAATATTTTTTCTCAAGATTTAGCATTAAACCGATTAAAGAATATATGGCCAACTTTTTGGTTTTATTTCAGACGTAAATGAGATTCCATTTATAGTTAGTCCCTATTATTCCACAAGTTGTAATGCATATCAGGAGCCTTATTACGAAAATTTTTCACAAAAATTTTGGAATATTTTTTATTTTTTCTTTTAAAAACTATGACATTAAAACCGTATAAATCAGGTTTAATGTACATTTATCTTAATTAAACCAAATCTGTCTAAATAATGTTAATTTTTGCAATTTCAAAAGTAAAGCCGAAAAAGGATATATGGGTAACTTTTTTGGTTTAAGTAGCAATAAATTAAAACTTGGCATATTAATAAACCTTCTTATTATACAGGTTGTCATGAGCATGTGCACATCGTTATTGTCCTTGACGAGGTAAGGTAAAAAAATTATATTATTTTTCACTACTTTTAATTAATATATAATAGATATTTATATTTATATACATACATATATGAATAAATTAAAACTTTTGTTTTTTAAGCTAATGTCATAAAATAACTGACCTATTAACCAACATTTTTTGACAGCTTCTATACAATTTATATTAATATGACATTATAAAGACGAATTTTATGAAATTAGTTTTTAATTAAAAACATATTATTTCTGAAAAACGTTTAAAAACTAAAATGTTTGCTGTATTAGTAATTATGTATATAAAAAAAGGATATGTGAGCAACTATTTTGTTTTACTTCGTACATAGTTCTTATCCTCACACAAGTTGTGCTGAGCATAAAAAGGTCCCTTTTATCCTTTATGAAGTAATACATTATTTTTATATAAGAACTTTTGTCTTTTTAAACTCTACATAAAACCATAATGAGTTTTTAGAATTGATTGGCCCTATTTATAACACTCAATTCTACATAAAAATTTTTCTTTTTATTATTAATACGACGTTTCTTTATGAACGCTGTATTAAAAACAATTTAAACTTTTTCAATTTATTGTTATATTATTTGTCACGTATTGTAGTGAACTGAAAATAAAATGTGTACGACGTCCTTGGTATTTTATGAAAAAGGTGTGTTTTCTATCTTATTTCAGCTTAAGTTAAAACTTTTTTAATTTTATTTATTTCTTTACTTTTCAATATTATTATTACACACTTTTTATGTTTAGTAATATTATTCTCATCTGAAGCTTTTTCACAACAATCATACAGCTTTTGGTAATACAATTATTATTAGTTTTTATTTTGTTGTTTCTTTTAGAAATTTTATGATTCTATTCTATTCTACAAAAAGTTTTGTTTTTCACGCTGGGCACAACTTAATTTTTATATATTATTTAAAAGAACTCCTTGCTAGAAGAGCAGCTTGTCTATATATGGGAAAAATTTAATATATTGAAGAAATATTTGTATGGCTGAAAGTTTATAAAATGTGGCTGATACTCTACTATGTTTTTGAATTTTTATTTGTTACGAGCAAGTTTTAAAGCAACTTTAACAAATAGATAAGAAAAATTTACTGTAATATAGTTAGTTGTGTGGAAACTTAGTTGCTTGGCTGGTAAACAAATATTAATGAATTATTAAAATTATTAAAGTACAAAACACAACTATTTGCCACCGCGATTATGATTTATTACTCTGGTGGTTGGTTATGCAATTTTTTTCGAAAAGGATTATTTTATCTTTGCTAAAACATTCATTACTAAATTGTCCTTTTTTCACTGAGGCTTTTGAGCGCTTGCCTTTGCCTTTTTATTGGCTTAATTTCATTACGATTACAACCACTATAACAGCTTAGCATGATTGACTGCCATTTGTCATATTCCCTGTATTTTTTCTGCTCTCCCTGTTGTTATAACAGAAAAAAACAAAATTATGAAAGCAACACTGCACAATCAAGTTGCTGTCGTAACATTTCACAAATGTATGGCAATGGCAGTGTAAACCAAATAAAAGGGTTTCATAATGTTTAATGTTTCAGTCGAAAAGTTAGTTTGCTTAGTTTTTAGAAACAGTCATTTGTTATGTTTTATGGGAGTTTTTCGCTTTTCGTTTTTTTTCTTGTTTCTTTTGTATTTGGTTTTAGTTTTGAAAATGTGGCAAAAAAACCAATAAAGGTGTTAGACCATAAAATGGTTTTAGCTGCAGAATATATTTAAACACTCTTGATACTTTGTGTAATAGTTTAATATGAAAAGAATTTTTGGAATATACATTAAGGCTTTAATAAAACACAAAAAAAAGGATATGTGAACAGGTTTTGTTGCAAGTGCTTTCTAGGCTTCAGAATTTTTTTTATAAGCAGAAGACTTAAAGACAAGTTGTTGTCAATAATTTATACTTTGTGTAATAGTTTATTATGAAAAGAGTTTTTGGAATATACATGAAGGCTTTAATAAAACACAAAAAAAAAAGGATATGTGAAAAGGTTTTGTTGCAAGTGCTTTCTAGGCTTCAGAATTTCTTTTTATAAAGAGAAGACTTAAAGACAAGTTGTTGTCAATAATTTAGTGTGCTTTTCAAGTCTGCTTAAAAGTTAGTTTAACGTTTTTTTATAAAATCAATAAAAGGCTTGAAAATCTTTAGGTAAATTTGGAAGTGGAAGTGAAATTTTATTTTGAATTTTTTTTTAATAAAAGTTTCTATGTGCTTGTAAAGCGAAATAAACTTAATCCTTAATTGTTTAAAAAAGGATTAAAGTTTTAGTTCTTTTACGTTCATATTTATTCTACTCTAAAAAAAAAAGTTGAGCTAAATTGCAAACAAACAAAAAAATGTTAAGAAAACAAGTTTAACTTAAAACTTTCGTACCGAGTCAAATATGCTTTTACCCAGCATCGAGTATATTCCATCATCTTTCCTATAACAATTTGCATATTATGTTTCTTTACAGCATTGGATGTATGTATGCTCACATGTTTAAGTATTTAAACGCAGATGTTGCTAAATATTAAACAATTCTTCGTTGGTTTTTTTTTTGTTCTTCAAAATTTATATGAACAAATGTAAGTGTGCGTGTGTTTGGTTGCCACTTCTTTGTTTTGCTAAAAAGTTTGTTGCTAAAGTAATCCATCAAAATTGCACCTACTCGCATGCATACGAGTACAGTGCAAAATAACAATACATATAATAATGTTAACTATAACAAATTTCCTCACAATGTTAACAATGTATTTTTGCCATAGAAGTGTAAGAGTAAGAGTAAGTGTATATGTGTGTGTGTGTGTGTGTGTGTGTGATGTGCACGTACTCGAGCCCAGCTAGTAACAATAACAACATGTTAATTCAGGCTAAATTGAATTTAATTCATACAGTGTAGAGCAGTGATGCCAACAATTCAGAGGCAAAACGAGCCAACCGAGTAGTCAAAAAGAGCTAAAAAGAGCTAAATCTAAAAATTTAGCATTTTTCCGTTTTAATGCCCGTAATTTGTACAAATATATATCTATTGGTGTCTAGATATCTATCGTGTAAGTTGAATTTTATAAGTAAAACTCGTAGGTATAAACGTTAAGTAAATTATCTGTGTGTAGAAATTACGGGCATAAATCTTTGAATGTATATATTATTCAATTTGTACTTCAAGATTTTTTAAAAATAGTAGTAAGAAAAAATAAAAGACCCATTGCTAAAAACGGTGTGTGTACTGCAGCATATATAGATTTGCGTGCGCAATTTGCGGTTATGTTGGAACGTCTGGTGAAAATGATATGTCAGGCTAGGAGAGCACAATATCGTTAAATGGAGCCATACATTTTTTATGCTTTTGAGTCTCCGAATGGCGTACTAAATCAAAATCCATTTTTTAAACGGGGATTTGATTCCCAAAATTTCCTATATTTTTGGCAGTAAGAATCCATTTCAATAATTTATCAAAAATTGACTAATTATTCAGAAACGAAAGACGAAACAATAGGCGAAAAACGGGTAAAATTTCTATAAGATGCAAAAAGTGCTAAACGTGCCATTTCCACAATTGAAAAGAGCTGTGTTAGCTCTTTTCTTTAAAAAAGAGCTAAAGGGAAAATTTTCGAGTTAGAAGCAATCAAAAAGAGCTAAATCTAGCTCCAAAATAGCTAAGTTGGCATCGCTGGTGTAGAGTTGCTTTAGCAGCAAAAAAAAAAAGAAAGAGAGAGAGAGAGAGAGAGAGAGAGAGAGAGTAAGAAACAACAGCAAAGGCAGGATAAAAATATTGCTAACAAAATTAATGCTTCAAACAAGTTTGTATTGTATTGAATTTAAATACTCCCTAGGCACGTCTGTACGCATACATACACCTTTACCTTAAATAGAAATATACAAGCACACATGCACACACTTATGCACTTCTCTTTATACATACGTAGTTTGTGTGTGGCTGTGTTTGTATGTTTTAATGAACAATTTACGGTTGTAAACAAGCTTTGTTTTGTATGTTTATTTGATGATGCGCCTAAATGTAGGCTTTTGTGTGTGAAACAATACATTTTAATTTTTGCTTTTATTAAAATATATTTAATAGCTTCAGTAATTTCATTTTTTGTTTAATTATTTTTTTTTGTAGAAAAAAAATTTTACACTTAATTGAAACACTGTGTAAAGTCTTTATAAACAAACTGGTGGAAACTTAAATTTATACAAATATAATACTCGTAAATAAATAATGATTTAAAAATAAAACATGGATAGGAGCTTTAAATTTTTTGAGTTGAGTTTTAAGGTTTTAAAACTCAACTCCAGATGGAAATTTCTGGTAAAACTAAAAGGACAGTAGAGGACGAGAAATGCCGGAATCTTTTATTTATAAAGAAATGGGAAGTAGAAAAAAAAGTAACAATGCCATGAGTTTAAAAAATAATAATATACTGTTTTAGGAATATCTGCTAAAGACCTTAATACACATTAGGATTTTATTGTTATACGATTTCGTGATAAAAAAGTGGGCAGTGCCACTTCCTTACTCGTAGACAAATAATATTACAACTTACGAGCTTTCGTATAATGAATTTTTATGATGTGCGTGAAGTTAAATTTTAAAATTTATAAACCTTGACGTCAATCCACCTCGTAATTTAATAGAGCTCTGTTAGCGTGTTAACAGAGCTATGTTAGTTATTGCATTTGGAATAGTAACATTAACATCCCAGCAAAAAATTACACATTACCATCAGAACTACTTGCCATATAATGACTTACTTTTCTGATTGCCAAATTTCCTTACTCGCTTACAAAACACATTACATAAAATTTAAAAAAAAAATTATATAGAAGTTTATAGATGAGGAGAATGATTCTTTTAGATTTAATAGATTACGTGAACATGTTGGCAAATAAAAAAAAAGTAAGTACTTCTCAAGAATCGCTTATTTTAGTCTCACGCCTTGTTAAAATCACTAAGTTGGTAATCCAGTATGGAAGAACTTCAACCAAAAATGCTTAATTCCAAACCCGATTATTTTTTTTGAAATTTTTTGCTGGGATACTAGGGCAACTTCAACGTTTTTTGAGCTTTTCCAGATTCTGGGTACATGCTCTTTTAAAGAACTACCGAAACATTAATTCAATACCAACGCCCACATTATCTTTGTTCAAAATAAAACTTCCTTAGCCCCCAGCAAATTCCGAGCTTAAGATTTGGCAATACCTTGAAACTTTGCTGAAATAAATCTAAGAGCAATGGTAATGGAATACCTTATCCATTAAACGTCATTACTTTTTTCCACCTCACAAGTTTCCTTTAATGGAAAAATCCATTTTAAATGCATTAACTAAAGTTTAACACATTAACAGAGCCCTGTTAACACGCCAACAGAGCTCTGTTAAGGCACCAGGTTTGTGTCAAAGCTTACAAATTTAAAAATTTAACTTCACATACATATTCTTAGGAAAGAAACTTGCGACACCTTATAAGCTCCTAACAGAACTACTCAGTATCACAAAAGCGTGCTATATTTCAAGGAATTTTAATCCTTTTCTGCTTGAAAAGCTTTCCAATGGTATTAAGCTATCGCTGTAAAAAAAACTTGGATTAGGAACAGTGAATAAAAATATTTTTATTATGCAAATTAATTACTTCTACTCACTAGTTTCTAATTATAATTTGTTTACACATTGTTATACTGCTCAGAAATTATTTTCCTATTATTAATATATAAGGTGCCACGCCCACATGGATCAAGTGCTGCTTGCAAAACTTTGTACTTAAATTAAGTTACAGTGAGCAAAAAATTACTTAAGTAAAGATAAGCCAATACGGTTTATATTCAGTTACTTTTTTAATAACTCGGAGAGCTTTAAGTTCTCTTTTTCTCTGTAAGTCCCTCTATCTCTTTCTCATTGTCTTTCTCTCTCTCCCTTTCTCTGATCTTCTTGCCTCCTGATAAGAATGAAGTTGGTGGCAAGTGCTAGTATAGCTAATACTAGAACAATAAAAAAAAAATACGTACATATATGAAATATAACGGTGTCACTGAAATTTATATCCTTGCTATTAAAAATGAAAATATATATAGTAGTAATTCGAAGGCATACTGCGCTGTTCTTTTCATAGATTTTAGTACAAAATTTTTAATATTTATTCTCACATATTTAGCTGCTTAGATTGGATATATTATTGGCATAAAAAATAGCATTTAATTTTTCAAAATTTAACAATATTATATAATTTTCTTATATTTAATAAATTTTTTTTTTGCCCAAAATTGTGTTCCTAAGTTTTATTTATTTATAACTATTAGCAATTTCAGGTGGTGTTTGACTAAAGTCGTCATTGTTCATTTATAACGACTATGATGTTTTATTTATAAATTAAACAATACCATTTAGTGTTCAGACATAGTTTACGTATTTTGTTGGTTGCTGCTATTGTTCTTATTCTTCTGTGGATTTCATAATAAATAAAATAATATCTCTTTTTATATTCATAAGCAAGCATATATTCACAAACTGACAATAAAAGAGAGAGAGATATATGTATATATATTATATATATATGTATTGAGCGAGAGAGAGAGATAGTGAGAGTGAAAGAGACTTTTATATCCGTGTTCGTTAATAGAATGTATGCAACATTTAAATTAAGATAAATCAACGCAAAATTTATAGCTTTATTGTATATATGTATGTATAATGCAAGTATATAAAATTTTATTTTATATATGTACATGTGTGCGTATAGAAAAATATATACAATTAGTCCTTTATATTAAAACATACATCCAACTGAATTTAATATATATGCATGCACAAAAGTATAGGAGACGACACTGTTTTTAAATACTGATACTATTGTATAAAATTATTTATAAATTATTTGTATAAATTGTCGGGAGGCGCGCATATGTGTATGTATGGAGTTTGCTATAAAGCTATTGTATTTAATGTTTTAACTGTTTCTGAACACAGCAGAGAAACAATTTAGTAAATTGCAATTAAGTGACATTTTTGCTTGACTGCCCCGCTTGGACGCCATGGCAATAAATTTTAAATTGTGGTTTTATGCTGCACGAAAAGATACAACAAAGTAGTGCGAGTGTGTGTATGTATATATATACGGTGCGTGCGTGCGATTAAGATAAACAAACGTACGAGTATGAATGAGATATTTTAAAATTTAATTAGTTGAAAAATTACTAAAATTGAATTGGATGTGTACATGCATACATACATACATAAATTATAGAAGATAGAAAAAAAAAACGCACGCACAAGTAATAATTTGTTTTTATAGAAATATAAAAAGTAAAGTATAGCATGTGAATGCCTATATGTATGCTACAAATTTTGAAATATTAAAAAAATTTATTATATTAAAGCAAATAAAGTTGTTTGTTAAATAAGGCAAACAATTTGACACGTTCAAAAAGAATGCATGAAAAAGTTTTTATGTGAGCAACAGAAATATTACACGACTTTGTCCACACAAGTTTTAGGGCATTAAATTCATCAAATAAGATGTATTTATTCCTTTAATAAATGAAATTTTAGGTAAAGGAAAATTAAGTTAAAGAAACTTAAGAGAATACGTTCAAAAACTTTGAATTGGAAAAAAGGATATATGAAAATTTTTTTTTGAAAGTCAGCTAAACCTTATAAATTTTTGATAGTTGAAAGCAGCAAGTAAGTTACGAGTTGTAGCAAGTTAATTTTTAAAATTAGTCAAATAAAGAAAACATGCATCAAGAATTAGCTTAATTAAAATATTTTTTTTTTCTAATTAAATTTTACCTAAATGAGAACTGGCAAAATATAGTTAATTATTTCAAATAAAAAAAGGATATAGGGAAACCATTTTCAGGAAATCATAGAAATCTCATACATTTTTATCACTAACTAGTACCAAGCAAGGTACGAGTTGCAAGTGTTTAATAACTTCAGTTAGAAAATAATAATTCAGCAATTTTGTAAGACACCAGCATCCCCTAAAAAAATTACTTTATCGTGGTTAAAAAGGTATTTAAAGGAAAGTGTTAAGCAAAATGGCATAAATACTTTGAATTTGAAAAAAGGATATATGAAAATTTTTTTTTGTGAGCTAATATAATCTTACAATTTTTTGTTAACAAAAAGTAAGAAGCAGTACACGAATTGTATGCTATTAATAACTTAAATAAGTCCAGGTAAAATATTGAAAAACCTCATACAATGTTAAATATAATGGAATGTCTTTGCAAAAGTATGAATTAACAGTCAAAAGTTATTTGAAGGGAAACTTTCAAAAAAATTTTCAATATATTTTGAATTTCGAAAAAAGGATATATGAAGAAAAGTTTTGTTAATAAACATAATCTCATAAATTTCTAACACTGATTAGTAGTGAGCCAGCTACGAGTTGTTAAGTGAAAATATATCGCTTAATAGTTTTAACTCTAAAAAAAAAATTTAAAAACTTCTAAGTATGTAAACATATTTTTATTTATCTCAAAACTTAAATTTTCTTATTATATATTTAATAAATTCATACAACATTTTTATGTGCTTTCTTAAGTAAGTTCTTTACTTTAACTTAATTCATTTGTTTATCTTTGCACAAATTTTCGCTATTCTTCTCTGACAAAAAAAAACGAACTTACTTTTATGACATTATATAAATATTTTACATTCTTTTGTTGTGTTTTACTTCCTGGTTGCATTCATTAATAAGTTCATGTATATTTAAAAAAAGAAGATTAAAAGAAAACAGAAATTTACGCAACTTTTCTCTGGGCAAAATGAGAAAAAAAAGATGTAGTATGCTCCCCAGTGTATAATTTCCCTTAAATTTTCTGTTCTATTTTTGCACAAAAAAAAGACAATTATATTGTGATACCAAGACACTCGAACTTAACAATCTTGCCTCATAAAAATAGAAAAAGTTTGCATTTTGTTTTCGTTACAATTTTCTTTTAGTTTTATTTTTGTTAATTCTTTTACCATTCCAGTCTTATTTTGCACTTTTCTGGACTAAAATTTATGATTATCGCTTTTCGTAGTAAAGCAAGAAAAAAAGCCTGAAAAATATTCTGGCTATAATGCAGTGTATAACGAAGATATTGTAATTTTATTATACAACTCCTTAGAGCCTTTCAAACTTACGGTCAAGCTATTAAAAGGACAAACTTTTTCAATGAAATTATATTTACAACACATACAAAGAAAATAAGCAAACATTTTTTCTTTTTTCTTATGGTTTTGTGAAAGAAGGAAAGAAGTAACGCGTGCTTAATTTTCATAATAATAAAAAAAGTAGAATAAGAAAGAGAGAGCTAAAAAAAAGAACCGGTTAATAGCACAATGGTGGGTTATATATGCTTTTATTTTAAGCGAGGATATCCGTTTTAATTTTCATGCTTTGTCAGCCATACTACTGCAGGGGAGAAAAATAATGCCTTCACAAAAATAATAAGCGGAGTATTTGGAGCGGCAAGCAAGTACCTTTAATAAAGAAAAGGATATAAATGAATGGCTAAGGAAATGAATGGTATGAATGAAAATATCATATGCAGAAACGAAAACAATAAAATATTTATTGTAGAAAAAAGAAAAATGAAATTGCAAAGGAAATAGTTAATAACTTTAATAAAATAACAACTCAACAAGAAGAAAGAAAGGTAAATTAAAAAGGTGTGATTTATAAAAGCAGTTTTTATTAGCAAACAAACCAAAATGGCGTATATGACAACTTTGTTAAATTAGAAAAAGAGTTTGACAATGATAGATAAATACTAGAGTTAAGTTAAAATTAAGTTTAAAACGCTAACACCAGCTGCGAAATCGTTCCAACTATTTTCATATTATTGTTTTATTTTGCTGTGTTTTGTGTAACTTTTGAAAATTCTTAGTTAAAAGCAAAAATTTTGTTCTATCAAAATCAAGGATATATAGAGTCAATTTTTATTGGAAGTGATATTAGTAGTACAAATTTATATAGTAATGGTATTGAAAGAGCTGCATATTGTGATATATTAATTATATTTTAAGGAACAAATTTTTATTAAAAAAATATTTTATATAAAAAACATTATTTAAAACTCCAAATTATAGAATTTATATTTTTTACACAATTTTGTCTTGATAAGTAATATGTTCTTGCATTAAAAATATAAAGGATATATGGGAGCTTTTTTAATTAGTCATTGATTAATGCTGATATCTTCGATGTAAATAGTGCATATAAAAGTGCGAGTTGTGGTTATGTCAAAAATTTTAAAATGAGTGCTTGGAAATTGAAAAAAACATTTTTTTTAGTTAAAGTACATACATACATTTGTAGCATGGTTTTATCAATTAAAAATGTTTTTATATATTTCGTTAATGTTTTTTTATAATTTTAACTGGAAATTTAAAATTTCTTACAAAAAAATTATAAAGGATATATGTCAAACGTTCTTATTTATCATCATATAAGACTGAAATCTTGGGTGTCAATAGTACATATAAAAGTGCGAGTTGTGGTTATGTCAAAAGTTTTAAAATTAGTGCTTAAGAATTGAAAAAGAAAATTTATTAGCTAAAGAACATGCATATATTATTTGGTTTTATCAAAGACGTTTTTATATATTCTATTTATATTTTTACACAATTTTTCCTTGAAAATTAATTCTTTCTTGCTATAAAAATAAAAAGGATATATGACAAACTTGTTTATTTGTTCTCATATGAATCTGAAATCTTGGGTGTAAATAGTGGATAGTAAAGCACAAATTGTTGTGATATTAAGGAATTGAAAAAATTTCCTAAAGTGTGTAATTTGATTCTATCTAGTGAAAAGGATTTTATAATATGTCTTTTAGAAAAGTATTTAAAAGGAACATACATTTTATATTGCATATATAACTTTTCCTTGAAAATGAGTAATTTTTTGCAATAAAAATAAAAAGGATATATGACAAACTTTTTTATTTGTCATCATATAAAGCTGCAATCTAAGGTACATGAAACGTATAAGATATTACAAATTGTAGTGAAATTAAAAGTTTTGAAATGATTGCCAAGGAGCTGAAAAAATTTTTTTTCTGAGATTTTTTAATTTGATTTAATCAATTCAAAACATTATTTTATATGCTTTACATGAAAGTATTTTATAAAAATCATAAATTTTTCTATCAAAATTACTTTTGCAAAAAAGTGTATATGTATGTACATACATACATATGTATGCATGTATTTAATTGCTGGAGCTTAAAGTTTTATATTATTACCAGCCTGTATTTAAGCCAAAGTCATAATGCTGTAAAATGTTGTTTCTTTTGTAAAAATGTGTTAAAAATGGAGATTGATTTTTGATTTGGGACTTGTACTTTAAATCATGGCAAATAGCTAACGTCTATGGTTGCAATAAATTTTTCCTTTACTCTAGCCATTATACAGCATCAAAAGCACACTTTGACACTTATCCTTTTTCTTTATTTATTTGTTACTTGGCCAAGAATCTTGAAAAGAAATTAAGACTAATGGAAAATACGATATAAAGCAGAAAAATTGAAGTCGGTACAATAAGTTTTTAAATCCCTTCACAAACACAACAGCTTTTGCTAAATATCCCTTCCCTTAGGTTGCGTTAATAAAGAAATGATTGATGGCAGTTTCAATAGAAAAAGGAAAATATTTCTTTAACTGAAGTGCACTGCTTTTAAAAAGAGGTCACTTGTATTATTCGCTCACGAAAAAAATGTACAAAAGAATATTTTTATAAATATCAAAAAAAAAGGAAAACTTGTTAGAATAAGATGCGAAAATAAATTGGCAAAAATGTTTGGGTTTTAAGACAGGTTACTTAAATTAATAAAAGCTACCGAAATTTTTCATGAGTACTACAAAAAAAAAAAAATAATGACAGGATAAAGGCTTTGTATATTTTTTTTCTATTTTTAAAGCAAATTGTTTACGATAGATAAGCTTTTCGAAACAAAATTGTTTGCCTAAGAAGGCTATTGAAAATTAAAAAAAAAAAAAAATTGTGAAAGTTTTGTTCCTAAACATCTTAAATTTTAAATCCTATTTTTTTTGTACTAAAGAAAACTGTCATACCCAGTTTGTTAGCTTTCTTTTTTGCAATAGAAATGCCTTCATTGTTGTTATTGCTGTGTGAAATTTCAGAGATATAGAAGAGTACATGGTATTTGGTTGCTGCGACTAATATTGTATGCTTAACGCATACACAAGTCTGTTGTTATTTGTGTAGTTGCTACTGCTTTTGGTACTTTGACTAGGGCTTTGGCTGTTGTTGTTGTTGTTGCTGTTAGTTTGTTTGCATATTTGTTTGTTTGTTTGTATATTTAGTTATTTTTGATATTTCATCCGAAGCACATCAACAGCAACTAAACTAACAATAGCCTGCTGTCTCCTGGTCAACAAACAAAACTATAACTCCACCAACTCATCATCATGATCATCCTTTTCCTTATAAACAATACGACGGCATACGTATGTATGTACACCCCCGTACGGAGGCACTCTGAATCTAACAATCAATGTTGTAAGCTCAAAAAATAACAACAATGGCTTCTGACATATTTCGAACGAGAGCAAAAACTAGAAATATTTTTGTATACGGTAGTTATTTTCTAACAAAAAAAAAAAAATAACAAATAAAAAATAAGAGAAAACTAAATCTTAGTATGGACCAACACAGAATGAGTATTTGGAACAATGCGTTTCGAACGTACTACATCATTTCTATATGCTTGAATAAAGCACAAAATAAAAAAAAAATACAACACACAAATACAATTAAACAAAAAGTTAAATGCAAAATGTACGTGTGCGTGTTTGTGTGCTTTATAAGTGGAAAGAGAAATATTTTTTTAAAGAATATTGTTTGGTATATATACAAGATTCACAAGAGTGCATGACCTGTACGTGCATCCTTTTAAGCCTTTTGTCTCGTTTTTCATGTAACAACAATGCATGCAGCAGCAACAAAAGCAGCAAAAGCAGCATCGTCATCATCGGCATCAGCAACAATGGTCAGTTGTTATATACACACACTTTTAAACATTTATTGAGGTCTTTATGCTTGTATTAGTTTATGAAAACATGCAAGACTGTTTTAGCTGTCATAAAGCGCTGTGGGTGGTGACGTCAACATCAACAACATCCAAATCACAATCAGCAATAGCAACACAACAGCATAAACATTTAGTAACAGGCAACAACTACAACTAGTAATAACATCGACAGCGACATCGACATGAGTAAGCAACATTTAAAACAGCAACAGCCTCAACTTAAAGTTAGGACTTAGTAATGCAATGCCAACCAAGCAAGATGGATGGACACAGTCTGACGGTCTGACGAACGAGCCATCCTTATGGTCGCAGGGACAAGCCAGGAGTCGCTTATTTAACTCGTGCAGCAACATCAGTTTATGTCACATGATGTGTTGTTGTCGTTTGATATTGAAGGCGGCTTAAGCTTTTCTAAAGTAAACAATGGTCACATAAAGATAACACACCCACACATCCACGTACACGCGAGCTCACAGCATGTGCATGCATGTGCATGCAGATTACCAAATGTACAGGATTTTTTTTACATACTGTGACAGGCATTTGCATAAACAAATATTATTACATAAATACTTATGTAGAAAAAAAATCTTGCCAATGTTAGTGTGTGTATGCATGTGTTTGTTTGGCACAAGTTTAACAAAAAAAGTGAATATTCATTTATACTCATAAAATAATGTGTAACATTTCTACCCCAGCAGTTTGTTACTTAATCATTCAAAAACGTTTTAAGTAATTTAAATATAATTCAGCACACATTACAAACTGAATTAAAATAAAAAGTTAACAAAAAGATCAAAGCCACGCCCATTTCATTTGCAAAATAGTTTTAAAAACCTTAAGGTCAATCTTGACTTTCCTAGTTTTAGTACTTCAACAAACAGATCACTTGCAACCTATTTGATTCCATTATCTTATGAAACTTTGTACACAAAAATTTTGTGCTTAGAAAAGTGGGCTAAGCCATGCCCACTAAAAAATAATATTGAAATTTAACAGCAGTCCCAGTTAACCATTTCCTATGAAACTTTATACACACATTAAGTTCGTGATATGATACGAAAATGTATTTTACCTTAAATCAAAATAAAGGATATATGGAGAACATTTTTATTACAAGCAGCAGTTCAATGTAACTTGGTGTATTAATAGCCCTTTACGAGCTGCAAGTTGTGAGCCATAAGGAATTACTACTAGTCATAATATGAAAAAATCTTTGCACATGAGAACTAATTATAAGTAAAATGAATAGTATTTGAGAAATTGATATTTGGCCATAATTTTTACTTACAAATTAAAGATATTTTTCATTAAAAATTAAAAGGATATATGGCGAACTTTTTTGTTTACTGTTATAGAAAATTAATATATTGGGTGTAAAAAGTAAATGAAATGGTACAAGTTGTAGCTAAGTTAGAAATAATAAAATGTTTAAGAAATTATTGTAAAAACAATTTTCTCTTGTGAAAATTTATATGTAATTCATAGCCGGAATAAAAAAAAAAACAATAAACTGGGTATTGCCACGCCTATAGAATTTTAATGATTGCTTTCAAAAACATAAGGTCAATCTTGGCTATGCGCATTTGATCCCTGCAATAATTTTGTCAGATATTGGATTTCTATGACACTACAACGTTTTGTTCTGTTAGACGTTTTCTATGGAACTTTGCATAAAAATTAGGCTCGTGATATGATACGAAAATTTATTTTACTTTAAATCAAAATAAAGGATATATGGAAAACACTTTTATTAAAAGCAGCAGTTAAATGAAACTTTGTGTATTAATAGCCCTTGAAAAGCTGCAAGTTGTAAACCATAAGGAATTACTACTAGCCATTAAATGAAAAAAATCTTTGCACTTACATATGTAAAAATAGTTATATGTAAAATGAGTAGTATTTGAGCTTGGAAAACTAGAGACTGAAATTTGGACACAATTTTTACTGACAAATCAATAATATTTTTCGTAAAAAATATAAAGGATATATGGCAAACTTTTTTATTTCCTATTATAGAAAGCTGAAAGACTGGGAGTAAAAAGTGCATGATGTAATACAAATTGTAGTCATATCAGATATTTCAAAAAAGATTTTCTTGTATGAAAATCTCTAATTTTATGTTTTTATGTATGTATGTACTCTTTATATAACTATTTAATATATTAAATTAATTTTCCTAATAAAAATTTCGTTTACAAAAAAAAAAAAACGATATATGAAATAAGTTTTTCTTTGTGATTGCTGGTAGTTTTAACCTAATGCTATTAACAGTGTATATTAAGCTACAAGCCGATTTTTGTAGCCTTTATTACAAAAGCCGTTCATATATCATTTTATTTTAACATATTGTAACTCCTTCGTAATAGAGAATTAATTATTATAATATTTATAGCCCTTATCTAGCATTTTTATTCTGTTTAATTTTATTTAAATAAATTAAATAGATTTTTTTGTTTAAAACTATTGTAAATATGTATGTTTCTAATCTCAAATTAGTTTTAAGAAATGATTTCTAGGTTAACTACTTTATGTTTTGATTACATGTTTGAAAAAAAGAACACAAGTTCAATATTGTCTCGAAACTTTATAAAAAATCTCGTTTAGATAAAAGTTGTTTTATATTTCAAATTAAGAAAAAGAAAGTTTAACAAACTGCAAAGCAGACACAATGTAAGAAAGATACCTTGGTAAAATCTATATCTGTTATTAAAGAACTTACGAAGAGAGTTTTATAAAACAACAGCAACAAACAACAACTCATCATCATTATTATTATTATTGTCAAATGACAAATAAAAGTTTAAAGCTTAAACAATCTGCAAATCTAATTGTAACCAACATTTATGAAGGGAAAAAATTATAGAAACAAACTTTGTGAAGTCATGTACTTATAAATAAAGAAGCAAAAAGTATATTTCAGAGTGTGTGCATGTTGAAATTAAACCCAAAACAAAGCAAGTGAAAAAAAAAACTAAAAGGAAAAGATCTAAAAGATACATTTGCAAGGAGTATAATAATTCTCTATACAGGTAAGATTTTCTAACCACAAGTAAACAACGAATTAAAAAGCCCTTAAATACATAAAAGGAAATTTAAAAAAAATGCTTATAAGGCAAAGTAGTTTCTAAAACAAATTTTAAAGAAATTTTAACGTCCTTGTTTGAATTTTTCTTGAGTCAACTCCTCAATACAGTTTTGCTTCTATAGCGCAAAAACTATATTGTTGAGTAGCAGATAAAAGAGGATCGGCAAACTAACTGTAATAGTTACAGCATTTTTTTATTGCCACTTCATCTATCCCACAGAGCGTAAAGTATTTTTCAGTCTATGGCCCAGTCTCCGCTTTGCTTTGTACTCTAGTTCCCAGTTCTACTCTGCTGGTACTCAACTTTATACTACTTAGTAAGGCAACACTTAACAACCCAAAACAACTTCCTTATTGTTGATAATACTTTGTTTCATTATATTATACTACGGTGCTTTTTTTATATTATTATTGTTGTTGCCTTGCCTTGCCTTCTATCCTGTTTTATTTATTGTTGCCATTTATAGATGAGAAAAAAATAAACCCAAACAGAACTCAACGACTGACTACAAGCACTTGATTATGATGAATGTTATACAATTTTACAATTTTATTTTCACTTGAGTTTTTTTTCCCCATTTCGTTCCATTTGTGTTTTATTTATATTTTGTGTTAAGTATGAGAGTTACAACAGTACTTATGCAATTATGACTTTATCCTTTTTTTTTCCTTAATCTCTTTTTGCTAGTGCGTTAATATTAAGCAGGAGTGTGTTGGTTTTTGCAAGTGTACAAATGTTTGTAGGGAGTATACAGTTACAAATAGGATATAGTAAAAAGAAGAAAAACATATTTTAGTGAGAAAAAAAGTTGTAAGAAAATTGCAACAAGATGGATAAGTTTAATGTAAAGAGCAGAGGCGTTAGAGATGTTTTACTTCAGGGTTTGTAAGAAGGTACTATTGAGTTGCAGCATTGTAGTGTAATCTAAAGGAAATCTCAGTTTGACTCCAAACTTTAATAACTAATATCAGTTTGACTAAAATTTTTTTAAGGAAGATAATTAAATTGCTTCAGTTTCACTGTTATCTCGTTAAAAAATCAAAATCTTCACATATTTTAAGCATGCCACTTTAAACTTTTATTGCATACACTTTCACTTAATTTATTTGTTCAAATCTTGTCAGAAAATTGCCGCTCTTTTATTTTATAGTTGTAATATTTTCCAAACAATTTTTGTAAAAATAAATTAGTAAATATTAAATAAAAACAAAAAAAATTTCCAAAAAGTAGGATATACTTTACTTATGCAGTTGTACCAATTTTTTTTATAATATAAATTAAGAATTATTATTGATTTGATCTTGTTTTCAATACCAAATGAAAGAGAATAAAGATTATGCTCAAATTTAAGATCCTATGGGGCTAGACATATACTCTGCTTTCATTAAAACCTTTCTTAATATATTAATATAAAAAAGGTTCTATAGGCCTATTGTGCATAACAATTTACAAGGATTTTTGGCCCTATTAAAAAAAACATTTGCAAGCTTTCTGGTAAAAATGATAATTTATATTCTCTCTTACTTTTTGTTTCTCTCGCTATCTGTTAGAATAGGAGGATTTTGATCTCGGAAAAAATTAATTCACTGGCAATTATTTCCCGTGGAATATTTAAAATTGGGGTGATATTAAACTTTAGAAATTCTTTAAAGAAGAAAACGATGCCTAAATATATGCTACACTTCAGTGTAAATATTGCTTTTTATAAGATGAATTAAGAATTTTCAGTTCTTTGAAATGGCATGTATGAGATGATGTTTATTAAAGTCAAAGAAAGCTATTGCACAATTGGGGTCTCTGTGTAATCCTATGTTCCCGTACATACATCCGTATACCACTCATTTTTATACATACACTGAATCAAAAATATACATAAATTCAGGGAAAAAGTAATTGATTCAACGAATTTATTTCTTATTCTTCATCTAATAAACTGGTACGTTGAATTAAAAGTTAGCCAATCATTGGCTTGTTGAATTTAAAGTACGAGTAAGGGAACCATTCGCTGAATCCGTATATAAAATTTGTTATAAAAAGAAACCAGTTGTATGAACCAAAATGAAATTGCTGGTTCCTTAAATCAAAGCTCTGGTTCATTGAATAAAATTAAAATCAACGTACTTCAAAATTATTAAATATTTCCTTTTGTTTATAAAAAACAACAACAACATATTTAACATACAATCAAAACTTAGTTCATTTGTTTAATTCAGCGAATAAAATCATAAAAATTTTTTCAACATAAAGTTCAAGTATGATTTGCCGAATAAAGGCTTTCTAATGAAAAATATCAATTAATTTAAATCAATGAACGTGAGTTCGTTGAATTTAAGTAAAACTGCTATTGATAATGTCAGAAAAATGACAATCTCAAGTATTTACATTCCCCTAATTAAGATTTGAAACTAACGAACTTAAGTTATGTAATATTATTTCAATAGTTAGCTGGAAGATACTCGTATAATAATTCCTCTCTCTAGTGGCTTAAATAATTTAGTACGTCCCTGCTTAAAAACCATTTGTAAATATTTTAATAAATACGCAGCTGCCCTTTTTCAATATCAACCAAAAATATAATGAATGTAGATAACAAAAGCTATAAATTAAAAAAATAAATAATATAATAATCAGAAGAAAAAAATACTAAATTGCCAGGATGGGCTTACATATCCTTTATATTATATTTGCAGACTAAATGCAACAATTTGTCTTGTTGCCATTTATTCAAGCCTTTATATGGATATTGTTACTACATTTTTCTTTTAATTTCTCCCAGTACCTACTCTTCAACTATTATGCACTCAAAAGCTTGATTGTCATAAGTTAATGTAATTGCATCAAAGTAGGAATATAATGTGAACATGTTATTATTATCAATGAGTTAAAGGAAAAGCTTAAGAGCAAGATAAAAGAATAAACAAACAGACGTAACAAAAAATTAAAAAATAAATGCTATGAAACAATTCTAAAAAAATAGCAAAAGGAAATTATATAATAAAGAGTAGAAAGGGAGATACTTACGAATCAAACAAGAAAAGCATATTAAATTTCTACAAAATAGTTTATTTTTTATTTTTAGTACAACATATTTGTAAAGCTACATCACGCTTAATGTTACAGTGAAAAGCAAAAAAAAACAAAAAAAAAACAAATACCCTCGTTTGGCTTTTGCCAGCTTAAACGTAGTTATAAAATTGTATGCATTCCTATCATGCAGATATAAGAGCTCGAATGCCATTTCCTTCTTTGTATGTGAGCAAGAAAAAAGAACCATCATACAATGAATGTCAAATAAAAGTCATATAGCTAAAGGACTTTAAAAGGTTAAACTTGGTAACATATATGCAATTTATGTAAGACAATTTAAATACTAAAAATGTGTATAAAACACAAACTATCTTGGCAAATATGAAGGGATATCTTAGGGATTTCTTTTAGTTTTCTTCATATACATACATATGTATGTACGTAAATACATTTTTAAATTTTCTTTTGTTGACAAATTTCTTTTGATACATTTTAGCTTTTTAATTAATTTGTGGTTAGAGTAGTAAAATTTAAGTAGCAGACAATATGACGTTGTAATTAAGGAATCAAAAGATATAACAACACACACACACACACATTCACTCAATTAAACAATCATGTTTTCAGCACAGCTTGAACAAATATGAAGATATTGTCATTGTCTCTTGTTTAATAAACGTTAATTACTTTGCTTTATTTTTTTCTCTTTTATTTGTAATTGTCATTTACAAAATGTATATACATACATACATATGTACGTGTGTATGTGTGGCTCTGTGTGTCTTTTTATCCTTGTTAAAAGCTCTCAGTAGCAGCTGTTGCTTAAGTGTTTTTTGCTGTAAATAAATAATATCTTTGTTTTGAGGTTTATTAAATATTATAAAGGGCTTTTAATTTGTGCCGTACTTAGTTTTCGGTAGATTGCAATATTAAACTAGAGCACACAAAAAAATAGTTTAATTGGAAAGGACTAGCTATAATATAAATTATTTAATTGACTACACTGGTATATTTGATATATTTCTAAACAAAAACAACTATAGAAAAACAAATGTGTTAACCATAAGTTATAGTTTCCCATAGTCAACAGCTGGTGCAAGTAAGCAGAGAAAAGCAGAGAAAAATAGCCCTGCTATCATACTAAATTTCGTTTTTCATTTGATCTAGGAAAATTAATTATTTTAAACAATTTCTCTTATATTATATTTTCTACAAAAAAATAATTTCTTCCCTTCTTAAAAATGCATGGAATCTTTTCAATAATCTTTTCAATAAAATTGCAGAAACCCAAGGCATTTGCATAAGTTTTGTATTTTTCTATTTTAATCACAGTCGCACGTGAATTAACGCATGTGAGCATTTTTTATACCTGACCTTATATTTTCAAGTACCTTTGATTTTGGCCTAAAATGATTTATATAATTTTTTCCATTTTAATTACAGTCGCTCGTGACATGTCATAATATTTAATTTTTGCCTTGTATTTTATTCACATTATATCACCCTCAAATGCCTTAAATTTTTGTCAAAAATGATTTATATATTTTTTCAGTTTTCATCACAGTCGCACGTGACATAACGCATGCGACCATTTTTTCTATCATAATATTTAATTTTCTTCCTTGAATTTTAAAATGCCTTTAATTTTGGCCAAAAATGATTTATAGAATTCTTTTTATTTTAATTACAGTCGCTCGTGACATGTCACATGTGAAATTTTTCTCCATCATAATATTTAATTTTCGCTTGACTTTTATTTCACAATTCGTCACTCTAAAATGCCTTTGCTTTTGACCAAAAATTATTTGTATATTTTTTAAATTTTAGTCACAGTCGCACGTGACATGTCACATGTGAGACTTTTTTTCCATCATATCTAATTTTTTTCTTGTGTTTTAAAACGTTATTTTTTTTGTAAAAAACAGTTTATATATTTTTTAAAAATTTAATCACAGTCGCACGTGACACGTTTTCTATCATGATATTAAATTTATGCCTTGTGTTTAATTTCACTTGGCTTTGATTTTGGTCAAAAATTATTTATATATTTTTTTTTATAATTTTTCATCACAGTCACACGTGACATGTCGCATTTGGCGTTTTTTTTCTATCATAATGTTTATTTTTTTTGCCTTGTATTTTAAAATGTCTTTGATCTTGGCCGAAAATTATTTATATATTTTCCCCAATTTTAATCACAATCGCACGCGACATGTCGCATGTGACACTTTCAACTTTCCCCTTTCTATCAGGGTATTTAATTTTTTCCTTGTATTTTAAAATGCCTTTGATTTGGCCAAAAATTATTTATATATAATTTTTGTTAGTTTTAGTCACAGTCGCACGTATAATATGTCGGTTGTGACGTTTTTTACTTCATAGTATTAACTTATTCCTTTTATTTATGTACCTTTTTGATTCAGTAGAGTATATTTTGCAAACTCTTTGTAAGCAAAAGTTTTTTCAAGTCATGAATTTTTTTCATAATATTAAGGACTAAACACTGGACATAAAACTTCTTAAGACTTTTACAAAAAAATTCTTTGCGTATTGGCTCTCTTGACCGTAAAAATAAAGAAGCCAGCAAGAAAAATTATTTGTTTTTTAAGACTTTAATAAAATAAACGGAAAATCCTTCATTTATGCTTTTCACACATAAAAATTTATTCTATACACCTAAAACTATGCTATACTTTTTTACTTTAATGTTTAAACTTCAGTTAGTTAGTTAGTTAGTTAGTTAGTTTATTGAGACTTATTTATTTTTCATATTACAAGAATTACCAAAATAACATTTTTAAGGAGAATTTAAAACTATAAAGTATTGTTTCAATTACATAATTATTTTTGCTAATGCTACGTGCTTATCGAAATTAAGGAAAATTATTCATATAGATATAAAATAACATTTAAATTTTTATAGTGCTTGCTCCCGGCACTTGTCTAATACAGTAGAGTTATATCTACAAAATGAACTTAATGCTAATAAATCTTAAAATTAAAACTTACAATTAAAACTTAATCTAAAATTAAAACTATGAAATAAAAATAATAATAAAAACCAAAATAAAATGTTTATCCCCTGTGAATGCCGGGAGTTGTATGTGAGTAAATGTTCTGACCAGGACTACTACTGTTGTCTTCACGTAAAATCCCAATGCAGGATATATATTGAGTGTTTGACCAAGTAAACTCGTGCTCATTAGACAAAATATCTCGAATTACACTGCCTTCAAAGTAAGACAATTTTTCAACAAATTTTCTCGTCAAGTCGAGAGCATAGTACGACAAAGGAAATAGTTTTGCCTTTTCGTATACATATCTGTTTGAAAATCTTTTGTTCAAAGATTTATAATTCTTCTCTATGCACTTTCGCACAATATGACGTTCGAAAATTTCCATTCTTTTCATTATTGTTCTAGAGATGCTAAACCATATTGGAAATGCATAAAGAAGAATTGGTCTTATGCTCACCTTATACAAAAGTAGCTTAGTTTTTTCTGATAAAAATTTACTATTAAATAATCTAGCAAAGGCTCCTTTGACCCGATTAGCCTTTTCTAAGTTGTAAAAAACATGCTTATTAAATCTTAAAAGTTTGTTAAAATTAACTCCTAGATATTTTATACTATCTTTAAATTCGATGTCATTACCATTCAAAGTCAGTTTTAAGTTTTTGCTTTCCGGTACAACCGTATATTTACATTTTCCGGAAGCATTTCGTAGGCATATTGCATTACTCTTAGAGGCGTTAATTTTTATTCCCCAATGAGAATAAAACTCTTCGACACAACTAAGATACGATGAAACTTGTTGGAGAGCAAGCAATGGAGACTCATCATGAGCATAGAGAAGCGAGTCATCAGCAAAAAGTATACCTTTGCAATTATTAAAGACGTGAGGAAAATCATTTATAAAAATGTTATATAAATGAGGAGCCAATACAGAGCCCTGTGGAACACCGCAAGAAACCCCACCCTCTGTTGAAACCACGTTACCAATCTGCACACAGAACCTCCTGTTTTCGAAAAAGCTTTGAAAGAGTTTTATTATAGAAGGATTAAAACCAATTTGTGTCATTTTGTACAATATACCATCATGATATGCTCTGTCAAAAGCCTTTTCTACATCAAGAGACACAGCTACAGTGCACCGACGTTGTCTTAAATTCTGAACGATATCAGTATGGAATTTTAAAAGGGCATGAACGGTAGAGTTTCCCTTTTTGAAACCAAATTGCTGCTGAGGAATATATGAACCATTTAAACCTAAATCCATTTTATCACGTATTATTCTTTCAAAAAGCTTTCCAATATTAGGCAGTAAGGATATTGGCCTAAAGTTATTTACATCACTGCTACTGTTTTGTTTTGGAATCGGAACTATTTTAGCTATTTTCCATCCGTGTGGAAAATAACAATTATTTAAACAATTATTAAACAATATAGTAAGGTACTCAAAGGCCTTGATTGGAAGTTTCTTTATTATAAAATTAGATATATTATCAATACCACTTGATTTCTTGTTATTTATCATTTTAGAAATATTCATCAAAGAATTCATGTCCGTGAATTCAGAATGTCCTAAATTATTTAACGATGTATTAAAATCATTAAATATAATAGGTGCTGGAACCTGAGAAACTGTATCATTTATCGTCGCGGTTATCTCTGAAACATCTCTATTTGGAACAGAGCCTTGAAAAATAGTTCCAAAATGATTTCTAAGCACACTTACTTTATTATCTAATCCAATTATTTTAACACCATTCAATGAAACATCTCTAACGCAGTTACGATTCCTATTTCCGATTATATTAAAAATTTTTTTATAAGCCCATGGACCCGGCTGTTTAAACTTCAATAAAAAATATATCTTATTTGCTCAACATAAATCTCTTACATTATTTTCTTTATAAAAATGAGAAACTATAGATTTAATTTCTTTATGATGGTTGTTGTTAAAAAGCTATTTTTTTATTATTTTAATTTTATAAAAGAAATTTTGATTTGATAACAGATAGAACTCTGTGTCACCACCCACAATATGGCAATATAAAGCTGAAAAGCCATAATGTCTTTATATTATTATTGATTTTACGTAAATTAAGAAAACACTGTAAACAAAAGCTACTCGCATGCTTGTGTTTCTGTCCTGCAGAGACATTTATTATTATTTTATGGCTTTGTTTTATTTTCGGGAAGGAACATACAGACTCGTACATTAGTACATTATTATTTACTTTGCTTGGCTTTAAGTATTCTCAAATAAATTTTGTTGACCTTTATGAGAGTTTGAAGTGTTTGAAACAAACATCTAGATTTTGAAAATTATACGAAGCATATTTTGTGTGACAATTGGCGATTTGAGATAATTTTTCTTTTATTTTATTTTTTATTTTTTTTACTAGATTTTTTGTGTTAAGAAAAGCCATAAAAATTGCATGTCTTTTGACCACTAACATTAAAGATAGCAAAGGTATAATAAGAACTGTAAAAAGTAAGGGCTAATTTTCGTAATAAATTCATTAAAGATTCAGTTGTTAATGTTCGACTAAGTCAAGTAGTAGTTAGCATGCTTTTAAGTAATAAATACATAAAAGATTTTTCGTTAGAAATTTATTTTAAAAACATTAAAGATTTTTCTCTATTTAGGTTTCTTAAGTCTTAAGACTTTTCTTTATTTAATACATTCTCTTGCTTTTAAATATTTAATGCTAGACATAATAAAAAATATTTTTTAAAATCATTAAAACTTTATGGAGAAAAAAATTCATCTAATCCTTGTTATCCTTAATATAAAATAAATAAAAAAACGCCACTGACTTAAAAAGAAATTGTAAAACTTTTTAATGAAATGTAAGTCACATCATTATAAATTTTATTTTTTTTTTCTTCTTCTGCACACTTTTCAAAGCCTTAAAGCAGCCAACAACTTGAGTTGGCAAATCCTGGCAAGGCAAATACAAAAGAAAAATAAGCATAGAATATCCTTAATCAGCTTAAATTCACACGTATTGATTGAATTTCCATTTTATGTTTCCCCCAAACTTTGGCTTTGCTTTCTTTCCATTAAAAAAATGAATTAATGCTTATATGTTCCCACCGACAAAAGTTGAAAAGAATTAAAACATACAGCAAGGCCAGTAAGGCAGCATAAAAAATTAAAAATTTCTTTTCATGTCAAAATTAAGGACTTAAAAAAAAATTAGAAGCCTACATTAAGGCGGTTAGTATTTTTAATTTTTAAAAATAAAATAAATTTGAAACAATTTGTTCAGAAAATTGCGTGTTTAAAGGTGTTTATTTTTAGCGCATGGTTACCAACAAAAAAACAACTTGTTATTTCACCGCAAAAAAAAAATCTGGTTTTTAAAAAATTGCTTACACCGGAAAAGGAAACGCACAATTTATACTGCGAATGTATTTAAAAAAAGCTTTAAATTTTAAACGTTGTTGTTTTGCACATTAAAAAGACCAGACAGCGTTTGTATAGAAAAAAGTGTGTATGTCATATAACCTTCTTTTAGATATTAATGTCCTTTTTCCGGCTCCCTTATTTTGCACATCTTATAAAGTGGGCAAATGAAGGTAACAAAATTGTCATTATTATTAAAAGTTTGTTATGTACGTTTGCTTCAATATAGAACAATAAAACAACGTAGCATGACGTAAAAAATGCCAAGATATATTGAGTTTTATTTTCTGCTTAGATAATGACAATAAACGGAAACGGAAATTGCAATTTGGCATAAAGTAGAGTAAAAATATGCGTTATTTATTGAGAGAAAGGAATAATGGCTTTGAAATTTATTAGGCAAAACTTTAAGAGAACTTACATAATAAACTAAAGGGTCTTTCAATAAGAGGTTTAATTTTTATATGTAACAGAATTTTAAAACGAAATCATCGATAATCAATTTCAAGGCATTTTTAAGAAACAATTAATGAGCCTGATCCTGATTGGCATATTTCGACTTCTACAATTTCGTTTTAAATGAAAGAGAAAATTTTGCATTTTAAAATCTAAAATAAAATATTTATATTTGGAAAAGAGATATACAAATATTGAAGGCATATATCTCATTTTTTAAGTGGACCCAAACACTCACACGTTAAGGGTGAAGAGGCTTTCCATGCATTTTCTGAGCGGTATGTGTGACAACTCTACTTGTTAACGTAGCTTTCGAATTGAAAATGGGCCTAATCACTTGAAGATGATTTTTTGATTAAATTACCGATCAGTTTGATGCCTTTTAGGGACTCAATCAGCAAAGAAGACATTACTGATGGTCATTAGGCATAAGTTTTAATGTTTACTAAACTCTAAAATTCTTAAGATTAATTAATTAATTAAGATATCATTTATGTAGTGCCTAATTTCAAAAGATCGGTCGGATATGTGCAAACTTGGTTTTAGCTGAAAAGTCATGGACATGAAGGTGCTTCACGCCAAATGTGACCAAAAAAATTTTTTTTGTCGTGAGTTTTAATAAATTAATGGCGTAGTTTTTACTTGTCATTTGTCAAGTAGCGACAGCTTGAGTCTTGGCAACTGTTAAAATTTTATAATCAAAATGAAACGTGTTATTGAAACATGCTGTATATTTTCTATAAAAAAGTTTAAAGTAAAATATAAGTAAATTTATTGCTTGAGTTAGAATAATTAATCGTTTAAAAAAAATTCTTTGCTGTCCTAAAGGTAGGCAATAGTTTTTGAACAAGCGTTTGTACACAATACAGCTCAACTCGTGGGCAGTGCCATGACAACACAAAATAAAATGTTTTTCAAGACTCATTTAGATTAAGTATTGTATGTATTATTTCTAGGAAAATAAAATGTTATTAGTAAATAAATTTAAAACATTAAATTGTCACTTTTAACAGCTGAAGTAATATCTATTCTTTTGAATATAAATAAGCACCACCAGCAGTTGCTGTCATACACCCAACAGATGTAAAAAAATAGATAATACGACTTATAATAAGCTCCCAAAGGTATGCTATATTTAAAAATAAAAAGATTTTTTTAAATACACTATATTATTGCGCAATAGCGAAAAATATTTTTAAAAAATTAATAAAAATATCGAAATAAAAATTTCTTTTTGTTAAAGCCTGGTACGGAGTTCATACGGAATTTCAGGTTCTCATACAAACTGTATGTAAAAAAAATTACGGAAATTCAGGTTGGTAAATTTCATAAAGAAATTTCCATTTGCTAGTACTGACTGACTTTCAAAAGAAAAATACACGGAATTTTTTAAATTTATTGCCTATCTTAGGGATTTATAAATATAAGTGGAGACTTTTTTCAGTCAATTGAAACAAAAGTTAATGTTCAAACAATTGTTTTGTCACGGAATTTTTGACATTTCTAATTTTCATCAAATTGTAATTAATTTCTAGTGATTTTGTGCATTGTAAATTCAAAAATAAACGAATTTGTGTTTATGCAAACATAATTCTACACTATTATTTTTCCGTGTAGAAATAAATGCAAATTTACAAACCTGAAATTCCGTAAGAACTCCGTACCGGGCTTAAGAATGCATTTGATTTTATTTCGTTGCCTTTTTCGTCATAGTCTTTAGTTTGTAGTTAGTTTTATAGCTATGCTATTTATTGCGCGATACAGGAGCTAAGCCTGGTACGAAACTTTTATGGAAATTCAGGTTCCCATATACACTGTATTTAAAAAAAATTAAGGAAATTCAGCTTGGTAAATTTCATAAGGGAATTTTCATTTGCTAGTACGGACTTCCAAAAGAAAAAATACATGAATTTTTTGAAATCTATTGCCTATCTTAGGGATGTTGTAGAGATAAGTGGGGACTTTTTTCAGTCAACTGAAACAAAAATTAATGTTCAAACAATTTTTTGGTTGACATTTCTAATTTTAATCAAATGGTAATTAATTTTTGTGTGTCGTAAATTCAAAAATAAATAAATTTGTGTGTATGCAAACATAATTCTACACAAAAGGCTACACGATTATTTTTTCGTGTGGAAATAATGTAAATTTACAAACGTAAAATTCCGTAAGAACTCCGTACGTAAATAATCAAAATTTGCCTTAAGCTTAAAATTATTTTAAAAGATTGTTTTAAACAATAAAGCCTGGTACGGAGTTCATACGGAATTTCAGGTTCTCATACAAACTCTATGTAAAAAAAATTACGAAAATTCAGGTTGGTAAATTTCATAAAGAAATTTTCATTTGCTAGTACGGACTTCCAAAAGAAAAATACACGGAATTTTTGAAATTTATTGCCTATCTTAGGGATTTATAAATATAAGTGGAGACTTTTTTCAGTCAACTGAAACAAAAATTAATGTTCAAACAATTGTTTGGTGACGGAATTTTTGACATTTCTAATTTTCATCAAATTATAATTAATTTTTAGTGTTTTTGTGCGTTGTAAATTCATAAATAAACGAATTTGTGTTGATTCAAATATAATTCTACACAAAAGGCTACACGATTATTTTTCCGTGTAGAAATAAATCTAAATTTACAAACCTGAAATTCCGTAAGAACTCCGTACCGGGCTTAAAGGCCGAATAAACAAATACTTTTATTGAAAAATATTTTATGTAATTGGGTAATCAACTACTTTTAAATAAAACATATCAAGACTTACAATAAGATCTCTAAGGTATGCAATATTTAAAAATGAAAAATTATGATTGAAAGACTTCTTTTGATATTTTATTATCACATAATGTTATTGCGCAATAACGAAACAATATTTCATATAATTGAGTCAAATATATATGCGAAAGAAATAAATTACTCGCACATTTTAATATGCATAAAAGGGATTTAAAAATACAAACAAACATATTATGACTTATAATAAACTCCCAAAGGTATGCAATATTTAAAATTATTCTTTTTAAATTTTCATATATTATTATGACACAATATTATTGCGCAATAACGAAAATTGAGTCAATTATCTAGGCGAATGAAATACTTTATTACATTTCATTTTATTATTTAGCCTTAAAGCCGACATCAAACAATATTTTATTAGTTAGTGTGCTTTTAAGTGTATTGCAATTTTTCATGACACTTCGAATTAAACTTATCATTTTTTATGCCACTTCATTTATTTATTTATATTTATATATTTTTTGTGTGTGTGTATCTACGCTGTCATGTCAAGATAAACATCAAGTTGAATTAAAAAACATATTATTTGAGCACTTGGGGGAATCGTAATAAAACAAAACGGAGAGAAATATAATAAAGATATATTTGTATACACATAATTTTTTTTCCATTTATTAACTTCACAAAAAACAATATGACTAACATGTGCTTAAAGTTTGTTAGAGGTTTGCTAAAGGACTGTAAAACAGGGAGGAGCAAAGAGGGGACGAGAGAGAGAGAGAGGGAGAGAGATATAGAGTTTACTTAAGCAATAATTATGAAATGAAGCAAAAAAGCATAAAATTGTAAACAACATTATTTATCTACAGTCAGGCTTATTAAAAGAAGTAACATCAAATAATTACTAATAAACAAATATTGTATTAAATGACAACTACTACATAAAAAGAGTGTATTAAGGAAATAAATTATAAATACCTAAAAGTATACTACACATCTTTGTTTAAATATTTTCTTTTGCTTAGTTGTTGCTGTTGTCATTTGTTTATTTAACATAAAAGCCATTTCCCTAATTGATTTTTTTTTGTTAAATTCTCCTACTTGTCATTCGATAAAATATTAGTTTATTTTTGTTATTTCTATACTACACTTTTAATAATGAGTCCCCTGTTAATATATTATAAGCGAAATAGAAAGAAAGAAGAAAAGAAAATAAAAAAAGATTAAGGTGTGTTCTTTGTCAGTGACCGTGGTATAAGCAAAAGTAAGTGGTAAAGGTATGTTTATGTACATATATGCTTTTGAAAGATAATAAATTGTTATGGTATTGGTGTTTACACAAAATATGCTGGCCAACTCATACACCCACAAGCCTTTTATTTACAAAACATTATAGAAATTGTTATTATTATTTGTCTCCCCTTCTCTCTCACGCAACTGTGCATTAATAATGTGAAATGTTAACAAAATATGATAAGATCAAAAATTGCATTATTGTTGCATTATTATTGTTATTGTTAGTGCGACAGCGATGGCGCCAACCTCATCACTACAGCTTATAATTATGTATTGTATACTTTTAGGATAACTTAATACAAAACTATGCATATATTGTTTGCTAGATATTGATTTTAATGTAGTAATCATTATTAAAAGGCGACAAGTGAATGGTGCTTAGGGTTATTATTTTTGGATGTCTAGTTGGATTGCTTAAAAAAAAAAATTCAATTAATTTACTACAATATTTAAAGCAAAAGGATTTTATATGAAGTTTTATTCATTATTTTTTTAACTTCCCGCTACAGGAAGTTTCCGATTTGTGCAAAATTTTCCAAAATCGAGTTTTCATTATATTTCAGCTTGATAGTCGATTATGGATATTTTCGAGATAATATCCATATTGATGTATGTGTGTGTGCGTGTGTATATGCCTGTATGCGTTAGTTACGATAAATCGATAAATTAGTGGAAAATTTCGGTATTGGTCTGCAAGATTAACGGATTCTCACACTTTTTTTTTATTTATAATTAATTAGAATGCATTTACTGACGGTATTTTAATAATTGCTAATGTAACAAAAAAGAAAAACAATTCTCGTATTGTATTTTATTAAAAATTTCTCATCATAGCATTAATTATTAAAAACAATTCCATTTCTTATGAAAATATAGTGGCAAATAAATATGCAGATATTAAATTTGAAGGAAGAACTATTCCTTGAACTAAAAATTATTTAATAACTATTGCCTGCATTTCAAAACATAAAATTATATGAGGCATGCTTTCAGGAGTTTTACTCCATTTATTTATTTATAGCTATAGAAATATATTTATAAATATTTTTTAAACATCTATTGCCCACATTGGGGCACATAGCTGAAAAGCATATAAAATAATATCAATGGAACTCAGAAATTTCTATCTACACTTATTGCAATTCTATTAATCTTCTCTTTGTTTATTGTTTTAGTTGTTTTGCTGTTTTCATAGTTCATTGATTTTCAATTTGATAGATGTGTATAATAAATGAGAAATAACACAAACACAAAACAAGATAAAAAACTTAACACATACAGTTTAAGCAATAGGCAGGCAAGCAGGCGAGCAGGCGAGCAGGCGAACAGGCAAGGAAGTCTGCCACACAAACAAGTCATTACGAAGAGAGGAAAAAGTCATCTAGTTCAACATTCATTCATTTTATACACTCACTTAGTTTAGTCACGGCCAATCAATTAGAAATGTATGTATGTATGTATAAGCTTTCATAAATATAAACATTTTCTTGTTTTGTTTTTTCGAATAAATTTATATGGAGGGAGTGCTTGCATTTAGTAGAATTTAAGGCTATAAAGAATTGTTTTAGTGTCTATTATCAAAAACCAACAATGAAGGCTATAAAAACAACTGCATTGTTTTAAGCAAGATATGTGTAGTACAACCATTTGTTGTGACAAAAAGTCTATAAATGATAAGAGACACACAAAAAAATAACACAATCAAGAAATATGCGGGCTCTATGTAGATATAACATATACGAGCATTTATGAGGGATCTATATTTTTTTGCCTTTACATTTTCAATTTCCCTACTTAATGCATACTTTTTAAATATTTACATATAATTTAAACTTTTTTTTTGTGTACAGTAACTTTTAGTATTGCTTTGAAACGTGTATTCTTCATGTGTAGGATTTTACCCAATAACCTCCATAAAGTATGCTTTATTTTTTAATTTATTTGTTATGTATATGTTTTGTTGTTCTTTTTGCTAAATTCGTTGTTAATATCACGGAAAAAGTTTCAATCTAGTTTTTTTTCAAGTAAAATTAACCCTAGCGAGCACGGCTTACAATTGGGGATTTCAGAGCATAAACATGCAAGCTCTTGAACATTTTAATAATGTAATTAAAGAGAATTGCTGAGAGAAGAATCGATCGAGGTATTTATTGTCCCATTAAAGTTCTTAGTTAGCACTGAGTCCCAGAAAATATTTTTTATGGTTTTGGCTGAGATCGATTAAAAGCAGGAAGCAAATTACGGCATTCGATATCGTAAGAATTTTCATATAAGTTTAAATGTGTTTGAATGCAAATTTTATCAATATCGAATGCAGTAATTTGCCCTCAAAGTCTTTAGAATTACGCGATCAAAAGGAGACAAGAACACTTTTAACTGTTCGCCCTTCAATTCTTCTATTTGCCCTACAGTCATTGTCTGTTTGCCCGCCCTTAGCTTGACCGAATGTAACTTTGTTTGATTGTAACGCTTTAACTGCTAAACATCTGAGCCGATTTTGGTGATATTAGAAACATGAATAGATTTATATCTAAAATAACAAATAGGTTTTTGAAAAAGGTGGACCAAAGGGGGACCAATATCTGTCCTGCAAAACTATTCAACCAATTTTAATAAAATTTAAAACGTAGAGACTTTTTCATATAAGAGGATACAGAGAATTCATATTGTTAGAAACAAGGACCATGAGAGGAGTCGGGGAAGGGGCCATATCTGCCCTCCGGATCTATCGAAGCTTTTTTGATGAAATTCAAAGCAAATATATAACTACAGCTGAAAGGATACACATCAATCATTATTGTAAAAACTAGAACCAAGAGAGGGACCAGGGAGCAATATCTACCCTCCGAAACTATCGAAGTGATTTTTATGAGATCCAAATGACAGATATGTACATCTACATCTGAAAGTATAGAAAGGGTTGATGACCTTAAAAGTAGAACCAAAAGAAGGGCAAGGGGCAATATCTGCCCCAACCCAAAAAAAAAATTATAGAAGCAATTTTAATGAAAGTCAAAGTATAGATACATCTGCAGCTAAAATTACACACAGGCTTTATATATGTTTTAAAACTAGGACCCAGAGATGGACAGGGGGTAATATCTGGCCACCGAAAGTTTCGAAGTGATTTTTGTGAAATTTAAACAATAGACACATCTGCAGCTGAGAGGACACACAGGCTTTTTTATTTCTTAGAACTAGGGCCAAAAATTGGGCAGGGGGCAATATCTGCCCTCCGAAACTTGCGAAGCGATTTTAATGAAACTCAAAGGATAGAAAGGGCAATATCTGCCCTTCGATATATATATATACATATATACGTCTAAAAGGACACAGAGGCTTTATTTTTTAAGGCACACAGCTGCACTGGAATTTCTGTTTTCACAATTTTACTCATGATTTTTGTATTACAAAACTACAAGTTGAATGTAAGGTTTCACAGAAGCCGGTTGGGTAGTTGGGAAATGCAATATTTAATTATAATGCTCTCACCACACCTGTTCTTTAACAGTCGAGCTAAGCGGCAGTAATATTCTCTCAGAGTTTTTTCCCCATAAAATTGAGAAATTACAAATTCGTATTTTACTTCCTTTTTAATGAAAGTTGCATGACATGACAAAAAAAAAATTGTATATTCATTTATATTAAGTACCAGCAAATCTTTGTAAACCTTTTGGGGTTAAACAAAATGCGTAATATTTCTATATGTTATATAAAAATTATTAATGACATTTTTATGTTCGATATCTTAGACAGCAGAGTTAATATTTGTGTTATAATAAACACACAAAATATTTTTTTTTGTACATTTAATATTAGAGAAAAGCACCTATCTAATAAATAAATAAATAAAAAAAAAACAAAAAACGATATGTATACATTAGTATTGTATACACTTGTCTTGTGTTGAAATTCCTATAATTTATCATTACAAGGTGATATGTGTAAGCAATTTTTTATAATGTTGATTTTTAATCTTCAGCAATCATTTTAAGTTATTGCAGCCAGGGATTCATATCATCCTTAAAACACTGGCTGGCACAAGTCTTTGACAAAATACACACCTTTACCAACACCCACACTTATTTGCTCTTTATTAAAATTATATAAACATAGAGTTTTTATTATTCTGCACAGTACTGCTAATATTTTGTGATGTGAGCAGAAGGATGGCTAATATGTTAAGAGACAGAACAAAAGGAAATGAATATTTATGAGTAAGATAAATGATGTATCAAGGAATGGCATTTTATTTTATTTTTATATGTGTGTGTGCATGAGAGAGAGTTTTTGTTAATAAAGTTGAACAGGTTATTCAAAAGGAAATATATATTTGCTTGTGCTTATACAAAATTTGTTGCCATTTATAAACAAATAAGAAACAAAGACAAAGGCGAAAGAAAATTAAATATTTAATGCAAAGAAATTCCATTCATTGTGTGGCAATAATAACAATATAGCACCTAGAAATAGGCAATAAATTCATTAAAGAACAGTTTCCCTCACTGTAGGCTTTAGTTATGCATGTGTGTTGGAATAAAATGAAATTGCCTTGCATGATACAATTAGGCAATTTAGAGAAAGTATGTACATATATAAAAATAATATAAGAAAAATTTATGTTTATGAAAAGACAAGAACTGAGCTGAAAATTAAAACTTAAAAGAATTAGTGCAGAAAAATTCTTTCAGCTAATATTAAATTAGTTGAAAGCTTGTTATAAAAATCTCTATTTATTTTTTTAATACAAATGATTCATTTAACTTTAAAAGGGAGTTTGAGGTACACTTTAAGTCATCCCTAATTTTTTTTGTTGTCTTCCTCCCAAATATATGCTCTGATTTTTCGTATTTAGTCCAAAAAAACAAACCCATTATATTGTATAAATATATCACAGGGACAAAAGCAAAATGAATAAAACCATATAACAATTGTTCGAATTATATGACTTTCAATTGTTAAATGAAATGTAATTTTGTTTTTTATTTTTTTGCTGCACTACATCTTACAATTTTGATGATGATTGGTTTCAGTGTAATAATGCTTTTTATTATACATTATTATTACATGTAGTTGAACAATACAAGAAGAAGACCTTTACATGTATGTAGTAACTACAACAACATAAGCAGATCTAAGCTGCTATATTTGCCAATATTTTACCAGCTTTCATTCATTTAATTCTTAGCATTTTCATTTTATATTGACATAATTCCACCTCTTACTATATCAATTTCTTGAATTCGTCGTTCAAAATAGTTTGTGTTAAGGGGACCACACACACAAAAATGAATCAATATAATACTATACATGCATACATATACATATACTATGTAGAAGATATAAAGAAATGTTAAGAACTTAAGCCTCCTATAGAAAACAAATGGCTATTATTTGTTCGCTATATTATTGCTAATAAGATTTTATTTTATTCTTCTCTTACATTGTATTTTGCTGTTTGGTATGGGTTTTAGTATGTGTGTGCGGCACACTTAGAAAATTACAAAAGTTACTAATAAGGTTATAGTAAATTGTTAAGGATATTTGAAAACATTGTTGCAGTTATACAAGAATGGCGCTTAGAAAGCGTTATTTCGTAAATAATTGAAAGCTTTGTGATGACGTTGGCAGAAAACCAGGTCTAAATAAAAGAAAAAATGAGTGAAAAAAATGTGTATGTTCTGAACCCAATAAAGAGAGATAAAGAGACACAGAAAATACAATTTAAATTAATTGAAGCATACTTTTAGTTTTTTTTTTGTTGCTTTTACCAAATCACAGAAAGCAATAGTTTAAATGAGTCACATAAATCATTATTTTTAATAATAAGCCTAATTGATAAAAAAGATAGCATACTTTAAGGCTGTAAAGAGAATTTAAGTGTTTACCCAGCATACTTTTAAAACTACTTTTACAAACGTTGATACAAAAAAATTATACCAAGTTTAATAACACAAATAAATATTAAAATATTTGAAAAAACACAAGGTAATATTTTGATTTCATTAAATGATATAGAGTTCTAGTTCTTATAAATCACATCATATGTACATAAAGATATTTTCTATTATATTGAATGTTAGAAAAACCCATTATACTTTTGGGCTGTTAAGTACAAATTTTTTAAGCACACTTTTAGGACAATCACAGAAATACTGTTGCTTTTGCAAAAGAAGATAAGTTTGTCTTGTTCTTTAGCAAACTTTCTTAAAAAGGGTATTAAGCCTGATTTTAAAATTAAAAACTTTTAACAAAAAAAATTTTTTATAAAAATATTATTGAATTTTCAATGTCCAATATATATTTAATATAATATTCATTTTATTTTATTTGTTAACTATTTCCAATGTGGTTAACATTTAGTAGACCATTCACCATTATTTAATATTTAAATTCGCAAATGTACCAAAAAATCATTATTTTTTTATGTAATTTAATCTCTAAACGATATAGAAGTAGAAATTAAAGCATACTTTAAGGATAAAACTAATGCATTTTATCTTAAAACAGTTATGTTGCTCTTCTTCTCTATCAAGTGAAACGTGCAATTTAGGCATCATTTAATTTTAATTTCATGCTAAATGAATTTAAAAATGTACATTCTGCCAGGGCATGTGTATGTGAATACGTTTTCTTAGTTTTTTTCGTTTTTCTTCTTACATTTGAATTCAATCTTGGTTACTCCCCCTGCTGCTTAAACCTAAAAAAAAATTGCACATTATAAAGCGTTGCCTGCTTTTTACTTTTTATTATTTCGACAAGCAAATGTGTAACATTGACTGAAAAGCTGCACGAAAACACGAAATGTGAACGTGACAACAACCTTACTTAAACGTCAAACTGAAGACAAGAACAAATTACACATTATTGTTGGAGAGGGAAGGTAAGAGAACGCAACAATGTAAACTAAAGAAAAACTGCTTTTATATGTTAAAAATATAAAAAATATCTACTTATAAAAATAATAAGAATATATGTTTGCTGAAAAAAAACAGAGGCAAAACATAGAAAAAAAGCAAAATAAAAACAGGAGATTGAAGTTAGTTGCTTCTTTTTTTTTTGTTCTTCGTAAAATGAAACATGATAGAAACAAATAAAGTTTGTGTATAATGATGAAATATATGTAAGCAAAAAAAAAAACCAAGAAAATTCTCATAAAGGTAGGAAATGAGGACTAACATTAGAAAATATTTCTTTAAGAAAACAAAACACCAGATTTTTTCTTTTTTGAAACATTTGTGAGAGGGTGTGTTTGTTAATGTCTAAAATTGTACAAATGGCCTGGACTTAGAGTTGGTAATGCTTTTGTTGGAAAAAGATACGTGGAAAAAAGCAACTAAGTTAGAATTGATGAACTAGCTTTTTGTTTCCTAGTACAACATATATGCTGATGATAAAATATTTATATTGAAATAAAAAGCAGCAGGAAAAATACCCCTAAAAGTATGCTTTGTTTAAAAAAAACATTTGAAATTTTTAAGCCATTTTTATTTGGTTTTTTAAATTTTTAAAATAAATTGTAAAGCGACCACTTTCAGTATCTTTTCCTTTACACAGAATTGAACATATGCGCCTTAAGATAGTTTATAAAAAAACAGCTTTTCATGAGTTCAAAGTATGCTTCAATCCTTTCCATTTAATGTATATTTTTATACCATTAAAAATAAATTCATTATATACAATATTTATGTGTTTTCTGGGAAAAATTGTATGGAAAACTAACAGAGTAGCAACATGCCTTGGAATTTTAATTTCAAGTTAGTTTTTTTTAAAGAATTAACATTAAGCCAATGAATGCCTACTAATATTGTTAGGTGTTTTTAAGAAAAGGCATAGTGGGAGGTGGTGGTGAAGGAAGAGATAGAGAAAAGCTTCATTCTCTTACATCGCTGCTGCATTGCAGCGCCTCTGGTGTCAAAGAGGTGTAATACATTTTCGAAGCTTTGTTTAGTAGTCGTTTTATTTATTATTTCACCCGCAGATTGAGTTGAGTTTGAATTTTAATTCATGCTCTTATTTGTAATTTGCTTAAAATGTTTATCTTGAAACTTCGTTAGATCTATATAAACTAAAATCTCAAATCGCACCTTGAGGTATGCAATATTCAAACTGATATTTGAAATGTCTTAAAAAGATTTTTCATGAATATTAATATATTGATTTATTTAAAAAAAATATGCCTTAAATTATGCAACGTTTAAGTTGATATACAAGTTTCTTTGATTTTTATATTTTTATAATAATTGTTCATCTAAAAAATTGGTATTTTGTAAGCCTTTTTTAATTATGGCTGAAATTTATTGACGAGTTGCCTGAGCAGCAACATTTAGACAGTAATTTTCTTTTAAAATGTCTCCCTAAAGCATGCAATATTTAAATCGGTTTGGAATATATTTAATAATTGCATTTTTAAGCCCGGTACGGAGTTCTTACTGAATTTCAGGTTTGTAAATTTACATTTATTTCTACACGGAAAAATAATCGTGTAACCTTTTGTGTAGAATTATATTTGCATAAGCACAAATTCGTTTATTTTTAGAGTTTGCAACGCACAAACACTAAAAATGAATTACATTTTAATGAAAATTAGAAATGTCAAAAATTCCGTGACCAAACAATTGTTTGAACATTAATTTTTGTATCAGTTGACTGAAAAAAGTCTCCACTTATATTTGTAAATCCCTAAGATAGGCAATAAATTTTAAAAATACCGAATATTTTTCTTTTGAAAGTCCGTACTAGCAAATGGAAATTTCTTTATGAAATTTCCCAACCTGAATTTTCGTAATTTTTTTACATACAATTTGTATGAGAACCTGAAATTCCGTATGAACTCCGTACCAGGCTTAAGACAGTAATTTCCTTTTAAAATGTCTCCCTAAAGCATGCAATATTTAAATTGGTTTGGAATATATTTAATAATTGCATTTTTAATATTAAGATTTCCCCAAAATATTCTTTAAACATATTATTTTATTGAGTTTTTTTGTAATTTCCCCTTAAAGTATGCAACATTTTAATTGATGTACGATTGTTTTTTGATTATTTTATTTTTAAATTTAAGATTTCTTAAACAGATTCTAAAAGAATATTTTTATATTAATTTCCTTTTAAAATTTCTCCTTAAAGTATGCAGTATTTTATTTTACATTCAAGTTTCTTAAATTTTTATATTTTTAGCTATGAAATTCCTTAAAAAGATTCTTTATGAATATTATTATATTGATTTCTTTTTAAAATTTTCGCTTAAAGTATGTTTAGTTCTAAAATTTCTTAAAAATTCAAAATTTCTCCTTAAAGTATGCAAAATTTTAATTCGTATTGAAGTTTCTTAATATTTTATATTTTTAGCTTTGATATCCCTTAAAAAGATTCTTTATGAATATTATTATATTCGGGCATGTCACAGAGTTCAATTCCATTCGGAATCGGAATTCAATCCACCACATTTTTCTAGGAGATGGTGTCTAAAATAGAAAACTAAAATAAGGGAATTTTTCAGGTGTCTCCTGACTAGGGGGGAACGGAATTGAACTCTGTGACATGGCCGATTGATTTAATTTTAAAATTTCCCCTTAAAGTATGCAGCATATACTTATTATATGTTTAGTTTTAAGATTTCTTAAAAGTTTTCTTCCAGGATTTCTATTTTAAATTTCATATAGTTTTGGAAAACAATTTCGTTAATTTCTTTTAGGTATTTGCAGTAATATTGAAGCTTTCGTAAGTAGTTTCTTCAATATTTTTCCCTAAAAATATGCAAAATTTTAAGACACACCTAATCTTCCAATATATGATAGTTTCCTGAAAATTTATATATCTTCTAACTAAAAATTAATTCTAAGTCATCTTGCACAAATACTTTTAGAAACATTTAGCCAACATTTTTCTGAGAACTTTGACAAATCCTTAGCAGGAGTTCTTGTCTTTATTTTTTATTTTTATTTCTATTAACGATAATCAAATCCTTGGCACAAGGCACAGCCAGAAAACCCAGCAAATAGAGTTAAAGAAACCATACCGCTTAAACCACAAGCAATTAAACTTGTCACAATAATTGCATTTTCAGTTTGGCATTTAACAGCATCATTCTAAGAAACGCAAGCACAACTGCAAAATTTACGGACTTGCCTGGCTGTTACAAAAAGAATAAGTTTTTTTTTTTGTCAAAATTACTGAAAGAAATCACAAAAATGTTCTCCAAACAAAGTGTCCTTTTTGCAGTTTTAGTTCTTAGTTTGCGATAGTATGTGCGCTTGTTGTTTGCAACAACTTTTAGCAAATTGCTTAAGATAAGCCAAGACTTTTGCCATCCAGCCTTTTACTATTCAACAATGAAAGCATATACACATATACATATATATATATTTTCAGCAAGAGTTAGAGTAAAGCGGCAAAAAAAATAACTTCAAAAGAAGAATAAAAGTATTTAGAAGACGCAAGCAGCCAACAACTATTTGGAAATTTGAAATCTTTTCGTTGATGTAAAAAAAAAAACTTTCTTAAGCTTTAATTTCATTTTGCTAAATGAATAAGAAGACAAAAAGTGAAAAAGAAGAAATTGTATACGCACTACTTATTAGAAGATTCGCACACCCCGAGAAGTAAGAGCTCAGCAGAAGAGAAAATTAAATTCCTTTAAGGATTAAAAAGAAACTTTAAATTGTTGCAGTGTTCGGGTTAACACCAACAACAATAAAGAACTTATTCCTACGAGTAAGTAAAAAGTAGCAGCACAAGCAGCAGCTTAAGATAAGCAAAAAGGCTTCGAAAGTGCCAAATAGAAATAGTTAGACCAAGAATTAAAAACTAAAAAAGCAAATATGGCACTAAAAATATTTAGGATTTAATAAGAAGTGTTTGTATAAGTCGTATTTCAGATATCAATGGTGTAACCTTGCTTTGAGTTTAAAGGTCATTTAAGAGCATAAGAATTGAAACACCAAAGGTTTAGAGCTCAAGTTGTATTAGAAATATTAAAAAAAAACAATTTTCTAATAAAAAAACACACTAATAAAGGTAATTAAATAAAAGTGTTGCCTACTTTTAGGTTTGGTTTAATGAAAATCTCGTTTAAAGTTTAAGAATTATTTAAAGGCTTTTGCACGAATTTTGACAAAAATTTGTGCTTGTTTTCTAAAATTGTTTTTAAAAATTCATATTTTGAAATGTGTATCTACAATTTTTAGTGTTAATTTTAACACTTTTTCCTTAATGTAAAATAATATCTAGTTTAATCTCTTTCCCCCTTCAATTATAAGCATTATAAAAATAATCACATTAAAAATAACGCACTTCACATTTAATTCAAAAAAATTGTTAAATATTTTTGTTAAACTATTAAAAACAATTATAATGTAAAAAAGTCTAAAAATTTAGATAAATGAAAAATAAAACATTAACAAGACTTACCGCTGCGGCCTTCACTATCAGCTGGCTTGAGCTGTATACCGCGGTTCATCTGCAATGATAGGAAAAAAAAAATCAAGATTAACAAAGCTTAACTTTAAGTGATTATAGGACATAAGATTAATTTTTAAAATACGGCCTTTAAGGGGTGTGTGTAAAGGGTTTTTTACTGCTGCTAAATTGGTTTTGTTTATTGAGTGATTTTTCTTTGATTTTCTGTTGATGTGGTAGTTTCTGCTATTATTCTTTATCTTTTGAATAATTTATTAACAATGATTGTGGCAAATTTACAAAGGTAAATTTTGCAAATAACAAATGACAAGCACGAAAAGAGATTTAAATACAATTTATTCAATATGCCCCTGCGTGTATGCTACAAATTTCTAACAAATCGTTTAATGAGAATAAAAGAAAAAGGTTACTGCACGAAATAAATCAGTTTTAAGTAAAGTGAACTTTAATAAAATTACTTTGATGGGCAGTTTCTGTGATTTTTAGGCAAAACAGCACAAGTCCAATTTTAAAATTTTTTTTTGGGTTATTGAAGCCAAAAGGTTTGTTTTATTTTAAAATTTGTGTTTTTGAGACATTTAAGCATAAGTCTAGCTGTATTAAGTTTGATTTATTAATGCCATTACGTTTTATTTTAAATTTTTATCTCTACATGCTATTTCTGTGGGTTTTGTGTTAAGCAACTTAAGTCCATTGTTGTTATTCACGTCAACAATTTTTATTTCCAATAATCACGTTTATTAATTATTGCTGCATATTTTACGTAAAACAACATAAGTCCATCTTGTCTGGTTTTGGGCTATTCATGCCAAAATGTTTTATAAACAATGCCTATAATTAAACGCTTTATCTGTGGGTTTTATGTTAAACAGCATAAGTTAATTTTTGCTTGTTTATAATTATTGATGCCAAAATAAAATATTTTAATGTATTTTGCATGAAAAAGGACTTCTAATTTTTTAGTTAAAAACAAGGCAATCGAAATCGAATGGAATTTCATAATATTTTAATGTAATTTTTAAGACAAACAGCATGAGTCCAGTTTTGCGTTTTTAGAGTTATTAAAATTAAAATATATGTGTTATAGAAGTTTATGTTTATGAGATATATGTATGTATGTGTGAATTTGATGTAAACCAGCATAATTCTATATATGTTTACTTTGATTTATTTATAACAACATGTTTTATTTTAAAATTTTATGTTTTCATGGTATTTCTGTGGGTTTCGGTGTGAAACGTCATAAGTCCATTTTTGTTAAATTTTTGTTGTTGAGTCAAAATTTTTTATTTCTAATATTCGCGCTTGCAAATTATTGCTGTGGACCTTATGTACAACAACATAAGTCCATTTCTTTGGGTTTGGCAAAATATTTTCTTTACCATGCTTATAATAATTTATTTTTAAATTAAAATTAACTTCTATGATAATCTTCGTTAAGAAATAGTTTGATATAATGCCCATTACTCTCAGCCCTAAAGTATGTTTCATTTAATATTTTATAATAATGGCATTTGAAGCAGAAGCAATTTAAATCAATTTCTTAAAGGCACCCTCTAATCATTTCCTTCCCCCCTTCCCTTTCCCCTCGCAATGTGTCATTTTCAATATTTTGTAATCATAATCATGTGGTATGAAATGTTTCCAATGCCGTTATTTCGTATACATAAATATCTTCAATTTTATACTTATTTTTTAAAGTAATTAAAACTGAAAAACCATTAAAATCAAATGCAAGCACATACCACAGTACATATTTTGCAATATCACTTTACTCCCAGGCACAAAAACAAAATGAGGCAGAAACTGAGAAGGAGAGTGTTAGTTAAAGCTCCTAGTTGCAATATACAATAAGTACACAGTATTTTAATGTGAGGAGTGTGAGTAAATGTGTATTCGACTATGTTTACAGCATTTCAATAATAATCAATGAAGAGTTATGTTTACCAATGGGAGACCAAACATGAGGCACTAAAGCATCAACATTAACGTCAACAACAATTTTGCAAAACCAATTTATATGTACAATGTACATACTCGTATATATAAACATACATATATAAACACTAATCATCGTAGAGCCCAACAGCTTAACCAAGCGAACGACCAACGAACCAATATTGTAACAACCAACATTTACAATGAAAAGCAGTCAACAACAGGCAGCAGCGTCAGCATGAGCATCAGCATCATTTCAGCCAGCAAAAATTTTAATGACGCTTTTACCAGCAGCTTTAGCTGCGAGCTGTGCTTGCACATACACACACACACATCCATACATACATACATACATTTATATATCTTCGATATGACTCTGTCATGTTTGTAATTCAATTATGTTAATGATTGGACAACATTTAACGTATTTACATTTAATGCATAATGAATAAGTACTCATAATGTTCTTTAGCCATCCATGTACCACCGCATGCATCCACACACAAACACATACACACACACACACACACACACGCTCATGTGCTTTAACTCACAGCCAAGCAAACGGTCAACGAGTCAAGCCACCATATTATGTTATACCATTCAGCTTTGGCCGTTACAGCTGATGCTGATGCTGCTCTAACGAATTTTTTTTTTCGACTCTTACTTACCAAAAACTTTTGCAGTCACTCATCGGTAACTAAAAAAAATTGCAAAATCAGCAAAATATTCTGTTTTTATTCCATAAAGCACAGAACAAACGAGCAAAGGATATAAAATTCGAAGGAAAAAAAACACAAATTAAATAACACACAGCACATTATGCGCGGCAAAGTGACATTGCCCTGACATTGATTAAAATTTAATTGAAAATAAAAATTGTTTGCAACTTATGATCAAATAACAGCTAAAGGGAAATGTAAATGTATATTGAATATTCCGTTTAAACAAAACCCAAATGCATAAAGTAAATTAAGCAGAAAAACTGCTGGCAAATTGTGAGAGAAATTTTAAAAAAGAAAAAGAAAAAACGCTGAATATCTAAAAGTAGATTTTTGGGGGGTAAGCACACAACGAAATTTTTAAATAAATAAAAAATATCATGGTAATTGAGAAAAAATTCATATTAAACTACTGCCTAAATGATAAGCAATTGTTTGTGGTTATCAATATTGATTGGCGATTTCTTTAGAAATGTCAAATTATTGGTTGAACGAACGGATGATTGTCAGCTGCTTAGATCCTTAAATACAAACCCAACATGTCTGCAGTCACAAAAGGAATGATTGAGTAGAATTAGTTAAAATTCTACTGTCGTGTCAATGTCATAAAGTGCAAAAATTTACAAAGAAGAGGCTATATAGAAGAATATAATCTGAAATATTATTTTTTAGAAGATTGACACCAAAACAAAATTGCATCATCATAAGAGGCCAAAATGACCGCTCTGTGTCACTAGAATCCGGTTTACTAGAAGGAATTGCATAACATTACTATTTATTTCTAATAAACTTTTGTGTTTGTGTATTTTTAAAAATTTTAGGAAAAAGGATATGTATATGGGAAAATCATGCAAATTTGAATTCGTTTAAAATTTTATTGATAAATAAACAAAATCGAATGAATTCACGAGTTGTTATCAATAAACATTTAAAAAATTAAATTAAACAAAAAATATTATGACAAACTTTTTTTTAAAATAATTTTCTTATGTATACACTAAATAAATATAGCCATAACTAACTTCTGTTACCATAAGGGCTTTGAAAACTCAATTTTGCTTTAAGTAATTAGCAAAAAAAAATTTCCTTAGAAAAGGATACTTGCGAATATTTTGTAAACTTAAAAATTGTTCAAACCTCATTTGAAAAACTTCATGCTGTTGGTATTAAAAATCTAAAAATTCAAAGAAATTTCAGAAGTTTTGTGAAAAAGGATATGTGGGAAAATCATGCAAACCTAAATTCTTTTAAAATATTATAGATAAATATATAAAAGCGAAAGAAATTACGTGTTGTTAGCAATAAAAATCTTAAAGATTATACGCACGAGCATATAAAAAATATTATATGACCAGCTCTTTGTCAAGAAATTTTCTTTAATGTAATGTATGTATATAACGAAATTTACTTGCTACCAGCATAAGGACCTTAAAAACTTAAGATTATCTTTGAAATAAAATTTTCCTTAAAAAAGGATATATGCAGACATTATGTAAATTTAAGATTTTTTAAATATTACTTATAAGCACGTAAGCTAGGACAAAACTACATGTTGTTAGGTATAAAAATTTAAGAATTTCAAAAAATAGCTTGATTTTATATACATACATATGCATATTTTCATAAATTTTTTGCAAGAGGATATATGGAAGAATCATACAAAAATATATTTTTTTAGCATTGAACTTAAATATATAACACCGAATTGTAGTAGGTATTGATAAACATTAAAAAAAGTTACAACCTTATTTATAAAAATTATTAAGCTTTTCTAGGCTTAACTTTTGTATAGAAATCTGTTACAAAACTCTTTTATAAAGCTTTAATATTTTTCCTTAATAAAGCTTTTAATTTAAATCTAATTTTTAGAACCAAATTTGCTTGCTGTCAGCATATGCACTTTGAAAACTCAAAATTTTCCTTGAAATAAATAGCTATTAAATTTTATTGAAAAAAGGACATGTTGGAAAATCATGTAGACATAAATATTTTTCAATATTAGTTAAAAGAACGACAATTAGAGCAAAATTACATATCGTCGGCAATAAAAGTTTCAAAAATTTTGATATATAATTTTCTTGGCCAGGTGCTAAAATCAGATTTTTTGTTAGAGCAAACAAAACCAAGGCTTTTTAGTGCAATAGCGAAAACCTAGATATTACACAAAACTCATTTGAAGTTATTTTCGAATTTTTTGTGAAAAAGGATATATGAAAAAGTTATGTAAAGTTTGAAATTTTTCAGATATTATTAATTAATATGAAAGCCCACATTAAACTAGATGTAGAGTAAAAAATTTTAAGGATATCACTAAGCTCAAAGGGAAAATAAATTTTTTTATTGCTTATATAGATATTTACCGAAAACTTAGATACCTACTTAAAAGAACTCAATGGTAGCTATTTGCGATTATTTTTTGTAAAAAGGATATATAGAAAAGTTGAGTAAAGTTTAAAATTTTTTCAATGTTATTAATTAATATGAATAGTTGAACTGAGCTACAGTTTGTTAGTTTTAAAAAGTTTAAAAATCACAGGAGAACAGTTTTAAGAATATCAATAAGCTTTCATACTGAAACCAAAGGAAAATTATTTTTTTTGTGAAGGAAAAAAATTGGCACAATAAAAGTAAGTTTTTCTATTCTTTTTAAAGAATCATATGCGATCGAACTTTTTTAATAAGAGTTTAAAATCGAATAAAATTACGTGTTGTTGGCAATAAAAATGTGTAAAGTCTTAAAAAAGGATATATGAAAAAATTTCCAGACCCGCCTATTTTATATTTTGTGTCCTTCAAAGGAGAGGTTATAATAATTTCTTAAATGCTGTAACTGTAATTTATTATATTAAAAACGGATACGTAAGCAAACTTTCATAATAAGTGGTATTAAATTTGTATGGCAGTGACTTTGTCAATTTTTCTAGGCCTCAAAGTGTCAAATTAGACGGAATTTCATTAAATCTATACTTTATGTTTTTTAATAAGACGGATTTTTAGTTCTTAAATTTATTTTTTAAATTATATACATTATCGATTCTTGTTTAAAGTGCTAATAACTCTACAGGCCTTGAAAGCTTTACAAACTGGTCTCGAAAGTACATTAATAAATTACTCTTATGCAAATTACTAACAAACTAAAAATAAAATTAAAAAATCGGGATTAAGTAATTTTGCCCATAAAACCAAATACAAAAAAAAAAATTCACTGATATTTGTCTAAAAATTTGTAGTCTTAAAAAAGGATATATGAAAAAATTTCCAAATCCGCCTATTTTATATTTTGTGTCCTTCAAAGGATAGGTTATAATAATTTCTTAAATGCTATAACTGTAATTTATAATATTAAAAACGGATACGTAAGCAAACTTTCATAATAAGTGGTATTAAATTTGTATAGCAGTGACTTTGTCAATTTTTCTAGGCCTCAAACTGTCACATTAGACTGAATTTCATTAAAGCTTTACTTTATATCTTTTAATAAGACGGATTTTTAGTTCTAAGTATTTTAAATTATGTACATTATCGGTTCTTGTTTTAAGTGATAATAACTCTACAGGCCTTGAAAGCTTTACAAACTGGTCTCGAAAGTACATTAATAAATTACTGTTATGCAAATTACTATCAAACTAAAAATAAAATTAAAAAATCGGGATTAAGTAATTTTGCCCATAAGACCAAATACAAAATAGTTCACTGATATTTGTCTACTTTGATTTCCTTCACTCTGTGCTTGTTTAACAGGGTTCCGCAGTCTCGCATTTTGGGTTTTAAATTGATTGATATTTGTAAGTATGTTTAAATAAAACATAGAAACTGTGGAATAAAAATTAAAAAAAAACAAATTGTCGTTCATTGGTTGTCTGAAAATGTTCCAGTTGTTTGTTTGCCAGTGAAAATGTTAGTAGTAGTGTGTGTCTGTGGGTGTGTGTGTGTGGCAGGCATTCTTTCTGGGTACGAGTTGTGCTGTTAGCGTTCAATAAATTGGAAAATTTTGTTTTGTATTATTGCACTTAAACGCTTGATTACATTTAGTTTAAAAGCATTTTTGCTTGTTCTTGTAAATGTTGGGTAATGTTATTTAACGTTTTTATAAAAGTATGTATGTTCGGCACAAAACGTAATGCCATCGCATCTGTACTAAATACACGGGAATATTGAAGGGTATGGGAAATAAAGTGAATTTAAGTGCATGGAAAACTAAGTGGAGAAAAAAAATAACATTAAAATCTAGTTTGGAAATATGTAATGCAATTTTCTAGCAGCAATGTGAAAATTTAATGCACTGATATTGATTTTAAATTAAATGCAAAGTCCAGCATAAAGTGTTCTACTTGTTTTATAATTTTTAGTAGCATATAATTAGGAACATAATAATATAATAGGAACATTTGTTTTACTTTTAAAGTTTTTGTATTTAATGGAAGTAAGTAAAATTATTTAATTGTAGCAAGCTAAGTAACTTGTAAAGTTAAAATATTTAATGTATTTTGTAGACAAATTTCGTCCTTTCTATAAGAATTTGCTGAATTTCTTAATGTCTGCATTTTAGGCTCCTTGGTAGCAACAAATTTGGCTAATAGAACTCTCTGAAACTTAGTCATCCATAATTGTAAATTTCATATAATTAACATTTAGTGTTGTGCAGTGCATCCAGCCAGAGAATTGAACACACACATACACACACACCTACACTTTAAAAAAATTTTATTTTAACATGCACTAGTTCGGTTTCTCATTTACTCGGCTTCTCTATTACCAGAAATTGGCATAGATGCAAGCCCCAACATTTAGGCAGTCAAAAAAGCAAATTTTTCGTTGCCGTATAAAATTTAAACTATATAACCATATAATGAAGTTTTTGTTTAGCATAATACATAGAGCATTTACTAATTACACAGTTGTTAAAATACAAAAAAAAAAAAGAAACGAATGAGAAAAAGTTTTTGCATACTTTTAGGTTTATAATGACTAAATGTATGCAAGTATACAAATCCACGACTGCGAAAATGAAGAGTAACAAAAAAACAAAAAAAAAGAGAAAAACTAAGAATTCATTTAGCAAGGGATGACTTAGAAATTAGCATTTAATTAGCAGGCATTAAGTTTAAACTCTGAATGAATACAAATGTTAAAGAAAGAGTTTTACTTTTGTATGAATAATTTTAAGGCAAAAAGGGGAGTTACACGAAAGTAAAAACAATTAAAAAAGGGCAAATAAAAAAGTTTTAGAACAATTATTTCACAGTAATAATATTTATTGAGATGTAATTAAGTCTGCTGTCAGAACTAGCCAGATTGCTTCCTATAAAATATGGTTACCTTTGTAGTAGAGAATTTATTTTAAATTGCCAGCTTTTTTCAAAAGGTTTCTTTTGAAAATGTACCTTTTTCAAAGAGTACGAAAGTTGCTGTTTGTAAAATGTACAGTTCTTATATTTAATATTGCAGCTTACTTTTTCAAGAACGTAAATCTTCTACAAGGTATTTTTCAAAAAGTACTTCACATTCAAAGATATTTTTTTCCAAAAAGGACTTTTATAAATAAAAATTTTGTTAAAGTTACTTTTTTCAAAAGGTACTATTTTACAAACGTACTTTTTCCATGAGTTTTAAAAGGTAGTTTTTTGGAAGAAATTTTTTTGGAAGGTTCTTTTTTAAAAAAGCTAATCTTTCCTTGAACTTTCATAGGTACTTTTTTAGAAGCAATTTTTAATGGGATGTACTTTTTAAGGACAGTAATTTTTCTTAAAAGGCAAATTTTTTAAATTTTTTTCATGGCAAAGAGGAAAAAGTACTTCTGTAATCTTCAAATTTTAAAGTATCCCTGGAAAAAATTTCAATTTTCAATAAGTAAATTTTTTTAAGATACATTATTTAGAAACATTTTTTTGAAGGTACTTTTAACCGCAGTAACATATTCCCCCTTATTGTGAATGGCGTCGTCGACGTCACATCAGGACAAGAGTAAAAATTGTGGCTTGTCTACTGTTTATCGGCAACAATTACCTCTTATTGACAATCTCTTACTAATCTTTAAGGGTTTGTGAATTAATTGAGCATGTTAATAGTAGTCGATTGTTTTCGATAAAGCTTAGACAAGTGACAATTTTTACTGTCGTCTTGATGTGACGTCGACGACGCCATTCACAATATGATTTTTTAATGGACACTTTTAAGAAATCACTTTTTTCAAAAGGTACTTTCTTAAGAGGTATTTTTTTCAAAAGGTATTCTCTTAAAAGGTACTTTTTAAAAATGCATTTTTTCAAAAGGTACTTTTTTCAAAATTCACTTTTTTTCTTAATGTAATTTTTCAAAAGGTTGTTTTTTAAAAAAGTACTTTTTTTAAGGTATTTTTTTCAGAAGGTACTTTTTTTCAAAAGGTATTTTGTTATTAAGGTAATTTTTTCAAAAAGTTGTTTTTTAAAAAAGTACTTATTTTATTAAGGTATTTTATTTAAGGTATTTTTTTCAGAAGGTACTTTTTCCAAAGGTTTTTTTTTTCAAAAGGCACTTTTTTTAACAGATACTTTATTTCCAAAAGGTACTTGTTTTTCAAAAGGTACTTTTTTTAAAAAGGCAATTTTTCAAAAATTGCTTATATTAAAATAAAATTATCTTTTCTTTTCAGAAGCTAATTTTTTATTAAAGATAATATTTTTAAAAATATCTTTATCCAAGATTTAGATTTGCAAAAGGTACTTTGTTCAAAATTAATTTTTTCAAAATAAAATTATATTTTCTTTTCAAAAACTAATTTTTTTCTAAAGGTAATATTTTTAAAAATACCTTTATTCAAGATTTAGATTTGCAAAAGGTAGTTTTTTGCAAAAGTACTTCTTTTTAAAATATGCTGTTTTTTAAATGTGCTTTTAAAAAAAATTTTTTGAAATGTTAAAAGGTAGTTTTTTCAAAAAATCCTTTTTTCAAAACGTAATTTTGCAAGAGGTACTCTTTTGTTGAAAAGGTATTAAAAAGGCACTTTTTTAACAATGTTAAATAGTATAAATAAGGTACTAAAATTTTAATGAATAAACGTTTTTTTATTAAAAATGTAATTTTTTAAAGCACTTTTTTCCAAAACCAATTTCTCTAAAAGTACTGTTTTGAAATAATTTTTTCTTTTATCTTTTTAGCAGCCAAGTATTTTTAGAAGGTAGTTTTTACAAGATATTTTTCAAAAATATATTTTCTTAAAAAGGAGCTTATCCAAAAATTTCATACTTAAAATGCTCCGTTTTTAAACAGTTCACTTTCAAAAGGAACTTTTGTTTAAAGGTATTTTTTTCTAAATGTACTTTTTCTTAAAGGTACTTTACCCTAAATGTACTGAACCAAAATTTTTTAAGAGCTACTTTTTAGAAAGTTTTTTTAACAAAAGGTTCTTTTTCCCTAAAAAGGAACTTAAAAAAGTTGTTTTTCCCTAAAAAGGAACCTTTTTTAAAAGGTTCTTTAAAATAAGGTTTATTCCTTTTAAAAGTCCGTTTTTTAATGTTACTTTTTGAAAAATGTACTTTTGGAAAAGGTACTTTTTGGAAAAATTACTGCTTTAAATTGGTACATTCCTATAAAAAACTCACTGTTTTTTTAAATTTTCCCAGAAAATTCACTATATTTGCAAATTAATTAATATCAGCCTTATTTTTAAAACAAATTTTCCTACAAAATCTTTCTTAAGATATATTTATGAAGCTTTAATAATTCTACTGTATTAGACAAGTGCCGGGAGCAAGCACTATAAAAATTTAAATGTTATTTTATATCTATATGAATAATTTTCCTTAATTTCGATAAGCACGTAGCATTAGCAAAAATAATTATGTAATTGAAACAATACTTTATAGTTTTAAATTCTCCTTAAAAATGTTATTTTGGTAATTCTTGTAATATGAAAAAAAATAAGTCTCAATAAACTAACTAACTAACTAACTAACTAAGCTTTAATAATTTTTACTAAGCCTGTTAGGTATGCTTTAATATTTCATTTAAAACTTCCAGCGAAATATGCTTATAAGAATACGTATGTATTTATTAAAGCATACTTTCAGGGCAGCTTTATATATTTTTATTACTATTATTATTATTGTTTAATTTTTCCATACTCCATGTTTTCTGTGCCATGATTTTATAAAATATTTTTTATTAAGTTATTTATTTTGCTAAAATTTTTCTTCTTTAACTATTTTCTATTAATGTTTCTATTGTAGTGCCTTTAAACAAAAAGATTGTGTTGTAGATTTGAGTTTTCTGCTTTCTTCTCGCTATCATATATTTATTGCGTTTGCCGTTCGTTGTTCTGTTATAGTGCTGCTGCTATTGTTGTTGGTGTTGTTTTTTTTTTGTTTTTTGCTCTCCCATTTAATTTTAACTACATAAAATGGCAAAACGAAAATGCAATTAAAAATACGTTTTATGGCTTTGTTATTGTTACGTTGTGAATAGAAACCAAATGTAGTCGTAGTTTATACGTGCAAAATACATACATCGATATACACTCTGGATTGCTATTATTATTTTTTTTTTTTTTTTATTCCATGATTTTATTTTTTTGCATCTTCCTGTGCTGTGCCAACTAAACATATTGAATGTGTTGTGCTTTATTTTTGTTTTTTTTTTCTAATATTTTTTTTGAGTTCATATGCAATTTCTGTATTTTTTTTTTTTTAATTTTTCTACTGCATCACGAAGCTGTAAAAAATGTTTTTCATTGTTAAAATAAAAATTGCATCCTCTAAAAACTATAAAAATATCTAGAGTGTTTCGTTTCTTTTTTTTCTTCTCTTTACAGGGATCGCAGGGGGACCACCTGATAAGGTATGTTGTGTTTTTAGTTTAAACAACTAAACTTTGGTATCTTGCTTACATCATCTGATTGTACAATACACACTTTATATTTTACGCTACAACTGAAAGCTTACAATACGCTAGTGCTGATAAGTTAACAAAGCGCAAAAGTATCTTCACTGGCAAAATGTAGAGACCGGTGCAAAAAATTGCGAGTGTAGGTCGAAGAAAAAAAATCAGTAACTTGCTATAGTGGGAAGTTAAAAAAATAAGCAGCTTCGTGGGTTCCTTAATATAGAAACGCCCTAACTCATATTTTTTTTTAATCAAGTTTTTTTTTTTAATATTTCGATAGAAGAGCCCTCTAAATAAATCGATATATGCAAAAAATTCGATTCGAAAAAAATAATAATAAGTTAGAGCGTTTATATATTATAAGTTAACGATAATGCTGAAAATAGCTTAAGCGACACATTTTTGGACATTTACCATCGAAAATAATCGATTTTGATAAAAAAAACTAAGTTAGAAAATTATGTCGGTTGTGGCACAATATATGTATGTGCCCATAGTAATGAAAGAAGTCTAAGTCATTAATTTCTGGTATCGATATATATAGTAGATTACATGGGAACATATCAAAAAATATTTCTATATAATACAATATTTTAATTTAGATTTATACCAGTACTAGCCTCTATTAATATAAATATATAATATTATAGAAGACTTATGCTAGGAATACAACTGGGACGAACGAAGAATTTTTCGGTGCGAAATTTCGTCATAAAAAATAAAATACGTGTGTGCTTATGAAAATGAACACAACACAGCCATACAACGAAATTCGTCGTACGTGACAAATTCTGAGATAAATTTATTTCTAATTTATACGCCGAAGTCTTTGTACACAAAACAACCAACTTTATCAAATATAACAGGGGAATTCGCTGCATAAATTCGTCGTTGTTGTGCTTCAGACGACGAATTTACGAGGACGAAATACGTCGTTCGTCCCAATTGTGTTCCTAGCATTACTCGCATTATGTAACAGCTGACTTTCAATATTGGCGCTGATACTTTAAGTTTAATTTTTTTTTTTGCAAAAATTTCTACCACTGCTCCTCTGTGACCGCCCATTCGACGTAATTGCTGGTAATATTTTTCTTTTTTCATTTTTTTTTCTTGTTCAATCCATAATATTTTTATTATCATTTTTCAATTTTTTTCTCTTTTCTCATTCTATAACTTTTTGCCTCAAATATTTCTATATACAAAAGTTTCTTTTTTCTGGTTATGAGTAAAACTAAATGAAAAAAGTTTCACTTAACATGATTTTATGTTACCAAAGGCAACATCATTTGCTGCAATTGTACAGCCAAAACAATAGATTGTAACGCGCAAAGGGAAAAAATATTGCAAAAGCTAAAAAAAAAACTAAATGAAATCCTTAACAAATTGTATTGAGTATGACATGGATAAATGCTGCTTAATCAAAAGTTAAGTGAAAGTTTTGTGCGGACAGTTTATGGACGAGAAAGATTTTTTGTTGTTGTGATGAAAGCACCAGCTGCATTTGAACAACAATACAACGTAATCATCATCGTCAACAACATCATCATCTTCATCATCATAATATATATCATGTGTATAAGAATATAACAGCAGTCTGTGCTATAGACTGCATAACTCAATCACATATGTTTGGGTTTCGTTAGTTTTTCTGGGGCTATATACACACATACATATATATACAGAGGTATGTGTATATCAATATAAATATATTTTTCCTTGCTTCGCTAGAACGAACATTACTTAATAAATACAACAACGACAACAACAACAACTACTTTATCAACAACAGCAGCATCATCATTATCATTATCAGAAAGAAGTTGTTGTCGTGTTGTTGACTTTTGTTTGCAAAAAATAAAAAAAAAACTTGATGTGTTATTGACTTGCTAAAGTTTCTTAAGAGCTTCTTCATAAAACGAATGGTACGTTCATTTTTTATTCAGTTTCTTAAAAAAATAAAAATTGAGAAAAATATTTTCATTATAAGCCTGAAGGTATGCTTTAAATTTGTTTAAACAATTTAAACACTTGATATTATTAAACAAAAAAAAGGTGATTCGAAATTAAACCCCATAAATCACTCACAATTTCAAATTTACTTAAAGCATAGTTTTTTTACTAGTTCACAAGTGCTGCTATGATATTGCAGATTTTTGTTTTACCTAAAACACTCTTAGATTTTTTTTAATTTCCCTTATGACATGCAATAATTCTTTGTTTATAATTATTAAGTATTGTTTTCAAAACTTATTTGCACATTATGTAGGTGTTATTAAGTTTAACTGTGCATTTAGTGTATAGTTAATTAAGCTATTTACCATTTAATTTAACATGGTCACGTGAAAATATTGTAGTTGCTGTTGTTTAGCAGCCTTAATTAAGATACTTAGCAGCAGTTCTACCTTTACCATGCTAACACAGCCATATTAAATCTTGCAGAAAAAAGGCGTTCAAATAGCACAACATTTTAGATTAAAATTAAGGATATAAGTTAGAAAAAAATTCTGGTACTTGTAGTACAGAAATAGGGGCAATAAAAATTATAAATAGCAAGGCAAGGCAAGACAATGCAAGGCAAGGTATCTGCTTAGATATATTATAAAAATAAGTCTGACAAATAAGAATAATATATAACAAAATGTATTCTAATTGCAATTTTTTTTGGTTTTGGCGATTTTTGCGGTTTTTGGCGATTTTTGTATTTTGTGATTTTTTAATTTTAGTGCTTTTGAAAATTTCAAGAGTTTTCCTTCATCGGTCTCCAAGACACAGCAAGTTGTCAAAATTACACTAACTGACAGAATACCCTTTAATATCTTTTTTGAAAGTCTGCATAAAAATACACTAACCTTGAAAATTTCAAGTGTCTATATATTGTTTGTATATTACATTGGGATTTCGACATGTTTCGTTGTTCGCTTCAGAACACCCATTCATTTTTTACTGTCGTATATTTAGTGTTGTAGGGGCTAAAAATGTACATAGATAGCTCTAACGGTTCTCGAGAAAACAGACCGACAGACGAACGGACGGACGGACATCGTAGCGGAAACAATAGATTGCCCTTTTACCTTTGGTGTACGGAACCCTCAAAAGACTCTCACTTTGTTACTGACAATCACACATATAAAAATAACAAGTCTAAAAGACTCAAAGAAATTCTTAAGGAGGAACGAATTGCATATAGAGAGTGCTTAACCAACAAAACAAAATTCAAAGACTGAATATAAAATAAATATGCCTCTATTTTAAAAACCTATTTTTATATGTCTTTCATAAATTTTCTTTTTCCTTTAAGCTTGTAAGGACAACCAAAGGTTGCATCAATGTAGAAAGTTATTAGAAAAACATATTTTGTTTGACAGCACAAGGTAACTAATATTGTTTGTTGTTTTTCAATAAAAAGTTTTCTTTCTTTTCTTCTATAGCTGTAATTCTCAATAATATCTTGCGAGTTATTCTATAAACATTGAGGGATTTTGTGAATATTTTTGAATTATGGTTGAAAACAGGTGATTATTTGCTTAAGCAGCAATGAAATAAATCTAGACGTGCTAGACCAACACCAAAGAAATTTCTTCTACCTATTTCCACAGCACGGATGCTAAGGATAGGATAAAAAATTTATATGGAAAGCACAAATTTTCTGGGCGATTCTCTTGCCTGACTTGTGGAAACAGGGTGTTAAAAAAATGTACAAATATTTTTTTGTTAACAATTTTATTTTTCTTTTGAATTATGTTTTGTGCAATTAACTATTATAATGATTTTTTCCAGAGACACATAAATTTTTTATTTGCCAAAATATATGCTTTAAAAATTATTTTTTAATAAAAAAAACTGCTAATTATAAGCGTGTAAAGCCAAATTAATATAAAAAAATGTATACAAAAAGAGACAACAAACAAAACCTTATTTGAATAACAAACAAAAAACCTTAAATAAATATTAATCGATATTAAAGAAAGCAGCCTAAAAGTATGTATGTATTTTTTTTTTATAAATTACCCACTAATGTCTTTACGCTCCATTTTTATGTCTACACCCTTCATCAAAACATTTTTAGCTTAGTTATTATTAATATATATTTTTTAACCAGAAATTTGGGAAGGTCCTTCTAGCCTCATAATTTTTTTTTCTACATATTTTGGGTAAAGCATATATTTAGGCGTTTCCCTTGTCTTCTAATATTCAAATATTTATATATAAATTTATTATAAACATTATAATTTTCAGCTTTTTGCTTATATTTACACCATTTAAAATGTAATAAATTATTTGTCCAATACTAAATATAAAGTAAAAATGCCATGTACTGAGTTTTTGTGTTTAGCTGCAGGTTTTTGTTTTCTATACTTTCTGAAATTTTAATTGTACCCAAATTAACTTAATTACAGTAATATTAATTATTTAAAGTAAATTAAGCCCAGTATACATAGTCTCATTTAATATATTTTTTTGTAGGTGTTTTATGAGTTTATTTAGTGGTTGTGGCATTTTGTTATACCTTTCTGTATTACTGCGGTATTCGGCAGTTTGATTATGGTCTCTAAATATTTGAAAATGGGAGAGAACCATATTTAAATATTTATGTTTATGGTTGTAACTAACTTTAGTTGTAGTTGAAATGGGTAGTGGCAGATCGTTTCAAAGCACTCATTAAGGCCAAGTAAATGTATTTATCTATTTTAATTTAGCTGCTTATAATGTGTGCGTGAATACAAACTATATAAAAAAGGTAATAGTCAAGAATTAGTGCAGATATTTTGCACCAAAAGAGAACCTAGAGACGAAATTTTTATATAAAATAGTGTATGGTGTGTGCTTTTCTAAAGTAGACAGTAGACTAAAGTAGTCTACAGGACAGTCTCTAAGGTAAACGATTTTACATTGAACAGCATCTGGTTAAAAAAATATTCTATGAAACAGTTTATAAAGTAAAACATTTTCTATATAAAATATTTAAATAAAACATTTTGCTACCGAAAAGTATCTAAACATGACAAGATAGTAACGGGCCTCAAGGTGGGACCCTCTTCTATTAAATAGTGTCTAAAATAAGCAATTTTCTTTAAAATAGTGGCTGTATAGTATATTTGTAATAATGGCAACTTTTCCAAAGACCTATAAGAAAATGCATGAAATTACTTAAAACTCTTATATAATAACTTATATAAAAGCTCCTTCGATAATATAATTGATAATTATTATATGTATATCTAAAGCAGATCCCACCAAACGTGACTGAGCGCTTTTGTGCGCATGTGTATGTTCTTTCTGCTTTTTATGTGTGTTTGTTATTCTTTTTGCATCATCACACACACTTTGTCCGAAGTAGCTGACGTACAGCAACTAAACAGCCAAACACACAATATCACACATACTTTGTACGAAGTATACGTGTGTCACCATAACGTCGACTGCGCAAGCCCATGGGCTTGCAAATTGAAATTTTGAGTGGCTATGATCTAAAGTGCGATTTTGACTCGCACACGAAGGGCTCCGTACGGACATTACATACAAACATATGTAATACTATACGAACTCTAACCCATATATTCGAATATCTTACCTTTAATTTTTTTTTTAATGTAAGTAACCGGTATATTTTTTCGGTCTTATTTATTAGTTTTGATGCTTTTTCTTAGTGTTTTTGGGATTTTTTTTGGGGTTTTTGGCGATTTTTTCCGGTTTTTAGAGATTTTTCTTTAGTTTTGTCATTTTTTTCTTAGTTTTGGCGCTTTTTTCTTCTGAAATTTTTTCTAGATTTTTGGCGTTTTTTTATTTTTGACAATTTTTTTGGTTCTTTACGATTTATTTTAGCTTTAGAATTCTTTTTTATTTGACGTTTTTTTCGTTTTGGCAATTTTTTTCGGTTTTTGGAGATTTTTTTAGTTTTGGCATTTTTTTTTAATTTGGAGACTTATTTTAGTTGTAGAGATTTTTTCATGTTGAAGATTTGTTTCGTTTCGGCGATTTTTACGGTCTTTGGCGATTTTTTGGGATATTTTTAGATTTATCGTTTTTTTTTTAGATTTGTACGACTTTGCCTCTTGCAGTTTCCAAGCTACAGCAAGTTGTCAAAATTACATTAACTGATATAATACCCATAAATTATTATTATTTTTAATTGACGTAGTCTGCATAAAAATACACTCACTTTGAAAATTTTAAGCGTCCATATATAATTGTATGTATATTATATAAGGATTTCAACATGTTTCGCTACTCGCTCCAGAACCGCCATTAATTTTTTACCGTCATATATTTGGATGGAATGAAATAAATCTGATAATAGTTCTTGCTGTGTACCTTTTATTAAGAAAAAACTCTAAGGGCTCTTTTCCCATTATTAATTTTTTATTGCCAATCGTTTAAATTTTTTCGAAATTAAATTTTTGCTTTAAAAAATATAAACGAAAAAATTAAATATAGCCGACTTATGTTATTTTGTGTTGTTTAGAAGTTTTTTTTTTTTCAATTATCTCGAGTTACCAGGTAACCTTTTAATATTTGTAACACATAAAAAATATTCTTTCGCACATATTCGTTACTTGAGCTAAAGTTTTTTTTTCTTAAATATTCCTATTTTTTTTACTGAAAAGTGCTCTTTTATCAGCAAAATTTTATAAGCAAAATGAAATGACAGTCAATATGCTTGTCATGCATAACATTGTGTGGTATCTACAAAGTTTATATAATACAAATATATCGAGTTGGAATAAAAACTAATAACACATCATGTGTAGACACATACTTAGTATAACACAAAGAAATTGTAACTGAGCTACCAAAGCAGCATCTAAAGCTGACTTTCAAATCCAGCAAGGGGTCTCTTTTGACTTAATTTTACATTTCCCAGATACAATAACACACCCATGCTCCGCTAATGGGTGTGTGTGTGTGCATCAATTGCCTTGCACATGCATACAAATTACTACTTTTCACATGTATTTTATAATACATAGTCATTCATATTTGTGCTACATGCCGACAAGGAATAATAAAAAGGATATATTTCCATCTTGCCACGTGCAGGTAAAAGTGATGTCCTGTTTGAAGTGCTAGTTGATATTTTAATTTTTTTTTTGCAAATATTTTTCTTTATATTTTTACTCCCAGCTCCTTTACGTTATTACATTATTACATTTTGACATTTTTGTTGTATATTTTTTATAAAAATATTCTACAATTTTATTGATATTTAATACACTTTTTGATAAAAAGGTATACTTGTGTGTGTGTGTGTGTGAGGCGAATAAATATAAGTATGAAAAAAACACACATATATACATTTATTTTGATGAGTGTGTTTATTGAGTATCTGCTTTTCATATTTGATTGGCAACGAAATAGGCAAAAAGTGTCCTGTTTAGATTGCAAAAAAAAGGAATATTAAAAAGAAAAAGAAAAATCTACACGTATAGGTAAGAGGAAAGTGTGTTTGAAGAGTTTACTAAAGGAAATGGTTATATGTTGAAAACTAATAATATTGATTGCTTGATGTGGACAAAGATCTTGAAGAAGGTAAGGTAAATAAAAATTTTATCAAATAAAAAAAATATATAAAGCTAGCTGATGATACATTATCTGACATTAGAGAAAACATTTTAAGGTAAAGTAGAAACTAAAAAAAATTATTGAATTAAAAATTATGATAGGAAATTTTTTTTTAAATTAAAGTAACAAAAGGTTCTTGTTATGTGAATACAATGTATTCATAGTAGAGATCTTTCTAACATACAAAATATGGTTAGTTTATTTACTTTCATATACCAAAATTAATTTTTTTAATTTTCCGGCTCTGTAAAAATTAGAATATTAGTTTCAGTTGTACAGTTGCTTTTATGAAACAAGCAAGTTTCCATTTCCCAGCCCTAAAATTATTATTTTTTGATCTTACTGCTTTTTGTTTAATTAATGAAGAAAATAAGAATGTAGAAATAAATTATTTTGTGTATATAGATAAACTGTCTTATTCATAAAAAATATTTCTGCTTAATAAGAGGTTTATGAAACAAATTTTCTATGGAAATTTGATTAATAAACCTTTATAAAATCAAAATATTTTTTTGAATTAGGACCATAATATATAAAATAGTTAAAATTTTCCAGCCCTGGAATAGTTTGTTTTTTTTTAGATTTCACTAGTCGTTAATATCAATCTACATATAAAATATAATAAATAAATATAAAATATTTATTTAATAATTACACGCCAAAAAGAGTTTTAATTTTCCAACCCTGGAATAATTTTTTAGATTTTTCCTGTATTAAATACCCATCTGTTTCTTTGTAAGGTATAATTAATATATGTATGTATAATTAAAAAAGCAAAGAATAGTCTTAGCTACCAAAAAGCAAACCAAGATCAAAGTCTCTAGCTTTTCTGGGGCATGGCGCACAGACAGGTTGACATCGCTTATTCGATTTCCGCATTCATAACAACTCAGAATATACATACATATACAATTTATGAGGTCGCATGTGAATATTGAGAAATTACAAACGGAAAGAAAAACCAATGAACTGTACAAAAACGTTCGAAAAATGTCCTGGTGTAAATGCTAAGATTGCAGGGTTCGAAGGACCATAGAAGGAATGCCTTGCTCGAAGGACCCAAACAAATTTAAATGAAAATACTCATATCTGCACACTTTGTCAACTAGTGTAGGTTTAATTGAGATCATAGTGCTGAATTTTAGCCTATTATCATGTTGCTTTAAAGTTTAAAGGAAAAAAACATAAAAAAAATATATTAATAAGCCATAGCCAAAAGCCATTAATAAAAAAATGGCCAATAGCAAATCACGAGTTGGAAAATAAACACAGTTCGATTTAAGTTTTAATAGAATTTTTCTATGAATCCACTTTTTTGAAACCATATAAATATAAATAGAGTCTCTTGCAAGTATGCTTTAAGTTTTATTAAATCATAGAAAAACCCTCAAACAATTTGAAAATGAAATTTTTGCAAATAAATTCAATAAAACCTTTAGTTGATTTCATGTTTATTTATTATTGATTATGCACAGCACGTATTTTAATTGATATCAAGCAAACCAATCATCACTACGATACTACACATATAAACGTACGAGAGCATACCAACAAAAGAGACAAAAATTTTCTTCCCCAAACACAAAACCTAAATGTATGCTACACATATTGTATTAAAACAATTTTCGTATATATTTGCTGTTACAAAACAAACAAAAAAAAAAAAACGAACGAAATCTATATATACAAAAAACTACTGATGCTTTTTGATGTCTTGCAGTTGTGGCACTTCATACTGGTGGCTGAATTTGTGTTCATTTAATATGATGATGTTCGCCCAATATTATTGAAATCATTGTATGGACTCAATTTTAAACTCTGATAATAATGATGAGAATGACGACGTATCGATTGCATGCACGAATGTGCATGATTATACTTGTACATGTCGTATGTATGTGAGCAATTTTTGTTGTTTTGTTCTTTTTCATTTATATGTTTTTGGTGTATGTAGTATGTGTGTTTGCTCTATGTACACATGTGAGTTCAATTGGAAAATCGTGAGGAGTTTGAAAGCAAATATACTCACTTACACACAACTTGAAGAACGACAAAAAAAACCTCTTCTTCCCTGCTCATGCGAGTATTTGTAGCCATATGATGGAAAATCACGAAAATCTATTTAGCTCGATATGCTGTAAAGTATGCTAGCAAATTCAGTTAAGCATTAAATTGTTACTCGAAAAATGGGGAAAAAATCAACGAGTTAAAGTAGAAAAAAAAATCATACGTTTGAAAAAATTGGATCAACAGCAAATTGCTAACAAATTTACAATTGAATTATTAAAGCTCTTGAGTTTTTCATTCCTTTTATGACGAGAGAAAGGAATAGAGGATAAATTAAGAGCACTAGAAGAAGTTATACAAATAAAATTTAAGATGGGATTAAATTTAAACAGCAAAAATTAATAAAGAAAAAAATATTTCCTACTTTTAGGAAAGAAAATATTAGCAAGTTTTAGATAATTGTTCAGATAATAACGTTGCATATCTTAAGGTTTTAGTTCCAATTAGCAAAAAAAAAAAAATAGAACTTTCTTTGGGGGGAGAAAGGGGCCAAAGCTTTTTTCACCAAAGTTTTTGGCTTCTTTTGATTCTAAAATAACTTAAAATTTTTATGTTTTTGGGTTTTTTTGTTTGCTTTCTCTCTCTCTCTCTCTCTCCATATTCCAATATTTATAATCTTTAGTAATTGATAATGTGAAACATACTTCAGGGGCGGGATGCGAAAAAATCCAGAATTGTTGTTTTTCATTGTATATTTTGATTTCTCTCTCCATACTTTTTTCATAGCAATTTAAATTAGAAAACTTTTTTTATTTTAACCATAGCCTACTTTAGGGATTCTTCAAAGCAAACTTTTATATTAGTTGCGAACAATTTTCCAACTAATTAATTGAAGTTCAAATATCACATGCACAATAGCAATACACTTTAATTTCGAAATTGTATACAAAAAAATTCTTAGCATACATTTAGGCCAAATATAAAGAGAAGCTTTATATTCCATTTCAGTTGTTGCTGATGCTGTTAATATTGTTTTTGTTGCTGTGCTTGTTGAAATGAATCTTCGTGTGTAAGTGTGTGAGTGTGTGCGTGCAAGTGACATTTACTTTTTGAAAATTCATAACATTTGAAATTCTAAAAACGATTTTCTCTATTTGTACATTATTTCATTCTGTGCATGTAGTCATGTGTAAAAACATAAGCTTGCTTGCTTTGCATGTGCTGAACATTTTACAAGTCCATGCATACAGAGAAAACTTAAAACATTTTTCGTTTGTATGCACAACTATACATACATATATAAACGTATATATGTAGGTATATATGAAAGCAACGAACAACAACAAAGAGCAATAAAATCATATAAAAACTTACTAGCAATAAACTTTAAAGTTAAGGGTAAGCCCTTAAACAAAAATGTTTCTTAAATTAAACCTTAGCAAATATTAAGAAGTTGTTTGCTGTAAAAGCTTTTCTCTTATTTAAAATTTTTTTTAAGGGACACCCTTTATGAAACGACCTTTTCCAAAAAAAAACCCAGCACAAAAAAAATTATTATTCCTTGTTTCCATAAACATATTCTGAAACACAAAGTGATTTAGTTTAGTTTTGTTTTCTTTTTATTCGTATTTATATTCACTTTTTGGAGAATTTTCAATTTGAATTTCAAACTAGTTTTATCAACTGACTAAATATGGTAGATTATTTTGAAGTAGTTGGTTGCATAAAATGCATTTTAAAAATGAAACAACAGAAATAGAAGCAGTTTATTTTACTAGTTAAAGAGATCAAAGTTTGCTTGCGAAAGGAAGCGAGTACGGGTATAATTCCATATTAATTACAAAATTCAAAATTCAACTCTTTTAAGCCCATCTTAATTGATAAATTGAAATCTAAATTTATTGTTAATTGCTTGCATTTTTTTTTACAAATTTATTTTAATCTTGGATCATTAATTTTATGTATAATTTTTAGGGTTCCGTACAGAAAAACTGAAAAGAAACCCTATTATTTTCGCTACGATGTTCGCCTGTCCGTCACAGGATGTTTTCTCGTTAACCGCCAGAGCTACGGATTTGGAATTTTCACAGAGTATGTAAAACTTTAGCCACTACAATAAATAAGAGTAAAAAATTTTAGGGTGTTCTAAAGCAAGCAATGAAAAATTTTTAAATTCTAATGTAACATACAGACAACTTATATATAGACACTTGGAATTTGTAAAGTTAATGCATTTTTATGCATTACAACAAAATTTAAATTAAAGGATATGCTATCAGTTAATGTAATTTTGACAACTTGCTGGAAACCGTACGACGCAATCCCTTGAAATTTTCAAAAAGGATTAAACTAAATAATCCCCAAAATGAAATAATCGCCAGAAACCCAAAAAAATCGCCAAAACGAAGTAAGCTCAATAAATAAAAAAAATCGCTAAAACTAAAAAAACCGCCAAAAACAGAAAAAATCGTCAAAAAGAAAAAAGCCAAAACAAAATAAAAATTTTAAAAACGAAAAAGCGCCAAATTAAAAAAAACAGTCAATAAAAACCGAAAAAAAGTTTAGCGTGTTCTTAGGAGTTTTTAAAGTTCGTATAGTATTACATATGTAATATTCCAGTTGTCAACATCATCATCATCACTTTAATAGAATACAAAAAAAAAAAATGGGCTCTGCATATGCCTTGTTGGGAACAACCGGCTGCTATTGACAGGCTCTTGCTATTTTCTAGATCTTAGAGAATTGAAATAGAATGTAAATAGTTCTCGAGAGATCGAGTAGGCAAGTCCCAATTTTTTTGGTATTGCATTGACGTGACGTTGATGTTGACAACTGGTATAAGGGTGAATAACTCTCAATAATTTGTTGTCACCGGAAAAACTAAAATTGCACCATTTTTATCATCGTTGTAAAAGTGTGCTATAAAAATGTACAGCTTAAGAGTCTAAAAAATATTTATGTTACCGATATAAAATTATATTCACATATGAACAAGATCTAGTAGAATTTTAATTTAAATCTTTATGAAAGTATATACCGCTTACACCAAGTTTTTTTTTTTGTGACATTTATCAAGATTTCGTATGCAAAACAAGAACCATTGATTAAAATTTAGCCGAGACTACAACAAATTACCTGCAATACTTATAGCTAATTCACACACCTTTTTTTAAGTACATCGAACTATTTTTTAGTACCATTTTGCATCGCTAAAATTGACTAGATTTTAATTAAATTTTGACAAAATCTAGTAACCAATGAAAATCCACAGATACTTAATTTGCTCAAATGTAAACCAACTATAAATTTTAAACAGTTTCAAAAAATTATTCGAATATTCTATGGAAATCTTTTGAATAACTTTTTAATGCAAATTGATCAATTTTATTCATTCGAAAAGCAATTGCCAGGAATTTACAAGAATACAAGAATAATTTCTGTTCGAAATCAAGCTCCAAGTATCTTATTGGTTAAAGGGCATTTACACCTGCACAAACCCTAGCAGATTTGAATTAAAATCTTTATGAAAATCTATACTGTTTAAACCAACTTTTTTTTTGACATTTATAAGGATTTCTTTATCTAAAACAAAACCCATTAACTAAAAAATTTCCAAAACTACAACCAAGCAACTGCAATATAGCCAATTCACACACCTTTTTTTAGCAGGCCGTAGCTAATTCACTCATCTTCTTAATAAATATGTTGTAAAGGGTAGTAAAAAATAAATAATAATATTAGATTTTGATTAGATTTCCTACAAATATACTGACAAAAGAGATTTTATTTTGTTGTATGGAAAATGTAGTAAAACGCTACATGATTTAGCTCTTGTAAGTATTAGATTTCGAGACAATGTAAATGCCTTATAAGGATATTGAGCTGAGTGATCTACTATAGGATAATTCATAAGCTACAAACAGAAAAAAAATATCAATGTAAAATCTGGATGCAAAAATTTTGATTTGAAATCATATTAAAGTTTAAATCATGATATACATATTTAGTGTGTACCTAAGGAATATTGTTTTGGTTGCAGCAGTAAGCGTTTTGACTACCATGTGATGAACTCCTAGTTCAAATCTTGGGCGCGAAAGCCTCTTGCCTCTTGCAATATACACACTTAAGCTAAATAATGAATAAAATACAATGACTACATTAAAGTAAATACATGTTATTTCAACTTGAAATAACTTTGATTCAACATGGTTTTTTGTGTTATTTTCAGGCCATTCGATTTTAAGCTGACAAAAAATATTCTAAAATCTCTAATTACCGTTTTTGTACAATTTCCTTTTGCTTAAGGCTGTAATCGTAAAATATGCAACTGATTTAATTATGCCTAAGATTGTCATAGCATAACAATATATATATGTATACATTTATATATATAATGGCCGGTTTCAAGCAGCATAATGGTATAAAGAAAGGAAAATGAGAAAAAAAAAATCAAATGCTAACACGTGTCATCGTAATAAGAGATAATAGGTCTGAGAAATATTAAGCCTAAGGATAATTTGAATAATTAATAATATGTATGTACATGTCCTTGGGAATATAATAAGCTTGCTTACTTTTATCTATGAGCTACATATTGATTGTGAACACTGGCACCTCGTTTACACCTCATAAAATTAACATTTTTCATTGGCAGGCACAAAATTACAAAACATACATTTCCAAGGCTCTATCAGATTTCTATTTCGTTTATTTTAATTTATATAGTTCTTGATTAATTATCTTGTTTAATGCTACTATTTTGGTTAAATTGTTTGATTTTATTAAACAAGTTTTTGGTCATAGTAGGAGTGAATAATTTATAAGTGTGTGTGTGTTTTTGTGTGTTTATCTTGTAGTAAGGGTGGTTTGTTAATAATACTTCTGGTAGTCAGTTTCCTAAATTACTTTTGCAGCAAAAGTATTCTAATTAGAAAATTTTTTCTAGAGTGTAACAACTTCCCCCCAGTGTTTTGAAACCATGTTATTCATGCTCACGGCGACACGTGTGCGTGCCGCTTGCTTTCTTTGATAAAAAAAAAAGAAAACAAAACATGTAATAAAAAGCGCCTCGTGTTATCACACAACTAAATTAAAGTTTAAGTTTATAATTTCCATTTTTTGTACACTTTGTCATTTGTGTTTGAAACATTTGTAAAGCAAATAGGAATTTCTAGACGCTCACTCAGTTGCATTTGACAAAAAAGGGTTGAATTTCTTGTTATTATTATTTGAAAATATTTTTTATCGCTTTATTAAAAAATATTTTTATTTTAATTATCGTTTAAAGGGGTACGTACATACGCACGTAAAGAGCTTTACGTTTAAGGACATTTATATGGCACCAAGACCTTTGACCTTAAAGCAAAACGTTTTATGGCAAATATACATATTTTTTTTATTTATACATATTTTTTTAAAAGAGAAGTTAAACTCAGGCAGGTAAACGGTGAAGTATTCCTACAGTCTCATCCAGTGGCTATTAAGGTTTTTGTGTTTTATAGTTGTATACTATTTGAAAATAGCTTGCAGTTAAAACTAATTAAATACATTAATGGCTACTATTATCAAAAATTATTTTTTTTAATTTTTTATTAAACACCATTAGTTAAAAATACTTCTCTTGCTAAGTATGTTTTAGTGAAGAACCTTTTATTACTAAAAGCAATTGTGCCTAAAAGTATGCTTTAAAATTTAATAAACAGGATCTCTTGAAAGTATGCTCGTAAATAGTTAAACAAATTTTAGCAAATTTTTGCCCTTAATTTATGCCATATTCTTTTCTTGAAAGAGTGCAACATTTTTCAACTTTTTTATTAAGAAAAATGCAATTTAGCGTTAGTTTAAAGAAAAAAATTATGCTCGTAAGGGATGATACAATAATTTCTCATAAACTATATGTATATCGTATTTCAAAAAACACTTTCATTGTAAATTTTAATTCAAAAGTACAATAAATGTAACATTAGTCAAATTTTCCGACTTGAGTTAATGAATTTTCTTAGGGCATTTCAACCAAGAACTAACTGCCAGATGAAAGGCCAGAGTCACCTCCATCGAATCTTTCGCTATGCAAGATTGTATTGTAAGTTTCTAGAAACAAAAGTCATGTGACTAGCGTAACGTTACAGTGGGCATTGTGAAAGCCTTCTGTAATTTTAAGGAATAATTTCAGACGTGAATATAATTCAATAGCTCTGAGCAATATATCAGAAGTAGAAAAGGCAGCTGTCCTAAAAATATATACTGTCAATACGCCAAATCAAGACTTATTCAACATTAGCATTATTAAAATAGATATGAGCCAAATTTTCTATCTCGGCAGCACACTTAAAAAAAACGCTGGTTCCAGCTCAAATATTAGCAATCATTTACAAAATGCTCGACCAGATACTTAGCTCCGTAATTTCTACAAGTAGATATCTATTGGTGCCTAGATATCTATCGTGTAAGTTGGATTTTATAAGGCAATCTCGTGGGTAAAAACCTTAGGTAAATTACCTGTGTGTGGAAATTACGGGCATTAGACATACATAAAACCCAAATATTTAGAAATCAATATCTCTGGAGAACTTTAAAAGCCTTCCAGCTGTGTATGTTAGCTAAAGCAGGCTATGGGAAAAATTCAATCAAGAGCCTGTATCCAAGGAAATAAGCAAACATAAATGGTCACTTAAGGACATCACCAGAAATCCATAGAATGAAACCCATAAGGCAACCTGCTGCTCACACCTTGAAAAGACAGGTTGAAGCAAAAGTAGCCGCAGGGACACATACAAAATATTTACTGCCGAACTCTGCTCCTTATAGAATCTATGAAACTATATTATTATTACTGTTTTAGTTAATATTTTGTTAGATTGTAGAGCATATTTTTAGTTATAAATAAGGAAAATTTTTAAAAGCAGCCTTTTAGGAACGAAACCGTTTTGAAGCCTACTTGTAGGAATGTGTGGTATACTTTAAAGTATAATCTTACAATTATGTGATAAATGATTCTAAAGCCTACTTTTATAAAAACATTTTAAATGTTTCTAGAGCATACATTTAGGAATGAATGTTGAATGTTTTTCAAGCATACTATTAGGACTAAATATCGAAAGTATACACTTAACTTTATAGACTTCTTTTTGAAGTAAAAGCTAAATAATTTTAAATCATATTCGTTGCATTGTATATTAAATATTTCTAAAGTGTACTTTTAGGAGTAAATATCGAAAGCTTACACGTATTTTTAAAGCCTGCTTTTAAGCGTAAGTCCTAAATCATTTCAAAGCAAATTCTTGGTAGTAAATATTAATGGTTTCTAAAGCATATATTTAGGAATGAATATTTAAGGTTTTTGAAGCATACTTTTAGGACTAAAACTTGCACTTAATTCTATAACCTTCTTTAAAAAGTAAATGCCAACTACCGTAATCATTAAAAGCAAAAAAAAAATCCATACAAAATATTTTTTGTAAACCTTTTCTAAACCAAAACAGTTTTTTTCTGAATAAGGCCTTAAATATATAGTAGTGAATGTTGAATGTTTTTGAGGCATACTTTTAGGACTAAATATTAAAAGCTTACACATTTATTTAATTTTTTCATTTATTTAAATTTATTTTAAATTTAAAGCCGCCTTTTAGAAGTGCTAAATCGGTTCAAAGCATATTCCTAGTATTAGGTATTAAAGATTTCTGAAGCATATATTTAGGAATGAATGTTCCAGGTTTTTGAAGCATATTTTTAGGAATAAATGTATAGAATTTGCATGAAACTTTATAGCATGTTGTTGGAAGTAAATACTAAATTATATGAAATTAGTTAAATTATATTATAAAAGTTTTTCAAGCATACTTTAAGGAGTGCTTTGAATATTTTTAAGAAATGGTAGCATTATATTTATTAATATAAAGGCCTAATTTTACAGAAGAATATGTAGTGTTTTTCAAACGTACTGAATGAAATAATGATGAATCATTATTCTTCCCCCAAACCAATAAACCTAATCAAGTGTTACTTTTTTAATCTCTTGCGATACATCAGACAATTGTTTTACAAATATAAAATTAACATCACTTCAAGATAGCATTTATAATATTTATATTTACAATTTTTCCCTCGCACCGGGAAAACAAAATTATTTCAACCACTTACAATTGAAGAGATAGAAAAAAAACTAATTCTTACAACAACATAATATTATTATATAAATACTCGTACACTCATAGAGATAAAACCTAAATGTTGAGACATTTCATAAATAAAATTTCTTATACACAATTACACAGATACAGAGAACATTTTAAGCCGTTTTATTTATTAATGACTTCAGTGACTTTAAATGAAGTGACGTGCAGCTGCAAAACGTATGAGCAACTGATTGTTTGCAACAAGATACACGTTTAAGATGTAGTTGTTGTTACAAGAAAACAGCTACAAAGACTAAACAACGAAGGTAAGTAAGTCACTTTAGTTCATGGCATGCCACATAAAATATAATACCAAGTTAAAAATCTCTCAGGGAGATGCTCTGGTAAATTATGTTGATGCAAACATTTACGCTGGCAAACACATACATACATACATACATAAATAAATTGTTGTGAAGCTGGTAGAAAAAGCCAGATAAGGACACGTACAAAAAGTGAGTATTTTTACCTCAATAAACCTGTTCTCTTTATTAAAAAGCAAAGAAAGTCTACTATGTTTTGTTAAACGACCAATTGCTTATTTAGCAAAAGTTTTGAAAAAGGTTTCTTTTTAGTCCTTTGGAGAAAGGAAATTGTTACATAATGTTAAAGGATTTTTTTTGAAGTTTTGCAAACTTTGACAAGACGTTTTTACAAATATTTAAATACGCGTGCTGGTAAAGCTTAAGATGCACAAGATTTTTTTGCCCTTTTTTGTTAACAATTCTAATGTAAGTTATGGAAAATAAAAAAAACGGCAGAAACTCACTTATTCTTATCGTACTCCCAAATGTATGCTAAAGAAAATGTTGATGTGCGGTTAGGTGTGGGTTTCGTTTGTTTGATGGTTCCACTAGTTGTGCCTGCCTGCTGCCGTTTTGTTTGTATCTTTTGTTAATGTTGCTAAAATTTCCTTTAATAATTCATACATGAAAATGTGCGTTAAGAGAGATTTTAAGACTAAACTCGGTACGCTTTACATGGGAGGGTTATTTGAACAATAAAGTAAATAAATATGATTGTGAGTAGCTGAAAAAGTTGTTGTTAGCAGATGTACGTTTATGCATACCAAATGGTTAATAGCTAAAGTAGTACTTGATTTTTTTTGTTAAATAATAAATGCTTATTGCCGTAATGAGGTGAAATGTTGTTTGAAAGGTCATTAGTGGAGGAAGGAAATACTTTTGTATTTGCATATAACCATAATATTTATTGCATATTTACAAATTGGTTTAAGGTGAAATGAACAACGCAACTGGATTTTGTAAATTGTTTTTTGTGTGCAATAATGTAAAAAGTAAGTATTTTTAAATAAAATACTTATACTTTGGTATTTCTTATGTATGTAATTTTTTTTTTTAATTTTTTAGGAGAGAAGCTTTTTTCACCAAAAGTGAAAAGAACCCTATTGTTTTCGCTACTATATCCGTCCGTCTGTCTATCTTTCACAGGTGGTTTCCCGAGAGCTGTAAGAGCTAAGCGCCTGAAATTTTTACAGAACACGCAATATTAAAACAAAAACAGCTACAAAAACAAATAAATGGCAGTAAAAAATTAATGTATGTTCTAGAGCGAGCAACGAAAAATTTTGAAATCCTAATACAAACAGTTATATATAGATACCTAAAAATTTCAAAGTTAAGCTTAAATTAGACGTGACATAGCCATAACGCCATATCTATAACCAAACCAAAATTCAATTGATTTCTGTGGTGAGAGTGACAGTGAGAGAGACTTGCCATAACTCTCACCATAGAAACCAATTGAATTTTGGTTTGGTTATGGCTATGGCGTTATGGCTATGTCACGTCTAATTTAAGCTTTAGTGTATTTTTATGCAGACTTCGCCAATTTACACTAAAATTTAAAAAATTATAATTAAAGGGTATTCTATCAGTTAATGTAATTTTGACAACTTTCTGTAAATTTTCAAAAAAGATTTTATGTAAAAAAATGCTGAAATCGCCAAAATGAAAAAAAGCGCTTAAATTAAAAATATCACCAAAAATAAAATAAATCGTTAAAATGCCAAAAAAAAAATCCAAGTAAAAATGTTGCCAAAAAAACCGTTAAAAATAACAAAATCGCTAAAACTGAAAAAATTAATTTTAAATATATAAAAAAATATCTTAAAAACCGAAAATGATCTCTGAAACGGAAAAAAGGCCAAAACTGAAAAAACCTCATTACAAAACAAATCGCCAAACCGAAAAAAATTGCTAAAGAATATGCGGGTCATGGATCCTTTTGTGTGCAAGTCAAAGTCGCACTTTACTGATTTTTTTAAATTCTTTCTTTATTGATTTTTTATGTTGAAATATGATCTTTTAGAGAAAAAAGTTTTTTATATAAATTTTTTTTTTAAAGGAAATGGTAATTTCTTTCAAAATATCTCTCAAAGTTCAATTATTCCATTTAAGATAAAAATTATTCCCTCCCCCACTGTTCTTTTCATTATGGACCATAGTGTTTTAATTTTACAGATTTTTGTTTTGTGTAGGACCAAAGGGTTTCCTGAAATACCATCAAAACATTTGAACGTTAGTTTAAAATAAATTTAAGCAATTGTTTTAAATTAAATTTGTTATGGTCATTTAAAAAATCAATGATTTCACGCAAAAATTTTGACATTTTCATATATCCTTTTTTTATAAAATATTTTTATTTACTTCAAGAAATGAAGAATTATGTATATGAAATAACATGCAATGGTCTAATTCATGTAAGACAAATTACACATATTGCATGTTCAAAGAAATGTGAAATTTGTTCATAAATTATTAATTTCCCATTTTCAAAGTTTTTGCTCCCCAAAGAATATTTTTATTGCAAGCTGTTTCCTTAATTTTAAGATCAAAGGCAACCTCTGGCATTAATTTAATCATAAGCAATTTGTTGCCAATACGACTTAGTCAGCGCTTTTTGACACCTTTAACCTTTTCAATCGTATTATAAGTAATCGAGTGTGCTTTGCTTTTAATTTAAAATAACAACTACTTTTGTAAACCCCACAACTTTAGGGTCCTTTGCTAAAGGCTTAACGAAGGCCTTATGGCTGCTGCTGCAAATGAATACACGCAAATGGCAAAATAAAAGCTTATAAATTTTTTATTTATTTCCTTAAGTTAACTCGAATTTCTACTTAAAGAATAACATATTTTGCGTAATTCTCAAGTTGTTGTTTTCCTTCTTCGAACGCTGATTTTTTTCTTCTTTCAAAAGGGAAAATATACAAACGCAGTGCAGAAAGGGAGGGTAGTTTTATACATCCCCTTTATCTAAGAGTATGGGGGGAGATCTGTTGTGCTGGGATTGGGGCTAAAATGAATGTAATTTAAAAATTGCATTCCGTGCTGTCGCTTTTCATTTAGAACTTTGATATATGAGCTGAACAAATGCAGAAGGTTACAAACAAAATGTATCACAAGATATAAGAGTTGAACAGAATGAAAACAGAAGGAAATAAGGAAAAAAAAATAGAATAGAAATATGTAATAAAAATAAGCAAATAAAGATAGGGAACACACAAACATACGCAAGCAAAGAAATGTACATTTATCTCAAGTATATGAACGAAGTATTATAAATATATTTATTAATATGCTTGTAGTTCCTGGCGTAACAAGGATATGGTTGAGAAAATCTTACTTAAGAGATCCCCGAACAACATTCACATATAATGGGCTGGTTGATAAACAAGGAATAGTCACAACAGTAGTAAAGCTACTGGTGGCTTGTATACTCGATTACATGGAAAGATTAATATTTTCTTTTTAGCAGAAATAAGTAGTTCTAGTATTATGAGAAATTGGTTTTAAAATTTTATGTGTGTTGTACATTTAAACGTTTTCTATTCTTACTCCACTTTTTTGCTCTATAGCCGTAACGTTGGCCTTAAAAGCAACAGCAGTGACGTATGCGTATGTATATAAATATCTACACTTCTGGTATTATTAAGAGCAAAAATGTCAATGAATTTTTTTTTGCAATTTATAACCCTCTAAGAACAATAAGGTTTGTTCTAGTGCAATGGTGGGCGCAAGTCAAACTGCACAGAAAAAAAACACATTTAAAGTACGTTTAATTGGAAAAAAAATAAAAAATCAATTAAAAATGTAATTGAGTCAATTAAACTTTATTTGATTCAATAACATTTTTAATTTTTTTCTGTCTTTATTGCAGGAAATTTTTTTTAGAGTAGTAAGATGGCACAACCACCCACCAAACAGGAAGATAATCGTTTAAAATTTAATGCTTTATTATATTTGCTTATGTAATATTTTAAGCATTAAAAATAAAACAAAACATTTTTTAAGTGTATAAATTGCAGAGATTGATTTTTGTATTTTTTTTCTTTAAAGTTTTGATGTTAATGTTACCAAATGCAATTATTCTAATAAAATATTTTTTCGGATATCATCATCAAGTTTGAAATAAAATGGATAAATATTCTTGAGAAACAAAATTTAAATAAACACTGTAAAGTGCGACTTTGACTCGAACACGTAGGGTTCCGTACGTACACTACATATGTAATACCACACAAGCTTTGGCTTAGATCGACGACCCTATTCCAAAACATGCTAAGTCAACATAGCATGTTATGCGGGGAATAACAACAAATTTATAAAGTTCAAATTTATAAAGTACAAAAAGTCTTAAGTTTATATTTCATAACATTACCAAGATATCATCAATAAACTTTGAAGGCGTTTATCTCAAAACTAGCTTTTTTTGACTTAGCATGTTTTAGAATGCTGCCGTCGATATAATCGAATATCTTACTTCATATAGGAATTTTTTTTTTAAATTTTAATTACCCTATACATTTTTCGGTTTTTGGTCTTGCCACTTTTTCCTAGTTTTGGCGATTTTCCGGTTTTTGGCGATTTATTCTAACTAAGCGATTTTTTTAGTTTGGCGATTTTTATCGGTTTGGCGTTTTTTTCGGTTTTGGCAATTTTTTTGTGTCAGTGATTTTTTTATTTTGGGATTGTTTAGTTTTAGTGTTTCTGAAAATTTCAAGTGTTTGCCTCTCACGGTTTCCAAGATACAGCAAGTTTTCAAAATTACATTAATTGAGAGAATACCCTTTAAGTGTTAATTGGTGTAACCTGCATAAAAATATATTAACTTTGAAAATTTATAGCCAATATATAATGGATAGACAATATTACATTAGGATTTTAAGATGTTTCGTTGCTTGGTTTAGAACACCCACTAATTTTTTACTGTCATATTGAGCCATAACCGCTAAGAAAAGCTTAAGCATCACATATTTTGAAAAAAGTAGATTATGTACGATTATAAATGTACGATTTTATTATAAAAAATTAAGTTAGAAAATTATGTCATTTAAGATTTTTTTTGGCGGCTACCGTACGATATATTTGTTGCTGTAGCGGCCAAAGTTTTACATTTTTTTTGTGTAAATATCAGGTCCGGTTCTCGAGAAAACAGCCTGTAACAGACATATGGATATCCTAGCGAACACATTAGGACTCCTTTTCACCTTTGGTATACGGAATCCTAAAAAATATGAAGCGGTTTCATGTGCTAAATGAAAGCGGGGAAGAAAACGTGTGAATGCTCTCAACACATTTGTGCTATGAAATGCCCACCACTGCTCTAACCGCACTCCGAAAGATATTTAATAAAAAAAAAATTTGTGAAGCTTAAAAGACCATGCCAATACGTTGAAAGAAAAAAAAATTCAAGACATAAGAATTTTTGATTTACATGAACATATTATATAGAAATATATTTATCGGGCATATTTTAATATACTTACAAACAACCTCCGAAAAAAACCAAATAATAATTTCTCTTGCCTTCAAGGCTCTTCATGGGTTAAACAAACAACTCCCACGTCACTTACCTTCAGGCGAACATATGACGGGCACTTAAGCGTAATGCTGTAAGTAACTCTCTCAAATACGTACAAGTATTTGCAAATGAAGTATGTGCATAAATTTTATCATTTTATTTGCTGTATTTGTATATTTATGAAATATATGTATGTACGAGTACATCTTTTAAAGTCCAACAACAAATGAATGAAAAACTGACAACAAAAAAAGAAAGCAAGAAAAAAATTTATGCTTATATCATAAATAAATATGGTAAAATATTTCGCCTCCCATACCCCGGGATTGTAAAACATTTCTAAAGAAATAATTTAGAGAATTATACGTTTCATCATAATTTACTGTGGAAGGTTACACCACCAGCAGCAGCAAGAAGAAAAAAAATAACGAAACGTTACAGCATATAAATAATCAAGGAAGGCGAAAGGCACAGTACATACAGTGACTGTAGCTGGGGTGGGGGTGATGGAGAGCAATGTGGCAAAGGCAAGTCATAAACATTACAATATTTTATATTTTAGAAGTGGCATCATCTTTATAAGATGACAAACGATGAATTATAGTCAAGTAGTTGAGTGCTTGAGACTGGGTGAGGGAAAGGGAGCGTTAAAGAGAGAGCGAGTTGAGAGTTAAGCAGTAAAACATTAACAACAACAGTTGAACAATAACGGAAGGATATGCTGCTTTTTATTAGAACACATACAATTGTTTGTGATTTAATACACATACTGGTTTAAGTGTATTAAAAAGTATAAGAAAAAAAAAAACCCAAGATTGGTAAAGAAAAGTAAGACAGGATATTAAGACAAGTATTTTTAATTTACTTATTTGTAGGGTAAAAATGCACAAAAAATTCTTTAACAATAAATTTCAAGCTGGCGAAGCAGTGGAGGGCAAAAGAGGTTAATAGCTTGAGTTTGGCCATAAACATAAGAAAATATTTGAAATGTTCATAATAAAATGGATAATTTAGCTTTAGCATTTTAAGGCAATAATATTTGTCATAACACAAATGAAATTAAGAAAAATTGTAATGAAATATAAAGCAAATAAAATAACATTAACATTTTCTGGGTTATTGAAGTGAAAAAGGAAGGGATTAGACAGCCATAGACTATATATTGTCTATGAAAATATTTCAGCGGCATTTAAAGTATTTGTTTGTAATTAAGCAAATATTTTTATTGGCGCTTTTTATTGTGAAGATAAAAACTGTTAGCTATTGTTAGCACAAGGATTTCATAAAAAATACATAAGAAATATATAATTTTTCTACAGAAAATTAATTGTAATAAAGTGAGATGAAGAAAGAGGTAATTGTTTAAAAATAGTATTCTTCTACGAATAAAATTTTTTGAAAAGACACTTTCCAAAAAAAAAAAAAACAAACTACATTTTTGAAGGTTTTTTCAAAAGAGGTACTTTTTTAAATCCTTTTTTTGTGTTGTACTTTTTATAAAGGGTATTTTTTTGATACTTGTTAAAAAATTGTATTTTCAAAAAAAAATTTTTTTGAAAAGGCATTTGGAAAAAAAGAAGATTTTTATTAAAACAAAATACTTTTAAGAAGGTTTTTCAAGAGGTGCATTTTCCAAAAGAGGTGCTTCTTTTAAATCCCTTTTTTATGTGGTATTTTTTATAAAAGATACTTCTTCTAAACGTAGTTTTTTTTAAAAAATATGTAGTTTTTTAAAACTTTCTCTTTTTAAAAGGCACTTTTTATCTTTTTTGAAGGACAATCTTGTGAAAGTACCTTGATTAAAAAGTACTTTATTCAAAACATATTTTAAAAGATACTTTTAAAAATTTATTTTTATTTCAAAATATTTTTTAAATCAAACTTTTATTAAATGTATTTTTTTTAAGATACTTTTCTACAAAGATGGCTTTTAAAACGTACTTTTTAAAAGCTATTTTTTATTAAAAATTACTTTCATGAAGGAAACTTTTTAAAACATACTTTTATTAAAAAATTACTTTTTCAAAATGTACTTTCATTAGAAAGTACTTCCTCAAAAGATACTTTTTTTAAAATTATTTTTTAAAAGGTACTTTTTACGTAAGTTGAAAGTACTTTTTAATGTACTTTTTAAAAGGTACTTTAAGAAGCTACCTTTGGAGAATGTACCTTTTAAAAATACCTTTTGTCAGGTGTTTTTAGAAAGTACTTTTTGTAGAGTACTTTTTTCCAGGGGACTTTTATTAATAGGTACTTTTTAGAAGATAATTTTTTTATTTAAAAATAACTTTTTTGGGTGTTTTTTTTCAAGAACCGCATATTTCCAAAAGGGTGCCCTATTAAAAAAAGTCGATTTTTAAAAGGTAATATTTTTAAAGGTGCGTTTTTAAAAGGTTCTTTTTTACAAAGTACTTTTATGGAAAAGTTGTTGTTTTTTAAAGGCATTTTTTGTAAAACGAATGGTAAAAAGTGCTTTGTATTTTCACCAAGAGCCATTTTTGAAACGAACTTTTTTGAAAATTTTTATATCAAAGAGTAATTTTCTTGAAAGATACTTTTCGTAAAAGGTACTTGTGATAAAAGGTACTTTTCTTAAAGGGTACTTTTCTTAATGGTACTTTTTTAAAAGGTAATTTTTCTAAAAGGTAATTTTCCTAAAAGGTACTTTTCTTAAAAGATACTTTTCTTAAAAGGTACTTTTCTTAACAGACAGTTTTCTTGAAAGGTACTTTTCTTGAAATGTAATTTTCTTAAAAGGTATTTTGCTTAAAAGGTTCTTTTTTTAAAAAGTACTTTTCTAAAAGGCACTTTTTTTAAAATGTACTTCTCTTGAAAGGTACTTTTCTTAAAAGGTACTTTTTTTGAAAGGAACTTTTCTTGAAATGTACTTTTCTTGAAAGGAACTTTTTTTAGAAGGTAATTTTCTTAAAAGGTACTTTTTTTGAAAGGAACTTTTCTTAAAAGGTACTAAGAAAAGTACTTTTCCTGAAAGTTAGTTTTCCTTAAAGATACTTTCCTTAAAAGGTAATTTTCTGGAATGGTACTTTTCTGAAATGGTACTTTTCTGAAATGGTACTTTTCTGAAATGGTACTTTTCTGAAATGGTACTTTTCTGAAAATGTACTTTTCTAGAATGGTACTTTTCTACAAATGTAGTTTGACTGAAAGGCACTTTTTAGAAAATTTACTTTTTAGAAACTACTCCTTTTTAGGTACTTTTTAGTAAGTACATTTTGTAGGGTATTTTTTTAAGTGTACTTTTATTATTATATGGCAGACTCTTTTAAAAACCCTTTATAAAGCCTTTATAATTTTTATAAATAAGGCCGTAAAACTTTAACAACATATCTACTTTGAGAAGTACTTTTCTTGTAAATCATACCTTATAAAAAAATACTTTTTGGAAAAAGTAATTTTGAAAAAATAATTTCCTTTTTTGAAAGTAGTTTTTTGAGGTACGAGTACTTTGTTAAAACGTACTTCTATTGAAATGTACTTTAAGTGAAATGTACTTAGGTTAGTTATAGAATAAAATTAAATTTCTACATAATACCAACAATGATATGAAAATTACTTCTGCATTATTTAATTGAAAAATTAAAGTTTTTGAGTTATGACGTTGTGGAAGCAAATTAGCGATATGAATAATTTCTATAATTTGTTCACAGAACTCTAAATCATGGCGTATCACAAACATTTTTATTTCACCTTAAATGAAATATGTATATACATAATTTTTAAATCTCCTTAAAATATGCAATGATTATTGTAGTATTTAAAGAAAAAATAAAATACAGAACAATTCTCAAATCTCATTAATACTCCTTCAAAAGATTTAATGACATTTTTAATTGTGTTTGGATATGCATATCTTGTTGGTTTGTGGATATAATTGAAGTCTTAAGGCTGCTCATAAGAAAAAAAAATTAACAAACCCACAATTCGCGGAATATTAATGAAAACCGCCTAAAAGCAATTTCCAATTAAGACATCACCTTAAGTTATTCCCACAACAGAGATTAATTTTTTTTTTGAAGTTTGGTCCGGTCCCTTTTTGTTCATATATTTCCTATGCGATTTCATTATTTAATTTTATGTAAAAATTCAAAATCAAACTGAAATAAGCAATTGTTGTCTTTGTGCCCTTAGGAGTAGAGGAAAAGGACGAACAGTTAGTCTGCTGTTTGTAGGTCTAGAAACAATTTTTATGAGGGTTTTCTTTCCTTAATTTACCAAAAGCAAATACCTGCTCTTTTACTAAACTGTAGTACATATTTTAATTTTAATGTTTGTACTTTTTTGTCGAAGTGAGTATTGTTTTTTTTTGTTTATTTGGGAGTAGTAAAGAAGTCCTTTTTTTGCCATAATTTTTTATTCATAAGTAGAAAGGTAAATAAGTAGGCAAACAAAACCTTTATAAATTTTATACTCTAACAGAAAATTTTCTAAAATTTACATATAAATGAGCTAGGATTGGTGTTATTGTCCTGTCCGTCACTTTCATTTCTACAATTTTTTATGAATTCATATACATAAATTTTCTATTTTTTTTTTCCAAAGGTTCTTAAGTTTTATTTGAAAGTTTATTAATATTTTTTTTTGTATGCTTTTTGGTATTTTATATTTGTGGTTTTGCATTTCAACTGCTTATTTTAAGTGTTTATTCCCTGACTGGTGGTTTATGGTTGCAGAGGAAATTGTACCTGGGGAAAGATGTGCCATGAAATACAAAAATTTAAAAGTAAAAATTAAAGGTCATATCGCTTCAAGGGCCAGTGAACAAAATATATTTTTGAGTTAACTTTTCTCGTTTTTTTTTAAATTGTTACGTTTTTTTTGTTATATTATTAATGATGTCAGCTGTTGTTATATATTAATCTTTTTTTTTTTGCTTAGTTTGTAATTTGTATGTCAGTGGACAGTTTATTGTTCGGGTATAAAAAAATAACAAATTATTTACAATAAACAGAATACTGTATAATATATGAGCTCCATATTAGGGAGTCCTTTGCACGAGAAGCAAAAGGGCACAGAGGCCGTAATCAAAATTATTACAATTTATTTATTTAAAAAGTAAAGGTAATATACAGAAGGGCATTATGTCTTATGTACGGATACAAATGTCTTTGGTAAGTAATACAAAATAATGGAATATGAGACATTAGGTAATTACCTTTGTTGCTTCTAGTGGAAATGGAGCAAATTTTGTGGACTATCATAAAACAACATTAAAATGAAATATATATTTTCTGTCATTCAGCAAAATTCATCATTCATTCTTTTATTTTTCTAATGAAAAATGTGACGTTCTAAAAAAAAATACTACAAATTTTAATGTTCTAAATGTGATTCTTTCCAAAGGTAATTTTTCCATAGAAATATATATGAATTTCTTAAAGTATGTTATGATACATTTTTCACAAGATACTTTTCTTTGATACTTAGAAAAGTACTGCTTTAAAAATCTAGTTTTTGTCAACGTGTTTTTTGAAATGTCCTTTTTTTACAGCACTTTCATTAAGTTAATTATTCAAAAGGAAATTTCCTCAGATTTAACTTTTTTTTGGAAAAATTTCTAAATCTTTAAAGAGGTAATTTATTCACAATATCCGTCTCCTAAGAATATAGTTCGCCAAGTACTTTTTAATATACTTTCTTTATGGCTGTTTTGTTTTCAAAGCCACATTTTTGAAAAGTTGTTTTTTTTTCAAGAGAATTTTTTTTCAAAAGTACCTATTGCAAAAGGTACTTTTTCCAAAAGTTACACTTTAAAAAAAGTACTATTTTCCTAAGGTACTTTTTAAAAACTATGTACTTTCATCAGAAGGAATTTTTTAAAAAGTCCTTTTTTAGAAGGTACATACTTCTTTTAAAAAGTACTTTTTTCAAAAGTAATTCTCAAATACTAAAAGTACTTTTTTAAAAACGAATTTTTAAAGGCCAAATATTTTTTAATATTTTTTCCCAAAGTACTTTTTTAGAATTAATTTTTTTTCTCGAAATGTACTTTTTGCAAGAGCTTGATTTGAACGCTACTTTTTAGAATGTATATTTTCAAAAGGTAGTTTGCAAAATATATACCTTTTTAAGAACAAACTGATTTTAAGAAATACCTTTTAAAACAGATAAGCATTTAGACTATACTTTTTTAAAAGGTACTTTTTTCAAGAGCAATTTCTTAAAAAAACAACTTTTCCGCAACTTTTATTTTTAACAGGTTCTTTTTTTTAGAAGTACACACGTTGTTCAAAAGGGAATATTTGCATAAGGTAATTTTCTCAAAATATAATTTTTTCCTGAGGCACTTTTTGCAAAACTCATTTTTTTTAAAGACAATTTTCTAAAAAACATCAATTTTTCTAAAGGGAATTTGTTTGGAAAGTACTTTTTTCAAAAGATATTTTTTTCAAAAGATACCTTTTTCAAAAGGTACTTTTTTCAAAAAGTACTTTTTACAAAAGGAACTTTGTTCGAAAAGCACTTTTTTCAAAAAGTGCATTTTTCAAAAGGTGCATTTTTCAAAAAGTTCTTTTTTCAAGAGACAATTTTGGCAAAAGGTACTTTTGCCAAAAATGTACTTTTTAAAAAAAGTACTTTTATCAATAGATAACTTTTACAAAAGGTACTTTATTCAATAGGTACTTTTTCCAAAGGTATTTTTTTCGAAACGACCTTTTTTCAGAAAGTTCTTCTGTCACAAAGTCCTTTTCTCAAATGATACTTTTTTATCAAAAGGTACTCAATGACAAAAATACTTTATGGAAAAAATAAATGTAGTAAAACAGTTCCTATTGGAAAAAAAAATTTTGAACAAAATAACTTTTGAAAAAAGTACCTTATGAAAAAAGTACCTTTTCAAAAAGGTACCTTTTGAAAAAAGTACTTTATGAAAAATTCCTTTTGAAAGAAGTACCTTTTGAAAAAAGTACCTTATGGAAAAAGTACCTCATGAAAAAAGTACCTTTTTAAAAGGTCCTTTGGGCATAAGATTAATTTGAAAAAGGTACTTTTTTCACATGGTACTTTTTTCAAAAGGTACTATTTTAAAAATTACTTTTTGCAACAGAAACTTTTTTCAAAACGTCCTTTTTCCCTAAACTACTTTTTTCAAAAGGTACATATTTTTAAAGGTACTCTTTTAAATTTTTTTTTTGCAAAGTTACGTTTTAAGAAAATATTTTTTCAATACTTATTTTAAAAAGTACCTTTACATTTGAAAAAGTTATTTTTTCAAGGCCAGTTATTTTACAAGAAGTTTTTTTTCGCAAGATAGTTTTTAATTTATATTCTTTGAAGGACTTAAATGTTATAAGTCCCTTTTTTTAGTGTATGATTAAGGTAAAAAATTCACAGTCTATACTTAGTGGTTTAACTAACGATTTTTCTTGTTAAATCACCTTTATTAGTTAACTAAATACTGTCCCCCATATTCATAATAAAGTTAAATGAGTTTGAAATTCATTTTAGGAAAATTTTGTATGAAAAATTTTAAGTAAAATAAATTTCAAATTCGTTTTAAATTTTATGAATATAGGGGTGAGAATTTGAGCCTAAGAGTTCTTTATACAAAACTTGCCGTTAAGGTTCCTGTTATCTTTTAATTGTACAATAGTGAAAAGGGCCGTAACTTCAACTTTTAAAAAGATACTAATGGTTCCTTTTTAAAGAGTTCCATTTTCAAGACATCATAAAACTTCAGCTAAAAGCTTTCTTTGGTAATACGAATACATATTTAACTGCTTTTTGTAAAATGAAATTTGTTTTTTTTTTACACTCTAGCAGTGGCTTTAAGTTAAGCTCTGCGTAGTTGAGATGGAAGGGTGTCGTATTTTATTCGTGACAAGAAGACGCACGACTCAACACCGTGGTCGGGTCGTTTTGTGTTGAGCAAAATTAACACGAAAAACACGAAACGATTTTAGTTGTAAAATACGAGTGTATTAGTTTTCAATAAAGAACAGATTTGATATTTTGTATCGTCAAACACGCAACACCAGCAAATTTGTTGCCAGCGTATGAGTCTCTTAAGCTTAAAGTTTTGAAATTAAACAAAAATATGTATGCATTTGAATAAAAAAAAACATTTTTGCTATTCAATTTGTTGGCGTGCGTGTTGTACGTGCGTATTTCGTACGTGTCCGGGTCGTTTCGTGTTGGAAAAATTCGACACGCGCCCATCTCTATTCCGTAATAAATTTACTAAAATATTTTGATTTAAAAGTATTTAAAGCCTGTCCCTGTTGGCCCTATTGATGGTTATGAGTATATCGTGCTATTAAGCAGCAACCTCTGATAATTGCTGATGCCTCCTGATGATGTTGTTTTGCTGATGTTGGCTTTCTCATAATAATGATGCCGTTGATGATGATGGCAAGTTAATTTTCTGCCGCTAAATAAACTACACTTTACCACATGCACACATACCAAAAAAAATTGTTTTTTGTTTTACACAAAATAACTCGAACAACAACAAGACCAAAATGCCAGAAACAATAATAGACATACATGCAACAGCAACATACTGGAGAATGGAGATGAAAAAAAATTTGTTAAATTTAACCAAGGCCCGCTCATTGCTGTTTTTATAATGATCAACACACATGTATGCACACACACGCTTATGTTTTTGCCAAAATCCAAAAAATGTTAATTCTGCTGAACAGCAACAAAAAAAAGCGAAAGCCAACCAAAAGTCTTGTTTTTTTCTTTTAAAATTGTTTTTAACCCCCTTAAAAAATATTTTCACAGATTGTGGGAGGACATGAGTAGGGAAAAGCAGTTAACAACAATTTCCATTTCAGCCAAAACAACAACAAAAGTATATTATAAAGAATGAAAAACGAATATTGTTACAGTGCATGAATGAAGGTACTCCGCATGATGAAAATATGGCTAGAGGTTAAGCTTGTGTTAAAGTTTGCATACGACCAAGGATATTTTGTTTTGTTTTGTTTTTTTTCCATATATGATTTTCATTATTTTAACATGTGCAAATGTACAAATTTCTGTATGTCTACCGCGTATGTGTGTGTAAGTTTTTTTTTTAGGGAGTTTTAATACAGCAGCTGAAAATTATGCAAATTATTTACACTGCAGGAATTTTCATGAAACAAAAATTATAACTTCTTGCCATAAACAAATACACAAAAACCGCCAACAATAACAACAGCAACAACAATATCAAACATTAAATAAACAACAAAAAATAAACCAGAAAGAATAAATATTAAGTGTATGTAAATAACAACAGCAAAAATCATTTAAAGTTCAAATTGTCTGAAAATAAACTGACATTTTGGATAATAAAACACGAAAGCTCCATTTTTTATTTCGTTTAATATTTAATACGAAAATGAAATGAAACATTATTTTAAAACTAAAATATTTGAACAAAAAAAAAAAACTGTAGAACATTTGCCAAATTGAAGTTACATATCATATCAAGTTCATAAAGTGAAATTAAGGACGAACGAATTATGGCAGATTGTTTAAAAAAAATTACATTTCAAAGCAAAATTTAAGAAGTCAAATTTAAAATTTTTTGTATGGAATTTTCCCTTGGAATAAGTATATTTTAATAAGTCTTTTTTTTAAAGATAATTGTTTAAAAAAAGATTTTTCTTAAAGGATTTTTATACTAAAAAATATTTTTAAAATCAAAGTACTTTTTTTTAAAAGTAGTTCTTTAAAATCTAAAAAAATTCCTTTTTTTAAGGTATTTTTTAAAACATATTTTTTTAAGAAGTACTTTTTTTTAAACTGCACTTTTTTTTAAAAGGTACTTTCTTAAAAGGTATTTGCTTTAAAAGGTACTTTTCTTAAAAGGTACTTTTTTAAAAAGGTACTTTTCTTAAAAGGGACTTTTTTAAAAAGGTACTTTTCTTAGAAGGGACTTTTTTTAAAAACAACTTTTTTTAAAGGTACTTTTTTTAAAAGGAAATTTTTTCAAATGTACTTTTTTTAAACAGTCCTTTTTTTAAACTGTACTTTTTTTAGAAGGTACTTTTTTAAAAGGTACTTTTTTAAAAAGGTACTTTTTTTAAAATATACTTTTCTTAAAAGGGAATTTAAAAAAAAAACTTTTTTCAGAGTACTTTTTTTAAAATTAACTTTTTTCAAAGGTACTTTTTTTAAAAAGTACTTTTTTTAAACAGTACTTTTTTAAAAGGTATTTGTTTTAAAAGGTACTTTTCTTAAAAGGTACTTTTTTAAAAAGGTACTTTCCTTAAAAGGTACTTTTTTAAAAGGTACTTTTCTTAAAAGGGACTTTATTTAAAAACAACTTTTTTCAAAGGTACTTTTTTTAAAAGGAAATTTTTTCAAATGTACTTTTTTTAAAAAGTCCTTACTTTTAAACTGTACTTTTTTTAGAAGGTACTTTTTTAAAAGGTACTTTTTTAAAAAGGTACTTTTTTAAAAAGGCACTTTTTTACTTTTTTTTTCTCAAAAGGTACTTTTCTTAAAAGGGACTTTTTTTAAAAAGAACTTTTTTCAAAGATAATTTTTTAAAGGAACTTTTTTTAAAAGGCACTCTTTGCTAATGTACTTTTTTTGAAAAGCTGTTTTATCGGAAACATAAATTTTTTAAACGGTACTATTCAAATGTACTTTTTCACAAGGTGAGCTTTTTAAATGGTACTTTTTCCAAAGCATACTTAATTCAAATAGTACTTTTTTCAAATGCACTTTTTTCAAAAACCCCTTTTTCATAAGGTATTTTTTCAAAAGGTCCTTCTATAGAAAGTACTTTTAAAAAAAATATGTTTTCAGAAGTTACTTTTTTAGAAAATGATTTGCTTAAAAGGTGCTTCTTCGAAAGATACTTTTCTCAAAAAGTACTTTTTTCAAAATGTACTTTTTTCAAAAGGTACTTTTTTCAAAAGATACTTCTTTGAACAGGTACTTTTGTCAAAAGGAACATTTTTCAAAAGGTACTTTTCTCAAAAGGTAATTTTTTCAAACTGTACGTCTTTCAAAAGGCACTTTTCAAAAGGTACTTTTAAAAAAAATTTACTTTTTCAAAAAGTACTTTTCCAACAAGTATTTTTGTAAAATGTATTATTTTAAATATAACTTTTTAGAAAGTTATTTGTGTCAAATGTACTTTCTTGGTACTTTTTTCAAGTAAAATAAGTACTATTTCAGGTTACTTTTATTGAAGATACATTATTAAAGAAATATAGAGCCTGTTTGTCTAAATGCGAGCACTTTTCTTTCGAACATTTATATTAAAAACAAAAACAAAAAACTTAAATTAGTTTTTGTTTCCAATACTAATATTCAATAAAAACGTTCGACTTTATTTAAAAACAACTTTTTTCAAAGGTACTTTTTTTAAAAGGAAATTTTTTCAAATGTACTTTTTTTAAAAAGTCCTTACTTTTAAACTGTACTTTTTTTAGAAGGTACTTTTTTAAAAGGTACTTTTTTAAAAAGGTACTTTTTTAAAAAGGCACTTTTTTACTTTTTTTTTCTCAAAAGGTACTTTTCTTAAAAGGGACTTTTTTTAAAAAGAACTTTTTTCAAAGATAATTTTTTAAAGGAACTTTTTTTAAAAGGCACTCTTTGCTAATGTACTTTTTTTGAAAAGCTGTTTTATCGGAAACATAAATTTTTTAAACGGTACTATTCAAATGTACTTTTTCACAAGGTGAGCTTTTTAAATGGTACTTTTTCCAAAGCATACTTAATTCAAATAGTACTTTTTTCAAATGCACTTTTTTCAAAAACCCCTTTTTCATAAGGTATTTTTTCAAAAGGTCCTTCTATAGAAAGTACTTTTAAAAAAAATATGTTTTCAGAAGTTACTTTTTTAGAAAATGATTTGCTTAAAAGGTGCTTCTTCGAAAGATACTTTTCTCAAAAAGTACTTTTTTCAAAATGTACTTTTTTCAAAAGGTACTTTTTTCAAAAGATACTTCTTTGAACAGGTACTTTTGTCAAAAGGAACATTTTTCAAAAGGTACTTTTCTCAAAAGGTAATTTTTTCAAACTGTACGTCTTTCAAAAGGCACTTTTCAAAAGGTACTTTTAAAAAAAATTTACTTTTTCAAAAAGTACTTTTCCAACAAGTATTTTTGTAAAATGTATTATTTTAAATATAACTTTTTAGAAAGTTATTTGTGTCAAATGTACTTTCTTGGTACTTTTTTCAAGTAAAATAAGTACTATTTCAGGTTACTTTTATTGAAGATACATTATTAAAGAAATATAGAGCCTGTTTGTCTAAATGCGAGCACTTTTCTTTCGAACATTTATATTAAAAACAAAAACAAAAAACTTAAATTAGTTTTTGTTTCCAATACTAATATTCAATAAAAACGTTCGTTCGCATTTAGACAAACTGACCCGTAATTTTTTCTGTCGAAAGCATATTTTGAATGTAATTTTTTAATAATATTTTTAATTTCTTACTTCTCAATAATTATTAATTTTTACTTACGTAGGCTATAAATTGTTTATCGCAAGCACTTACCTAAAAATAGAAAAAAAAAAACGAAGAAGACAATTAGTAAATTGAAAAATTTCTGATATAAAATATTTGAGGGAACTATTTTGTTTGAGTGTGAGTGTGTTTTTTTTTTTCAAACACATATTCGAAAGTAATCTAATAAATATTGATTTTTGTGAACTTAATATTATTATACTAGAACTTAAATATATGTATATGTAAAAATGTAGATAAAAATGAAAACGTCACCATCTGTAATCACCATCAGCAACGTAGTCATCATCTACAAAAATTACAATGTGAGTAAACTGATAGATAATAAAAACATGACTATAGAAGCAGACAGTGGGAACAGAGCGAATTAGTTCCATACAAAATGATATTTACGTTGAGAATCATTTAAATCTATTAAAGCCGGCCGGTGTTATGCATAAAATTAAACCCACTGTGCCTTAAGCAAGCACAAGTTGCTTTTGTTTCTCTCCTAGCTGCTAGATAAAAAGATACTATGTACTTGAAATTTGTACGTTTCACTCTAGTAAAATTTGTTTATCGTTATACTGGAAGCGGAGTGGGACAAGTAATTTGATATACTGTCATGACTGAAACACATGAACTTTAACGACAACCGCACCAACATATTCAAAACTACGAGCGGGCTAAAACAAAACCAAAAATTTGAAAAATAAAATAATGTTAACCCACACAAGAAACTTTTTTAGCACAAGACATACAAACCAGCAAAAAAAAAAGAAGAAAAAAAAATTAAATAAAATAAAAAAGAAATTACTACTAACAATCCAAAAGGGATGAAATCATGCGCTCATTCAATCATTCAAATGTCCTTTGAACTATAAAAATACATGACACTAATAAAAAAAAAAATAAAACAACAACAACAACAGCAATGAAAAGTTTTAACAAAATGTGTAGATGTGCAAGTAAGAGTATTGAAAAGTAAAATATGTAACCAATACTTTAGCATAAAGTTTTACTTCCACAAACACTGCAGCAAAGTTTCCTACAACTTTAACGCAGCAGTTGTCGTTTTTCCTTTAAAATGTTATCTTGTTGATATTTACGATAATTTTACTCAGTTCTTTTTGGCCAGACATGGTGGACTCTTAATGTCCATTAACCTGTTTATTTTTACGTTTTTTCTTCTTCTCAAGTCCTTTTTTTAACTACTTTTATTACATATTTTTTTTTGTTGCTTGTCTTGTTGCTGGCCAACAAAACTGAACTCATCATTATTTTTATTGAGTTTTTATGTAAAATAAACCACACGCAGTTTTTCGTTTGTTGGTGAATTTCCTTTTATCGTCATCGGAAAAGATATATAGTCCCCAAAAAGTAAAACGAAAAAAAAAAAAATTATAATAGTAATAAATAAATACAGAAAAAGTAGTTAAATGATGATAAAAAGGGGGTGGGGGAAGATTTAAAAAAAAGGATATAGTCCATTTATTAACAATGTTGTCCGTTTTGTCTATGTGTGGGTAGTTAAATGTTTGCAGTAGGTCAATACTAAAATGGTATGACTTAAATCAATTTGAATAAATTATTTGTAAGACTAAAAAGGGGTTTTTTAGGGACAAAGTGTAATCAGGGGTAGATAGGGGTAGGGGTAGATAGAATGCGTAACGAATAATTATCAAATGTTGTTAAGAGAAAAAATTAGATAAAAAATTCTAAATTAATGTGTTTTTTTCATGATTGTTTGAAAGCTTTGAGAATCTATAACAAAAAAACTATCGTTCTGGAACGGTACAGTGTCCTTTTTTAAAGTTATGGAAATTTAATAGTTTAAAGAGAGAGAGCGAGAGATAGAGAAGTCCACATCGTCATTTGGTATACCTCATTTTATTCTTTAATTTTTTTCTCTATTCTTTTTAAGCTTTAAAATGTTAAGGTTTGTGTGTTTGGGATGTTTTGTGCAAACATTTTAAAATGAGTAGGGATTTCCATGATATAAAAATCATATTGTATTTTAACTAATTCGTATGAGCCTAACATTAGGCAGCTCAATTCTTAAACAGAAATTAAGACATATAGGCATTTCCACAGGAATATAAACTTTTTGTCACGTGCGACACCCAAAAATATATGCTTTTTTTTTAAAGAAAACTAAACTTTATTCTTAACTTCTTTATACATTTGCGTAGCTCGTCTGCAGCTCAGTATTGGGTAAAATGTTGTGTTCTGAAACACAAGCTTAATTGCTTGCTGTCGCACGTGACTTAAAGTGGACTTATTCGTGGAATACTCATATGTTCTTTTTAAAAATTTTGAAGTATATATTATTAGGAAGCTTTGCAGTCCTATTAAGCAGCTGTATGCTTACCCGCGCCTATAAAATAAAGATTCGTGTGTTTCATAAAACTGTGATACTTTTAAAAAATGCATACTTCAATACTTAAAATTATAAACAAGTACAGTTTGTTTGTCTATATGTTTGTGAGCAATATGGCCTGTTTCACAATAACGAAATGAAACTTTTGACTGAAAATTAATATTGAAAACAAAAACAAATTTTCAGATTTTATTGTTCTTTTCAATATAAATTTTCAGTCGAAAGTTTCGTTTCGTTATTGTAAAACATGCCAATAATATCTGGAACCACCAGGGACGATGTATAAAAAATTTGTGAAGAAAATGTAGAATAGAGGCTCCCAACAGCCACGGAGTATTTATTGTTCTATTAAAGTGATTAGGAGGGGATCGTGGGGTGGTAAGCCCCCCTTACACAGAAAACATTTATTATCATTTTAGCAGAGAATAGGTCTCTGCAAGCAAAAGCTCTTACGCTATTTTAATTAAAGAGAAAAATTGAACCCTCTTAACGTGGGTACGCTGGTTGCTTTCCAGTCCGTCCGCTTTCCCGGCCGTTTCCTGACATAAACCAGAAGTAACTTAGTTTGTTTTTACGCTTTCTGGGCTTAACATCCCAACTGATTTTTATGAAATTAAACACATAGTTAAATCTGCGTCTAAGCGAACAAATAGTTTAGGTATTTTTAAAGAAGTAGGACTAAAATGGGCGAAGGGGGAGCAGGGGACAATTTCGACGCACCGAAACTATCCACAGCTTTTGATGAGGTGCAAAGCATAAATACAGCTGCATCGCTTTATAAGTTTTTAAAATTAAATCTAGGACTAATAGGGGAGGGTGGGGCAGAAGGCGATACCAGCTTGCCCTACCGAAACTATACAGCTGATTTTTATTTACTTCAAAACAAAAATACATCTTTGTCTAAAAGGACATGTATGCTTTGGTTATTTTTAAAATTAAATCTAGACCCAGCAGGGGGGCAGGGGGGCAGAGAGGCAATTTCAGCCCCTCCAAAACTATGCAGCTAAAATGACACGTAGGTTGTTTATATTTTTGAAGACTAAATATAGAGCCAAAAGCGGGCCTCTCCAAAACTATGCAACCGATTGTTATAAAATTCAAATACATCTGTATCTGAAAGCGTATGCATGTTATATATTTTTAAGATTAAATCTAGGACCAAGAGAGGGGCATAGGGGAAATTTCTGACCCTCCTAAATTTATGCAAGCGATTTTAATAAAATTGAAAACGTAATTACATCTGCATCTAAAAGGACAAGTAGGCTGTTTATATTTGTAAAATAAAATCTAGGTCTAAGAGGAGGGCAGAGGGGCAATTTCTGCCTCTTTAAAATTTTACAAATGATCTTTAAAAAAATTTGATACACAAATACATCTGCAGCTAAAAGAACTCGTAAGCTGTTTATATTTTTAAAATACAACTAGGACCAAGAGGGGCAATTTCGGCCCCTCCGAAGCTATGCCATCGATATTTTAAAACTTTAATGTATGAATACATTGGCCTCTAAAAGGATACACAGGTGACATATATTGCAAGAACTAGGGCCAAGATAGGGCAAAGGGACAATATCACCCCCTTGAAGTTACCCAACCGATTTTTATGAAATTCAAAACATAAATACAACTGAGTCTAAAAAGACTCAAGGCCAAAAACTAAGGCAGTGATAGGGCAGGAGGGCAGTTCCTGCCTCCCTCAAATTATGCAAGTGAGTTTTATAAAATTCATAATGTCACCGAGCTGACAATATATGATTCGTTAAACTGGAATACCACACTAAATGCTAAATTTCAGTGTGTGCGTATGACCCCATCCACTTTTCTACACATAAGATCGGGTTATCATAAGAGCCTGAGCGGTATGCACTACTCAACATAAACCAGTATATATAAAAATTGAAGAAGCATGGCCCCGCCTACCATTTCAAACAAAAATTTTATCACTGCAAGAACTCAAAATGCTTAAAAATTTTCGTGGAAATAGATGGGATTGAAGTGCATATGAAGCTTAAGAAATTTAATGGGCGTGAACACCCCTATTGTTTTAACACTCGAACAGTAATCTCTCAAACAAAAATAGTATTTTTTTTTAAATCGAGTAACAAATGACAAGGCTCTGAAGCAAAACCATAACAAATACAACCGAATTGAGCAACCCTTTCTTTCGCTTCAATATACTTAATTTTGTAATGACAGGTTTATAATAAAAAACTTTTGTTATGGCCCGAATTTGGTGCGCTTAATGAGGTTTTGGGAAATTTATATTTATTGGAGCCCTTAATACTCCTTTTCAAATGCAAGTATAAAATATAACTAAGGGAAAGCAATAAAAACCACAAAAATAATTTATGAAACACATTTGTTCACGCAACTTTTAATATAAATCGACAGAATTTTATGTCTAATTGCTTAACCCAAAAAAAAAAATAAATGAAAAAATAAAAAATACAATAAAATCTGTTGCATATTTTATGGCTTGATAGGGGGAACAAAATCTTTCTTTAGGTGAAATTAAAAATATTTTTATGCAATTTTATGGTTTCATTTTCATACTTTAGTTAAGCAAGATAATGTGCATACACATATTTAAAACACATAAAAAGTTGTTTCATACAAAAACTCTTAAAACACCTTGAAACAGTTCTGAAAAACACCTGTGCATGTGTGGGTGTCTGCTTTTTTCATATTATACGACTATGGTTTTTTTTTATTTAGGTGTTAAAAAGGACTAAGGAAATTGTTAATTTTTATGGCATCATAAAATATATTTTTTGCTACACTTTCGTTGTGATAAAAATAAAACTCACTGAGTTTGAATGCGTGTGGGCGGCTGGTGTCTACAGAAACAATGGTTTTGCCGGAAGTAAAGCACTACATTTAGATATTAAATCATTCTAACACTTTCCAACAATGTTGCATTTATTTTTATGGCCAAAGATATATTTTATATATTTCATTTTTATACCCACGGCTTAAAGGCCTAAAACTGGACTACAAAAAAATAGTAATAAAATATTGGAATGCTTTTATAATATAAATTAAAAGAAAAAAAAACGAAGTATGCTTTTGGGATTATTACAAAAAAAAAGAAGAAATAAAAAATACACAAATAACACTGAGAGTAGCTAACCAGACATATTTTTCATTTACATAAAAATTCAATTTTGGAAAATGTAAAGCATACTTTGGGGGTTAGCAGGTATATAAAACAAAAAGCCTAAATTTAGGTTTCAAATCAGGGATTTTTACTACAATTTAATTAAGAAATAATTTGCTTGCAGTTTTTGGGGGTTTGACGAAAAAAGTAAAGTCTCATAAATAATAATTTGGTTTTATAAAAAGTTTTTAAATCCAATTTCCATAAAATTTTGTTGAATAAATTTATTTAAGCCAAACATTTTTTATAATATTTTATTTAAATAAAATAAATTTTTACTTAAAAAAAATTATAACAATTTTGATAAGCCTTAAATAAAAATAAAATATTGAAATAAATTTTTTATCAATTTATCTTTTCTAACTGGTATTGCTTTTGACTCGCGTTAACTTAAATAAGATATTAAAATTTTTTACATAAATTCAATTTAAAATTAAAAAATTATTTAGTTAAAAATATAAAAATATATAAGTTGCATAATCTTAGACTTCCCTTAAAAATAAACAGATTAGCGTAATTTTTTTTTTTCTTATTCAGCTTTGAGCTTTTTTAGCTCATAAGTATGCTTCACATATTAAGATAAGGCTACTAATTAATTTTCACAGCATATTTTTAGGTTGTTTATCTAGCTTTTTGTTTTGAAACCCCTATTTCTTATTTTATTTAAAAAGATTTTATTCAGATTTAAGTTTGAGTCAAAAAATAAGTTTTTCTCCTTCAACAGTTGAAACAGTTTTTAAACTTTTTTATTGCAAATTGCTTACGAAAAAAAATCATAAAGTTTTTTTTTTTGCTATAACAGTTATGAGGAGTTAAATGCTTGTCGAAGTAACTGTTTCTTGTTTTGTTTTATGAAAAAAAAAGTAATAGAAATAAAACAGTTTTTACTTTTTATTTTTTACCATAAGCCCTCTTCTATGATAAAGTCTCACTGTTGAAAAGTGGCTGTTGTTGTTGTTATCGCTGCTGTATTGTATTGTCAGAAGTGTTTTCTACTTCGTTTTCCAAAGCGAGTTTACAGTGTGCTAACAAAATCAATCGATACTTAATGGAAAATCGTTATTAATGAAAAAGTTTTTGTTATTTTTTCTACTTCTCTTCAATTTTGTTGCAGTTGTGGTAGTCCTGTCTACACGAACATTAACTGGTGCTGGTATAACAGCGGCAAGTGGCAAAATTGTGTGCACAACTTAAAAGGAATACAATTGAAAATGCAGCCAGCCATGCGTTAGGAAACAATGATAAAGTGCAAAGCCAGTGAGTAAAAAGTGCACGTATTTTTTTTCTTTCTTGCTTAGTAACTCTAAGTAAAAGTTTTTCTATTGTTATTATAAAGAGAGAAAAGCAACTGCAATAACAACAACAACAACAAGTTTAAATAGAAAAGAACTTAAAAGTTTGCCAAAAACCCTTAACAACAATTTGTAATTATAATATGGGAAGTGTGAAATGTTGTATTATTAAAAGTGTTTTTATGCAAAAAGTTATACAAAAGCGACTGTGTTAAAGATATTTAATTTGAGCAAAAAAGCATATAGATTCTGTTAAATGTTGAAAGAAATTTCAAAATAATTTTATTTTCTTAATAATTAATTTCATAGATTTTATTTTAAAAAAAAAAACATTCATGAAACATTTCATCTCCTGCCGCATATGCCACAAAAATATTATTGGCAAATGATTAAAATTTATATGCAAAACCAAAAATCAACAAAATGTGTATACAATTTTTAGAAAATCTCTTCAAGTTTTTTTTTCTTCTGCTACTAAAACCGCAAGACAATTTGCAAATTTTGTTATAAACCACAAAAACCTCACGAAAAGTATGCTATGAAATGTGTAATTAAAAGCAATTATAGACAAAGTGCAGCAGTTCAAAGAAGTAGGATTTTTGTGTTACAAAAGTTTGCTATTGTGAGGAGGAGGATCAATTTTGCTGTAAATCACAGTATGGCGCGCAAAAGAAATTTTTGCTATTTAGTAAAATAAAAATATCATAAAACTCCCTAAAATTATGTATATACATTTTAAAAACTGTCCAAAAGTAGGCTATGAAAATTATTGTAATAAATATATCACATGATATGTAAATAGAATACTTAAGTTTCTTCGCAAAAAACTTAAATAATGCAAATGACTGTAAGAAAATATATAAAAAAAATTTTATTATTTAAAATTAAAGCATACTGTTAGGATGGATTTGGTTGATTTTTTTTTGCGTAGCAGTTAAACTTTTTACATAGCCTTTAAATTTCATGCGACTTCATATAAATAAACTCAATGGTGTTTAAGTCAATGCCGCTGCTATTTACCTTTGCCAATCTATAACAAAAAAAACCTGCGTAAAATTGCATAATAGATTTTCTTACGCAAATAGAAATCTTTCCCTAGAAAACTTGTTTCACGTAGTCAAAGTATTGGGTTTTATTTTTTTTTCTATGTATTTTATTTTTTGAAACAATTTATTGTAGCAATAATACAATTGTGAATTGCATTGACAGGTCTTAAAACTTCTCGGTAAAAAAATAAATAAATAGCAAAAAAAAGCAAAAATTTTACTTGAATCTTTGACAATACCTTGATGGCAGAATTTTAAAAGAGCAAAATAAGAAAGTTTGACTGGTTTTTTTCCAGCATTAGATACATGCTGTTTGGTAAAAAATGCATCAATACTTGGCAGTTAAGTATCTAGGCAGGAAAAAAACGTAAAGAAAAGTTTAATGACAGTTTAAAGTCCTGTTAAAAAATAATGCCTTTTGAAAAACCCTTGCAAAAAAAGAGCTTTAGACTTGGAGCAGAAAAGATATTTAAAATATTTTTTTAATGAAAAAGTGTACAATAACATTTTAAAACTGTTTGACTTGCTTAAAAATATGCAAAAAATCCTTTACATTTTTTTAAGCCTTAAAATATGCAATCAAGTTAGAAGAAGTAAATTTTACTAAAAAAATTAAAAAAAAATTATTACAGAATTTTTTGTTTGTTAATTAAACCATTTTCATCAAACTAAAAGCATGCTCTTAATAATGGTTTAAATTGATGTAAAAGGTACACCTGAAAGCATGCAAAACTTTAGGAAATTTCCTTAGCAGGGTTGAAATATAAAAAAAATTGTATGCCCAGTTTTACAAAGGAAAGTTTAATATTTATTTTGCCTAAATTTAAGGGGCTTAATATTTTGGTATGCTGGAAACGATCATTGGTATTTTATAATTTTTTTGGCTCAAAGTATGCCATGAAGTTTTGAAAATTAAATTTAAGTTTAAAAATGATATAAAAAGGATTTAATGAAAAACATGTTTTGGTTAACTAAAACATTTTCATCTACCTAGAGGTATGCTATCTTTAATAATATCAATTGTTATAAAAAATTTCCCTAACAGTATGCAAAGCTTACCGGAGCTTCCCCTGAAAGCCTTAAAATATTTTACAAAATTTGTATGTAAGGTTTTATATAAGAAAGCTTAATATTTTCTTCACCCAAATTTAAAGGGTTTAATATTATCCTATGCTAAAAAGAGTCATTGGTACTTTCAGCTCTAAAATATGCAATGAAGTTTGAAACAGTAAATTTTACTTTAAAAATAACAAAAAGTTTTTTTAAAGCATTTGCATCTACCTTAAAATATGCTATTAATAACACTACGAAATGTTTAGCCTGAAATTATGCAAAACTTTTTGAAGTTGCTTTGCTTAGGGCTTTACATAAAAACATAGATATTTTTTTTACCTAAAATGTGAGAGTTTAATGATTGTTTGTGCCATATTCAGGCGTTAGTAACTTTTTATTGTTTTAGCTCATTGTATAGTGTTATACCCACGTCCTAATAATCCCTAAGGTATGCTATAAGTAAGTCAATAAAATTATTAGGAACGTAAAAAAATCATATTTCTTAAACATAATACTTGCTTTTAAGATTTTTTTAGTTTTGTTCTAATTTTAACCTATAAGCGTCTTAAAACTAAAAAATATTCTAAAGCATTTGCGATGCTCTTAAAACTTTCCACAAATTCTTTGTTACGCTGCCCTTCACACACAGTCTCTTCTAAAAAAAAATCATCGATTTTATTAATCCATAAAACGTTTGCATATTTTTGCATAAAACCATCGTATATTTTTGTTGGTTTTTATATTTTTATGTTTCATATTTTATGTTTGAATTTATTAGCAAGCCTTTCAATATGCTATAAAAAAATTAAAAAAAATACTTTTTATGGCCTATTATTGGCAAATATATTTTACCCTTTTGTCTGTAAGCCCTGCTTTCATATTTAAGCACTAAAATGCATGTTTTAAAATGTAATAAATTTTCGTCGTTGATTTTGTTTGTTAAATCATCAAATCAAGCACGAATTTGCTTATTTATAATAAATATGTTGCATACTTTAAGGCTATTCAGTAAGGGAAAGGCCAACTAAATAGATGATTTATGCTAAAGTAAAACAGCACGAAAGTTAAGAGTTAGGAGACATTGAGAAAAAGAATTACACCGGTATTCATAAACGACTGTTAAAGTTAAAGCATTCTTTAAGACGGGTTGCTCCTAAATAACTTTAAGCCAACAATAGTTTCTGAATATTTGCGTTAGATTTTAAATAAATTTTTTAGCTAAATTATTTAAGTGAGTTTTTTATCTCTTGGAATTTTTTTAAATAAAATTTTAGTAGTATACTGGCCTCCCTTGTGAATCACTTTAAACTGCTTTTACATTTATTAATTTCATTCTCAAACTTAGGCTTAAGAAAAAAAAACACTTTTTTTTTGCAATTCGATTGCTTTTCTAAGAAAATTCAAAGAAAAATATTTCCATTTTTAACAAACCATGAATAAAAGTTGTCAAACGAAGCGCACAAAAGGAAAAACCGGAGGGAGAAGTAGACAATAAGAAAAACATTGCTAAGTAAACAAAAATATGTTTTGAATCTTTGCTGATTGTTGGCCACATTTTGCCGGTTCTTTTTTCTTATACTCTTAGTCACTACACATACACATAGTTACACACACACACACACTTTCCTTGCAAACTTACGTAGAGTTTATTGTTAAATAATATAAGTTTAAAAGACACAACCATCAAAAAAAAATAAAAAATAATAAAGTAACCAAACTTTTTATATGTCTTTTAAACGAGAGTTTGCTAAGGTTTTCTTTTAGTTTTTCTTTTTCTTTTTTTTTTTGCATTCGTTGGTTTGAGCACTGGTAGTAGTTGTTCATCATTAAAAAGTTTTTTGGTGAGTAAATTTTTCTTTCTATTTGTTGTAGTTGTCAATTCCTTGACAAATGCTGTGTGTGTGTGTGTGCGTGTCTTCATCGTTTTTCTTCTTTAACTCTCGCACAGATACCCACCACGCACTCACCGCACCGCCTTATGCCGGCATGTACATACATATAAAGCAAATTATTTTTACAACTTTCTTTTAGTTGTTTTTAAAGTTAAAGTAGTATTGGTGGCCGGAAACTAGCAAAACCTCTAACAATATTGACTAACATGTGTTGTGACAAATTTTGTAAGACCTCTTTTTAGTTGCGTTAGTCTTTTGTTAGTAATTAAGATTATTCTTAAGGGATTCATAGATAGAATCAAGTAATCAGAAATTTTCTAAAGATAAACTTGCTCAGCTGTCCTCCCTAAACGGCTGTCTGTCATGCATACATACATAAGTATGTATGTATATAGTTTAAAAGGCTGTTTATAAGAAGATCCGTCCAGCAACATTGTTTAAAAAATTTTTGGTTTGCATATTTTCAACAAAAAATTAGTTATTAACTAATAAAATATGGCGACTAGAAGAATTTTTTTATTTTTTAATTTTTTTTGGTTGCAGCTAAATTTGTGGGTTAGAATCCAGTTCGTATAAGTTTTGCGAAAATTAAATGTTCAAGGGAAAATAATTCATTTTAAAATTCTTGAAAAATAGAAAAAAACAGTTGAAAAATATTCTCTTTATGCAGAACTTTTTTAAAGGAAACTTAATACACCTTGTAATATGATACTTACACCTGTACAAAATCCACTGAATTGCAATTGAAATCTTTGTCAAAATCTATACCGTCTACATCAAATTTTTTTTGCCATTCATTAAGATTTCGTATCCAAAACAGAAGCCATTGACTAAAATTTTTCCTAAAACTTCAACCACTTAACTGCACTATATCTAATTCACACAACGTTTCCACTACAAAGTTTTAATTTTTAGTACAATTTGGAAAAAAATGCAAAACTAAGTTCTTCGTACTGTAAATTTACTATAAAAATAAATTGATGTATTTAAAAAGGTGTGTGAATTAACTACTCGTATATTGCGGTTAATTGGTTGTTGCTTAGGATAAATTCCAGTCAATGGTTTTTGTTTTGGATACAAAATCTTTTTAAATGTCAAAAGAAGCTGGTGTAAACCATAAAGATTGCTAAAAAAATTTATTAAAAATTAAAAAATATCACTTAAAAATTTTCTGAGATTTTTGTTAACAATTTAAAAAAAAAGATTTGTTCAAAATTTGGCAATGAAAATTTTATTAAAAATTTTTTATTGAAAATTTTATTAAAAATTTTTTAATGAAGATTATGTTATGTTCAATGCAAATTTTGTTCCTAAAATTTTTTTAGAAATTTTTCAATGAAAATTTGTTAAAAATATTATAATGACAGTTTTGCTAAATATTTTTCAATAAAAATTTTGTTAATAATTTGAAAAAAAAATTTTTTTAAATTTTTCGGTGAAATTTTTTTTTAAATTTTAGCTAACAATTTAAAAATTTTTTTTTTTAATTTTTTAATGAAAATTTTATTAAAAATTTTTCAATGAAAATTTTTTTAAAAATTTATCAGTGAAAATTTGGTAAAAAAATTTGTTAAAAGTTGTTCAATGTAAATTTTGGTAAACATTTTTGTTAGAAATTATTCAATGAAAATTTTGTTGGAAAACATTTTTGGATGAAAAGTTTGTTAAAAAGGTTTCAATGAAAACTTTGTTAAAAATTTTTCAATGCCAAATTTTGTAAACATTTTTCAATGAAAATTTGGTTAAAATTTTTTAAATGAAAATATCGGTAAATATTTTTCAATCAAAAATTTTTTTTTAAATTTTTTTAATCAAAGAAAAGTTTTCTTTAATTTTTTAGTATGATTGATAATTTTTTTTAACAATTTTATTTTTATTGAAAAATTTTTAAAATTTTTTTGAAAAATGTTGAACAAAATGTTCATTGAAAAATTTTTAACTATATTTTCATTGAATAACTTTAACCATTTAATCATTGAACAAATTTTAACCAAATTGTCATTTAAAAATATTTAAAAAAATTTCCATTAAAACCTTTTTAACAAACTTTTTATTAAAAAATTATTAACAAACTTTTCATATAAAGATTTTTTCCAAAAAAATTTTCTTTGAAAAATTTCTAACAAAAATTTTTACTAAAATTTCCATTGAAATCCCTTTTGGAACAATTTCAAAAAAAAAAAAAATACATGTTTATAAAGTAATATAAACATACATATGTTCATAACTAATTTGTAAAAAAATTACGAAAATAATTTTTTTGTAATTGTATATTAATAAATAAATAAAAAAATAAAAATTTTTTTCATTTACAAAATTAGCGAGACAACATATTGGATTTGGCTTGTTTGCCTAGTACTTAATAAACATTTTGTAGCATTTCTAAAAAATATATTTAAAGAAATAGCTCTTAACACGTTTGAGAAAAACCTTTTTCTCGGTTGGTAAGAATCTATTTAAATATTTTTAATAATATAAGTTAGATTTAGTTGTTTATTTTCATACAGACTCACGTAAAATTTTCATCTCATACCTCTAGTCAGCCTAGAACCATATGTCTCTATGTCAACACTCTTTTCTCTAGCGACAATTGCACTAGTTGGAATGTCGACAACTTTTCTTTTATGCGCGACTAGAGATATTTTAGAGACAACAGTTCTAGTGTATTTCTGGTGATATTGTCAATGAACGCCTCAATATTTTTTTTTCTTTTTTATTATGATATGCAATAATGTTAAAAACTTAGACATATATGTATGTATGTGTGTATTTAAGTTTGTTGCCCCAACCCTTATAAAATTGTAGTCGAGGGTCACTAAAATGTACTAGTGAATCTTTAGTTCAAATGTCTCCATATGGTCGTAAAAGAATAGTGCTAAAGTCAACTGGTAGATTTTCAATGACAACCCTATGTTATATGTCAATAGGCAATTACATTGGCTGGGGTACACTTGGTCAGTAGTACTACTGACAATGTCACTAGTAAATCACTACAATTTCACTATTAGCATTTTCTGCAGGGGTATTTAAATATTTAAACGTGCTCATTGGCCTTTAAATTTAACAACTTTGTTTTAATAAACTTAACTCTACTAAAAAATTTTACCTGTTGCATGCAAAAAAAAAACTACATTTACATACACATGAAGTGTAAATTCCAAACACACACACACACACAAGCATATAAACCATGTTTTTCCCCAAAGTGTACACCTAAAAATATGCTTTGTATATGCAAAATTTTTTTTTGTATATATGTACATACACACATACATACAGACATATTTTACGCCTTGTCATTCTATACAAAAGGCGTGTTAGTATGTAAAGAAATAAAATAAAAACAACGAACAACGAACATTGCACACAGCCCGTTGATTTGGTGGTGTTGTTGTTGGCTCATAAAAATTAAGAGAAGCAACGATGAGCTCATGTCTAAATAAATAAGGCAACAAAAAGCCTATAAAAATTGCAAAGCCTCCTTTTTAAATAAAAATTGCATGGTCTACTTTTAGGCTTAACAAAAGCATAGAACTTAAGACTAGAATATGCCTGGCATAAAACTAGGGATGTTACAACAACAACAACAACAACAACAACAACAACAACAACAACAACAACAACAACAACAACAATGAATTTAATAATGCCGTATACTAACATATACTTAAAATAAATCTATGTATAGGAGTATGTATGTATGTATATTTTAAGTATAGTGACTGTGCTCGTGTATAGAAATTGTTTTAGTGCAAGTAGAATCTGTAACCAGCAGAGTAGTTGTTGTTACTTGACAAAAATAAGGGTGGTGGTAGTTTTATTCATACTTTTGGCTGACTCTCTTTCTCTTACCCGCAAAGAAGAAAAATATGCGCATGAAATATAGTTTTGCCTTTACATATTTGTTGTGAAAAAGAAATCTGTATGAAAAAAGTATTTCTTTTTTTTCTCGTGCGAGTAAAAGGATACTGTATACAAATTCTAAAATGTGTATGTATAACGAGAGTATAGAATTCAAACTCCTATTTTTCTGGTCATGTGTTTTTTATGTTTATTTTTGTTTTTAACATTTCGTTTTGTTGTGCAAGGGTATGGGCGCTTTTTTCAAAGGCGCTCCTCCTCCTTTTCTGCGATTTTAATTTACTATGTTTTTCTAGCCCGTTGTAAGCCATAAATTGAAATAAATACCAGCTATGAAGAAAAAAAAATATATGTATAACTGAAAATGTATAAAAATTTATATGAATCTTTATTTATGAATTATTGTTGAACTTTATGTAGTTTAAAACTAGAAATTAATTTGCAGCATAGAACATATGGAGCTTTCGTTGGAGGATTAAAAATGAATAAACAAAGCGAACACATAAGGAGGAGTAAATTTTATTCAAATTATTAGGATTTAAAAAAGTAATTTCGAATAATTAAACGTTATTAACGAAAGCAAAGCTTAGCTCGTATATTAAAACAAATAATAAATAAAGTTTTATTAATGAAAAACGAACCTTATTAAAAAACATACGAGTAGTTAATGCAAGTTCATTTAAATTAGTTTAAAAAAATCTTTATTTTAACTGCCTTATTTATAAAAAATATTTTTGGCTTATAAAAAGTTTATAAAACAAATTTTGTAAGGAAATTTCATTAAAAACCCTATTATAAAACCAGATTATTTTTGTGATTAAGACCAAAATATTTTGATAAAATATAAAAACAAATCGGAAAATAATTGCATACAAAAATTTTTTTATTAATTATTAGAAACAAAGTTTATAAATAAATCTTTTACGCAAAAATTTATATACTAGTGTATTTATAAATCTTTATGAAAATATTTTTAAGGCAAAGGTCAAGCGAAAAACTTTAGAATTTTTAATTCAAAATAAATTAATGAAAATTTTTTTATAAAAACTTTCTAAAATATTTAATGTAAAAAATTTTCCTCAATAAATTTTTATAAAACAAAAAATTTTTGTGGAAAATCTTTATAAAAAAATTTTGTGTGGAAAAAATTTTTAACAAAATTTTATTGAAAAATCTACTGGAGCACAGCTCCTTGTGCTTTTATTGTTGCCCGGTGTGGCAGCTAATGGTAAAAAGGTGGTGGAAAATGAAAGAAGAATAAAGATGCTTGTTTTGTTATGATTGTTATTTGAGGCTTTTAAACTTATTGTGTTTGTATAGTATGATTCTCATTAACGTATTAAGAGTCTTACTATAAACATACGAAGTCTTTTAGCTAAACTGCAAAAATTTTTTGGATTGAAGTCTACTGATGAGTTCCATAACCTGGAACGAAATGCATATAGACAATGCTTAGCCATAAAAACAAGCAACATTTTTATATATATTTTTTTTTCATTAAAAATATTTTTCAATCAAATGCTGCAACGAATATTTTTTTGCGAAAACTCAAACCAAAAAAAAAAATCAAAGGAAATCTTTTACAAAGAAAAATATTTTAACAGACACATTTTATAAGAAAATAAGAATTAAAAGTTATTAAAAAAATTAAAAATATTAAAATTTTTGAGATAAATTTGATGGAAAAATTTTTATGTTAAATAAAACTTTTGATTCAAATAAATTTTTAATAATGAAAATTTTTATAAATACATTTTTTATTTAAATTTTTTAATAATATTTTTTTAACCCCCGACTAAAAAAGGGGGTTATAAGCAGAGCTGTTAAATTTCGATTACGATTAGTAATCAATTAAATTACATTTTAAAAAGAATTCTAATGATTATATAATTGCCTTTAAAAGAATTGCTGATACATAATTCATTACGATTACTAATAATCGAAAAGTAGTCTGAATTACTTAAAATTACTAAAAATTAAATGAGACATTTTTAGATTTAATTGAACTGTAGTGAATTTTAATCAGAAATAATTTCTTAATCAGGCTTGAGTTCAGTAATTTCAATTCTTATTGAATTACTAAAAATGATCAAAAATAATCCAAAGTAATCAAAAAGTAATTCGACTACTTTCAAAGATTACTTTAGATTCTTAATAAATAATCAAAAATAATCAAGAGTAATCCTTAGAAGTAATCGGATTATTTTTTGATTACTTTTGATTCTTTTTGATTATCTTTAGTAGTTTTAAGTAATTCAGATTAATTTTCTATTATTAGTAATTGTAATCAATTAGTAATCGTGCGAAACTGAATATAATCGAAATTTAATCATTACTTCACCTTTAAAAAAAAAGTAAACAAACTAGTAATCATAACGGTTACTAATCATTACTTAACAGCTATGATTTTAAGTAAATTAGTAATCATTACGATTACTAATCATTACTTAACAACTTGTATCAAGGAAAATATTTTAATGCAAACATTTTTGGTCAAAAATTATTTAAAGAAAACATTTTAAAGAAAATCCATTGGAAGGAAGAAGTTTTAAGAAAAATTATATAAAAAAATTTTAATAAAATAAATTTGGCAAAAAAAATATTAGATACATAAAAATTCACAAAAAAGAAATGCTTTGATACAAAAATTAAAGCGAGTAATTTAAGAAAAAAATAAAAATACTGATCTAAAAAAGATTTTTTTGTTGTGAATTCCAATCGAAAATAAATTTTATTGACTTTACACAAAATGTTTTGCTGGGTTATTCGTTTTCTTTGAAATGCACAGAATAATCGGATACATAAAATGCATTTTCAGTTATTGCATTTTTACAGCAGCACTAAAACAAGAGTGAAATATGAAAAATACACATCAAAATATATTTATTTCGTTGCATAAAGCAAACTACATATTTGTTCTGCTGCAGCCGCGCGCTGCTCTAGAAGCTAATGCGAAATGGGCAGAAGGTGCGTGCCTGTGGGAGGAGGGTTGGTTTGGCTGCTGGAGTGCAAAAGTATTTTGAAATTTCGTTGCATGTTGTTTATTTGTGTGTGTGTGTGTGTGTGTGTGTGTGTGTGTGTGCTATATAGAGATAAATATTATGACAAACAAATATTTTGCACATAAAAAACAAATAAATACCCGACAAAATATTTTGCATATTTGAACACTAGATAGCAAACGGACACTCACATATGCAATGATTCACTGGAACGCACAAATGCACACACACGTACACACACACACCCACACACACACACATACACATGTGTTTAAACATGCCAGCCCAATAAGATAAATAGAAAAATAAAATAAATGTTATTGGTGTGCGAGTGTAAATGTATATGAAAATACATTTCTGAGTGCATTTGAATTTTTACGTTTTTCAAAGTATATTGACACTTAACAGTGGGCTTCGAGTGGTTCGCAAACTGTAAAATATACAAGTGTATTGACTTTTCACAAATTTGTTTTACTTTAACTATATCCACTGTACACTCAGTGCTTTATAAATTTCTAATCTATCACTTGTATAGAGAGAATTATATAGTACGTACATCTATTTCTATTCTCACAAATTCAAAGAATGAATAATTGCACATAGAGTTTTTTCTTCTTCGACTTTTTATTATTTATTTATTTATTTATTTTCGTCCATATGTTTTGTGAGCTAGAAATAAAAATGTACAAAATATTTTTCCCTATTGATCTAAAGCATAATAAAACTAAAGTTCCATATGGTGTTGTTTGTAGTTACATATATTTGTATTTTGTGAATGTATTAGTGCTGTATGCTTTAGTGTAAGTGTACATGTTTGCACAAATATGTTTATTTAAAGTTTGATATGCGAAACATAAACTTGCATATATAAAATTGTAAATTTATGAGTTTCAAGTTGAAATTTTAAATAACAGCATAAGCAATTTACAAAAAGAGATTTTTTTGTTCATACAAGTTACAAAAATGCTATAAAATTTCAATTAGTTTAGAAATAAAAATGGCATTAAAGAATTAAGAAGACACTGAGGGAAAGCTGAAGGAGTAAAGGGTAAAAATTTTGCTTTAGTGCAGGATTTTATGGTCTTTAGAATCGCAGGATTATTATATTCCCCCCAAATTGCAGCTGGGCAAGGCAGGTGCCAACTTAACATCAAGAAAAGTTCGAAATAATACCAACAAGACGGTGAGGAAGAGACTTTTTTATTGCACTTCTAAATATGTGAACATTTTCTCATACAAATTTTTTATGGTCCTTCGAGCCTGATTTATATTATTTATTAGCATTCACAATATTCATAACTAAAGGCTGGTATTCACAGTTTTCTATAATCGTTAAACTTTTGAAAAAATCTCCAACAGATATAATGAGTTGTTATTGTCATAAGCTTCTTTAGATCAGGGTTGCATTTTTTTTAAAGTCTAACAATTATGTAGGATAGTGGATATCAGACTTGAGGCAAGATGTGGTTTTGAATATATGTTTTCTAATATTTCCTAGGAGTTTATTTAGCAGTATAAAGTAAAATTCTCTGCAAAACAGAAATAACCTTCTAATAACTCCCTTTTAAAACTCGATATATGCAGTAATAAATGATTTATTTGAAATTGAAATGTTACGCACTGTAGGATCAATAAAAAAATTACAAACCAGGCATAAAAGGAAACTCATAAGGCAATTAAATACATATTGAAATCCTTTTGGAAACAAAAGCCATAAGACCTAAATATATTTTTGCGCTTAATGTCTCGAAGGACCAACTAAAACCCACTCAAAGTAATATTATTAAAATTAAAAACAAGCCAAATTTTTCAAGATCTTTTAAGATACATTAGCATTCAAAAGTCCTTGAACATTAATTAAATTCTATGTTTATTTTTAACGGCTCGTAGGACCATATTATAAGTCTTTTAAAATAGTGTTACAAAAGCAATTATCAATATAGAGAACGATAAAACAATTTACAAATAATAATTAAAAAGGACACTTAAGCCGAATATAATGTACGGAAAAAAGTTTATTAAAAATATAAGTCTACGCATAAAGGTTGGAAGGACCACATCATAAACTTAGCTAAATGCATGTTTATGTTAAGAAAGTTAAAGCTTAGCACACACGTCAACGCTTTTTACTCAAATATAGTTAAGTTATAAAGAAAAAAATTATAACTATTTGTTTTACCCCCTGTTTGTGTAAGACGTTTGAGTTAAAAATCTTGGCGTTTTTGTAATAGATTAAAGGAAACTTGTGCAACTTTTCTTTAATCTATTACAGAAGCACAAAGATTTTGAACTCAAACGTCTTACACAAACAGGGGGATACTAAAAGGAATAAAATACCAAGCACAACATTTTGTCGTTTATTGTTATTACGAGTATGTTTTCTACTATTCACCTTGGAGACCATCTGCGGATATTGATACAGTCTGCTGAGAAATTTGCGTGACCCCACCACTTTGAAAGACTCACATCGTATTACGACTGTAACACGGATCAAAGCACCAACTACAACCCACTCTTATACAGTTTTATTTAAATTTCAAATCCAAAAACTTTTGCAAGATCTTTAAATGCAAAATATTTAAAAGTCCTTAAACATAGCAAACCTTATTTAAAATTTTATCGTAAGCGACAAAAGGAAAGGTTTTTAGGAGAAGATTTTTTTTAATATTCAAATATGTTTTTGCGCGTAAATTGTCGCTTATGTAAAATTGTATCTTAAAAGTTATCAACACTTTTGGCATTTTAATAACTCTAAACTATGGCTAGGCCAATCAAATTTTAATTTCTATTAAAAGTTTTGTTTTCGATAACATGTCACTTGGAATAAAATCAAAAATAAGGCTTGATATCAATATTTTGAGTTTTCAAAGAAAAAATTCATTTAAAAGCTTATTTGTAACGGCTCGTAGGACCATATAATAATTCTTCTAAAATAATGACACAAAGGCAATAATCTAATAATGACTCGAAATAGTGGCATCATTTTTTACAAATCACAAATGCAAAAACCGCGTAAAGCTGAATATAATGTACTGAAAAGATCCTCATAAAACTATAGATATTTTCATAGAGGTTGAAAGGACCACATAGTTTGCAAAATATATTTTTTTCTTCAAAAAAAAAATAGTATTTAGCGCACATTAAAATACCCATAGTGAAAGATAGACAAGTTCTAAGGAATAAAATTATAAAACAAATTTTATTTACTATAAGAATAAAATAATTAGTGAAAAAAAAATAAAAAAATAGGATGTACCTACAAAAATTATTATAATTTGATAGAATGAAAGCAGGCGCTTTTTATGCTGTAGTTTATTTTTTAAATTGAATCCTTAAAAAAAACTCTACTAAAAAACACGCTTCATATATCTTAATATTTAATATTGCCAACACCAAGTGCCCTTAATCGCAACTTCCACAGTGTTGACTCAATAATGTCATTGACAATGTCATTCATTGTAACGTGAAAAATGTAAAAGGAATATTGAATACAAAGTTTACACTTATAAAAACACACGCAAGCACTCGCCTAAAGTGTTTATGTGTGCGTATAAAAATATTACTAATGTTTGAAGTATGACAATATATTTTTGTACTCAAAGCCAGGTGTTGTCTTCTCTCTGTATGCTTAAGCGAGCAAGGTATATTTTGTTGATGTATCTGTCTGTCGGTATGTCTGTGTATCTGTCGGTGCTCTTGTCGGTAGGTTTGAGGAAATTTTTGATGTTCATATTTTTGTTTTGCACTACTTCAAATAAACCAAAAGCGCGCGTGTATACTGTTCATTAAAATAGCTGTGATGGGTTTTCTGACCAAAAAAAAAATTAATAAAAAAAATTTAAAACGATTTTGGTGAGTTCTTGTCAATTTTTTTTACGGTGACTGCTTGCTTGCTTGCGTAGTAGTTTAATATTTTGATGGGAATTTGAAAGTGTTGCGTACAGCGAGTTTAGTATTACCTTAACAATTTTTTTACCTTGGTCATGTAAGAACGTGGTTTTGCTTGAATGATTTTTTATCAATATTATATAAAGAGTATATTTAGGGGTAAAGTATTACAAAATAAAATACTTTACTTAGGTAAGGGCTTTGGTAATACAGTTTTGTGGAACTTTTTGCCAAAAATTGCGAATAAGCCAAAAATTAACACTTAAACGCAATTAGTTTTTTTTTCAATGTTTTCTAATGTTTCAATTAAGTTTCAGCTTTAATGTAGTAAAAATTTTAAAATCTAATTTGATGCCGAATATTTTTGTAAAATGTTTAAACCTTAAAGTCACGTTAAAGGAAAAATACCTACAGGGAGGGTTAATATGTTCAACAAAAATGCTCTTTGCTTAGTTTTAAGCAAAACTGCTTAACTCATTTTATATCTAAGGTAAGGGCGAGAAAAGCTAAGAAATTAAACGTTGAAAGCATTTCAAGTTTTGACTTATATCTCATGTTAGAATTTAATTTTGAGGTTTGGCGTTTTCAAAGACTTAAAGTTACCTATTTAAAAGAAGCTGTTTGACCCTTTTTAAAAAAAGGACAAGAAAGGCCCATAAAAGCAATGGTTCGAGCGTTAAAATGTGCCCTAAAACTGTCCTGATAGGATTTTATGCAAAACTGCTAAAACGAAATTAATTTTTAAGTTCATCAAATTGGTATTAATTCTGCTATTTAAGTTTAATTTCAATGTTTAGTGTAATTCAAAATTTATAGTCAAATCTAATGTAATAAAAAAACTGAAAGACTAACTTTTTGGTAATAAAATATATATAAAAAAATACAAAAGAAAACCGGAAATGATCTCTTCATGATTAGATTTCATAACATAAAGTATGGTCCTTCGAACCATGAATTTTGGGATTATCATAATTTTCTCGAAAAAAACAAAAAAAAAACAGCGAAAACAAGGACATATTCCTTTTGTAGGTAAAAAAAAGCAACACAGTACATTTTGAAAGTGAGATAAGTAAATTTAAAAAAAAATTAAAATAAAAGCATTTTTAGATTGAGCCTCATCATTACTAAAAAAAAAATATATAAAAAAAATAAAAAACAGAGGTAGTACGTACGATGACGAAGAACACTGAAATGATCTTCCTAACTAGATTTTATTATGTTAAGTATGGCACTTGGAACTATCATCACATTTTTAAGCCAGCCAGAAAAAACCCATGGAAACAAAGACATATTCCTCTCACCTTTGTGAAAATAACATCATATGAGCCATGTCGAAAGTGAGACTAGTCAGTTAAAAAAAATTCAAGATAATAGCATTTATAGATTAAGCAAACAATTGAAAATTAGTGTTTTTATGGGAATTGTTAAAATTTAAGTTTAAAATTTTTAAACGCATTAATAATCCCAAATTATTATTTTACAATCAAAAAAGAGACCGTCCTTTCATTAATCGAAGTAAATAAAAAATAAGAAACAAGAGACGTGAGGATGATGAAAGAAAGCCTGGAATGAACTTCCTAACAAGATTTCATTGTGTTTAATATGGTCCTTCGGGCCATGAATCAATGGCCCATTAAACTATCATCGCTTTTTAAAGTTGAAAAAAAACAAATACGAATTAATACGTATTCCTTTTATCTTTATAAAAAAACAACACATGAGCCGTTTATTTTGAAAGTGGGACAAGTAAATTAAAAAAAAAAAATAAGTTAATAGTATTTATAGATTAGAGCTGTTTCTTACTCTGAGACAAGCTTAATCTGTTTCCGCCGAAAACGCAATTTTCAAACATGTCTTGCTAAATTAGTCAATGGCTTAAAAAATTAATCCGCTAAAATTTTAGTGTTCCATATCATCGCCAAAAATTTTTAATTTTTTATTTATTCAGCGTTTTAGCGATCGAATTTAGCTTTAGCTTTAGAAGCAGCCTCATGATTATAAATGCAAATAATTAGAAAAGGCCTTTGCTTACATGTACGTTATTTTATATTGATTAAGCTTATGGTCCTGCGAACCTCTAACATATGTTAACTACTTTTTTTTAATTGAAAATGGACCTTAGCCACACAAATTTTCTTCTGCCTGAATTGAGTTCCTAGTATAATTTTCCTGCGTGTTTTACAAATTTAATAAAAGCTTAACAATTTGTCAATTAGCAGGTATATGAGTATTTCAGGAAAACAGCAAAAAAATATATAATTGTATTTTCCTTATTTATAGTTTTGTTTTCGATAAGATTATTTCTGCTATTGAAAAACAGCTGGCAGGGGATGTAAGTTGTTTTCAAGTAGCTGTTTTCTGTATATAGTTTTTTGTTGTAATGTGTTATTAATTAAGTGTTACATGCAAATCGTGTGCGTCATAACAATTTATAAGAAATATTTCATTTCTATTGAAATTTCTCGACCAGCAAATTCACTCTCTCAAACAGTAAAACAAAAGCAATAAATACAAATTTACGGCTCACATTGAGGTATCATTTAAGGAGTGTGTGTGTGTGTGTGTATGCATTTAAATTATTTGTTACCTGTCATATGACATGTTTACTAGCTATGACGGAAGTGAGTGTGTTACTTGCGCCCAAAATGATGGTAGTGTTGCTTGTGCACTTTAGGCCTAGAGAAGGTTTTCCTTTTTCGAAATTTGTTTGCCGGCAAGGTAATGTGGCTGAACATGATATTTTATGAGCTGCCAAACGGCTTTATTTAAAAGCTTATATTTCTTTTTTATGTTAGTAATTTTTTTTAGGGATTTTTGGTAGTGTGGCTTTTTTTTCTTGTGTACTTTGATTGATTAGAAACGGAAATGTTTTGGTTTTATTAGATTTTCTTAATGCATTATTAGGTGTTACAAACAATTTCAAGGTAATTTATATCAAAGCTTTTATTTCGCCAAGTACTAAGTAACGTTTAATAAAAACTACAAAAAAAAAAAATGAGAACTCAAGCCTGTTAAAGTAAACATATTTATAATTTGAAGTGTTAAGGTGCTTTTATGATTTATGTACTTGACTAAAATTCGATATAAAAATAAAAAATTATGATACATTTTTCACAGAAATGTTAGGAATATAAATAATAGAACGATGAAAGGTGGGAAAAAGGTTTTTAAGAAATGTTTAACATATGGCGCAGAGCATGTGTCAAAGATATCAAACGCTTCTATGGTCCTTCGAGCCATCATTTACAACTTTGTAACAAAATGTGGCATTTTTTTTATTAAAATGATAAAAATTCGGATTATATACATATATATACATTTGTATTCAAAAGCTATGGTCTGGACAGTGTGATGCTGCAGCAAACGAGTATTTTTCACTTTAAAGTTATTAATCTAATAAAAACAAAAACAAATTTTTACACGTGATCAAGTCATTTAAAGTTTTTTTTTTTTATTTTTAAAATATTCAGGGCTATCTTGAATAAAATTACGCGTGAAATGTCTCTCTTTTCCAATTAGACTTTTTTGTTTCACTGGGGAAAAATTGCATGTGGAATTTTATTCATGATAGTCCTGATTATGTTTGCAATTCAGTCCCAATCTTTAGTTCTCAAAAATTAAATTTTTTTAAATGTTTTTCACTCAATGCTAAAAATTCCAACCCATTGTTCGCTTTAAATGGTCAAAACACAAATTCTTAAATTTAAGCATAAACATTTATGGAGATTATTCATTAATTTATTGCAAAAATATTCATAAAAATTTTGGATTTCTGTTTTTCTTTTGTTTATTCCTCAGAAGCTATTTTTGGAAATCTACACATGTGGGTGAGTGCATGTTATAAGAATAAAATTATAAACAAAAGAATTCGTTTCTTTTCCATCAGCTTAAGAACATTAAAGCAAATGTAGATTAAATTGAATTATTAAATTTCCAACACCTTTTTTTTGCAAATGTTTCTTACATTACGAAAAAAAATTCAATAAACGAAATATTCCCAAAAAAAAAAAAAAAAAAAGAAGGTTAAAAGGAAAAAACAATTAATGGAAAAAATCTAATACATAGAAATTGTGGAAAAACTACTTGTAAAAGTAGAAAATAAAATATTTTTGGTGTAACAAAATCGTCAATGAAAATATTTTATTATTACAAAATAACAATAGAGTAAAAATAAAATTTATGTGGGAATCTGAACGTCAACATTCGCTTATTTCCTTAAAAATAAAATCAAAGTTGTTCACCTAGATTTCTTTTGGAATAAAATAACTTTGAATTTTCTCGTTTTTCTCAGTAAAGAAAATTCAACAACACCATAAAGAAAAAAAAATCATAAAACTGCTTAAGCACATAAATATTTAAGGGTGCTTTCGCAATTTCACTTTAAGCGGCAGCAACACCGCCACCACCGCCACCACCACCACCACCGCCACCATCACCGCCATCAGCATCACCATTATTGTTATTAAAAACCAAAGACCGCCAACCGCTGCTGTAGCAAACATTACAACAATTATTGTATAAAATGTTTTTCTTCCTTATTTTTTTCTCTTCTTTCCTTTTAACTTTTTATTTCTGTTGTTCTAAATGCCGTTAGCATTGTAATAAAAATGTCAACTCGTATATAAGATCCCTGGTAGTTACCGCTTAAATATTATGCCTACAACGTAATTTTTGCACAAAGACCTGCTAATATGTTACTCAGACACACGCACACACACGCATACACACACACACAAACATAGACATGCATATACACTCATTTTACTAACAAACACATACTCACAGTAACGCCACATTGTTAACAGTAAAATTGTAGGAAAAGCCTAATGTACCACACACAATAGAGGATGAATATAAAGGAACAAAACAAAAGGAAAAACTAAATATAAATTGCGAAAAGCAATGAAATGAATCTCTAACAGGAAAAACTGTTATATTTATTAATAAGATATCAACACTCTTGTGTGGGTGGGTGTATGTGTGTGTGTGTGTGTGTGTGTATGAGCGCGTGTAAGTTGTGTAAGGGATGGTTTACCCAAAAAAGATTTTTTATAAATAGGCTCAATTTAACTTTCAAAGTATTTTATACTATATTGGAGCATTATTTTGATTGAAATTCTATTGTTTTCATTGAGATTTAATTCGGGCTCAATATCTTTTTTAGCCTACACTTAAGTTTTGCTTCTTTAACGTTAAATTTTGAAGTTTGTCCTATGTGATTTATGCAGTCATAAAAATGCTTCATAAAAACTTACCATCGAAAAATATATAAGATCATGTTTCATGTGGTCCTTCGAACTGAGCATCTAGTTGCGCAATCACTGATATGTGCGACTGGAAAATCAGCAAATGTCATTTAGAACTTCAAACTGAATTATTGTTGCCAACATTTAATAAATGACAAAGTTCAAAAGATGCTGACATATGAGCGACAAGTGTGACGAAAACTCAGAACTAATTTGGATAGACAATAACAATATATAAAATTCAAGCTTGTGCTACGTATTATGGTCCTGCGAGCCGGTTTAAGGTAACCTACATTTACTTACAGAAACTGGAGGTAAAAATTTAACCATACAGTTAAAGTATCAAACACTCTGTAGTGCTCTGTTTCTGGATGATACATTTAAAAGAAATCTAAACTTGTACCGTTGCTTATGGTCCTTCAAAGGCAGAATGTCTAGCATTTATTAATCAGGTTCTCTGTTTATATTCTGATGAAATAAAGAGTCAGTTAGAAAGCTTGTATTAAAACAAATTCAAACCAAATTCAAGATTTTGCTTTAAGTTATGGTCCTTTGAGCCGGATCAAGGTCTTCATATATAAACTAGTTGAAACTAAAGCTATATTTTTAGACATTGCGTTAAAGTGTAGTCCACTTTGTATGAAGAACTCTGTTTCTAGAAGTTTAAAGTAGTAAAACAATTCTAAGATTGGAAGATTGCTTATGGTCCTTTGAACCCAGAATTTCTAGCATTAATTATAATATTTAGCTGAATGCCTATCAAATGTCAAAATATCTGCCGTTACTTATTCTTTTATATAACTGTTACAACTTTTGATTTAGAAGTTACTTTTACAAATTCATATTATTTTCTTAGCTATTAAAAACCCTGTAATGTAAATTAGCTATACTTCTCTCTCTCTCTCTCTTTCTGCAAATATGTATGTATGTGTAAATTTTTATTTTCACTTAGCTTGTACAAATTTATTTATACACATGTGTATGCTAATACCGTGTCATATATAAGTATCTACACTAAGTTTATACCATTGTTAAGTGTATTTAGTTGATTGTAAAAATAAATTATATATGTATGTACATACTTTTAAGAATAAATATATTTCTATGTGTTACAATAAACAAGGTACTTTGTATATAAAATTATTAGCTATTAAGAGCAGAGATTTCTTGCCTCGCTATTAACATTTGTGATTTAATATAACTAAGAGCAATAAGGGATTTTAAGAGGTATGTGCAAAAGGAATACTAATGTAATAAGAATACAACTTAAAAGATGCTGTAAAATCTAAACGTAAAAAAGATTTAAGTGAAAACTTTTCCCCACGGGTTGACATATTTAGCTGTGTCACAGCAACCAAATTTGTACGCAAATGACAAAGAAGATTTTGCTTTTTATTTCCCTTTGCAAATAGAAAAGAGAAATGAGGTAAAGACGTTGAATTTAAAATATAATAAATATTTTCAGCTACCAAAAGCTTTTAAAATAGAGCCCTTAAGCATGTGACTTTTTTAGCGGCTTATTTTTATTTAAAAAAATTCGAACAGCTGCAAGAGAAGAAACAAAATATTGTGAATTAGAATACAGGAATTGTAAATTGCTTAAAAATTGTACAGCCAGAATACAAGAATAGTTAATAAAATTTAAGTTTTGTTATTCTTTTGATTTGAGAAGGACATTGAAACAAGCTTTTTTCTAATAAACAAATTATTAAACATCTTCAGTTATGGCAACATCTGTTATCATGTTATTATATCGCATTTAAGCTTATTGTCTATAAAATTCATTCAAATATACTGTTGGAAGCCTAAAAGTATGCAAATTATTTCTTTTGCCTCATTAATAATATAAACAAAAATTTAAATATTTTCTTAAAAGAAAAAGCAAATAAATTTTTAAGCCAGAACAACCCTTTTTCTTTTCTCTTTTTGTACACCAACGGAAAAAAAATTATAATTTAAGGACATTTTTCTTAAATCCCTTTAACAACAGTTTTAAATAAAAATCAAAAGCATAACAACAAATGCTTATAAACCCTTGTTAATATATGTTAACGACTTTGCTTCAAGTTTAAAAAAAAATGATATACACAATATTTCGAAATCTTACAATCTGGAAAAAAAAACCAAAATAAAAAGGAAAATAATACGATGACACTAACCCAAAGTTTTTAAACCCAAACCAATATTCTCTTACAAAATATCTTTTAGACAAATAGAATTGTGCCAAACATGAAACAAATTTTCTAAACAAAAACACTCGAATGAAAAAAAAGCCAAAGACCTGGCACCAGTTTGCGAGAAGTGGTGGATTTTTAACAAGATAAGAAACAACAAAATAAAGTAACGAAATATTTCCAACAAAGTGTGTCATCGCTTGTTAGTAGGCAAGTGTAGCCAGCCATCTAGCCAAGCACCGCACACATACCATTAAGGCTGTTTGTGGAAATCGTGGAACATCCCCTAATAAATGAAGGAAATTCTGATGCTCATACACACACACACACAGCCCAAAGGAAACGTATTTTAAGTGCTGACATACGCACAAAATAACAAAAAAAAAAAGATAAATAAAAATTGTATAATAGAAAAAGAAGACAGTTAAAAACATTTGTAGGCTTTATTTTGCTTTAACTTTTTTCGCTATTTTGTCATGTGGCATTTGACAATAGAAAACATACAAGCGTATAAAAAAAATTAAATAAAAAAAAAAACACAAACTTTACAACATGACCAATTTTGTTTTTCGAATTTACAGTGAAATGCTTTTTAGCCAACTAAAAATAGGCTTTAATTTTTTTTTATTTCACTATAACTATGCCAGTAGAGAAAAACAAACAAGTTACAACAACAACGAATATACGAATATACTTTAATAAGAGTCAGTAAATGTTAAAGCGTATGTGGGTGGAAAATCGATAGATGTTGATAAATATTATTGGAAAAAAAGTTGATTTGAATTTTAAATGAATTTAGGCTTTTGACCATTCCTTGATAAAAAAAAAACAGCCCAAAAGTATACTTAAGCATGCAAAGCAAATATTGGCTATATGCAGAAAAATTTAAATATATGTGACAACGTGCTTCAAAGTACTCAGATCTGTTGAGAAAATAAAAACTTCGCATTTGCCAGTACGTCATGTTTTTGGTTTGGCTTCGTAGGCGTACACGTGTTTTCATAACGATGTCCTTGCATGAAATCCTAGCATATCTTAAGGCGTTTTTATTATATAAAATTATATAATATACTATATTTCAATTAAATGTTTAATAAACTATTTACAGCCTGCCCCAGGATGTGACCAGAAATCATTTGATCAACAACTTGTATTGCAAACAACAATCACATTAGACAATTTGTTGTTGTTTTCAATATAAGTATGCGATCGAACGAATTGTGGTGACATCGTGGGACAGGCCGTTAAATATTAATTCCAGATCCTTAAAGAATGTCAAAAATAAAATATGTTGAAATATTACTTTTAATTACTCTTCATATCAAAGTGTTATTGAAATTTTAACATTTGTGGGCATTGAGATGGCAGAAATTATTTAAATTCCTTTTTGAACAAGCCTGGTCTTTTTTTTTTGCCACAAAATAGTTTTAGCATTTCAGTGCTAATAAAATGCTATAAAGTATAATAAAACAACGAGTGTTTTGAAATAATTTTCATTTGAACAAAATCGGTACAGGAACTAAATGTAAAATTGTAAAGCAGTGCATACATATTTCAAAGTATTAATAATGCTAATAATATGCTACAAAAATGCTACAACTATGATTCTTGCTCCTAAAACTCAATGTTATTTGTAACTGAAAGATCATTTCAACCCAAACTGCAGAGCAACAACACACAATAGCAAATTGAATCAATGATAAAATTTCTTGAAGAAACTCTAAACATTTTTAATGCTATTAAACTGCTAAAAATATGATAAAAGGTGTTTTTCTTCTGCTAAGATATGAATTCGGAGTAGAAAATATTTGTAAAAATATATAGAATAAAAAATCATAATAATTCTTTAATAACTTCCAAGCATACTATATGCTACTAAGCTGCTAAAAATATGCTAAAAGTTATTTTTCTTTTGCTAAAACACGCTTTTGTTGGTGTTTTGGATATCATTACAATTGGAGATAGTTCGTATTAAAAGATATTATTCAATAAACATAAAACAATAAAATTAACACATGATAATAATTCTTTAATAACTTTTAAGCATTTTGAATGCTATTTAGCTGCTAAAATTATGCTAACGTTGTTTTTTTTTCGCCAAGGAACGCTGTTCTTGATATTTTTGATATTACTACATATGGAAAGAATTCGGAGTAGAAGATACTTTTCAAAAATAAAACAACAACACAAAACAACGAAATTTAACCAATGACGATAGTTCTTTAATAAGTTATAAGGATTTTTAATGCTATTGAACTGCTAAAAATATGCTAAAACTCTCTTTCTTGCAGTAAAACACGCTTTTGTTGAAGTTTTTGATATCACTGCAATTGGAAAGAGTTCGGATTAAAAGACATTTTTCAAAAAAATATAAAATAATGAAATTTATGCAATGATAATAATTCTTTAATAATTTTTTAGTATTTTAATGCTACTAAAAAATGCTAAAGCTGTTTCTCTTTTACCCAGGCAAGCTTATGTGTTTTGAATATCGTTACAATTGGAAAGAATTCGGAGTAAAATAGTAAAATATATATTTTTTTTCCAAAAATATAAAATAACGAAATTCATGCAATGATAATAATACTGTAATAAGTTCTTAGTATTGTTATGCTACTAAGCTGCTAAAAGTTCGTTTTATTTTGCTAAAGCATTCTAATATTGAAATTTTTAATACAAATACAATTGGAAAGAATTTGGACTACAAGATATTTTCAAAAATTTAAATGTCTACTCGTATCTTTAACTGGAAAAATAAATACATGTGACACCGAAATTTAAAAGGGACCTATGCTCAGAAAATAAGTTTTGGAGAAAAAATGACTTTTAAGTTAATTCTCTTTTACTTTTTTTTAATTAATGACAAACCAAATGCAGTTAAAAAGCTAAGGTTTGCTTAGAAAGAACGTTTTGTCTACTAGAAGAATCACTAAAAAACTAAAAATCGATTTTTTTCGACCCATAAGTCTCCTTTAACTTTTCCAGTCACATATGGAATAAGTGAAAAAATTATTTTTTAAAATTTTGTTAACTATTTGGTTCAAACTTATTTCTTATTATATTTATTATTCGATTAAGCTAAGCTTAGTATCGCTCTGTAAGCCAAATTATACTTGATAATAAAAAAAATTACACTAAAGATAATTGTTAATTACGAGTATTATGAGAAACACTAGCTAAATAGCATGTTGTTCCGTTCTGCTGATGGGTGTGTCATAAAAGTTTTAAATTGTCGTTATTTGTTCTTTGAAAGATTATCTTATGTAATTTGGTTTTCAGAGCAATACTTACTTTATACAAATTAGAAAATGATATATAATTTTCCAAATTTAGGTAAATATAATCCCCTAATGGTCTGAGAAGGTTTGGGCCAAGGAACTGTGAAATATAAAGTTATTTTATAGATGTTATTTGCTGACATATTTATTTATTTCCAAGTTGCTTAAAAAGTTGCTAAAGAAATCAAGTGTATATAGAAAACTTTAGCGATTTTAGAACACTTTCTAACCAAAGAGAAGCATTTAAAATAAAGACGAGCTAAGATTTTCTTGCATACCTTTAGGAGTAAAAAATTATGTATTTTACACTATTAAATCCGTTCATTGAAGGAAACTTGTGATAACTTTTTAAGAGATACAAGTTTTCTTAAATTATATTTTAATCATAAATAACTTTTTTTTTAAAGAGAAGTAACACTCGGGCAATGAATGCTTGCTGCCGTTACTAGAGAAAACAAGTGGTAAAAGCAGAGATAGAGGAAAGCTTAATTTTTCCAACTTTTTGCACGTTTCTAATAATGCAAAGTTGCAGCGCCTCTGGTGTCAATGAGGCGTACTAAATATTCACCACTTCAGCCAACACTATCCTTTAATCAAGCTAATTTCAGTATTTTTATTTCTTATAGAAGAAATATTTTTAATAATTAGTGTGATTTTCTAAAGAAAATTTAAATTAGTAAAAAAATGTTCTTCTCTTAAAAAATTTCATTCATATTGAAGATTGTGAACTTAAGTCCGATTAAGAAATTATTTGTGATTAAAATTCATTTTAATTCAATTAAATATAAAATATGTATCAATTAGATTTTAGTTTCATTGTTTTTAATTGAAAGAAAAAATGCCGTAGAGAATACAGTTTTTTTTTATATATTCTTTTCAACTTTCGAAAAAGAAAACTCTAAATTTTTCTCATGAAAAAGTATGGAGTTTTGCACATGCATACTAATTTCAAGGCTAAGAAGTAAAATTCTGTTTATATTAATATAAAAAAATGTATTTAGAAAATTTTAGAAAATCCCCTAGAATATATATATTGGATTCATGGCAAAATGAGCACGTATAATGAACATTTGTTTGTTGTTGGTTTAGGTAATCTTGAAGCTGCATTTCGTTAGTCATCACCAAATTTCAACCAAATTTTTTTTAAAGCTTAGAATCCTCTTTATTCTGTACAAAAGCATTAGCAACAATAAAACATTTTAAAATTAATTTTAAAATTTTTTTGTATGATTATTACTGCAGCTTTTAACTCACTACGCCTATTTAACAATTCTCATTTGGTTTATTGAATTTTTATACAAACACAAGATCTAGTGAAAACTAATTAAACCAATCCTTACTAATATTATAAATTTGAAAGTGAGTTTGTTTGCTTTCACTTTCACGTCCAAAAATATCTTTTACCAATGGAAAGATATAGTTAGTACTAGCGTCAAACATAGTATATTTGTTTAAACGATTATAAAGCGTTTTTATATTTGGTATGGATTTTATCCGAAAAACTTATTTTTTGGCTGGTTTGGGTAATTTTCGTTTCGCGTTTGAGTGCTTAACCAGTTTTATTCCGTTTTTTTATTTTTTTACTGCCTTTCTGTTGGTTTTGATAATTTTTTTTTTTACATTATCACTGAGCAACAAATAACAAAACATTCATAAATTTTAAGTATAGTTTCCAAAATATCAGATCAACGAAAGCGGAGCCGCGTGTAAAATCTAGTAATAAATGTAAATTCTTTATCCTTACGGAAGCTCCTGCCGCAAAATGACTTAACAGGAATATTCGTAATTTCCCGCAATAACGAAACGCCGCAAAATGATTTAAAAATTCTGTTGCATAATTTTTGTTAAAGCTTTTAAGTTATTATACCTACACATTTAGTAATTCTCAATTATTTTAAGACATTTTTAGATAAACATGACTTCTACTTAAGACTAACTCAACCAATAAAAATTCTAATGTAATAATAATAATTCGATATTTCTTTCGAGAGCTCCTACCGATTTACGTATTTGGTTTTGTGTTAAAAAAATCTTTAACAGGTTATTCATATTTTTTTTTAGAAAAACGAAAAGTCTGAAAATGATTTTTGAAAAATTGTGTTGTTTAATTTTTGTTCAAACTTTTAACTTATTGCGAATATTTAGTAATTCTCGATTATTGTATGAAATTTGTATATAAATATGAATTCTACGGAAGTCCAACTAACACAATAATAAACACAAATTCTTTATTTCCTTCGCATAGTAGTCACCTTAACGTGGTGCGGAGGCTTACGGTTGTAATGACCTAACAGGCCATGCTGGCTGGCAACTACTTCCTGGAAGGTCCAACCATGCCAGACAGTGCAGATTATGTGATTACCAAGATGAAACTCCAGAGCATATTCTGAAGGAGTGTGAAACGTTATGCCATAGTAGATATAGTCAATTTGGCAAGCACCTATTGGAGGATTGAGAACTCCCAACTTTAGACCCACTGGCAATCCTGAGATTCATCAGGAGAGTAGGTCTAGATGAGGTGCTCTGGCACCTGGCAGGGGATATAATAGATCTACTTTGGTCGCAGTGTCATGTGCTTCCCGTTTGACTTAATTCATTTATTCATTCAATTATTTATTTCTTATGTAAGACCCTGCCGATTTATGTATTTGTTTTTTTTTTCGTAAAAAAATTTTTTTAGAAATATTTGTATTTTCTAGCAATAATGAAACACTTCAAAATGAATTAAAAAAAAAACTGTTGTGTAGTTTTTGTTGAAAGTTTTAACTCATTATACATATATATGTAATAATTCTCATTTATTTTTAGATAAACGTGGTGCGGAGACTTCTACTGAAGATATAAATTCTTTATTTATAAGGGGAACTTTTTTTTTGATTTTGCGCATATTTAGGAATATTCTATTTTCTACCGCTTCAAAATGAATTTAGAAAAACTGAGTAACTTCCCAGCAAAAAATTTTCGAAATTTTGTAATGGGTAGTACTCTTTTAATGGCTTACAAAGTAACGAGTGGTACTTATTTATCTAATTATTTTATTTGCATAATAATGACTGTCATGTAATTAATAAAATAAGAACTTATTTATATCACTACGTGAAAGTACTTATTGTAGTACTTTCCAGTTAATAAGGAAATATGTATATCTAGAGAAATTTGTTACAAAATTTTATTCATTTAAAATAAAAAAATTAGAAAATATAGCAAATTAATTTTGAATAAGTTTAAGCAAAAATTAATCTATATTATTTGTAGGCAAAAAATAACCCATTAAATTTTGAGTACTTTTAGGCAATCAGTAATCTATTAACTTTTGTATGTTTGTAGGCAAAAAGTATAGGGTACCGCATACTTTTTGAACTTCTCAAACAAAAATAATGGGTTATTCAGTCAAATTGTAAGTACTTACGACTGAGGAGTACATACACTTTTTTGCATTCTAGTAGGCAAAGTTTTTTGCTGGGTTTTGTTGAATTTTTTATTTCATTATACATTTATATTAAGTAATTTTAAGAAATTTTTAGATTAACATGACTTTTACTGAAGAAATAGTAATTATTTTTTTGTTATGGAAGTTCCTGCCGATTTAACGTGTTTTTTATGCATAAAACTTTTTAGCAGGCATTTTTAGAGCTTCAAAATTAATTTAAAAAAAAACTGTTGTATATTTTTTTGTTGAACTCTTTTACTGATTACACATACATATTTAGTAATTCTCAATTGTTTTCGGAAATTTTTAGATTAACATGACTTTTACTGAAGAAATATTAATTATTTTTTTTGTTATGGAAGTTCCTGCAGATTTAACGTGTTTTTATGCATAAAAAATTTTAGCAGGCATTTTTAGCGCTTCAAAATTAATAAAAAAAAATTTTTTTTTGTTGAAGTTCTTTACTCATTACATGTAGATATTTAGTAATTCTCACTTGTTTTCGGAAATTTTTAGACCAACATGAAATCTAGTGAAGACATAAATTCTTTATTTGTTAAGGCGGCTTCTACCGACTTTCGTGTTTATTTTTCTATTATATTATCTTTTCTAGCAACTTTTAAAGGAATTAAAAAAAATCTACTGTGTGAGTTTTGTTGAAGCTTTTACCCCATTACGCAAATTTAGTAATTCTCAATTATTTGTTGAAATTTTTATGCAAACACAAGTTCTACTAAAGACTGATTAAGCCAATAAAGCTTATAATTTATGTGTTTGTTTTTGTGCTCAAAAAAGTTTATATATATGTAAATATTCTGGGGCTAATTGTGTAAAACGCAACGCCAAGCGTTAAACAAATTTTATATGGAAAAAATTTAAATTACAAAAACAAAATACCTAAAAAATTTATTAAGGCGAAGCGTTGCGTTTTACCAAATAAAGTCCTCTAAGTTTTCTAGCAATAATTAAACACTTAAAAATGAATTAAAAAAAAAAATAAATTTTCTGTATAATTTTTGTACGCAAATTTTGTAATTCTCAATCATTTTATGACATTTTATATGTATATATATATATAAAAAAATGTATATATAAATATTCGCGTTTTCCAGCAATAATTAAACGCTTCAAAATGAATTTAAAAAAATCTAGTGTGTAATTTTTGTTGAAGCTCACTAGTAAATTTAGTAATTCTCAATTACTTTATGAAATTTTTAAATTAATATGAGGTCTACTAAACTCTGATTAAATCAATAATAAAGATACAATCTTAACGAGAGGTTCTGCTCCACAAAATCTTTGGTCAATATATTGGTATTTTCTATTTTTTATCCTTTACTTTGTCTTCAATCAATTTTCTTTTAAAGCAGTATTTATTTATCTGTAGCCCCCAAAAGTAGGCAATCAAAAGTTGCAAGTGCTTATTTAAAAAATTTAAAACTCTTACTCCTAATTTCATTTAAAATGGAATTAAAGCAATGTTAAGGAGTTTTCCTTTTTGAAAATATTTATTTTTCTCCGTTTTAATTATTGTGTTATTTATTTTGTACCATCACGATTTGGCCCTTTACTTCTGCATATGGATCAATAATTATGGTTTTAGTAATATTCAATTTCTAAATCCCTTAAAATTTTAATAAGTATTATGCATCTAATCAATATCATGCATTGTGGCTTTAGTGTGCTTACCATGACAGCATATTTTGTATAGAAGCACTTACTATAAAGAAAATTTATTTAAATCTCATTTCTGGCTAATTTTGTTTTAGTTTGTTCTAATTTCTTTTTAATTACAATGTATTCGGTCAAAAAGCCCCCAAAGTAGGCCTTCATTTTCCATGCATGACCTTTTAACATTTGCTTTTAATAACTTTCATACTGCGCCATGCTTGGCTTATTATCTGTATTTCACTTTATTTGGCAAAATTTTGTTGTCAATCTAAAATAAAATGATTAATTATCTACTCAAATAACAAAAAAAAAAAAACCTAAATCTAATATCAAATTGGAAATAAAAACATACAAGCAGAAACCATGTTTTATTATACATATAGTATATAAATAAAAAATGAGAGTTTAAGAGAGTTGATGTTAGATAAACTTCTAAAACTAAAGTATGCCTTTTGCCCAGCTGCTATTTTGCCAACAAAAAATTATATTATTATGTTAGAAATTGTTTATAACGATGTTACCAAAAAAATTGTTTTTTTTTTGGGTTTTGTTGTAACGTTGAGCAAGCAGATTATAGAGAGAGATAAAAAGTCACATATTATGTTGTCATTACGTGACTACAAACACAAGATTTATGAGGGAGTTTTTTTCCCCCAACTAGATACTTCTTTTCTTATTAGTTTTTATTGGAAAATATTTTGCTCTGGCTAGAATTTGTGGTGTTTTCATTATAACTTCTGCTTAGTATTAAATTCTTTTTTATTATACACATTTTAGTTGGAAAAAAAAAATGAAAAATTATACTCACAGTAACTTGTTGAGCAAACTCAACCTTCGGCTGACCGACCAATTCAATAATATGAACCATATGGAATGATTTGTTGGTAAAACGTTTGCCAAAATAAACACGATGCTGTTTCTTTCAGTTTTCTTTTTCAAATTATTATAATTTTATAGTGAATTTTTTTCTTTAGTTTGTTGTTTGATTTTAATTTTGCTTTAACTCTTACACTTATAAAAAAGTTTTCTCTTCTTTTTAATTTTTTGCTGTTTATTAAATCAAATTTTATATTTTTCTTTACTTTGGCAACACTTTCAAAATCTATAAATTGTTATTCAGTTGCTTCTTTTAAGTTTTTTCAGTGTTGTTTTAAAGTTATTTTTGATATTTAGTTTCGTTATAATTTTCTTCCTTTTTTTAGGTTTATTTTATCTAAGCAAAAATAAAAAATTAAATATTATTATTAACAAGTTTTTTTGCAGTGTAAGTTTTTCGTTCTGCTATAATATTTTATGGATTTGTTTTTCGTATAGATTATTGATTTTCTTTTGTTTGGTTTTACTTGAATTTTTGGTTGCCTGCCGCTTTTGATGTCGATTTACACTTTAAAAATACATACAAGCAGATAAAATGAAAAAACAAAAATGCAAGGAAAAAATAAATAAAAGCATTTCATTATGAGCAAATTTCGGTTTATGATTTTCACTGATTGATTTAGTACAATAAAAATAAATTTATACACACGAATACCACAAAATAAATTGTTGTAAACTACTTGGCATAAAATTTCAAAGTGCTTAAAATTGAAAAAATAATAAATAGTTCAAAATAAAAACTAATATTTAACAAAAAAAAATATATATATAAAAAACTAACATGCTAAACACTTTATTTATAAAAATTATTACGGCTTAATAAGAAAACATTTTTATAAAAATTTGTTTAAACCCCCTTTATAAAGCCCCAATAATTTTTATAAAAAAGAAAAGAATTCTATAAAGTATTAACAAAATTTAAGTTTTAATTGGTGTTCAAATGTGATTTAGCAACACTCCAGATCATACGAATATATAAAGTTGAGTCCCAATGTACAAATTTAAAACACTTTACAAAAAATCCAATTTTTAAACATTCTTGACAGCCCTAAGCTAGGCAGCTTTTCAGTAGCCTTAATGTAGGCCACGTTTTTTTAAATTGTTAAAAGTTTTGCATTATAACACCTTACTATTGACAATTTTAATTTTATATGAGAACGATAACAAAATATATGTTGCTTAGTTATTTTTGATAGCGAATTAAATTTTTAATGTACGATTTTTTTAAATAAAATCAAAGAAATAATAAGGCTTAAGGTATTTATTTTTTAAAATTATGATATCTTAATTAATTCCGATATGTCATTAAATTTTTCATGAAGCAAATATTTATAATTCAAATTCAAAAAAAAATATTTTAATTTTTTTTAATTTTTTACTTTGAAAACTGCTAAGCAAATTAAATTCAAACCGATTGTAAGGTTATTGTGCTCAGGACATGCGTCTAGATTTTTTACAAGATTAATTATTGGAGTTTTTCAGTAATTACATATTAAGACAAATTTTAAAAACCAATATTTTTGCAAGCAGAACTTTCAAATCATAGAATTTTTTCAATAAAAGCAGTGATATGTTTGCAATGAAAATATATAAATACACTTTTTAGAGTTTCAAGCTTTTAATTTTTATAAAAAGCCCAAAAAGTCACTATGTACCAAAAAACCTAAAAGTAGGCAACAAACTATTTTTTGTTAAATTTGTTCATGAGCATGATTTTTATTTTTAAATTTTAAACTTGTTTTCCAGAGCAAAAAATATTAGAGTTTCTAAGCATTTATTCCCAAAAGTATTATATAAATTTTTATCAATAAATATGATAATTTTTTATTTGAGCAAATATCCTTGAATAAAGTGTTTAGCAAATAATTTAAAATAAAGTCCGAAATTTAAAGTTATATTTAATTTATTTTTCTGTTACTTTTTGTTAATGAGAATCTGCTTTGAAGTCTAAATTTAGTCAAGAAGTTTTACACATATTTTTTTTTTAAATAAAATAAAAACTTACTTTGAAGCCTTTTCTTATGTTACACAATTTGCAAATATTCTGAGTAAAATATGTGGTGAAAGGAGAACGTCTGATCGATTGCTTATATAGAAAACAAAAAAAAATTTTCTTATTTAAGCAACTTTTTAAAAAGAGGACTTTATAAATTCATCTGTATTTTTATTTTCTTTAATATAAGTTCTCAATAGAACGTTTGCTGCTGAAATCGTGGATCAAGAACCAAATTAGTAATAGGGTTTTGATACCCAAAAGTATGCAATTGTATAAGCAAAAGTAGAATTTCAATCTTAAGTTTCACTATGCTAATATAAATTTCTAAGTAGTCATAATAATTTTTTAAAATTGTTTATTTCCCCATTTTTTCCGAGATAAAATAATGACGTTCTTATTTTCCCAAATTAAGGCAGACATTTAAGTAATTTTCAGGTTTATTGATAAATTTTTTTTATTTATGTCCACTAAAGATTATGTATATTAATTTTGGACCTGAAAGGCTTAATTAAAAAAAATAGAAAATATCATGAATTTATCATGTGAGCCATCACAATAGTAATGAACATATTGACTACTTTGACTCCGCAAATAGACTCTTAAAAAGTTTTTCCAACTTCAATCCTATTGAAGTGAAAATTTAAACTAAGCGCCTTGTAATTTTTTTTTAGTTTCGAATGCCTTATCCTTTAAAGCATTAGATAAAATTTTTTTTCTCATGTGCAAGCCGTCATATAAAAAGTTTTACTCTTAACCCAAAAAAAAACGCCTAAATAAGCATAATAATAAATAATGATAGGCAATATTTTTTATATTTTATTTTTTAAAACATACAAATTAACATCCATTTGTTTGTTTTAGAAATAAAATATAAAAATATTACTCTCTGTCGTCTTAAAAATTAAGCACAAGACAAGAAAGCTATAATTAAATTTTAAATTATTTTTGGGACTCCCCTAAAATTATGCTATAAATTTTGAATTTTGTTGTACTAGAAGTATGGAATTAATAATTTTCCTATGAAAATATAAATTTTTTCTTCTTTATTTTCATGTAATAACAAAACATATGGTTTATCCTGTTCACTACTGCCAAAGACTTTGCAGAATTTTTCTATATGTACTTAATTCTTTTTAATAAAATTTTTACTGTGTTTTCCAAAATTCTTCGAATTCAAATAGTTTTTGAAGCAGCATTTAAGTAAAACTTCCTACTAAATCCTAACATATGTTACCTTTTTTCAAAGCATTTTTACCATATTTTTTCTTAAAACTTTTCATCACTTGCTCTTTGATAAACTACAAGCATATTTACCTTCAATCCATTAACAAAAACATAAATTTTTTTCATTTTTGATTTCCTTTAAATTGAGGCTAATGTATTCAAAACAAATTTCAAACTAAACAAAAAATAGAGAAAGAAAATTATTTATAACGAAACTGGAAAAGTAATTTTACAATTTCTAGCTCTACTTGCGGCATTAAAAAAGAAAAGCATGTTTTTTTATTTTTAATTTAAAGTAAACAATTGAAAATTTAATACAATTTTATTTTATTTTTCAGAATATCGTCTGATGACTGCTCATACTCATACACTCACAGACACACACGCACAAATATTTTCAGATACTCTACTAAACACACACACACACACAAACACTCAAGCTAGAAAATTCTGAAAGATGGAGAGCTGTATGAGCTACAAATGTAAACTAATGATATTTGAAAATTATTTAAAAACACTTGAAGTGAAAAACGAAAAATTATTGTTTATAATAAAAAAAGATTTTGTTTTTGGTGTTGTTGTTGTTGTTGCTCCCGTTGTGTTTTTCTTAAATTGATTTGTTTATAATTTAGATAACTGAAACAATAAATGTAGAAATAAAATTGTTTTAAAAATACACTGGCCAACGAAACTAAAGAAAGATGCTTTAATAAATTCAAGTGTTAGAGAACAAAAAAGAGAAAAACAATCGCTCGCAAGGATTTGTTTGAACTAAATACCGTTATTTAATTGAAATGGTTAATGGTTTAATTTTTGGTTGTTTTGTCACGGTCGTAGGTTTTAATTTAAACTTTGGTTTAGTTTATACACTTTTGTTAGTCATTTATGGTTTATTATGCTCACTAAATTATATAATTAATAATTGTTTGCTAGAATTAATTTTTTGAAATTTTATTTATTTATATTTAGTATGTATGTATAAATGTTTGATTTTTGCTTGCAAATATTTTTGAAATAAATTTGTTTGTTAATAATATTTATGTATGTATGTATTGTATGCATTTATGTTTACAAGCAATGTAATTAAAAACTTATTATTTTTTATATTTAACTTTGATACAATATGTTTTGTTTTTATGTAGCTCAAAATAGAAAAAACTTTAATGTTTCATTTATTCAATATTATTACTATTATTATTATTAATATATTTCTATTTTATTTTTCTTTGATTCTCACACGTTTGTTAAAAATGTTTAAGAATTAATTATTATATACGGAAAATTTTGCTGACTTAACTACACAAAACTCAATTTCATACTGAAAAAGGACGGCAAACTCTAACAAGAAAAACACTAATAAAAGCCAGTCAGTCGTCCAGTTGTTGTTATACACAGCCAGCACAGTACAGCAAAGCAAAGCACAGCCAGCCAGTCATATAGAGTTAAAACCAAACACAATCCAACACAAAAATCCAACCAAAATCAAATCAAACAAACGAACGAACTAACGAGCCTCTACCAACCAAAAAAATATATAAAGAAAAAACATAAACAGAACGCAATTAAACCATAGAGAGGAAACACGGAATAACGAATCTCACTCACAGCGAACGACTGACTATTTTACCGAACGAATTGAAAATAACGAGTTCCGTTACAGCAATAGACCATATTCGTTTGTTTGCCTATTTAATGTCAACAGTATCCTCCCAAACATGTTGCATACGACATGCAACACTGAAATTTGTAATTTTGTAACGCTTTACATTGCAACATGTGTGAATTTCAAACAATTCCTTAATATTTTATTTACAACAACAAGTTTTAGATTGATAATCAGGCGGATAAGGGGGATGTATTTGACAAAAGTACTGTAGTTAAGGTTACCCTTGAAAAGATAAAAATATCAACGAAATACATATATTTTTGGCTTCGTTGGTAAATAGATAGTGAAAATATCAAATGGGTCCACCTTACTTAGTTTTAGGGAAATATATAATTTTGAAAAAAAAAAGAAGTTAGCAGGAAGTTACCATATAGAATGGTTTTTATTTATTGTAGTTCTGACTTGGTAAGTTGTAAAAGAAGTCTATAAATGGTCCTATATGCCATCAGGTATATAGGACACTCCTACTTAAGAAAAGCTTATTTAATCTGAGTACGGACTAAGGATAAGAATAATTATAACTCCTGATGACTATCCTAATGTGCTCTTTGTAGAAAAGGGAAATAGGGATAATGGAAAGAGATATGGGAGAGAGAGAGAGATTGGAAGAGAGAGTGATAGTGTTTTCAATCACTATGTACCGGCAGCGTGACCGTTTGACCGACTAAAGTCAAGCAAATTTTTCGACTGACTTGCCACTTCTTGTCCCCCTTTTTTTAAAGTGAATTATATAATAATACATTAAAAATAAGAAGTTAAGTGTTGTCCCTTTTTTTTTTTGATAAATCCCCTATTTGGTGCAACTTTTGGAAAAATGTTATCGGTCACCCTGTGTAACGGAGCCCTTTGTAGATCTAGGAAATAGAGAAGAGAGAGAAAGAGAGTGATTCACTTTTTTATATAATAATTGTCCGAGAATAATTAATTTTTCTTACTCCATCCATATTCGGGCGCCATATTTGAAAGTCTCACTGTCTCAGAAATATATTTCTGTTTTCCCCTTGCTAGGTTAACTTTGGCAGTCGGAATCCCAGGCTCGCTTATACCTCTGGGACAATTTTCATACTATGAAGACTTTACTATAGCCACTGTCAAATGGCTCGAAGACCCATATTAAGCTATAACACATTACATTTCAACACTCGTAACCTTAGAAAGTTTTCCAAATAGAACGGAGACCATTGTCGTCATTACCACTCCCACTAATCCCTTGCAATGCTATATTAAGTTCTTTATGCTCTCCTTTTCATCATTCCTGTTGACATTACTCTCTGAAGGCAAAATATTCCTTAGTATTCTTTTTGCCGTTGTTAGTTATTCCCTTAAACATAGTTCCTCGTCTGTTATAAATTTCCTGGAACCACTAAATGCCTTCCGAAAAACCTTGTTTCAAGTCTGTATTATGATATGGGCATAAATCTTACGAATGTGTATAGAAGTGCTTTCTTAATCGTAATCTGATAATAAGATTATTCCGAACAAGGCTCTGAGGATGCAAGTAGACAAGTACTACGCTTGATGTTATACTTTCCCATCTATAGCAACTTTTGAATTCATAAGTTTGTCGCATTTATTGATAGCGAAAATCTAACCACATGACTAGTAAGCACCATGAACTCAAATATTCCTTGAGAGGTTTATGCAATTCCGAGCTCACATTTCAAGAACGTTAGGTTTGAATAACAACCACTACATGTACTATACCTAAAATAGGTAACCCAATCAACCGATAACTCCGGGTAAGAAATACACATCCAATTTTTAGCCTAACAACGAAGTATGTTCACCTGCCATAAAGGTGTACATAATTTTTTAGGCCATTATTATGAATTTTTGTTCCCGAGAGCACTATACACGGAAGAGTTTAAGGTTCTTCTTTATTCGAGATCTACAAGCTTGCACTTGGTCGCTTGCTAGGTCTACGTAGATGCTTGCTATCTACCAGCACGTTAACTTCCGTGATACTACTCTACTCCTTATTCGAGGTCTACCAGCTTAAGCATGGTCGGTTGCTTGAGAGCTTAATGCAATTCCAAGCACCCATTTTAAGAACCTTAGGTTTGTATGACAACCACTTCGTGAACCATACCTAAAATAGGTCACGTAATCAACCGACAATGCAGGGTAAGAAATACATCTCCAATTTTTAGGATGAGAACGAAGTCTGTTATCAGTTCAGATCGCCAAAAGCTGCCATAAAGGTGAACATAATATTTTAAGCCCTTATTATGAATTTTCGTTCTCGTGAGCACTACATAGACCCCAAAGACTTTAAAGTTTTTCCTTATTCGAAATCTACAAGCTTTAGCATGGTGGGTTGGTTTGTTTACGTGGCTGCTTGCTATTTACCAGCAAGTAAGTAGAATCGTGAAAATTTGTGATAAGTAGAGTATACACTACTCTACTCTTCCGAGTAGTAGCCGATGAAAAATATCTGCATCCAATGCTAGATCCAGTAATCAGTCATACTAAATTCATCACGTTGCACTGATGTTCAATCTGTGATATTTCCGCTACCTATTGCGTAGTGCGCAATAGGTGAGAAACTGCTTAATTTTTGTCCTGCAACAGAATGTATTTCAGGGAAGATCTAGCTTGCCACCGGGCGTGACAATCAACCATCAATACCTCCACCAATCGCGTGGCGCTGTTGTTATTTTTGCTTATTAATGGTGTCGCAACTGACAAGTCATTGTAGACATTCATAGCGGATCTAATCCTAGCTACTTCTTCCGTCCGTCCGATGTTCTCATTGTGGATAAAGTAAGTATCTGCAGATAAGAGAGGTGCTCTGAGTAAGGTTCTTGGGATTGTTGCACATGCTACCCTCGGGGCAGAATTAACCTGCTGGTTTCACAGTCGACCATGTCCAGTTATCGAGAACATATTACTCTACAGGGGTGTGTACTAGTATCTCATTTATTACGAATTGACTAGATGTTAAAAAGGTAAACTGCAAAAGATAGGCAATATTCACAGCGTCAAATGAACTACCAAGATACATTTGTCCTCCAAATGTCTTCACCAAAGGGTTATTGCTCACGTATATACATAAGGCTGGTACTAACTATCATACACAATCGAACGTCTGACGAAAAAACACAACTCTGATCTAATGCATTATTGTCTTTTGAACATTTTTTTTCAAAATAACACCGTTGTGTAGAGAGTAGCGGACCTTACTTTGTTGGAAAAAAAGCGTATTTATTTATTTTTTTAATCGTTAGGTTAAATCACTAACAAATTTTGAACACCATGATATGTACCCATGATTTTCATTCAGACATGCCATATGGTATTCATAGCATATAATATCAGCAAAGTTAGCTTGAAAGAATGATTTTACATACTTTCATACATAATTATGTACAGATTTACATAACTGAATAAAAGTTTTGCTTCATAGTACATCTATAAAAATGCTACTCGGTAGTTGTTATTGATGATTTCAAATTTGCCGGTTATTATTTCCAAAACTTTTTTGAAAAATAATCCACAAAAGGTACCAGTTCTAATGGTACCCTTTACGAAAACATTCTCAATTTTCATCCCTGTTCGCTAATAAGAAAAATAAAACAAACAAAAAATAAAACAAGCCAAAATAAAAATCAGCCGACAATCAAACAAACTCTTATTGAGGCACTGTACAACTTGATAGTCATACAACTAACTAATGATGTGAGGCCATAGTATTTTTGTTGTTTGAGCTCAAGCATTAAAAGAAAATGTTGGAAAATATTCGCTGATTCTCTCGGCATGTAAACAACGTACAACATGTCACAGACAAACTAACTTGTAGAATTTCATTCAAAATACGAAATAAAAACAAAATGAGAAAAAAAATAAAATCAAAAGGAAACAACAAAACATTCAGCAGCTCCAAAGAGACTAAATTCCAGTCTCTCGTTTGTATGTGGAAAATATATTTTCATTGCATCGTTCGTCGGCACCGTTACTGTTCGTCGGGAGTTCGTTGTTGTTTGAATTAGTCTTTGTTGCTGTTGTAGCCATTGTGTTGCTCGGTGTGGTGTTGTGAACCCCTAAAATGTAATCTCTGTTGTAGTTGAGTTCCTCTGCTGTTGTTGCTGTTATAGTTGTTGTTTATCGTTATAGTACATAGTTGTCGGACGTTTTTGTTGTTTATATTGTATGTTAGCATACTTTTTAATATTATGTTGTTTTTTTTCTCTTCTTCTTCTTCCTTTTTGATTTGCTTCTTCCTTTTGCATGAGTTCGGTCTTCTGTCTTTTATCATTGTTGTTGCTCTTGTTATAAAATTAAAAGAGTATGTTGTATACTAGAGTGCGCGTTAGAGGGGGACGGCAACAGTTTTATTTTCCATTTCGATGTATTTTTTTTGTTTTGCTTATTTTTTTTTGATAACGTGGAAAAGAAAAACATTACGAATACAAATAAATGAAACAACAACAACACGAAGGAAATTTGCTACAAAATGCAAAAATAAAAAAGTCCGAAAACAACAGCAACAACAACAAAATATTGTGCATATATAGTAAGTACATACATATGTACATATGTATATACATATGTATACTTATGCATATAGAAGGTTGGCATTACTAACATTTTTATTAAATTGTTATTTAGAAAACAAAATTAAATAAATTAAATTAATACGTAAAAAAATAAATGTACTCGCACATATTGCATAAATGAAATCTTAACAATCAAAACAGAAGTAAATTTTTGTTAAATAAAGTTGACAATATTTAGTGAATTTAATTGAAAATTTAATTTAAATCCATTACAAAATTCATGCAGCTCAAGGTGGGATATGTGCAGGCTTTCAAATACAAAAAGGTATATTATTTCGTTCATTGATTAGTTGTGCTGTTATTATAAAAAAAAGCTAATTTATGGAGCTAAATATCCCAAAATTCCTCAGCAAGTGTTAAGCTTAAATTAGACGTGACATATACTACGTTTATACGCGCACTATTTGCAAATAAAATTATTTGCAAATAAATTAACTCACTGTTTATACGGCATAGCAAAAGTACACAAACTTGGTAGCACTTCTATAGAAAACTTACTTATGTTGACAAAAAAATAGTGTAAATGTTCAAAATAGCAAATAATTGTTTGTTTTAATCATCATTATTTGCTTCTATCCATATTTTTTGTTGCAATATTTATCCATTTATTGTTTTTTGTTATCAAACATTTGTAAGCGTGGCAACCTCAAGCATTTTATTTGCAAATAGTGCGTTAATCGTGAATAGTTTTCTGAATTAGTAAGTCGCAATAAAAACAATAATATGGCAACAATTTACTGTTTTATTTGCAAATAAGCCCTGCGTATAAACGTAGTAATAGTCATAATGCATTAGCCATAACCAAACCAAAATTCAATTGGTTTCTATGCTGAGAGTTATGGCGTTATGTCGAGTCACCTACTACTGAAATGTCACGCATCCAAAATACTTGAATCAGAAGCATCATCATCAACTAAAGTGACTGCATGGGTTGCGATGCGGGCGCGAGAAATTATCGGCCTTTATTTGTTTAGATAAGAAGAGAAGAATAGTTGCTGTGAATCCAAAGCTTCACGCGGAGATGTTAGACTACCTCATGGTGTCTAATGTGCAGAAAATTGATAGCTATAACCAAGGAACTTAGGTACAACAGAGAGTGGAGTTGGCTGTAGTAGTTAGCACGTTGCCTACATAGGACCTGGCTTCGAGTCCTGTCTCTGACATTCATTAAATAGAAACACCATGCATTTTGCTGATGTGCATTAATGTCGCTTTGTGCCAGTTATTGGAAAGTTCAAGTGATAAATACTGGTCTCTGAATTACACCGACTTAAGCATATATTAATGTTAATGCAACATCAGAGTGCCCTCCATCGTCGATATTGTGTAGCAGAAACATCGGAAAAATAAAATAGCCAATCAAATGGCTACTAATTACAGCTTCGAAAATTTAGTACGTCTCATTGACACCAGAGGCGCTGCAACACTGCAGTATTATAAAAACGTGCAAAAAGCAGAGTTGTAAAAGAACGAAGCTCTGTCTCTCTCTCTCTCTTCTCTATCACTATCACTTTCTGTAAAAAAGTAACACCTAAATGTTAAATCTCTTAAGAAAAAAAACTTGGGTCCAGCAGACGGTGCAATGTCACACATGTCCAATACCTTTTTATGAAGAGTTTGAGAAATTTTAACTAGAAAAGTGGTCTCCAAATGTGTCACAAATTGGTATCTTTAATTAACCTCTATGGACTTTTTTACCTGATAAAATTAAAACTCAAAGTTCCCGCTAATATAAAGACTTCATTCTTTACGGAGTCTACCTGCTGAGACGTGATAGACAATTTTACTACTAGATAAAATGAGTGCCACTAAAATTATGTATTTGAAGAAGTACTGACAGTATTTATATAAAGAGTTTACAAGACATATTTTTTAATCGATACACTAATATTAAACTGTCTTTTTAGATACCTTGTACATATGCATATGCTAAAATGATCTCGAAATAATTAAAGAGAGTTCGATAAAAAATTATATTATACATACTTTAATGGGTCTTGGCCACTTTTCCGGAGGTATACTCGGGTCATCTGTAAAGTTCAAAATAATTTCAAAGTTTCGTGCGAATCGGTTTGAGTTAAAGTTTTCAAGCACGACATGTGTGCACAGATTTGAAAAAAAACATGATTGAAGAGAAGAACGTACAAATATAATGAACAATTTTAATGGGCGAGTTCCCGCCCAAAGTGTAAACTTAAGAACCCAAGATATGGTCTAAGTCTTATTACAAAATTTTAATGCATGATAATTATAATATTTTTGCATGGCCATTATAATATTTTTAACTTGTGAACCTTCCTACTGCTTAAGGAAAATATGCTTCCTATAGAACTCAATGTTGTGAAAAAACGAGTTAGGACCTTTTTACTTGTGACCATTGATATGTACATACATACATATGCATGTACTTATGTAATTATAAGTATGTATTTAGGTACATATATACATATGTATTTCATTATTTCATACTAACCTTTTTGTTATCTGTGGCTAATAAGTATTTCTTGCACTTCTTAGCACCTATTTATTTTTCAAAAATTTTATTACTTTTTATCACATTTTTGAGGAAAAATTTATTTTATATTTTTTCACATCACATTTTCCTTTTAAGATTTCAGCAATATTTTTTATAACACAAACATTCCAACTTTTAGAGGAGAAATTACAATGAGCCTTTTTAAATTTCAATTGAATGAATGCGAATGTGATCAATTTACCGCTATTACTAAAACCAAACACAAAAAGAAAACAAACAAATCGACAAGCAGCAGCAAGGCAGAGTCAGGAATAACAACAAAAACATTTGATTGTTTTTATGGTCTTGTGAGAAAGGAATGTAAGAGAACGACAATTGAAGAGTATGCTGACGTTTGTTCTCCTTGTTTTGATATGGTGAAAAAAATACATACATACATATACAGATTCATATTGACTACGCTCATACGTTAAAAGCAGGTTTTCTCAAAACCGTATTTTTCGACTTATGCTGTTACAGCTTGTGACCAAAGATATCTGCATGCATTTGCAAGATCTGCACTAGCAGTTAAAGGCTCAGTTAGCCGACTGTAATGTAATGTAACTTCAACTGTAGAAAATAGCTGATTGATATTTTTATGTGAAAAGTATTGAAAATGGTTATAGAGATTTAACCAGAATATAAAATTCTGTACATTACTTTTCACGTAATAATATCGATCAGCTGTTTCCTACCCTTGCAACTTCATTCCATTACAGTCGGCTAACTGAGCCTTTAGCAGAACGGTACGTATTTACATTACATTTAAGGCTCAGTTACCCGACTGTAATGTAAAGTAACTGCAACAGTAGGAAACAGTTGATCGATATTGTTATGTGAAAAGTAATGCAAATGGTTATAGAGACGTAATGTAACGTAACCTACTTTTCATAAAAAATATCGATCAGCTGTTTCCTACGTTGCAGTTACTTTACATTACAGTCGGTTAACTGAGCCCTTAAGCATACACAATTCAATTTTAATGTACTGTTAATGCTGCTAACGCTACGCTAAATGCTCTTGTTTATCTATGACCGTTTTGTTTTTGTAAGTCATATCTTGGTCATATCTTCCGACCTTTAAATTCTTAGATCATTTTCCCTATTCTTTCGCATACATTAAGTCACCTTAAATGAAAAAGGACGTAACTATATTTTTATATTTTTTACAGGAGGAACAAAAAACATTACAAAATCAATAATAATAAAGTATTCCTCAAAAGTTTCTTCGAAATTTACTTGTAGTGCCCAGTCAGCATTTTATGAAATTAATGATCATATTCGAGTCTTTTTCGATACCTCCGCGCGATTAAAATAAGCATTTATGCGCTCGTTTTCGAGTCGAAAATTACTGTTCATTCTGGAGAAAATGGTACCCTAGCCGGGAGTCTTCTAAAAGAGTCTTTTATGACTCGCGTTTCTAATCAATTTAGACTCACTTTCGAGACAGTTTGTGGTATTACTTATAATCACTTTTTATTTTTTTTTATTTTACTGCACGAGCTTGCTGTTTGTTTTTATTTTTTAAACAAAACCCTTTTTAAGTATTTCTGGGAATAATTTTCGAGTCTTATTTTAAGCGCAGAACTGATTAATCAGTTTTTGATCATCTAAGGCAGTCGAAGAAGACTCAGTTTGGTGGAACAATCTTCCACATGCTGACTGGGTGTGGATACTTATGTACATACATACATATGTACATACATATGTATATGTTTTTAAACATTTATTTCATTTTATATACTATATATACATACATATAAGCTTTTATCTTAGTTACTTTCCTTGCATTAAAAAATAGATGCATTCATAATTACGTCCATTTTAATTTCTTTAAGTTGTGATTTTTGATCGCAAAGGTCTAAATATTTGCGTGAACATGTAGTTTGATAAAATGAACCATAATTAATCAAAAACTCGATTTCGAATTTTTGTATTTTTACGTCCGCTTGCATTTAAGGTGGTCTAAGTCATATATGTATGTATTTCTTTGCTCGAGATGTTTAGCAGATTAGATTTGAACAAATCCAAAAATATTTTTATATTATGCAATATTGTAATATACCTATGTACATATATAGAGTTGTACTAGTCCCGATTTTTATTTAATATTTATTGACATTATGTACATATGTGATATTTCGAAGGAACAATGCATATGATTTAGACCACTTTCATACTTAAGGGCACATACATACATATGTACATAAAATATGTACATACATATGTATGTACATATGTACATATGTACCCAGTTTTTTGCCTCTACTGACAATTTTTTAAATTTTGAGTTGAGCTTTTTAAAGAAGCAAGTGCGATATGGAATATCTATGTGCATATAAACAATATCGGACAAAATAAAATTATATCTGAATTATTTTAAATTGACTTTGTGGGCAATTGTGATAAAATTCCGCGAGACATTTTTCCCGGAGAAAAATTCCAACTAATAGCAAGTAATAGGGAAAAAAAGAAATTCTAATTGGAAAAAGAAATATTTGTATGGGGAACCCCTCCAGGGGTGGTTGCAGGGGTGTGTCACTGAAATTAGTGGGGGTCGGTCAAACATTTTGACTCGATTGAGGAACTCTAAATGGGTCAAAGTAAGATTTTTCAAAATTTGACCCTTCAAGAAAATTTTACCTTTCGGATCAAAAGTCGGGACATCAAAATACATTTTAGAGGTATGGTTCCCTTGGCAAAGTTTCTTATTTCTTATTTACATACTTACATATGTACATGTAGTTAGAATCTAATGCAATTGTAGTAATTTTGCTTGAAACTTACCCACAATTTATACATATTAACAGTTAATTTTCATGCATTTATTTTTAAAAATTTATTTATTTTAAATAAATATTAACACACATCTGCTATTATTTCACTTAAATAAACATATTCTATCACATTTTTATTTACTTGCGTATTTTTCACTTTTATAATTTTTGTAATTTGTTTCGGTAATAAAAAAAACATTCCACCATTTGGAGGAGAAATGACACGGAGTGCTTTTAAATTCCAATTAAATTAATGTGAATGTGATCAATTTGCCGCTATTACTGAATTCAAACACAAGAAAAGTAAAACAAAAACACAAACAGAGAAGTAAGAAGAAGCAGCAGCAGCAGCAGCAGCATTAAAATAGCAAAGTCATGGCGAAACACAAACATGTGATTGTTTTTATGCTCTTGTGGGAAATAGCTGTAAGAGCGTAATAATAGAAGAGTGTGCTGTTATTGACTCTCGTTGTTTTTATATGGAATTAAAAGTGTGTACATAAGAAAAATGCCGAATAAAGTTATGGAACAGCGTTGCCATTTATGGGGATTTGTCACCAAATTGGGTATTATTAGGATGTTATTGTTAATATGCATATTTATATAAATTTCGTTTATTTAAATTTAATAACTAATCATTTAAACAAGAAAATTCGCTTATTGGCATTATGTATGGTAAACAGATCAAATTTTGAATTTGAAATAAAAAAATTATTACTTTATCCCAGTGATACTTGCTTATGTTCGTTATTAATGAAACTTTAGAAATTAACATGTTTAATTAAATTCTTCATACTTGGGTATAGGTATTTTTCCTTTTTTAAAGGCTCAGTTACCCGACTGTAAAGTAAAGTAAAGTAACAGCAACAGTAGGAAACAGCTGATCGATGTTATATGAAAAGAAATGCAAATGGTTACAGAGATCTAATGTAACGTAACCTACTTTTCATATAAAAATATCGATCAGCTGTTTCCTACGTTGCAGTTACATTACATTACAGTCGGGTAACTGAGCCTTTATACTTATAACGTGTATTGGAAGTGAAAAATAGATTTACTTACTCGTATTTAGAAAATAAAATGAACTATAATGAGTGAATATGTTTATTGAAACTCGTAATTTTTATAAAATTAGGAAACTATTGGATTGGTTATTTTTCAATTTTTAGTTTGCTACATTTTCAAATATTTAGTTTTCGGGCATCTGGTCTCACTGTTTTTCAATTACATGAAAGCTCACTAGACAGGGAGAGGAAGATGGAGAATTTGTTAAATTTTTTTTTTTTTTTGGTTTCTTTGGGAAGATTGAGAGTGTTTCATATTGTTATTGTTGCTTTCAGCATGAGAAGCAACAATTTTCAATAAGTACGTAGGCACTAAGAAGAAAAATAAAACTAGCAATAACCAACCGGCTTATGTATGTACAGGACTTTTTTGAAGCTTTATTTAGAAGGGAAATAAATTCTACGCATCAAGTTAACACCGCCATCCATGTACATTAATATGTAGGTATGTATGTATTAAAGAGCCACTGAAAAAAAATCAATAATTTTTTTTATAACATACATACATACATAGACATATGTGTGTACAACGCACATATGTACATACATACATATGTACATATGCATGTTTGAATGTACATACATATATACATGTGTATGGCGTATCCTTTAAAGGAAGTTGAAGGAATGTACATATTTTATTTGGTATTTAGATTAATTAAGATTTTTCCTGCCCATTTACTTACAAATTTTGTTTTACAAAATCAGTAAATTTTTTTCTTTTCTACAAATACATGCATACATATGTACAAACATATGTACATACTATGTAGTATATACCCTGCAGGAAGTGTCAATAAAGAGTACTGTTTAACTAGTGACTTTGTCGCCAGTACTACTGACGAATTGTACCCCAGATAATGCTTTTTGCTATACACATTTAACATGTACGTGTCATTGAAAATCTTCTATTGACGTTGGTACTAAGGACTAGGTAGTTATTTTGATACCATATACATACATACATACATATCGATATACAGCGAAACCTTATGTAACCGGACACTCCGGTTATTACACACTTTTTTGTAGTTCATTGTGGTTCAAAAAATTTATTTAGAATAGATTACTTCAACTTAAGGCTCTGTTACCCGATTGTAATGTAAAGTAACTGCAACAGTGTGAAAAGTAATGAAAATGATTATAGAGATGGAATCTAACGTAACCTACTTTTCATATAAAAATATTGATGAGCTGTTTCCTACATTACTTTTACATTACACTTCATTACCGTCGGGTAACTGAGCCTTTAGGTTGGTACAATATCAGCTGTTGGATTTCAAAATGACTTTCAATGTATCTATTTTTTGGAATGTAGCAAAGTCGTCTCTAGCAAAATGCTTCACATGGGTAATATTTATAAAAAAATAAGTAATCTGAATTGCTGAAATACACAAGAAACCTTACGTTTGCGCAATTTCACGCACTGACCGTTTCTGTTTTTCAAACTCGCTTAGAATTTCCGTTTTTTCTTTGATTGATAAAATTTTTTTTTTCTATGCCAGTTTGCGACACGAGCTACAAAAATAAAAGACTTTATCAAATAAACAGCAACTTGTTTGGCGTCCTCAGTATTTACATTTCCGTTAGCCAATAGGAATAGCCAATGTCATTGACAATAATACAAATATGAATCCGAGATGAATAAAAAAAGAAGAACGCACTCGTACTATTTAAATATAGCTCCTGTTTTTTATATTATTTTGCATGGAAAAACTGATGAACATGTTGATTATTAGAGGTGTCCGGTTATAGGAGGTGTCTATTGTGAGAGGTTTCACATATATAATAATTCACTGTAGTTAAACTGAAATATTACTCTTTCTTTAAAAAATATTTGCCGCTGATAAATTATCTCTCAGTTGCCGCTGTGCATCGAACAAAACGCTTTCTAATTAAAAGCGAATGTTAATTTGTAGACACTACGTTGACCATTTTGTCAACTTAGTCAACTTGTCAACTTAACCCCAAGCTACCTACAGGGCATGTACATATACTTGCATACATACATACATACTTACACACACACACTTACGTAAATATACATACATATGTATGTATGAAATTAATTGTATAATATTTAGTTTACACATAATTAATTAAGTATCTATGTGCATATGCATGTTTATATTTACTTATTTACATTCATGCCTACATATACATATACATATATACATATATACACACACATACACGCATAAATACACATATACATACATACATATGTACATATGTACGTACATATCTATGCATTTGCAAATCCTTTAAGTATACGAGTATGTATTTGTATTCCTTTATTTTTATATAACTAGTATCTTTGAAGATTAAATCTTATCCTTTATTATTATTTCCAAATGAATGTTGTTTCAAATTTTTCATCTTCAAACGTCCTTCTGTCTTAGCTGGAGCAAGCAGCCAAAAACGCACGACTGGACGTTAAATAAAACGTGCCATCGTCAATATGTTGTACCATGTACTAGATGATACTGAAGCAACGCACCATTTTTTCTAGAGGAAATCATCATCCTTGTTAAAATGCGTTAAAATTTATTCGAAAACGTTTGTGTGTGCTTGGCTTATGTAAGTACAATATGTATGTATGTATATATGTGTGTGTGTGTGTATGTCAGTGTTACTTGTCGAACAACTACAACAAAAATTGCTTATTTTTTATTACTTTTTTTTTGGTTTTTCCGTACTTTACGCATAGAAAGTTTCGAAAAATAAAAACAAGCAAAGAAAGCATGGATGTGAATAACAAAAGGATGTGTGTCACTAGGATAGTTAACCTTTTGTTCTGAGAACGGAAGACAAAAGCAAAATAAGGAAAAAAAACTTAAACAATTTTGTATATGTGCTAATGTAAGTGTGTGTATATCAATAAAGAAATTAGAAATTAAATTTTACACTTAAAGAAAATCCACAGACATTTTAATCAATGTCTTTGATATAAAAGTTTACAATATAAGGATTTTATATATATACAATTAAACAATTGAAGAACTTCCCACTTTAACAGTTGGCAATATCTATAATGCGCCCTCTACACGTTGCAACTGGTCGTACAATTAAGTTGGATATACCAGTTGATCGTTCACTGCAAAGGCTGCAATTTTTCAACCAATTTTTCATTAAACTTCATTAAGAAATTATTTTGATGGAGGAAAAAGATCAAAATAAGAAAAATAAAATATGTTTTTATATTCTTCAATCAAATTGCGTTTTAGCATTTTTTCTTCTTTTTTCACACTCCGTACGATGTTGCGTTGGCTGAAGTAGTTAGCACGTTGATTACCAAACCGAAGGTCCTGGTTTCAATCCCTGTATCCGACAGTCATTAAATAACAACACCACGCACTATTCTGATGTGCATTAGTGTCCCTTTGTGTCAGTTGTTGTAAGAAAGTTCAAGTGATGAAGGCATAGTCAATGGTCACTGAACTATACCGACTTCAGCAGATACTAATCCTATAGTAACATCAGAGCGCCCTCCTTCGTTGTGTAGCAAAATCATCGGCGAAGTAAAATAATCAATAAAATGGCTAAAAGATACAGCTTCAAAAAATTAATACGCCTCATTTAACATCAGAGAGGCGCTGCAACACTGCATTATAAAAAACGTGCAAAAAGCAGAGTTGTAAAAGAATGAAGCTTTCCTCTATGTCTTCCTTCACCACCTGTCTTCTCTCTCACTATCCCTTTCCTAAAGAAGGTAACACCTAGTAATAGTAGTAGGCATTAATAGCCTGAGTGTTACTTCTCTTTATTAAAAAAAAATATATATCTGAATGAAAATGTGAAACGAAAGAATTTGATTTGATACCGATGACTAGAGTTGGGTCGAACTCATTCACTAGTCCATCTTCGCAACAAAGCAATGATCAAACCCATTTAAATTACATGGGTTTGATCATTGGTTTGCGACAAAAATGAACTAGTGAACGAGTTCGACCCAAGTCTACCGATGACCAACCGTTGGTCAATCAGACCTCTAACGTAACGATTGGTTGTATAACTAAATCAAATTGCACAACAAGTCGCAACATCTAGGGGCCGCATAAGACATGGGCTATAGCACTGAGACAATTCATGAGTCTGGGAGCTATGAGTTTGTGAATTACCAAAGACTCTTCTGTGAGTTGTTACAGTCAGTGGTTTAGATTCGGTTAAGTTGAAAGAGAGGAGGGGGCCACAATATTGACCCAAACCGTTTCGGCCTACACTTATGCCTTTATAGGATGTTGTGCACTCTGACTTCTAAAAAGCTAAGCTAAACTAAACTAAAGCAACATTTAACATTTCAAAATTTTAAATTAAATAGAGTCAAGGACATTATATTTATTTATTTATTTTAACATATTATAAAAAGTAAATTTGCATGATATGGTGTTGCGCAAAAGTAAGTAAGACCATATTCCCAAATGTTACTAACAGTATTTTAAGAAAGTTTTGCGTACACGACCTATGCCTTCAAATAGGAAGTAGCAACGTGGTTGTTCAAGAAATTCTACCGCAATATTATACCTTTATCCATGGCAGATCAGTCAACCAGTGCAAGCGAGATGAAAAACTCTCGAAAGCCAAACAACACACATAAATAAGCCTGACCACACTTAAGAAGTAATTACTATGACGCGAAATGATGTTCTTCGACCCAGAGCTGCTTAACGACTGTCAAGTGTCTTTATAAATATGATTGTCTGTATATTTCATTAGGACTTCAAAATTTTTCGTTACCTGATCTAGAACACCCATTAATTTTTTACTGTCACATATTTGTTGTTTTACATATTCTGTAAAAATTTCAGGTCCAGTGACAACAATAGGGTTCTTGTTAACATTTGGTGTACGGAACCCTAAGAAAGAGGTAAAAAAGAAGGGAAATAAAAAAATTTTATATGGTCCATTTCCAAATTTTTTCTTCTTCTAAATTCGATGCTGTAACACATGCTATTAATTTTTTTTCTAATTTTCAACTTAAGCATTTCTACAAGAACAATTATATTGGTGAAGGCTTAAGTTTATGCAGTGTGGGACACCACTGAGGGACGCAACAGGTAACCACGAAAATATTAGTTGCGCATTTCTGAATTGGCGGTAAGAATCTTATTATTTTTAAGGAAATTTTGTATAACTAATTTGGACTATAAGTAATTTGGACTAACTGCTCCAAAATAAGTTTATAAGACAACCGTTTTTTGGGTCTTCAAATTACTGCTGGCTACATTTCAGTGTATGCATTAATTTTTCAGAAATTTATATACTATTTATTAATGAAAAATTCGGCAACTTTGGCTTAGAATTGGACTTAGATAAATCTGAGTTTTTTTCCTCTATATATTAGAAAAGTTTTATTAAGTTAGATTGCGCATGATCCAGTGCTGTTTATTTACATTTAACGCATGGATAAAAAAAGGATTCGCAATCAAACATCAATCAATCTTGTCAAAAAAAAAAATCACCGTCAAAGCACACTTAGGTGGCACCTTTTTCAAATTCGTTGACGTTTCGTTTGATTTCCTGTCTTTTGTAAAATACAAACGAATGGATTGATACAATATATGTATCTCATTTTATAGAAATCATTCTCAATTTAACCCCCATAAAAGGAATTTTTTCTACATTTTCCAATAATTTAAACTCCATTGTCCTGGTTATTTTATACATGTTTTTATCATTTTATTTCATCTTATAAGCAAATTGTTTTTATATTTATTACCCAGCTACAGCTTTTCGTTTTCGAAACGTAATGGGCATTTTCTTAAACGTATTACATTGACTGACAGACAGCCAACGTACATACACACATACATACATACACACAGAAATATAAATACACACATACATATATACCGTACGTAAGTATGATTTTGTAAATGTGTTTATGCTGCATAAAGGGTAAGAAAACAAATCGTATTGAATGTGTGTAAGTATGTTGGTTTTTTTTTATATAAAAACAAAGAATGTATTTTTGTTATATAAAAGCAACAGTTACGCCTAAAAGTATATTGTATTTATATACACATAAACATAAAATATAAGCTACGCAAAGAATTTTATACAACATAAATTTAATATCCCTGCCAATAAATTTGCTCACAAGCCAACTTGTCAGCACATTAAGAACAAAAGTTATTTACTCTTTCACAAAATGTGAAAAAAATATACTTGTTGTATAAAGCGTAATATTTTGTTATAAATATATTTCTAAGGTTAAAACAAAATACAGGAAGCTGAAAGTTTTTAAAGCTGCCAGCAAGAAGCCGCCGCCCACTATGATTTTCTTCAATGTTTTCAAAAATTTTGGTTATAAAACTCTTTAATTTCTGTGTGTCTTCTTAACGCACGCACCCTTTTTCTTTAACGAAAACTGAAAATGTTTATTATTGCTAAGGCTAATTTGAATTTGTGGTTTTTGTTATTTTTTATTTTCAAGTTTACAAAAGGAAAAAATCCAGCCAACGTAACGTTTTTTTTTAGCTTTAAATCCCTTTTGGAAAAAAGTTTTCTAACGTCTATTCGCCAATATTTGTTGTAGATATTTGCTGTCTAATGTCTAAAAAATCGATAAATCATGTTGAACATTAACAAGGACCTTAACCAATATACACAAAAGCGTTACAGTCGCTGATACATTAAAATTTACTCTTTTATAGAAAACAAGTGGTTACTTGCAGTAACACGCTTGTTAATATTGGCAGCATGACGAAGGTAGAGCGAGAGAGAGACCCAAGGGATGTTAAAAGCCTTCAAGTGACAGCATTTCTTTTTTTCAAAAACAACCATTAAGTGAAAACTCAAGTAAGAAATAGATAATATTGGTAAAATTAATGAACAAAAACAGTAAGTAAGAAATTGTTTTTAAGCTTTTTATTTGATAAGAGAGAGAGAGAGGGTAAGCACCCTACTTAATTTGTTTGGAATATTCCAAATTCTTTAGAACAAATCGACATACAAAAGTAAGAAGTAAGCTAATTTTAGTTAAGAAATAAATGTTGCCACCAGGCAAGCATTTGAGTCGTTTAGAAAAGTTATTTAAAAATCATTTAAAAAAATTGATGCTTTCCATATAAATTTTGAACTCAAATCGAACAGCCTTATTTTTAACTTGCTTAAACTTTTTATTAGAAAAATATAATATTAAATATTTTCGATGAAGCCAAATTTGTGTAAGCACAAAATATGGCAACACTAGCTATATTTACAGGATCAGTTTACTATTCTTTTTTTGAAGAAAAATATTTACAATAAAAATAACCTCATATCGTCGCTGTTTTAACTAACTGACCTAACTGACATCATTTTGAAAAATGAGTTAAGTCCACTCTTAGACTTTATGAGTCATAATGAACCTTGTCCACAATTTTTATGACTATAAACATTACTGTCGAGCCTATAACAGTAAAACTATTTTAGACATTTCCATAAAAATACATGTAGGAAATAATCATAAAATCTTCTCTCCTGTAAAATTTACAAAATGTCAGTTAGATCAGTTAGTTAAAACAGAGACGATATGAATGCACAGCTTGGGTAAGATCTGCCAGACGAAAGTTCAAAACATTTTATGTTACATAATATTTTAATGGAAGTGATCATACTACGCCCACTTTTCAAAGCCCAAAACCATATCAGTGCCAGATAATGAATATATATTTAAATTTTTTTTTGAAATCGGCTAAAGAGGTTATGAAATATATTATTAAATTTTATGGTTTGTAAACCGCCCATTTTGTGTGCCATAAGTGACCCAGCCCACATTTTTTATATATAAAATCGTGTCATAGGAATTAATAGATAAAAATTGATAAAAACAACAAACTTATTTATTGAAAGATTTAACAAGGAATGAATGTTCAAAATGCATTAAAATATCTTATGTAAAAACTCCGAAAATAGCGTTACGTGATATGTGAATGGCCCCCTATAATGTAATTTATAGAGGGCGTGGCGTGATTACGTACCAACAGAAAAAACTGGAAGTATTTATTAATATTGTAAGTTTTTGTGAAACTCCATTTAAATGCTAAAGTCATTAGTTAAAGGAAATAGTTGGTCACACCCGTCACACTAATGCTGTGGGTATTTTGAATAGAAAGCAATAATGCTATGGGTATTTTGAAAAAAACAATATAAACTGTATTTGTCTTTAGAGAGGAAGGGTCGGGAAAAGAAAATTATCATGAAAAAAGTATCATTAAAAAACAACGAAACAATTATCGAGAAAGAAATAGAAAGAGCAGCCAACTGAAAAAGGGCAAGGGCGAAAGTCAAATTGTAAGCATTTTGCATACATCTGAAATTGGTAGTTTTTTTCTTTCAAGCTTTTTTGTTTTCATTCCAAGGCTGTAACTTCACATTAAGAAGTCACACCCGTCTTATTTAAAAAAAATTTCAGAAGAATATTAGTTTTAAAGAAAAATTTCGTTGTTTCCGTCAAAATTACTTTTAAGAATTTACTACACCAAAAGTAATATATGCGCTCTTTGTAAAATTTTATAGCATTAATTCTTTAAAATTTGAAATTTGTAAGGTCACACCCGTCAAAGCCTTCTGATGGCCATTCTGAGCAGAAATTATATTCTTTCAATGTCCACATATTCTTAAATTTGCTTGAGATTAATGTCTTTGAGGACCGGATGCTTTTTTTAATTATACATTTTATGTATATGCATTATAAGAAAGTATATGAGTAACATGGTCACACCCGTCACAATAAAATTTTCCTTATATAAAAAGAAAAAATTTTCAAACCAGTTAAAAATTACGGAATTGGAAAGTGAGAAAAATAAAAACAAAAGCATACATTCAAAATCATCGAGAACCTCTTATATTTTTACAGATATTTTAAAAGTAAAAGGGGAAACAATTAAGAAAAAAGGTTCCATTTTGTAACTCTTATATTAGAGATTAAATGTTTAATCTGTGATTCAAAACGAAGGAAAAAACTTGCCAGTTGCAAAGTAAATAACATCAAAGTCGAAAAGTTTTTCTTTAGCTTCGACTTATAGAGACAACCCCCTTGATATGTAGGCTTTTGTGCAAATAGTACGCAAGTGAGTCAAAGTGAGGGTATATTCAAAAACTGTTTATCGCACTGCATGTTACTTACATAAATTATTAATATAAGCAAAAATTAATTTAGTCAACTCCTTGCAACGGAGCAGTTTACATACACACCTTTAGCAGGCCTCTCGAAAAAACCTTTCGCTACTCTCTTGCACTATCACTTTAGTCAGTTTCACTCCACATTGAATTTCTCGCTAAAGTCTTTGTTTATAGGACATCAGATAATTTTATGTACTTGTATCCTTTTCTTTACGCAATTAGTGCACAATTTCTTAATTTATATGCTGTCGCCAATTTATCAACATTGTTGGATGAAGAGTAGTACAAAGAGCCAACAAATACTCGTACAACAGCAATTGTATACAGTAAATAATATATGTATTAGGGGTAGTAACAAATAAATTGAACAATACCAATACCAATGCCTATTCAATCCATGACAACCGGCTTATAAATGGTTAGTGGAGGATCGGCCGCAAATAAATTTTTAAATTTAGAAAACTCCGTTTATAATTGAAGGTATGGCTGCATCAACATCAATAGTTTACCAATTTCAATTATATTTATTTGTCACTGCTTACAAAAAGAATACATATACAAAAAATTTTATGTTACTATGGAGCTTCCCCAAAGACTTATTAAATGAAAGCAACATGTTTTCTAACTATTCCTACACATAAACAAATATCAATAAGGATATGTAATATAATAAATAATATGCATGAGTTTGTAATAATTTTCTAAATGTTAAAAGAAAAATATTAACAGTCTTCTCTAACTGAAAAGGCAAGAAAATATTCAAAATCCCCTAAAGTATACTACACAAAACTTTAACAGTATGTGTGTTCGTATTAAGGAAAGAGTTACTGCTTGTGTTTTAAAAGGATCTATGTATGATTTCTTTTTCATATACTTCATTCATATTTCCATTAATTTGTTATTTTGTGGTCCAGCCGCACAATGAAAGGAAATAATATTTCAAGTTTCCACTTAAGTTTTTATTATCATTGTCTATTTTTTTTATTTCACATTCAGCAACATCTAACTGGAATTTCTTTTATGGTTTTCTGCAAAAGGCTTAATATTAAAGTTTCTGAAAATAAGCAGATAATAATTGAGGTACTTCTGACCTCAATATGCGTATGGATTTAGGCTCATGCGTGTGTGTGTGTGTGTGTGTGTGTTTGTGTTTACTAAAATGATTTTGTATATGGTGCGAGCTAGATTTAGATACACACAATACGCAATTGTGTATTGAGGTATCATCATGAGTTCATAATTTTTGGCAAGTTTATGAAATTTTGATTTCAACCACAAGAGATTTTCTGATGACAATTTTACCCAAAGTCATACGCCATATAACAATAATAATAATCAATGCATGCTCGCCTACCCAAACGACTAACTGAATGGTTTGACACAAAGTCCCAAACATTCCTTAGAGGCCTTAAACAAACTACATATAAAAGAATTTAGCAAATAACCCAGCAAACATTACATCTCAAGAAGTGGTGATGTGCCAGAATCTTCCTTTTAAAATTAATATATATATACATATATATATCTAGAAGTGTTCGCATGTTTTCTTTTACCTCACGATCAAAGGTATTTTTCACCGTGCCCGAAAATCAATTTAAATTATAATTTATTTAATTTAAAAATCCTAAAAACTATTAGGAAAAAACATAAAACGTCAAGTTTAGAAAGTGGCAATTCCTAGTTCAATCTGAAACCTTTCAAAAATAAACTTATATGTTACAATAAAAAATATATTGATTATAAATTGGCATTACTACTTTTGTCTCGATTGGCCTCTTTACAGGAAAAGTCCATTCGATATGCTTAAATTAAATTAGTAAGCCTGGCATAGCCCTGCTAACACGCTAACAGAGTTTTATTAAAACACAAGGTTTTTGACAAGGGTTACAAATTTAAAAATTTAACTTCCCAGTCAGAATTTTCAGTAGAAAAAAATTCCCACCAATTAAATTGTCTATAGAACATTTTCCCCAATGAAATTTTTAATAGACAATTTTTATCAAAGTAATATCGTATAAAAAAAATTCCAATGAAATAAGCTACAAAAAATATTTTCAATGACATTTTCTAGTAAAAGATTAAAAAAATGGTTTCATTAATGAAAAATTTAAGAAAAAACTTTCACGAACAAAATAAAATTTTAATTGAAATTTTCAATAGAAAAAATTTTCACCAATAAAATTTTCCAAAAAAATTTCTTTTAATGAATAAATAGTTTATTATTCAAAACTTTTTTGACAAAATTTTCACCGATGAAATTTTTACTAGAAAAAAATTTTCACCAATAAATTTTTCTATTAAAAATAATATTTTAGAAAAAATTGTCACCAATAAAATGTTATAAATTTTTTTTTCAATGAACGTTTTTTATATGAATATTTTTTGATAAAATTTTTACTAGAAAAAATTTTCACCAATAAAATTTTCCAAAAAAATTTCTTTTAATGTATGGTTTATTGTAAAACATTTGCATAAATGGTATATTCTGTAGGAAAAACTTTCACCCATTAAGTTTTATAAAAAACAATTTTTCAATAAATTTTTTTATAGAAGTTTTTGTTAAAATTTTTAACAAACAAAAAAAATGTTCACCAATTAAATTGTTTACAAAAAATTTCCAACATTCAATGATAGCCTCATAAATTAATTTTTTTTTTCAACTTTTAACAATAAAATTTTGAATAAAAAAAAATCACCAATAAAAGTTTCACCAATGAAATTTGTAATAAAAACTTTTTTCTAATGGAATTTTGTATGGAAAGTTTTCACCACTGAAATTTGCAGTAGCACCTTAATACCAACAAAAATTTTTCAGTAAACATTTTCCCTAATAAAATTTTTTCTATAAAATTTTTGTAGTAAAATGTTCAACAATGAAATACAATACAAAACAAACTTTTCATCAATTAAATTTTCAATAGATAGTTATCACAAATGAAGTATTCTAAACGCAAAATTTTCTTCAGAAAACATTTCTTAGTAAATTTTTTCTGTAGAAATTTTTCAACAATGAAATTTTCTATAAAATACTTTGTCTAGAAAAAAGAAAGAACATTAAAAAAATACCTTATTTTAAAAATAAAATTTTTTATAGGAAATTTCTTAAGCAGTCTTGGAAGCTAGAGACACCTAAAGTTTGTTTAGTGGTCTCGCTGAAATTTCATAAGTAAATTTTCACCAATAAAATTTTATAAAATTTTATATAATATATACATACATATGTATGTATATGTATAATATAGTATATAATTATACACCAATGTAATTTTCTATAAAAATTTTTACCTGATACAGTGAAATCAGTGTTAGGCCTGTAATATTTACTCTAACATAAAATATTTCCTCTGGAAAAATATCACCAACAAAAATTCTTTTAAAAAAATTTAAACAAAAAATTTTCACCAATGAAATTTTGTATGCAAAATGTCCAAGAGCGAGATTTTCTATGATACATTTAAAGAAGAGCGATTTCTTTTTAAGAAATTCCTTGAACAAAGCTTACACCAATTAATTTTTACAAATCTTTTGAAAATATTTTCTGGGTTATGAACGTATACATACACATATATTTATATATAGTTTTACTTCTTAGAACAAAATAATGATAATAAAATCAAATATCACACATATAATATAATTTTTGATAGATGATGACAAATGTCATAAAACAACTCAGCAAAACTAAAGTGGATCTGTTTGAAAACAGTGTAGAGAATAAAGTTCGTTGGTGTAATTATTTTATAATCAAGCACCCCTAAAAATTTCATTTTATTTTTATTTTTCCACAACCAAAATCTCTGAACTCAACAACAAATTTCGCTGTTATCTTTTTTTTTTTTGCCAACAAACAAACAAATAAACATGTACATATGTGTGGTGATGTGTGTGCTTTTGAGAATGTGTGTGTGTGTGCGTTTAACTTTATGTTTGTACAGTTGATTATTGAAATTGATAGTTAATTAATATGGATGGCGTTTATAAGAGCGTGTGCGTGTAGCAGCTCGCTTCTATGGAGCAAATGAACATGTATTTGTTTATCATATCATCTATGCTTGTTTAAATGCCTAAAGGTATGCTATATAATTTCATTTTGTTGTCAAAACAAAAACTTTTCTCTGAAAATGCAATTTATTATTGCTATTGTTGTTGCTGTTGCTGTTGCCTTGCCATTATTAAAGGCTGTTTTTGTGAAATATAACACAGCGTTTTGATAAAAAAAAATATATATATAAACATATTGTATATGATATAACAAAACTTTTTACATAATGTTATTAATTTGACAGGAAAATTTAATATCATCAGCTTATATAGATGCCAAAAACATACCTCCACCCACACACATGTCATCAATACTATAAATATGCAGTATATTGAGATTCAAGTTTAAGTAGGAGTTCCTGCAACATCAGGACCAACAAAGTTTGAAAAAAACATTGTATGCAAAACGGATTAATTAAATTTCGATGCTTTTGATATGTAGGTTATGGCTGGCTTGATTAAATTGAAACATTATTTAATTTAATACAAGTATAATATTAAAAAAAAAAGTACAAAATATATAATGAGCTTGAAATAAATAGATTTTGATCTATTAAGGCGTGTCCATAATCAAGGATTATTCAAAACAGTGCGGAGCAAAATATTTCACACAAAAATTTGGAAGAAATTTTATTTACTTTTTTTTTTAATAATATTTGGTATAGAATTGTTTTTTAGAAATTTCCGCTGTTACAAATTTCACATAGAAATTTTTCCCTAAGAAAATTTGTTGGTAAAAACTTTTAGTAGAAAATTTCGTTGGTGAAAAAATTTTTAAAGAAAATTTAGTTGGTAAAATTTCCTTGGCAAAAGCTTTTTATTTAAAATTTCGTTGGTAAAAAATTTTTTTCTATAGAAAATTTGATTTGAAAATTTTTTTATAGAAAGTCTGGTCGAAGAAAATTTTTCACAAAAAATTGGTTAAAATTTTTCACAGAAAATTTTGCAGATGAAATAGAAAAAAACTAAATTAGTTTGTATCAAATTTTTAATAGAAAAGTATTGCAGAAAAGTCTTGATTAAAAATGTTTGATATAATATTTGAATTTACTTTTCATATTGCCTCAAAAAATTCGTTAAAAAAAAGTTATCTTACAAAAATTTCGTTGGTGAAAATGTTTTATTAATAAAATTGGGTTAATAAAATATTTTTAAAACTATTATATTATATTATTTATAGCAAGTCGCGAATTCCGTTGATGAAATTTTTTCCGAAAGTGAATGTGTTTTTATAGCAAAGTGTTCTGCTATAAAATTCTCATTACAATATTTTTGTTGAGTGTTTGGTAATAAAATGTTTTATGAGAAATCTGGATTGCGAATTTCGTTTATGATTTTTTTTAAGAAAGTGAATGAATTTTTATAGCAAAGTTTTTTTTATATCGAGCCATAACCGCTAAAATAGCTTAAGCGACACATTTTTTGGACTTCGTTTTTTTGACGTGGTTATGACACGATATTTTGGTTGTTTGTTTGGTAACAAAAATTTTTATGAGAAATAAAAATGGATCAATAAAATTTTTTTCAAAAATATTTTGTTATAGCAAGTTTCATTATTGAAAATTTGTTATAGAAAGCTTGGTTGGAGAAAATATTTCTCTGGACAAATTTATTATTTATTTATATATTTATTATGGCAAATTTCCTTGACAAATGTTTTTTTAGACTGCGAATGTGTTTTTATAGCAAATTTTGCTATAAAATTTATATTACCATATTTTTGTTGGCTGTTTGTTTGGTAAAAAAAAAATTTCGTGCAAAGTTTTGATTGCAAAAAATTTCAAAAAATTAAATTTGAACTTTTTTATAGAAATGGAGACTTTCTAGAAATTTTTTTTATAAAATATTAGTGAAAGCTTTGCACAAAAAGTGTTAATAGTAACAATATTTTGAATGATAAGTTGGTTGTGTCATATTGTTAATAGAATCAAAATTGCAGAAAAATTGTAGCTGCAATTTTTCAAGTAAGAAAAAAAAAAGGTAGCTAGTAAAAGTTTTATTTAACAAATTTCTTTGGTGAAAATTATTTATTATTATTAAAATTTTGTTAATAAAAACTTTTATTAAAAAAAAAAAAAATTTTTTTATAGCAAATCCCATGATTGAAAATTTTTTATGGAAAGTTAGGTTGGTTGGTATATTTTTCTCTAGATAATATGGTTGATAAAAAATTTGTATAGCAAATTTTGTTGGTGAAATTTTTTGTTGGGAAGTTTCAATGGTGAATGTATTTTATAGCAATTTTTTCTTAAATTACAAAGAGAATTTCGCTGATGAAAAATTTTTTCATATAAGACTTTGATTTATTTATTTGTAGTAAAAATTTGGTTTGTTGATAGTGTTTGATATAAAAATTTTCGTTGATAAATGTTTTATACAGAATATTGCATTGCTGAAAATTAAAAAATAAATTTTCTGTAGAAAATATTATTTTTTTAGATTTGAAATTTATTTGCTGGTGGTTCAGCGATGTCTATATGCATTTCATTGTTGCTGTAACAAATCGTCAGTAGACTTTAACCAAATAAAGCAAATAAATTTCAAATTTAAAATAAACTTATGACAATATGTCGAATAATAAATTTCTTGAATTATTTTTTTAGTTTTAATATTATTAGTTTTTGTTTGTGAAAATTTTCTGTAGAAAATTTTGTTGGTGGAAATTTTCTATATAAAACTTTGTTGGTGAAAATTTTATATAGAAAACTTTGTTGGTGAAAATTTTCTATAGAAAAATTTGTTGGTGAGATTTTCTATAAAAAACTTTGTTGGTGAAAATTGTCTATAAAAAACTTTGTTGGTGAAAATTATCTACAGAAAATTTTGTTGGTGAAAATTTTCTATAGAAAAATTTGTTAATGAAAATTTTCTATAGAAAAATTTGTTAATGAAAATTTTCTATAGAAAAATTTGTTGGAGAAAATGTTCTATAAAAAACTTTGTTGGTGAAAATTTTCTATAGAAAACTTTATTGGTGGAAATTTTCTATAGAAAACTTTTTTGGTAAACATTTTCTATAGAAAACTTTGTTGCTGAAAATTTTCTATAGAAACATTTGTTGGTGAAAATTTGCTATAGAAAACTTTGTTGGTGAAAATTATCTATATATAAAACTTGGTTGGTGCAAATCATCTATAGAAAACTTTGTTGGTGACAATTATCTATGGAATATTTAGTTGCACGCAGTCTTATAGAAAGTTTCGATATTAAATATTTTTTATAGAAAGTTTCATTGAAGAAAAATTTCTCCAGAATTGGTGCAAGTTTTCTATCAAAAATCTTGTGAGAGAAAATAAGTTGGTGGAATGTTTTAAGAAAAATTTTCTATGAAATTTTTTATTGGTGAAATCATTACGCAGAAAATTGTGTTGCTTAACAATTTTCTTACAGGAAATGTGGTTCGTAATTATTTTCTGTAAAAAATTTAGTTTGTGCAATTTTTTTCCATGGTGAAAACTTTCTATAGAAAATCTGTTCGGTACAAATTTTATATAAAATATTCCCTTGATGAAAATGTTCTCTAAATAATTTAGTTTGTGATTTTTTTTATTGAAAATATCGTTGGTGAATTCTTTTTTTTTAATTTCCTATAGAAATTTTTGTTAGTAAATATTATTTTTATAGAAAATTTTCTAACAAAAGTATAGCTAGCAAAAATTTTTTGGTAAAAAGTTTTAAGAGAAATTTTAAAAATAAATTTGTTAAGAAAAGTTTTGTTGGTGAAAGCAAAACAAAAATCGTATTGGTGTAATTTTTCTACCTAAAGCGTCGTTAACAAAAATTACTTGATGAAAAGTTTTAAGAGAAATTTTCAAAATAAAACGAATTTTTAATGAAAAATTTTGTTGGTGAAAGCACAGTAAAGAACAATCGTTGGTTAAAAAATTTTCTGGAAGAAATATAGTTGATGGGAATTTTTTGCAAAATATTTATTTTAAGAAATTTTTTTAGCAAAACTTCTTGAATATACATTTTCTATAGAAACTCTGTTCATTGCAAATTGTATAAAAAAACATTTCTTGGTGTAATTTTTCTGTAAAAAATTTTGTTGGTGAAAATTTTCTGTAAAAAATTTTGTTGGTGAAAACTTTTGATTGAAAATTTGATTTCTTTGAAAAGGTTTCTAAAGAAACTTTCATTAGTAAATATTTTTTATAGAAAATTTCATTGAATTAAGCTTTCTACCAAAAATTTCGTTATCAAATATTTTTTTGTTTTGTTAATTTTGTTTGCGAAAGCGTAATATAGAACATTTGATTGGTTTTAAAATTTCTTCCACAAAATATTGTTGGTGAGTATTTTATGTAAAAAATTTATTTTAAGGAATTTTTTTTAAGAAAAGTTCTTTGCTAAAAGCTTTTTATAGAAAGTCAGTTTATTACAAAAAAAAATCGTTTGTTGTATGTCGTTTATATAAAATTTCCATCTAGAATTTTCCGGTAATTATTGTTTTTAATTTGGCTGATGTAAATTATATTTAACTATTTGCTTTACATATTGCTTTGTCTGCTCTAATTGTTGAATAAAAAGACAATGATGACATTTGTATGCATAATTAAGCACTTTTTTTAACATTTGCTTGTGCCAGTTTTCTTCATCACAAAGAACATTACGGTTTGCCTTAATTTACTAAAAAAAGATCCTTTCTATTATAAAGCCAAATTGTCACAAGTCATTGTCCTACAAAGGAAAACAAAAATTATCTTAAATTGTCGTCAATGCTTAAGTTTTCGGGATTGTTTTGTAAGCAAACAAGCAAATCCTTAATTATCCTTCAAATATATTATCGTTTTTTTTTCTTTTTCTTTTTTTTTTTCTTGATAAGGATGTTAGTTTTGTTTAATAAGAAATACAACTGCTGTAAAGGAAATTACTTATATAGTATATTCGTATACATATATAAACTTGCATAAGTTTGTATGCAAGTAAAAAGTATTTTTTTATTTTTATTATTATGTATATTATCTCATGCTTGCGCCATTTCTAAATCTAAAGCTCTACTACGGCTATCTCTGTCTCTCTCGCTCTCCACACAATAAGTGAATTGTAACAAACACAACTACAAATATTACAATAAAATTAAAAAAAAATACAGTACCAGTAGTATGTAGTAACGTGATGACAGGCTTGCGGCTTGTCATCATAATCATTTTGTCATCAATATGTCTGGGGGTATAATAATGCCAGCAAAAATGACGAAATGTCTTTTATTTTATTTTAGCGTTTCTTTTTTGTTTTGTGCATGAAATGTAAGTAAGACCTCAATGTGTCTGTGTCTGTGTCTGTGAATTTTATGTAACTGTCTAGTAAACAAACTCATAGAAATTGATGGTGTAAGGACGCTTTCAAGACTGTGAATTGCAAACAAAAAGAAAAAGATAACTTCATTTAAAGAAAATGACAAACGATAATGAGTCTAATCCTGTTAACAGCATGAAAAAAAAAATCATATAAAAATAAGCAATGTATTGATGAAAAAATCAGCCAAGATATATCGTTATATACGTACATGCAAGCATACTGTAGTACATATGTATATAAGATTTTAAACTAAATATTAAGTTCAAGAACTTTTAATTTTTTTCTTCCTTAAATTTCCAATACTTTATTTGAAACTTTCCTGCAGCAATATATATAAATATTTCTTTAAAGACTGCTGTGATGCTTATTTTTCTCAATGAAATTCTAGAGCTACACTTCTCCCAAACCAAATGCTCCTAAAACTGCCAGCACACGCACTTACACACTCACACCATGTTACGTGTGTGTGTGTGTGTGTGTGTGTTCACAGTTGTATGTGTCGTTATTAGGGGCTCCCTATTTGTTGTGGTTGTGTTTGTGCTGCAGTGTTGTCTTACGTATTTGTGGTGAAAATCATTTGGGCGGTACCCGTGGTATCCACATGGATACCATGTACATATATACTTCAGCACATACACGTTCATAAATTTTTTTGCTTGTTTTGTATATAAGCAAAACTTTGTACAACATTATGTATGTGTGCATGTATGTATGTATGCATGTGTGTATCTGTGTGAGGCACTCGTACTCATCATTTTGTAAGATATTTTATGACATACTTATAATATTAGATACATTTTCTCACAGATTTGTTACAGTTTGTTTGTTTTTTTTTTGTTCTTTGCTTTCTTTTTCACATACTTTTATTTTGTTTTGCTTCCCACTCAAAAGACAAACATAAATTGCTCTTGTGCATTTGTTGAATCGGCAATAATTTAAGAGTCTGTTTGTTGTTAGGGAAAAAGCTCTTTATAAAATTCCCTACAATTACTGTGAATGCGGCGAAAAACTCACGTGTTTCCAATGCAAGGGGAAATTAAATTTCCCCAACATCCACTATGGAATGCAAACAAATTCCATTGTGGAGGGATTTTGTTGGCAACATATTGGAATTTCTCCTTTTTTTCCTTGCAGTTGAAACTTTCCAGTTGTATCTTTTATTCAACAATTTCCCATTGGTGTAATTATTTGTTGATGCTTAGGGAAATTTCACGAAAGATTTAAGGGAAATTGTCTGGCTATTACGCAGTGTAGCAGTTGGTGTGTGTGTGCTTGTGTTTGCAACTGTGTTGAATTGAAACATTTCAAAAGGGCCTTTTTAAGTAGTCAAATCTTTTAACAAAAATATTATTTAATAATGAAATGAGGTAAAACAAATTGTGTTACTAATGTTTTAACAATAGTATGTATGAACAACTATGGCCAATATTTGCAACTTATTTATTTATTTTAAAATAAAAAGCAATTTGAAATTAAAAAAACAAGTGTGAAAAATGTAACAGCCTTTTTCATAAAAATTATTAAGATATTGAGCCTTATTTTCGATTTTATCGTAAGCGACAAAAATCAAATTTTTCAGGAGAATGTTCTTTTAAATATTCAAATATGTTTTTGTATGTAAATTGTCGCTTACGATAAAATTTTACAGCCCGTATCTTAAAAGCTATCAACAATTTTGGCATTATAATAATTCTAAACTATGGGTAGGCCTATCGCTACAGATAAAATCGAAAATAAGGCTTGAAATAATAAAGTTCGATATTGCGTTAAGCTTCGGTTAACTTCTTTAGGATATATTTTTTTTATATAGTACAAGGTTAATACAGCAGATTTTCATAAACAATTTTTTTTTATTAAGTCTTTATGAAGCCTCAAAAATTTTCATAAATAACTCCTCAAATTTTTAACAATGTATGAGCAATTCTTTCAAAAGTTACGTGCCCTTTTTGGTGGAACTCTTTTTGGACATTTGTAAGGAAACTCGTGTTTAAATTTTTTAAAAGAAAATACTTTTCAAAGTTACATTTTTAAAATGGTTTTTGTTTAACGGAACCTTCATTTAAAGGCAGCTTTATAATCCGTATGCTTTGGAATAAATTTATTTATATATATTTATAAATTACCATTTTTACTTCTGAATATGTACTTTTTAATACGAATTTTTTAAGTGTACTTTTTCAAAATGTACAGTCTAAAAAGACCGTATTTTTGTAACAAGGCACTTTTTTTAAAAAGGATAATTTTTAAAAGAAATTATACTATATTAGAAATTTATTATTTTCAAAAGGTATTCGAAAAAAGGACTTATTTAAATCTACTCATACATATCGCACACTAAATCATAAACAGTCACCACTCAAAATTATCAAAGTGGTTTTCCTTTTTTATAAATCAATTACCTGAACAAACCCATAACGACCGCAACAGTTTATTTTGCAATAAAGTCTTGTTGAAGAATATAAAATACCATTATGCTTTTTTTTTATGTCACAAATTTTCGTCATTTGTACAGTATCAATAGATGTTTGCCATTACTCAACATCTGAAATTTTTTGAGCTGTGACTCTTTATGATTTAGTGTGCGATATGTGCTTGAACGTACTTTTTTAAAAATTTACTACTCTTAATGTATTTTATAAAATAGGGCACTTTTGTAGGAATTAAGTTTTTTCAAAAAGTACTTTTTGAAAAAGGTACTTTTTTGAAAAAGGTACTTTTTTGAAAAAGGTACTTTTTTGAAAAATTTACATTGTTTTAAAAGGTACGATTTAGAAAAGTTAATTTTTCTTAAAAGGTAATTTTTTTAAAGGTACGTAAAACAAATTTATAAAAAAATTTCTTGCTAAAACATAGAATTTTTAATAGAACATGTTTCTTCAATTTACTTAAAACAAGATATATACTATGAAAAAGTTTCTATGTTAAGAAGACAGATTTTTGTAAAAAAAAAAATACTCATAACATAGAATTTGCTGTATAAAATTTAGTGGCTAAAAACATAGAATTTCTTAGAGAACAATTTTTATTGAAGAATTTGGAATTTTTTAACATAGAATTTTTATGCTTAGAACACATAATTTTTTAATTAAAGTTTTCTATTATATTATTTACTGCAAGTTGTCTATATAAAGAATGTAGATTATTTATATAAGAAAATTATATATACATAAATACACTGAAAGAATTTTCGGCATAAATTCTATGAATTTCGACATTAATCTAATGAAAAATTCTTTAAAATTCAACCAAAGTCACGCTTCGTTGGATTAATGAAACCAGTTTCGTCAAAATTATTTTATTGAAAACTTGATCAAATTTATTTAACAGTGTAATTAATGCATCGAAACAATAAAATAATTGCATGGAAATAATGAAATAACTTAAATACAAAATGGATTTCTTAATAATTGGAAAATATTGTTGTCATAAATCTTACGATAATCATGCCACTCATTGCAGAATTCTGGGAAACTGAAGCACTACTAAGTGAACTAAAAGAAGGTATAATTATCAAAATTCCAAAGAAAGGCGACCTAAAGGACCGAAACAACTGGAGAGGAATAACTTTGCTTAGTATGATAAACAAAATAATAGCTCATATGTATATATATATATGGTAACATCAGTATTGAGACATGAACAAGCGGGCTTTAGACCCCACAAATCCTGTTATAACAGAGCAATCGGTCAAATGGCGCTACTCACTATATCTCTATTATGTCGATTTTGAAAAAGCATTTGACTCAGTAGATCAGAATGTCATATGGAATGCGCTAATCTGCAAAGGTGTTCCAATGAAACTTATTGCACTGATTAAAAGTTTATATCGCCAAGCAAGTTGCAGAATCCTACATGAAGGCAAATTGAGCAACCAAATAACAGTTGGTATTGGTGTACGCCAATGCTCTGTCTTATCGCCACTTCTCTTCAAGATTCTACTTGAAAGTATTATGGCCAAAGCGATGCATGGAAGTAGATTATGCGTACGACATTTGTATAATGACACATACCTTTGAGGACATGTCTGCCAAACTGCAAAAGCTAGCGAATATTACAGAAGCTTACGTATTAATGCATCAGAAATTCCAGAAATTCCAGATCAATAACATCGAACTGGAAGATGTAAATTCCTTTTCCTACCTGGGCAGCATATTAACAAAAAATGGTGGTTCTAAAGAAGATATTGAGAGTCGTATCATTAAAGCCAAGCAAATCTTTGGTAAACTGATATCCATTTGGAGCTCGCAAAGGCTTTATCGACGAGTAAAACTCAAATTTGCAAGTGTTTTTCAACCACTGCCTCCGTAGAATTGTCCGTGTCTTTTGGCCAAATGTAATAACCAACAGCATATTAAGGTCCGAAACAAAACAAATACCAATTATAAAGGACATAAGGAAACGTAAGTGGAAATGGATCGGCCAAATCTTACAAATGCCTCCAAACGACATTACCAGAAATGCCATCCACTGGAACCCACAGGACAATCGAAGGGCAGGTCGCCCTAATCACACTTGGAGGCGACAAACCGACATTGAAGCTGCTGCTATGAACAGAAGTTGGGGCGAAATAAAATCCCTCGCTCAAGATAAATTACAATGGAATATTTGTTGGGGCCCTATACTCCTAATAGGATCAACGGGAACATATATATATATATATATATATATATATATATATATATCGTTGACTTAATACGAAAAGGCCCTAACTCATGTTTTTCATATTACACAGGAGGATGAAAAAACTAAATAAATAGATGCAATATTGATAAAAATTTTTTCGTTTTTAGGCTATAACTTCGGTATTTTTTTCCAAATTCATCTGATTTTTTTTGGAGGAGGTGTATCTAGTAATAGTCTATCGAAATATGTAAAAATATCGATTTCGAAAAATTATGAGTTGGGCCCTTTTCGCATTAAGTTAACGATATATAAATCTTGCGAAACCAGAATACCAACGAATTAATTCCAATGAAATTCATTCACAATATTTATGAAATTTTCATTGGATTTGTAAAATTATCAGTAGATTTGTGAAAAAAATTTAAATGAAATTGTTTCATTGAACTTATGAAGCAAAATTCTTTCGGTGTAATACATACATATGTACATACGCTTATAAAAATTATAAAATTCTATTTTCTGCGTTAAAAACTTAAATTTAATTGTGTTTCCTGTTTTTTGTTGTTGTTGTTGTTCCGTTCTACTAAGTGTTTGTCAGAATATTTAAAATTAACTTTGGTGTTATTTCTTTATTAATAATTATCACAGGTAACTTTGCTTACAGGGCGATACGAACTTTAGCCTAATCAAATCATATGTTGTATATATAAATTTTTTTACCTAAAACTATTTTTCTTAAAAACATAGAATATTATACAGAATTTTTTTTCAAAACATAGAATTAGCGATAGAAAATTTTATGCTTAATAACATGGAAGTTTTTACGGAGAATTATTTATATTTCATATTTTTTTAAATTTCAAAACATAGAATTTGTTAAAGGAATTCTTATGTTTAAAAAATTTCTGAATTTTTTTAACGACAATTTTCGGTGTTGAAATGCAGATTTCTATAAATAGTATAATATATTATTTGCTGTCAAATATTACATTCTCTGTTAAATGTCATATTCTATGTTTAGAATTAGGAGTAGTTTATGGAAATTTTTCGATATTAGGATGTTGCTGTTTTCGATTATTTTACTTTTAAGAGGCGCATCAAAGGCATAATTAATAAAGTGTTTGTTTTCTAATTACCCGCTTGATTTGTGGGGATTCATCTACTTTGTGAGTTGAGCAGCAGGAACATGAATACATATACATATGTACATATATTTTTTATTTTTTGTGTATGTTTTATTTTTCTTGCACTTACTGTTGGGGGTCACTGAGCTGCATTTCCAACAAGTACAAAAAGTATATGTATTCGTACTTATTTCTCTGATCTACTAACGGTTTGAGTATGTTTGTTAATACTGACATGAATGCTTCCATCCCTCTCCTGTCTGCCTTCACGGCTGAGTAACTGCTGGCGTAATTAGTCTTTATGACTTCTATCAAAAATGTTTGTCTAGTTCTTATTTTCTAATTATGAACAGATGTACATATATTTCGTTTGTTACTCCACACAATGCACTCATTTAATATTGCAGTTGCATCCTTAACAATACTTACTGTTACCACTAGTACTAATTGCAGGACTAACTGAAAATTTTTTTAACCTCTGCTGGTGTAGCTCCACATCAAAGCAAATACATTCCTCTATTCATTCATAAGTTGTATTTTTTTGCTTCACTCATGGTTGTTTCCTAATACTTATCAATTTTTATTTGCTTCTGCTGCACTTGCAGTCACTTGTTTAATTTTTGAAGGGATTTATGTTGTGTTTATAAATCCCTATTTTTTTTCCTATAGTTCTGCTTCATTTACTCGTTCACGATTTATTTACATATCGTTGCAAGTATGTATTTATGCAGTTATGGAGGTATGCCTCACTGTGTGTTTTGCTTAGGATAATGTATTGTTTACACTTGATTTGAAAACACATGATTTATTGTTGTTGTTGTTGTTATTAAGATGCTTATGGTAATGAAAAGTTTTATAGGTTTGCTGTTACATGCCACATAAATTGTATAGCATTTAAAAATAGTTTTATTACGTATTTGGTTTTTTTCAGTATTATTTTACTCGTATTGCTGTTTTAATACATTCTTATCGAAATTCATATCAGAGAGAAATAAGATGAGAGGTCAGGCTGTCTGTGCTAAGACAATTTTCAAATTTAATTTAATGCAAAAGAAATGTGCTAGCGATTTGAGTAATTTTTTTTTTTTTAATATTTTTAATGTATTACTAGCTGACCCCGGTCCGCGTTGCTGGCCCTAAGCAAAGATTAGTGTTGTATATGGCATTGGTGGTACAATATGAAAATTGGATTTTGCCCACGAATAAACTAAATATTGCGCCATCTGCCGGACGAACTTCAAACTACACAGAAACACTCCTCACGCCCCATAGAGCATGTATATGAAGTTTGGTCAAAATCGGTTTAGTAGTTCTTGAGTTACGCTGCAAAATCACAAAAAAAAAAACTAAATATGGCGCCATCTGTGAGACGAATATCAAACTACACAGTAACACTCCTCACGCCCCATAGAGCATGTATATAAAGTTTGGTCTAAATCGGTGCATTAGTTCTTGAGTTACGGTGCAAAAACACAAACAAACTAAAAATTGCGCCATCTGTCGGACGAATCACTATTTCTGAAAGGGGCGTAGCATTTACCGGGGTAGAATATATATAAAAACACGCGTCGGTCTTTTACAAATATTTTGTGGGGTGGAATGCGAAAATCTGTTGGGGCATTGAAGCGTTCACCCTAACAAATAAACGTGTTTTTGATTTTTATATATATTAAGATAAGATAAGATTTACAGCAAGGCACTCATTTAATTTTTACAAAAAAAAAAAATTGCAGTGAAAAAGTACTTTTAAGATAAAGGACTTCATGAAAAAATACCATTAATAAAATTTACTAAAAAAAATATTGCATTCAGAAAGTACCTGGTGAAAAAGTACCTTTTACAAAAGTGCCTCTTTAAGAATAGTACTTTCTAGGAAAAGTTTCTTTGTAAAAAAAAGTATCTTCTTAAAATAAGTACCTTTTTAAAAACAGTATCTTAATGAAAAAGCATCTATTAAGAAAGTAACTTTTAATAAAGTATCTTAAAACACACTTTTTAAAATTGATACTTTAAAAAAAATTTGAAAAAAGTACCTTCAGAATAGAGTAGGGGCAGGATTTGGTCCAAAGAGCGGCACTGCGACACCTGATGGTTTTTTTGTACCATAGATCTATGAATTCAATTAAATCAATCTCTGTATGACTCTCCTTATGAAAGTCAGTACAGATATTGGAGAAAGAAGGCCGCCCAATATCATCTGAACACAGAAACTCAGAATGAAAAACATGCCTTATACTGTCACATAATACGATACAATCACAAAGAATGTGTGTCGTCGTCTCGTCATTTTACAAGCATAAACGTTACAAAGGTGAACGAGCTTGGTTACTTTTCCACAGCAGATAGTTCAGCCCAAAGTGACCAGAAAGAAAACCAGTAACAAGCCGTAAATTATTCCTGTTTAGGTTCAGGATGCCCGTTATATATAAATGGCTGCATCAAAGCTTTGGCCTGCATTAAACCAGAAGAAGACAGCTACATTTCCTGAGCGGTCGAAGTGTCTCTTCTTTGATCAGAGTTGCTACAGGCGACCGACTTAAACCACAAAACGACTCTGGGCCCATAAAAAGAGCAGCAGAAGCCTTATTGGCCAGTTCATCCGCTTCCTCATTCCCTGGATTACCGCTGTGGCCAGGTATGCAATAAATGGAAACCCTGTTCCGTATTGATAGCTTTTGTAATGAATCAAACCACTCTAAAACTAGCCTGGAACGGAATTCCTATGAGAAGAGAGACTTAAGAGCTGCCTAACTATCGGAAAAGATAGCTATATGCGCACCTCTAATGCCGCTATTTAAATTAATGTCAATATATTTGGTGATTGCCTGTATTTCTGCCTGAAATACCGTAGGCTATTTGCCCATGGCCCAAGAGGATTTTACGTTGGGCCCAAAAACTCCAGCACGAACTGCATCCTCCGTTTTGGATCTATCCGTATACCAACATAAACTTCTGGACTCCACATCGGTACCGTTTTCGTCCCACACTGCCCTGGGTGGAATTGTAACATTGAATCTCCTGTCGAACCTCAGTTCAAAGTTTATCCTGTCACTAGGCATTCCTAGCAGTCCTAAGCAGGGCATTGTATTCAGAACCGACGAGTGCCCGTTGCCAACACAACGAACAATGTCCCGAGACCCATCCTATAAGCGGCCATTGCCGCAAATGATTTAATAAAGATTTGTATGTGTGGTACCTTTACCTTTAAAAAAGTATATATGTTAAAAAAGTACCTTTCTAAAAAAAGTATACATTTTAAAAAAAGTACCTTTTGAAAAAAGTACCTTTGTAAAAAGTACCTTTTTAAAAAAGTACCTTTAAAAATATACTTTAAAAAAAGTCCATTTAAAAATGTACTTTCTCAAAAATAGCGTCCAAAAATATACATTATTTACAAAAAAAAACGTACTTCGTTTTAAGAAAAGTGCATTTTGAAAAAGTACCTTTTAAAAAAGTAGCTTTTAAAAAAACCTTGCAAAAAGTATCTTTTAAGAAAACTATGTACATACATTGAAAAAGTACCTAATGACTTTTTTAATATTTACTTCCGTATTCATAAAAAAATTTCAGTTTTTTTTTGTATGAATATTTGTTCGTTAAAGGTTTTGTAAACAAACCCTAATTTTTTATGATTACAGCCTTTATTATTTAAAATTCTTTGTTTTTACTATAAATCATTTTCTAGACATCTTTTTTTTTAAACATATGGTCTGCAGAAAAATTCTATGTTTTTAAAAACAAAATTTTCTATGATAAATTCTATATTTTATAAATTTTTTTTTAAGATAAGATTATCAACGAAGTAAATTGTGTATAAAAAAGTTTATGTTTTTAGCATAAAATATATCTATAGTAAATTGTATGTTTTAGTTTAGGAGTTTTATGAGAAGGTTTTCAATTAAAAATTGTATGTGATTAATGCAGAAGATTTTCAAAAGGAAGTTTTATGTTAGCAAAAACTTACTTTTACTTTTACATGGAAAAACATATTGTCTGCAGAAAAAAATTCTATGTTTTTTAAAAACAAAATTTTCTATGTTTTATCAAAAAATTTTTTTTAGATAAGGTTATTCACGAAGAAAATTTTGTTTTTAGCATAAAATGTATCTATAGCAAATTCTATGTTTTGGCTTAGGAGTTCTAAGGGAAGGTTTTCAATTAAAAATTTTATGTGATTAATGAAGAAGATTTTGAAAAATAACTTTAATGTTAGCACTTTTACTTTTACATGGAAAACACCGTCCATGTTGTTTAAAACTTGGTTTAAAAATTCTATGTTTTTTGCTTAGACAGATTTTTACACAAAATTCTATGTTTTTGACACAGTTATTATAATAACAATATAATAATAATATAACAATAATAATAACACTATAATAACAATATAATAATTATATAATTTACAATAAAATAATTCTATGTTTTGTTGATAGCTTTTTTTTGTAGAAGTAGATTAGTAGATTTTCAAGCAATTGGTTGTACCAATGAACTATTTATTATATTGATGAAATGTTATAAACAATAGTCTATATGCATAGATATCGTTAACTAAATATAGAAAGGCCCCCTAACTAATTTTATTTTGAATTTGATCTTTGTGTATTTCGGTACAAGAACATTTAATGTAGCGAAAAATACAAAAATCTCGATTTCAGGACAAACAATGAGTTAGGGCCTTTATATATTAAGGTAACGATATGTTTATATGTTTTTAAACATTAAATTGAAATTCTTCTTTGTAACTATATTGGTGGGCTGAAATGAATACAAATTATTTTATTTTTTTCTAATGCAGTACAGAAGCATTTTGGCCTCTAAGAAAACATATTTAATGCTTCAAAACAATTCACTCGACGGACGGAACATGTTCAAAAAAAAAAATATGTGGAAAGATAAAAATCTATTTTTCCAGCACGAGTTTTGAGTTTTTGCGTGTTCTATGCGTAACTTCCGCATAAGCATATGTTAACTATAAAACTCGCTCCAATAGTCTAAAAATAGTTTGGTAAAATTGAAATTTTCTAAGTTAAATGTTCCAACGAAGCGTGCGTATACAAAGAATATATTAAATATGAGTGATAGAGGAGACAGACGGACACAGCAACTTGCCACACATTGTTGTAGCGCATTTGCGTGCAAGTGTTTGTTCAAATGGTTGGCTTTTTAAATACACATGAGTTATTAGAAATTAAATTTCTGACAGTTTGTTAAATAAACCATACCGATAAATTGGCGTGGTAGACGGGACGCTTTAATGCTCATTAGCCCAAAACAAAACTAGCCGAAATCCAAATTTTTTGTGGTTTGCAAAGGGCAATTATAATGTGGTTTATATTGCGTTCAATTCGTGACGGCTTGTGTAATTGGAAGCTAAAATTATGCTTTTTAAATGATATTATAAGGCTACTAAACACATTTATTATCTAAATATGTATGTATGTATATAATTATTAATTTCACTCTCTCATTAAACTGAACGCATTTTAATACATATTTTCTGTTCCTCAGACAAATTGGGAACTGCTCCTGAGTAGACCAATGCTCTAGGACAGTTAATTTCTAATGCAATATTTGGCTGTAAGAGGAGCTCGAGATATTCGGGTATGTTCTGCATTCCACGTGAAAATTCCACGAGTGGAATTGCCATAAAATTGTTGTTGGAAATATGTAATTATAACAACAATGCTATGGCAATTCCACTCGTGGAATTTTCACGTGGAATGCAGAACATACCCGATTGACTTTATGGTTTATGGTTTTTTTCTATGTTTCCAATTTCAGACACATATGTACTGCGAAAATCTCAAAAAAAAAAATGATATATTGAAAGTCTTTTTTTTATCACATATACGAGCAACACGTTAAAAATTTATTTATATTTATAGTGTTATAAAATCCAGAGTGGCAGAAACAAAATAAGCACTCTGCTACTTTGAAACTGCTACTAAATCTCAAGCAATATGTTTATTGCAAGAGTAGAGTAAAAAGTAAGAAACAAACTAATAAATAAGAATATTTATGGTGATGCTAGTTGACTTTATGGCTAAGACAAAGCAAAAAGTATGTATACACATACATAACCACATACGCACCCCCAGTAAAAAACTACACACCCAAATTTACATATAAAGAGCAAAAGTCTAATAAAGCATAAAAAAAATTAACAACAATGAAAAAAAGTTAAAAGAATAAACCGAAATACTACTCCTTACAACACCATCTGATGCTGACAAGTCTTTAAATTTTTATGTTTACAAAAAGCTATAGCATATTTTAGGGCTTTAACATTATTGTTAATTTGCAGCATATGTTGTTTGGATATAAATATTCTTGGATAACCCGAAAACACTGTGTAAACACCGCAAGGAAATAAAGGAAACTAAATTTAATAAAATATTTATACACCAAATAGTGATTAATGATATTTTAAAGCTCAATTACATTCATGCAATCAATTTGCTATATTGGTATGAGTTTTTTTTTTTTGGCAACAACATGGAAAACAACAATATGGTATTTGCGAAAGCTTGGCAAAGAGCGCTGATGAAAAACAAAAACAATCAGTAAGAAAAAAAAATATAACAAAATGTCGGTTTTGTTTACACAGTTTTTCGTTACAAATTTGTAAACAATCCACAAGTGTCATACATAACACAGTAGACATACACACACACACACACACACACACACTCTTAACAGGATTCATGTGTGCATGTGTGCGTGTGTGTGTTTTTGTGTATGTGCTCGTACAAATATTTTGTTGCCAAATGCATTTTGCGTTTACAAAATTTTCATTATTTTGCAGTTTTGTTTTTGGAAGCAGTTTTGTTATTTGGTTTTTTGCCATCCATGTTGGTTGGTTTCAAATTTAAAACCGCATTTTGTCGATAATGTTCTCGCAAATAATTTGTGAAAAATTGCAACTTTTGTTTTGTAACACGCGGCCACCAAACGATATGTGGCAGTATCATTTGTTACTATTAGAAAGGAGAAAAAGTAATTTCGTTAGTGGTAAGTTATATAACAAAAAAACATTGCATCACTTTGTAGAAATATTGCGCCTAACTCCAAGTGTCGTATTTCGCCTACGATGATTTTGAACTAGAGTAAAGAAAAAATGTTGCACAATTTTCTTTAGTCTAGTACAAAATCGTCGTAGTCGAAGACGTAATACGACACTCGTAATAACGCCCATTTTTGTTATAAGTCAAGCAAAAACTTCCTTAATTCGGTATTAAAAACATCGCAAGAACTTCAATAGTTTAATACATAACATATAAACATTTTTGGAAAAAAGCGATACTCAAGGACAATACTTTTAAGCCGTATACTGTATAAAAGGCATTCCTTTTATTATTGCAAATACATTTACTTTCATAAAAAAATTCACAGACATTCATTTTCACTTATAAAATTGAAAACTTAGAAATTTTTAGCCAAGAAATTTGGGATTTTAACAGATTTGCTAAATTCCCTATAAAAAATCGTTTATTCTGGATAAAGAACAATACAAAAGCTTACATCGAAAATCATAAAAAAGTTCTACAAAACATTCACGATTTGAAAATCGTGGAGCAATTTTCTTTACAACAGAAAGTTTGCAATGCTTTTCATAAAGTACATATGTTAATGAGACTAATAATTGGAAAGAAACCCGTAACCAGGTTTTCTCAGCATAATAAAATTTAATTTGCTAAAAAAAACATCGCATAATTTTTCAATGTACATATGTATGTCCTTGTATGAATGTGCACTTCTATTTTTAAAAATTTCCCAATAAAAACATCGCATTAAAAAATTTGATTTGTTGAGAAACATCGAAAAATTTATCAATGTTTGGATGTAAGTGTGAACTCTATGAATATGGAGGTAAAAATATTGTTGAATTATGTTTAAAATTTAAAAAAAAAACATCGAAAATTTTCATAGCATTAAAACTAAAAGTTGCTTAGAGAAATCGCGAACATTTCAAATATAGGTGTGCATATGAATCCTTATAAATGTGCACGTCTAAAATATTTTTGAATTATGTTTTAACATTTTTCAATAAAAATATCGCAGCACTTTCCTTGCAATAAAAATATTAAATTAGCTTAGAAACATTGCAAATTTTTCAATGTAAGTGTGCCTTTTTAATCGTATGAATTTGCATATTTGAAATATTGGTAAGTTATGTAAAAAAAATTTAATAATTTCATAGCGTTAAAAATTTTAATTTGCAAAGAAACTAATGAGCACGTCTTAATCTTAAAAATTATCAAATTATGTTCAAAAATTTATAAATAAAAACATCGCAAAACTGTCCCATTTAAAAAAATTTAATTTGCTAAGAAACATCGCAAAATTTTCCAATGTAAGTGTGCACTTGTGCTCTTATAAAAGTGCACGTCTAAAACACTGTTAAATTAAGGGGAACAATTTTAAATAAAAACATCGCAAACATAAAAAATATAAATAAAAAAATAGAATTTGTTAAAAAATCTCGCAAAATTTTTCAATGTTAGTGTGCTTATGTTCTCATATGAAGGTGCACGTCTAAAATATTTTTAAATTATGTTTAAACATTTTTCAGTAAAAACATCGCAAGATTTTCCTAGCAGTAAAAAATTAAATAAGCTAACATCGCAAATTTTTTCAATCTAAGTATGCATTTTTTATGAATTTGTACATCAAAAATATTGTTAAATTATATGAAAAATATTTTAATAAAAACATCGCAAGATTTTTTTAAGTGTGCATTTTAACTCTTATGAATGTAGTAGACATCTAAAATATTGTTAACTTATAAAAAAAAAGTTATTAATGAAAACATCGTAAAATTTTCCTACAATTAAAAAAATGTATTTGCTAAGAAACAAAAATATTTAAATGTAAGTGTGCATATGTAAAATATTGTTAAATTATATTAGAAAACCCCATAAAAACATCGCAAAAATTTCTTAGCGTTATATAATTTTATTTATTATTAACAACAAAAATATCGCACAATCTTTCTGGCCTTTAAAAATAAAATGTGCCAAAAAACATTGCAAAATTTTTCATTGCAAGTGTGCGTATGTTCTTATATGAAGGTATACGTCTAAAACAATTAATAAACAATGTTAAAAAAAAAAATTAAAAAAAAACATCGCATAATTTTCCCAGCCTTAAAAATTAAATTAGCTAAGAAACAGAGCCAAATGTATCAATGTTTAGATGTTAGTGTTGAGAAGTAGTTGTAGGAATGTACAAATCTAACATATTGTTGAATTATGTTAAAACATCGAAAAATTTTTCTAGTGCCAGGAGAGTTAATTTGACATTCCAAAGTTTTCAAGGCTTCGATGATTATGTTTATGCATGATTAAGCATGTTTAATGTAAAAGTCTTTTTAAATAAATTCAAATGAAAAACATCGATTTTTTTTTAACTTGTATAAGAATATTATAAAACTCTCAATATAAGTTTGAATATAATATCTTTATTATGGTATTCATAGTAAATTTTCCTATTAATAAAAAAACATAGCAAAATTTTGATTACACAATTTATCTAAGAAACAACATCGCAATATTTTAGTTGTAAATATATACATATGTATACGTTTACATGAAAAATACAAAATATCTTACGCATCAATTTAGAATTAGCAAACATCGCACATTTGTCTAAGAAAATTCGATGTTAAAAATATTTTACCAGATATCTTTTACATATCGCTCACAAGAAACAAGACACAAACTTGCTATGTTCTAAAAAGAGGAAAAGTGGCTAAAACATAGATTTGTTCTTCGAAATTTTTCTTATTAGTTTTAATATATCATATCGCTCATTTGCTTCAATAGTGTCACAACTAAAAAAAAACTAATTTTGCAGAATACGCGTTTAAAGTTTTCAATTGACATACAGCTCAGTGAAGACATGAAAAAATATTCTTCTCTCACCAGATGGTAGTAAAATTTATTTTTATGAATTTTTTACTCAAGATAAAATACGAAACGCCGAATTATTTTGCATTATTAACTTAAAAACACCTGTTTTTTTGAGTTATGACACTATTGAAGTAAATGAGCGATATGATATGTTTAAACTAATGCCAATTTTTCGGAGAAAAATCCAATGTGTTAGCCACTTTTACTCTTTTTAGACCATAGCAAGTTTGTGTCTTGTTTCTTGTTGATTTTTGTCTAAAGAACCATTCACGCATTACGTAACGCTATTTACGGAGTTTTTATAATTTTCAGTATACGTTTTCTATACCTTAACAAGTCTTTACCTCCCCCCGCCTTCCCCTGGAGCGGTACGTAATATGTGAACTGCCCCTAAATAATCGTTAAGCAGGGTTTTCTATCATTGGCCTCGAAAAATTGGTTCTAGTTTAATTTAGATTTTGGCAATTTTTTTTTCAACACAAGAATTTATTTTCAGCCCCTGCTCTGGTGCTACACTAGGCTTTATTTGAGGAATACAGCCAGTTTTGTGGAAATAAGTGAGTGAAATCAATATGTTTTTGCATTTTTTTTTCATCCTTTGTTGCACATACGTTGATTTTTAAGCGAAAACGTTTTATATTTTATGTGCTGTTGTTTCTTTTTGCCAATTTTATTTCTGTTTGTAATTTCTTTTTTTTTTGCAGCTCATCGTTAGTTTGTCAGCAGATGTTGCTGGCAATTCATCAATATCATTTTATCAATTTGCACGGCATATTGATATACTGCTTTAACTATGACAAAAATAACAACAACAACTAAGGCTGCAGCTACATACATGTTACAAAAAGACGAGAGAAAATAAACAACGAAAATTTGAATTAAAAAATAAACGCAGAAAAACAAGTAAGAAAATACGAATGTATGCAGATACAGATATTTATTTATTTTTTTTTTTGTTGTACTCCTGCCCCAGCTAAGCAACCCAGTAAGCATTATCGTTAAATATAGACATGTGTGGTCAATAGTAGAAGTTTGAGTTTAAAATTGAACTGTAACTAAAATTGGTTGCTAATCACCAGGGAATCCCGAAATATGCTCTAAAAAAAGTGTTTTATGCGCATTCAATATGCAATAAAAACTTGAAAATATGCACTAAAAAGTAAAAAAATATGCTCTTAAAAATATAATAAATTGGTTCATTTGTAAATGAAAATATATTTTTTATTCAAAAATTCAACAAGATTTGCATATAAAATAAGACAAAAAAAATAAACAAAAAAAAGGAAGTGCAGGTTAAAACAAAATGACCATAAAAATTTTGACTAAAACAAATAATACCAAATTTTATTGGATGCTCTCATAAGAATTTAACTTCAATTTGAAAAGATCACGATATCAGAATTCAGGCTTTGGAACTGTATTTTGGAAAAATAAGACAAGATTTTTATTTATAACTTTTATTGCAATAAATAACAAAATATTGACCTAGAATTTCAAATAAAAATTGTTTCTGTCTCATCTAAATAAACTTTTATACATTGCCAATGTTCCTTCAACGTCTACTCCGGGCAGACTGCGTCACAAATAGCAAATCTGAATTTTTATTGAAACTAACGTCCGTAAAACTAATAAAAATGTTGCCCAACCCCTTAACTTGTAAGCATATTAACCCAGATAGCGTCAGAAAATTTTTTTCTTTAAAACTTAAATTTTTATTTTGAGTGGAATTTCAATATGTTTTTAGAAAAAAAATTTATATATTTTTTTCCGAATGGGGTGTCCTTTTAAAAGGACGGTTGCGCCAAGTTATAACAAAAAAAATTCTATAAAGTATCAAAATATGCCCTAAAAGCTTAAATTATGCTCTGAAAATTCAAAAATATGCTTAAATTTTGCGTGTAAGACTGATATATGCAAAAACATGTTTTAAAGGGCAAAATATGGAAAAATATGCACTGACAAATCGATGCCAAAATTCATAAAAAGTTCTGAAACGTATACATATATATCTTGTCCCCGCTTTAATACGACGCACAAGAAAAAACATGCAATTGCATATTTGCGGTTTCCCTGCTAATCACTGTCATTTGTTGCGTGACATCAATAAATAGAATTTAAGCAGAAAGCTTTAAAAATGTTTTCAAGTTCACCTAGTGGTATTAATTTTTTCTCAAATAGCTTTTCCCGCAACCTTTTGGTTTGTTTGGTTGTACACTTAGATAGTTTACTTAGCTAAGACCAAGGCCAAGATTTTAAGCAACTCCCCAAAGTTAGACAGTAAATAATATTCTATTGAATAGTTCCTATTACAAAAGCACAACAGGTTATTTTATTAACTAAAAGCTTTTCTTAACCGAAATTCGGTGCTGTTCGGAAATAGTTCAAATTTCATTGCAATTCAATGAAGTTCAAATGCAACATAAACTAAAAGCTTATGCTTATTGCATACATGTGGAAGGAAGTAGAGTTGTGTGCAACAGGTCTTAATGAACTAGTTCGTTCGCGTTCGAATCAAAAGTGGTTTCAAACCCATTTAATTTACATGTACATACATACATACATATATTGTTGGACACAACTATAGAAGGAAGTAGATGAAAGAAAACAGATTGTTTTTTCTGTGGGAATGGGATGAAGGAGAAAAAATTATTGCCAAATTTCGCAAGAAAAGAAACAGAAGTAGGAGAAAAATAATTTACTTACTTGTAAGAATCGAATAATATATGTACATACATACATACATATATACATAAGCGAACGACATACGTACATATGTATGTATTTTTGTTAAGATTTTTTAGCCAAACGACCGTACCGACGAAATAAATAATTAAGATTTTCTTTTCCTTTTCAAACAGACATTTCTTGCACGCATTTTATTTTGCACTCACTTATTGAAACACACTCTGCTTTGATATTAGTGGGCAATTGCCTCTTTATTTTCATTTATCTATTTGCATTTTGCCTCTTAATTAATATATTTTCTCTTTTTAAATAATAAATTTACTTTTTATTTAACAAATTTTACTTTTTAACTAGAAACAAATTTACTTAACTTCTCATATACACATTCACATAAACATGCAAAAAGTAAATATTAAACTTTACCGTAACAACGAACCGAACACGACGACGATCTTTTATCAACTGCATTCATTTGCTTATTTGCTCAACCCTCTCACGCTAATTACGTATGTATGTATATAAGTATGTATGTAGTTATGTATGTACATGAGTGAAAGAATACTAGATGTAAACAAAATTTCTCTATACCAAATACACGTGTTTGTGTGTTTATTTTTATGTTTATCGGCTGCTGTGACGTAGATGCATGCCAGAGATCTGCATGATTACGAATCAAACAGCATAACTTTGTATTAAAAAGAAAGATACTATTGCATGATTCATATCAATGAGACTGTTGTTAATACATACATACTTTATGCATGCCACTGCTACAATTTCTATTCATTCATATAATTCACTAAAGCAATGAATAAGTATGTATGATTGTTTTGAAAACTTCTTAAAACCCCTTCTGACAAAAAAAGTTTTATGGAATATTATAAAATAAAGTAGCTAGGCTGATTTTATTTTATAAATTATTTTAATACGAAAATAAAATTAATTAATACGCAATGTTTTATTAACTTAAGACTTTATCTAGTCAACGTGTAAGAACAATAAGAATTTTTATTTATTTTTACTAACGGCACTTAAAAAAACAGAGTGAGTTAATGACAGTCAGATTTTTGAGTGGTAACACTGCAAGCAATATCATTAGTACATACTGATGTTAAAAAACAAAACAAAAGCGTTATAAAAGCGAGTGGAGAGCGAAAGTGAATCAACTCATACAGTTCTCTGGTGCATGCGCAGAAAATTAATGTTTTCAAAAGCTGAATGCGTAATCTTGTATTTTTTTATATTGCATTGTATGACATTGTTTGTACTAACAGGATTTCACATTAGGGAGGTCTTAATATGCAACGAAAACTTTTAAAGAGACTTGCTGGTGTTTCTTTATTTTGTTTGCTTTAAGTGTGGCTTAAGCCCAACTGATCTAAATCACATACATACATACATAAATATGTATGTACGCACATGAAAACACTTCGAAGTTTTCAGCTTAAAATTATTTGAAATATCGTACTTTAATAGATGGTATATTCATTACAATTAGTCATAAATTACACTCAGCAAGTCTTTTTGCTAAGCTGATTAGTTTGTCGGAGAGAGAGAGACGAGGGGAACATACATTTTTATTTTCCTCTCATCTCTCTCCCCTAAAGAACTAATCAGCTTAGCAATAAGACTTGCTGAGTGTTATTTAGGACTTAGCAAAATAAATTTAGTCTAAAATTACTTATTTTAGTTTTTTTTATTAAGCAAAACTACAAGGATTCAGATTCCAATTAATAACTACATCTTTGTTTCACAACAAAATTAAGTTACTTCTTATATTCTTCCATACTCCAACGCGAAACCCCCTAATCTTCTTGTTTATAAGCTGTATGAACATGTGCGTAGACTTGTAATGTCAATAAAAGACACGAGGTGTGAAGAAAACTAAAGAAAGAGAATTATAAAAAGAGAAAATCTTATTCACATTTAATTGGAAGGGCAAGTGTATTTGTCGAAAGAAAGAGTACATGCATTGAATGAAGCTGCACAGTGACACATTTCGCGAGAAGGCGGTCAAAATTCTTAACTAATTACATTATATATGTATGTACATACATATTATATACATACATATATTATGTATATAATAAAGTTACTAATTTTTTCAAACATTTGTTTTTTTGTTGTTGTATAGAACGAAGAATAACTAACTAGTATATATGTATTTATATAACTTCTTAAGGCTTTATGAAGGCTTAATAAGAAAAATGCTTGTATGAAAATTTATTTTAAAAAGCCTTTATAAAGCCTAAATAATTTTTATAAATAAGGCTGATAATATTTTTAATGGATTTTAATTTTTTACTTTTGATAGAAATACGAAATTTAATGATTAAATTTGAAAAAATTAACTTTTTTCTAATTTAATTTTATCGGATGCCTATTTTCTTCTGCCAAAACCTAGTTTCACTTTTGTTGTCTTCTTTAGACAATCACATTAATTAATGAAACTAATACGTTCCATAATAATAATTAAAAAAAAACTAAGCTTGAGCCCTGTTAAGAAATTATTCCTGCTAGAAATTCATTATAAGTCTATTATAATCTATGTTATATTTAAAAGTGGTATAAGTCCGTTTGAGTTAATTTAAAAATAGTGGCCAAAAATCATGATGTTTAATTAAATTTTGTGTTTTATTTTTGGCAAGTGTTACAATTTAGTTTAACATTTATTAACGCACTAATAATCTCAGTTATTATTTTACTTATTCAGTAAAATAATTTTTTATTAAAAATATATTGAAATTGATTATCGGGGAGTTTAGCTGGATCCTATGCGCATTTTACTGTTGCTAATGCAGAGCATCAGAGGAAAAGTTCCCTGATGATAATAATAAGTTGAGAACATTGATAGGGGCCTAAATTAGACGTGACATAACCATACAAAACAACTGTTCGAGCTAAACTTAGGTGCAACTTGTATTTGATTATATTTATGTAGGTGACTCGCCGTAAGGCCATAGCCATTGCATTAGAAACGAATTGAATTTTGGTTTGGTAATGGCTATGGTATTATGGCTATGGCACGTTTCATTTCAGCTTAAGTTGAAAGCTTTACACTCCTTTTCTGGCAAACTTTGTTTTAGTAAATGAGCGATATGTACCTATTTTTAATTTTTTTTTTCGTCAAATCCACGAAACTTGTGTAATATAAAATTTCTTTGATCCTGTGTATACGAAATTTTTCCTAGACAAAAACCTTAACGACATATTTTTTGAACATAGTTATTTTGACGAAAATCGATTATTTTAGATCGTAACTAAATGATTTTGGTAAAAAAAATTAAGTTCGCAAATTATGTCGCTTAAGCTTTTTTTTAGCGGTCAGGGCACGATATAGGAAAATAATTAAACGCATTTATTTTTATTATTTTATTAACTATTGTAACTTAACAAAGCAAAAAAGATTTTCGTAATTTTTTCAACAATTTTCGTTTATTGCAAAAAAATAAAATGGCGAAATTTTTTTTCGTATTTTTAAGCATAAAATATTTTAGATGTATTATTGTGTTAGGCTAATGAGTGTGTTGAGACTTTCTAGGTGTTGCTTACCTTCAAAAAAGGTTGATGCATTCGCTAAATGTAGTGTATTGTATTAAAAACAGCAATGTTAACATCGTGGTATTTCATTGTGGAATAATTTAACATTGTGTGCTTAAAAGTTCTTAATATCACTATTAAGTTAATAAAATATTCCGATTTGATAAAATTTGTAAAATGGAGACTTTTTGTTTAAGTGCAAATACTTGGACCTGCAAATATACCCCCATATTCATAAAATTTAAAATAAATGTGAAATGAATTTTATTTAAAATTGTCCATATAAAATTTTCTTAAAATGTATTTCAAACACATTTTATTTATTTTTTTATATATATGGGGGTTAGTGTTTTAAAAAGGTAAAAATATAATAATATATTTTCTTATATTTACAGGAGTAGTTTTAAGCTTTCATTTTGTAAAATTTATGATTTTTTTTAATTTTTTGGGGTCTAACAAAATAATTTAAATTTAGAAGGATGTTAATCAAAAAAAAATATTTCTGTATAGGTGTTTCAAATCTCTCTCAATTTGAAATCAAACCTTAATGTTTGCTGGGGACTTAGCACTACTACACACCTGCACATATGTATAAGCATTATAAGCTGTAGTGAGAAAGAGAGAGAAATAGTATAGTATATACACACAAGCAAATAAGTGATATACTTGTTTGGTTGTTGTTTGATTTTAACATACTGCTTGTCTTTTGCTACAGCTAAAGCTTTTGTTGGTTGCCTGTATTAATGCAAGGATATCATGTTGTTTATTTATATGTGCATGTGTGTGTGTGGGAGTAATGTATGTAGATATGTAAGTGTGGGCCTGTGTTGGCCGCTTTTTATTGTTCGACATTGATTTTGATTTTTATGTGGTTTTGATGTGTTTTATAAAATGCAGCCTGTTTGTGGACACACACACACAAGTACCGCCAGGATTTTTTTCCCTATATTTGTTGTTGCAAAATGTTGTTGTAACTCAAAGTTTTACACTGTTGTGTTTGTGCTGTGCCGATACAGTCAGTCATATGTTGTTTTTTTTATGTTAATACTGGCTTGTATGTATGTATGTATCTTGGAGTCTCTTAGGAATATGAATTGCGACAGTAATTCAATTTTAACAATTTTTCAACTGTTATTGACGTGACGGTGATTTGTTACCATTTCAATGAGTTTTTCTTTGCCATTGCACAGTGGCGTGAATTAAAAAAAAAGTGGTAAAAAGTCCGCAACTTTTGAACTAGTTAACCGATTTCGATGAAACCAACTGTTTTGGAAAGTAGAAGTGTTGAAATTTTTAGAAAGCATATTTTGAGGCACCCTGTTGTAAGACAGGGTAGCTCCAAACAGCCTCAAAGTGGGAAAGTGCGGGTATCGGAATTCTTTCGGAGCTTGTAACTTTTGTAAATAGGGACCGATTTCAATAATTTTTTCAGCGGGACAATCTACGTTAAGAAATAAAAATAAAACATGCTAAGAGTACCATTTTATCTCTTTAAGTTTCCAAGTTATTTGACTTGAAAAATTTATTTTTTAATTTTTGGCCCTGACTTTTTTTATTCGTTAGTACATAACTTCTTTATTACTTGGCAAAAATCAGTATCTTTTATTGTTTTTGAAAGAAAACTTCATTACAATTCATATAAAAAAAAAATTTTTTTATATCTCAAAAATTGTAGCAAGGAATAATTTTGCAATTTGGATTTTTAAAAATTATGAAAAAATTTGGTATATTTTGTGAAAAAAGTATTCTTAATTTTTTTGGAATATTTTAAAAAATTATTAAGTATTTGATAAACACTTTGATTGTTTCTGAGAAAGGAGACATTGAGAAAAGCTGTGAAATAAATTTTGGAGATTGTTGTTGGTGCACCCTACATTCAGCATTGGTCGAAAACTAGCAATTTTTTTCAAAAAAACCGATTTTCGGATGTGGCAAAAAAATTGCACGGTCGTTTTTGTAAATTTTTTGGTTTTTTATTATAAATAAATTTGTTATAAGTAACCTGTAAGAAACTCTTGACATCCTACACATAAATGTAGGCAGGAGAGGAGATTTTCTAAAAATTCTAAAATTTTTCTAACACAATTTTTCCCAATAAGAAAAAAGTATTATAAAATTATAAATTGGGAATCATTTTAATTTTTATCAATAGTATACATTTAGCTTTGCAAACTTAAAAAAAATTATTCTCCTACCTTCAATACTTTTTGAAATATTCGAAATCCAATTTTGATTAAAAATTTTAATTTTCTACATTTTTTATTTTTGTCTAAATTATTGATCTTATTTTCTTTACTGCAAATGTTTCTTAATTTTTTCTATGTTATTACAATAGTAGATACAATTGTCTATTCAACGGTATATAATATGTATTCCTTTGCCATTATATCAGTCTTAAAATGTATACACAAATATAACACCTCAGGTAACAATTTACGTGTTTTATCTGTTACTCAAACAAACCCACATTTTTTATGAACTCTTGAAGCTGTTATTAAATACTTTCTTTACTTAAATACAATAAAATATAAGAATTTATATACACACAGTATATTTATATACCCACAAGGACAAAGGTAGCTGCGCGCACATCTCCAATATGGGTGTGGTTTTACCTGATATTTGTATCGGTTTTTTATTCGTAGCTTGTAAAATAGCTATTTATTTAAGCTGCGATGCATTTAATGTCATTATTTCAGTTATAGCTATCATGGAAATAACAATTATAAATAAATCGCTCTGCAAATTAATGTGGGAAAACCTCACTGATGGTAGTACTCGGTTGGACAAGGTAGACCAAATGATGTACATAATATCTACTACATATGGTTTATCTGTAAACACCGATTTATCGAAAAAACTTGAAAATTTTTTTAAATTATATGAAAAGAAGATACGTGAATGCAATAAATCAATTTCTAAATTTCAGAATAAAAATCAGGATTGGTTAGATATGGGACTATCTACGGAAATATACCCAAAGAAGTTTGGCCGGCCAAATAAAGATTACGATAACGTTCAACGCAGGAGCAAAAGGATTAAACAAGAAGACTTGATAAATACGTATTCGGAAAATGAAATCAAAGATTCATTCAAATTGATTTTAGCGAAGACTCAACTTAAAGAAGCAGGCAAAATCGTAGATGTGCTACCAGTTGCGTCTCCAAAAAGATTAAGACGGATGGTGGAAAGAATTCCAACGCCAAAATATAGTAAACATTTTACGGTGGAAGATGGACTAGCACTCATTCTTAATTTGGGCCTTTCAAGAAATAAATACGATATCTTAAGGAAGGTGCTTAAAGAAAAAAGTGGGCCTTTGCCATCAAGTACATTGTTGTTAAAAAGAAAATCGGAAATTTTGCCACATCCGATAACAGTGGATAGCCGAAGTGCAGTCATTAGTTTGTCAGACCTTCTTCATAATACAGCATCAAGACTCATCGCTACTTTTGACGAAAGAGACTTAGATACATGTAATAATTCTGAACTAACACTAATATACAAATGGGGATGTGATGGATCATCTGGATTTTCAGAATATAGACAGCCCAGTGAATACGATAATGACTTTTCCAAAGTTTTAATGGCATCGTTAGTACCATTAAGGCTTCGACTACATAATGAAATGCCTTCAACAAATAAAAATGCATTTAAAGATGTGTGGGTAAATACTACTCCAGGCTCAAAGTTTTTATGCCGACCAATACGTTTTGAATACATCAAGGAAAACAAAGAAACAACTCAAAATCTGGTTGATGGTATAAAACATGAAATTTCTAATATGGAACCCATTGACGTTCATATATTAGGACGAGTAATAACAGTATCTTTTAGACCTTATTTAACAATGATAGATGGAAAAGTTGCAAATGCAATAACCGATACAAAATCTTATTTGATTTGTAATATATGCGGAAAGAAAAATTCCGATTTTTAAGGACATTGAGAATTATACTCCAACTAATGAAGATGCCCTTAAGATTGGAATATCACCACTTCATGCTCGGATTCGATTCATGGAGTACATTTTACACCTATCTTACGACAATAAATATCGCAGTGTACCAGAACTTCAGAACGTTCCAGTTGCGAATAATTCTGCTTTAAAACAGATACGGTTGGAAGAAAAGAAAAGAATTCAAGATGAGTTTATGAAACGTGGCTTAATCATTGACAAACCTTTATATGGCTATGGAAACTCCAATAATGGCAACACTGCCAGGCGATTTTTTGATGACCCTGAAACCACATCTTCTATAACTGGTATTAGCTTTAATCTCATAAGACGTTTCAAAATAATACTGGCCGTCATAAATAGCAAAAAGTTAATTAATAAGGACAAATTTGAAAAATATGCAAAAGACACCCTGATTCTAATAAATGAATTATATCCATGGAAATCAATAACTCCAACAGTACATAAAGTGCTAGCACATACAAAAGAAATAATAGAAAACAACATTCTTCCTCTGGGGGAACTAACCGAAGAAGCACAGGAAGCTAGAAATGGAGATGTTAAGCAATATCGACTTTTCAATACACGTAAATGCTCTAGAGTTGCTCAAAATAATGATTTAATGCATCATTTGCTATTGTCTTCAGATCCAGTCCTACAAGGCATAAGAATGAAATGGTTGCCAAAAATAAGTATTGAAATCGAGAAGGACGATCCCGAAGCAGAGGAAATTAATAGCTTGCTAGGCCATGATGTCTCAGATTATTTTAAAGCAAATTCTTGAAGTAAAACCCAAATATAAATTAAAAACAACATATGTATGTATCCATGTACTTAGATATGAGTAATAAAGAAAATGAAAGTGAACTTATTAAATATATTTTTAATACAATTATCAGAATCAAAACGAGAAATTTAGTTGTAAGTTTTCATAGATATGTACATTGTACATATATATCTTGATACATGAGTATTTATATTCACACAAACAAATATCTGATATCATGGCAAAAAGTCTCTGGAATTCTCTGTCAAATTATATTCAAAACTTAGGCAATTTAGATGCGTTTAAAAAGGAGCTAAATAAAAAAATGTTCGTAATTTAATGTTCTAATGTTAAATTAACTACTAATTTTTTTAAATAAATAAATAACTCAATCTATTTGTCCTTGTAGGTATATAAATATACTTCAAGAGTTCATAAAAAATGTGGGTTTGTTTGAGTAACAGATAAAACACGTAAATTGTTACCTGAGGTGTTATATTTGTGTATACATTTTAAGACTGATATAATGGCAAAGGAATACATATTATATACCGTTGAATAGACAATTGTATCTACTATTGTAATAACATAGAAAAAATTAAGAAACTTTTGCAGTAAAGAAAATAAGATCAATAATTTAGACAAAAATAAAAAATGTAGAAAATTAAAATTTTTAATCAAAATTGGATTTCGAATATTTCAAAAAGTATTGAAGGTAGGAGAATAATTTTTTTTAAGTTTGCAAAGCTAAATGTATACTATTGATAAAAATTAAAATGATTCCCAATTTATAATTTTATAATACTTTTTTCTTATTGGGAAAAATTGTGTTAGAAAAATTTTAGAATTTTTAGAAAATCTCCTCTCCTGCCTACATTTATGTGTAGGATGTCAAGAGTTTCTTACAGGTTACTTATAATAAATTTATTTATAATAAAAAACCAAAAAATTTACAAAAACGACCGTGCAATTTTTTTGCCACATCCGAAAATCGGTTTTTTTGAAAAAAAAATTGCTAGTTTTCGACCAATGCTGAATGTAGGGTGCACCAACAACAATCTCCAAAATTTATTTCACAGCCTTTCTCAATGTCTCCTTTCTCAGAAACAATCAAAGTGTTTATCAAATACTTAATAATTTTTTAAAATATTCCAAAAAAAATAAGAATACTTTTTTCACAAAATATACCAAATTTTTTCATAATTTTTAAAAATCCAAATTGCAAAATTATTCCTTGCTACAATTTTTGAGATATAAAAAAAATTTTTTTTTATATGAATTGTAATGAAGTTTTCTTTCAAAAACAATAAAAGATACTGATTTTTGCCAAGTAATAAAGAAGTTATGTACTAACGAATAAAAAAAGTCAGGGCCAAAAATTAAAAAATAAATTTTTCAAGTCAAATAACTTGGAAACTTAAAGAGATAAAATGGTACTCTTAGCATGTTTTATTTTTATTTTTTAACGTAGATTGTCCCGCTGAAAAAATTATTGAAATCGGTCCCTATTTACAAAAGTTACAAGCTCCGAAAGAATTCCGATACCCGCACTTTCCCACTTTGAGGCTGTTTGGAGCTACCCTGTCTTACAACAGGGTGCCTCAAAATATGCTTTCTAAAAATTTCAACACTTCTACTTTCCAAAACAGTTGGTTTCATCTAAATCGGTTAACTAGTTCAAAAGTTGCGGACTTTTTACCACTTTTTTTTTAATTCACGCCACTGTGCATTGGTTGGTGTTTGGATGTGTGTTCATGTGAATATTCTGTGATTTTTCCCGTCATTTTTGCTGTATTGTTGCGTTGCAGGTCCGTGAACATTTTTCATTGTCCTACATTTTTTTTTTTGCTTTTTCTGTAACTCTAGCTTTTTTTTTGGATAACCAATATTTACTTACGAGCATGATTGTTGCCTGATAAACATGGTGGCATCGAAACCAAAGCAATAAATTAATAATAAAAAAATGGGAACAAATTGGAAGGTGTCGTTGTTATACGAATCAAAAAAGCAAAATGTGTTGAAAAGCTGTTATATTTTAATTAAATTCTAGGTAAAAAACAAATTAAGCTCATTAGTTAGAAATAGGTTAAATAGCAAATTTTCCAAAGGTAGATGTAATTCTGTCGAGAATCGATCTTTTTTTTTTTTTTGGCTGTCATAAATGAAACAAAGAATGATGACTTAAGGTGAGTAAGCCCAAAAACTCCTTTGCGTTGAAGTTTAACAATTAGCTAACTTAGCCGCACTGCTTCTAGTTTGCTTCCCTATAATTCTGGAAGAGAATTTCACACGTCCGTCATCTCAGCGATCAATCATTTTGATTGAGTTCATGAGTCTATCTTAATAAAAAAATATCAAAAATCAACATATAATTGTTCTTGCAGCTTGATTTTCTCACAGGTAGCACAAAAAAAAATTACTAAACAACACGGGAAATAAAAATACTCGGTATATTCTAGTTATGTTTTTGACATATGGCTAAATGTAAAAAGTTTTTCGGCCAAAAATAAATTAGAAAAAAAACTTACATCTAACAAACTTCCATTAACTCGCCTCAAACGAATTGAAAACAAATCAAAGTAAATTGTAAACACTTAGGACTTTCAAGGATTTGAAAAAGTAAAAAAACAAAAATACATTTAAAAGTCCATCATGAAATGTTACACAAGAAAACATATTTTTTTTGTAAAGCAAAACCAAATCCTTGAGAAATAAAATAAGGCTGAAAAGTACACAGTTAAGTTTAGTAATCAAACATACCACAAATAAACTACACTCAAGGTAATGACCAGGGAGTTGTTCTCTTACAAGCCCAACAAGCTTTTTAAATTAAGACTTTAAATACGATTTCTATGTTATTCATTTCCTTTAGTGCATGTCTATTATCCTTTGGACACCAAGTCCCACGCATAAATGTCACTCATATATATTTTAAATTTACCACTCCTTCCAACGCAATGACGCATTATTATTTTATGTTTTGACCAAAGATATAAAATATTTTGCTGGAGTTGAATCAAAATAAAAAACAGGTAAAAACTAATTCCTTTGAGAATTCTTACAGCTTTCCTGCTTTTCCAAAAATTATTTGTGCTGCTTTAAACAACATTAAAAAGAAGTCAAAAATATTTTATGCTTTAGCAGACAGGAAGTAAAAAAATGCTTGATTTAAAGCACTTTGGACAAGTTGATCTAAGATAGAAGCCATTTATTGCTTTTAGAGAAATTAAAACAAAAGTAAAGGAAGTTAAGCTGCTGACGTTATCTTGAGTAATAATTTTAAAACTTCTTTTAAAAATTAATTTAATGATCAATTTTCTTAGTGGACATTTTTTGGAATAAAAATTTAATTTAGCTATTAAAGAAATTGGATTTTTAAGATTAAAAATTACATTAACAAAAAATTTCGTTAAAAAAATTTCTTTAAAAAAATTTTTAACGAAAGATTTTCTTAACGAAAATTGTTTGTAAGCATAATCGTTTAGTAACACATTTTATTAACCAAAATATTTCGATACGAAGTTTTTTAACGACTGTTTTTTAACGAAACTTTTTTTTGAAGAAAATTTTTCTTGTAAAACATTTGCGTCTGAGCATGACTTTTTGCAAATGATTCTTAAAAAAATTTATGGCTATAATTTTTCTTAAGTTTTCATACATAAAAAGTTTCAAGAAAAAAGCTTATTTAACGAAAGATTTTCTAACCGAAATTATTTTGTTAACAAAAAAATATTATCTAGCAAAATAGCTTAAAGAAAATTTTCCATGTAAGTTATTTTTTAACGAAACCTTTTCTTTACAAACAATTTTTGACAAATATTTTCTTAAAAAAAATTATTTCATTAAAAATATACATAACGAAAGATTTTCTAAGCGAAACTTTTTGTTAATATAAATATATTTACGAAAAATTTTCGTACAAAATATTTTTTAACGAAACCTTAACTTTACAAACAATTTTTAACAAAAAAAAAATTATTTTTATACATAAAGAAAAATTTTTTAACAAAAAATTGTTAACAATAAATTTTTCTAACAAACGAATTCTTAAATCAAATAAATTTGAAAAAATTCTTAACGAAAGATTTTCAAGACAAACTTTTTTGTTAAAGATAATCGATTCTTATGAAGAAAATTTTTGTAAACAAAAATAATTTAACGAATTAATTTGTTAAGAATTTTTTAACGATCATTTTTCTCTATACAATATTTTTAACGAAACTTCTATCTTACTTAAAACTTTTGACTACATTGTTTCTTTAAACAACTTAATTATATTTTTAAGGAATTTGTTTTCCATTGTTCATAACGAACAAATTCTTTAGTCAAAATATTAAAAAAAAATTATATAACGAAAGATATTCTTTAACAAAATATTTTGCTAATGAAAATTAATTTTCATGAAAATTTTTGTTAACAAATATATTTTAACGAAAATTTGTCTAAAGAAAATTTTAACACTCAAATATGAAGAAATTTCGGTTACAATATTTTTGACGAAACCTTTACTTTACAAAAAATTTTTGACTAAATTGTTTATTTAACAAATTAATTTTTATAATTAGTGTTTTTATGGGAATTGTTAAAATTTAAGTTTAAAAATTTTTAAACGCACTAATAATCCCAAATTATTATTTTACTTATTAAGTAAAATATTTTTTATTAAAAATACATTGAAATTGATTACTCTAGTTGTTCTAAGAAATTTGGGTAAAGGTTCCCTGATGATCTGCATTAGCAACAGTGAAATGCGCATAGGATCCAGCTAAACCCCTCAATAATCAATTTCAATGTATTTTTAATAAAAAATATTTTACTTAATAAGTAAAATAATAATTTGGGATTATTAGTGCGTTTAAAAATTTTTTAAATTAAATTAATTTTTATTTTTAGGGGTTTTCTCCTTTTTTTTTAACAAACAGTTTCATCAATCTAAGACTAAAAAAAAAATTTAACAAAAGATTTTCCAAACGAAAAGTTTTGTTAAAGAAATTTAGGTAATTAATGAAAATATTTGTTAACAAAAAAATTTTAACGAAAACTTTCCTTGATGAATATTTTTTAAAGCGACTTTCTCATTAAAAATTTTTTTTTGAACAAATAGGTTCACAAAATTTTTAATAATTTTGATATGTAAGAAAAAAACATTTAAAAATTTTTTTTTGTAAATTTTTGAATTAAAAAATTTCCAAATAAAAAAATTTTTAACAAAAATTTCTTAATCAAAAAAATTTTTAACATTAAGCTTTTCTAATGAAAAATTTATTTAGTTAAACATTTGGTTACGAAAACTTTCTTTGTTTATCTTAGGGTAACAATTTTTCCCTCGTTTTCCTAAGCAAATACATATGTCTGAAATTAATTCTCATGAAAATTTTTAACTTTCTAGCAAAATTGTTTAACAAAAAATGTTTCTAATAAAATTTAAATAAAAAAATTTTACAAAATATTTTTTAACGAAACTTTTTCTTTACATAAAATTGTTATTCTATTTAATTTTTGAAGGAAATATTTTTTAACGAAAAAATTTGTCAATAATAAAATATAAGGAAAATGTAACTTTATGATTATTTTTTAATGAAATATTTTCTTAATAAATATTTTATAACGAAATTTTTTCTTGACGAAATTTTATGAATGAAACTTTTTCTTTTAAACGTAATTTTTATTAAATCATTTTTTATTCAAAATTATCTTTAATAGCTTTTCCTTAAATTTTGTTAAACAGAAAATTGCAGAAATTTTTTTAACGAAAATTTTTTCTAACGTAAACTATTTCTTATGAAAATCTTTGCCTACAAAAATAATTCCTAGCGAAAGTGTTTCAAGAAAATTGTATTTGATATAAACTTGTCTTAGCAAAAAATTTTCTATAAAAAATTTATTTAACGAAATTGTTTCTTACATTTTTTTTTCCATTTTTCTTAACTTTTTTTAATTTATTGAAAATTTAACTTATTTTAACAAAATTAAGAAAAAAATATTTAAGAATTTATTTTAACGAAACTTTATATTAAAAAAAATTTTTGACGAAATTGTTTTTTAATCAGAAATAATCTCTTAATCAGGCTTGAGTTCAGTAATTTCAATTCTTATTGAATGAAATATTTTTTTTTTTAATTGTTTTTTTTTTAAGTTTTATTCAACTTTTTTAAGTTATTGAAAATTTTACTAATTTTTAACAGAATTAAAAAAAATTTTTTGACCAAAACGTTTCTTAAACAAGTTTTTACTTTATTAATTTAATAAAAAAATTTCTTTCGAAGTTTTAAAAAAAAAATTTTCATTACAAACATTTTTTTAACGAAACTTTTTCTTTAAAAAAAAAATGTTTGACGCAATTGTTTGTTAAAAATTTTTATTCAACTTTATTAATTTATTGATAATTTTACTTTTAAGGAAAATTTTTTTCAATTAAAATTCTCTAATTAGAGAATATTTTTATGAAAAATGTCCTTCAATTTTGATGAACATTTTCACAAGGGATAAGATTTTTTTACAGAAAATTTGCTTTTCAACATAGATTTTACTAACGAGTATATTTTCTTTGATTAAAGTACGTTTATTAAATTGTTAAAACTTGTTTGAAAGAAATTCATTTGAGCCATCAATTTTTATTTTATTTTTCTTCGAGTAGATTATTTTTTAAAATATAGAGTCCATTTTTATTTTATGATTAATTTGATCGCTCATAAATAATACTATGGCTAATTTCGTATATATAATTCAGATAATACAATTTTTTTGTATAGAAAAATATATTTAAAATTTATGTTGCAACTATTAATATTATTTTACCTCAGCTTAAAGCGTATTTCATGGTTTTAATGTTAAATATTATATTATATTTTATATTTTAGTGCTTAGGTATTACAGGAATGTCACACAAGGAAGAAAAAAACAAAACATAAAATAATTGCTATGAGTCTGATTTTATCCCAAAGATATTAGGCAAAAGACCTGTGCAGCAGCAAGGGACACAAAACCTGTTACACAGCCTAAAGGTAGTCTATAATTTATTCGTTACTTAAAGCTTTTACTTCCCATATGACAGCAACTGTTATAATATTTAATTCAATTTACTAAATGACCCTTGCATTAAAAACAATCTTTCGTTTTTCATACCTAAAGATAAAAACGTTTCTATTCTTTTTGGTGCTAGTTGTTGTAATGCTTAAAATGGCCATAAACATTTACGGCCTACTTTAAGGTGTCTTATAAGTGGATAAAAACAATATTTGATTATTATTAAATTGTTATTTTATTGTGGTTTACCTTGAGGTAAATTGTTTTCTTAAAACACATTTCAATGTTAAAACACGTATTAAGACAAAATATTATTTTGTTATTGCCGGTTTTATCCCGGTAGATATATTGCAAGGTTTTACATATGAATGAATATGACTGTTTAAGAGATTAAAACTCTGTGGGAATGAAATTTCAGTTTTCTTGTAAAAGTCAAGTATGCAGGAACAGTTTTTTAGAAGGAAGTTGTAACTTTCAGTGCTGGTGTTTTTCTTGGAAAGAATAATATTTTAACTAATTTGACAAAAATTAATATTTAAAAGGTAAAACTAAAGCATTTTTATCATATAAATTAAATTCGATTTTTAATTAAAAAAATAGTTGATTACATTTTTAATTAAAAAGTCTAATTGATGAAACTTTTAATTAAAAAGTTTAATTGGCTCAATTAAATTTTTAATTAAAAAGCTTAGTTGACAGAATTAATCTTTTGATTGATTTTTTTTATTGATGGTATTTTTTATTAAAATCTCTATTGTTTTTCTTGAAAATATCCTGCATAAAGCAGTGTTATTTTATTGTAAAGCTTGACGTTTTAGCCGAATGTTTGGCAGCACTTCTATTCGCTTATAATTTTTTACTTTCACTCTTTATGGCAGAATAGAGAATTTTTTAAGATTTTTAGTATTAATAAGTATAAATTTGTGGGAGACTTTCAGTCTTTAGAACATGAAAAGTATTAACAGGAAGCTCCCCTTGATTTAAAAAACTTTTTTGGAATTTTACTAACAACTTCTAAGTATTTGAAAGGCATTGTAATTTATTAGATTTACATTTAAATTCCTGCAAAAAGTTATTTAACATATTTTTATTGAAAAATTTTTCTCTAAGAAAAGTTTTTCCTTAAAGAATAATAATAAGAGCTTAAAAAAACTTTTGCATTTCAAAGTATTTTTTTCTTTATCTTGCAATTAAAATAAATCAATGATGTACAATACTACGGCGATAAGTGAAACTAATTGAAACTGACGTAATTTTTTGCTGCTGCTTCTAATGCTTCAAGTTTAAGGAGTATCTAGTCCTGGTTATATAAAATATATGCACTTACTAAATGTTGGTACTATCGTGAGCTTACTGTAGCCTCTGGCTAAACAGTTGTAAAATATTTAACTTTATTGAAAATGGGTTTTAATAATTTTCTTTTTTTTTTCTAAAATTTATATTAAAAGTTAGAAATCTCCTTGTTTTGAGGTATGAACAAAACTTTTATTTGTTTTCAGAAAATCTGTTATTGTTTTTTTTTTGCTTTTATTTTTTCTTTCATAAAATAGATACCAAAATTTATAAACATTTATAAACATAAATTGTAAGTACATATTTTCCTTTTATTTTGCTGCTTTCATGGCAAATATTTGATTAGTAACTCAACATGTAGACAAACAGCACAACAACATACAAGATCTAAATGAAAACTTGAAAAAAAAATTATTACAAAAATTGTCTCAAAACTTTTACAACATTTAGTATATATAATATATTTGCACATAAAAAGTAAATTGAGGAGTAGCCCAATTTAAGCAAAAAAAAAAAAATTCCTGATTTTAAGCTTCACATGCCAACTTAATAAATAACTTGATTGCAAAACTTTCGGCATGAGCACCAGCAAGTTTGTTTCATCCAGCCAATGAATGCTGCATGTTGTGCTGTAAAGAAAATTTCTATTAAGTCTGAATAAATAAGTTTCAAATGTTACAAATACCCACAGAGAAATGAAAAAAAAAATACAAAACAAATACTTCTATTAAAATTATACAACATGTGCGTAAAATCTTGTATTTTATATTTGCTTTTTACAAAACTTCCAACTAACAACATTAGCATCAGCAACAACTCGTCAACAGCGTGCTTGGTGGTCCTTCGCATCACCACCATCATCATTATTGTCTTCATTATTATAATTATTATGATTACTAAGCCAGTAAACGGGCAAAACATTTGTTCAATACTTTTATTTTTGCTGTTTTGGTGGCTAAATTGTTAATTGTTGTTGCTGTTACAGCAAGCATAACTTGCTTTATAAGAATAAAATTTCCAGTATAAAAATTTTTTCTGCAACCCATTGAAATTCAATATTTCCATAATTACAAGATTCTAAGAAACAATTCTACTAGAATTTACCAAAAATATTCTATCGGACTTTTAACAGCTGAGTTCTGATTTTATTATAAAAGAGCGGTTAAAGCTGCCTTCCTTTCAAACATATGATTTTCCTTTACGACAACTAAGGATATTTATAATAAATTTTCATCAAAACAAATGAGAAGTCTAATTATTATTTTTTCAATTGCTAACACCATATTTCCATATTATAGTTCTTTTCCAGATGGTAGGTTTTTTTTTATTGATCTCCAACCTATTATTATTATTATATTAAATAAAGCACTAAAACTGACCACAAAGCCTAATTACAACCTTCGAATTATCTAAGGTTTAAGACAATTATCAATATCAGAAATAATGTATAATAAAAATAGCTACCATATTCTGATCAGATTTATATTATCAAGTTTTTAACATATGAACTCTTTCTGTCTTCTGTAAAGCTAATTGCCAAATTACAAACATTTGGCAAAATATTTCTATAACGAATAAAAAAAAGTCCACGTATAAACAAAAAATATATAAAAAAAGTTTTAAGTATAAAGTTGGTTACTTTTTTTTTAAATTATGCAGTGTGAAGGAGCGCGAGGGGCAGCTTGGGAGGTTAGTTAATAAAATATGACATTGAATCATACATATAAATACTTTTGCAAAAAGTTTTCCATTTTTAAAAATTATATTTTCGTGCAGATAAAAGTGTTGATAAGCTTGAAAAATTTTATTTGTTGTAATATTTACGATTATGAATTTTTTTAATGCAAAAATAAAAAGTTTCCATTATATCTGCTTGTGCTACACCATTAGTGTTCAATCTCAATATTTAAGGTCGAAAATGTTTAAAAGTCTTTGTGAAATAAGCACAAGAGTGTGGCCAAATTGAAATGACGATGATGAATGAAAAGTTTTTAAGAACTTTATATTTGAATTTCTCTCTGGGATTGTTGCTTAAGCTTTTTGTTACCAGGCCAGTTTGTTTAAAATTGTTCAATAAACCAAATTAAATTTGACAAGTTAATCATGAGGAAGAAAATAAATATTTAAGTGTAGTATTCATTTTGTATGTTAGCAAAAAGCATGAAACAATAGTTAATGTTCCTCCACAGAGGATAATTGTAGGTTTTGGTAAACATTTCTTTCCTTCAAATGCTGGAGGGACATTAAGCTTAAGGAAAAGAGATAGTGGCATATTGAAGGATAATATAACTTAAAAAAAGAAATATTTTTCGGCCGAAATATAAATCCTTTGGGATTTGAAAAAAAAAATTTAAGAATAAACAAATCAAGGATAAAATTATCCACCTGTATAAGTAATATATTAGAAAAATATATGTACACACATTTTTAAAATATAAAACACAATACTATGAAATACAATTTTTTTCTTATAACAAAAAAGGTTTTACTAATAAAAGGTTTTTACATTTAAAAAAATTTTTTGGTTTTTAAAAAATACCCTAATGATCTTAATTTACAACAGAGTAATGCGCATCCTCGATTTTAATCTCTGTATTTTTAATTAAAAATATTTTACTGTGTAAGTAAAAAACTGATGTATGTTCTGGAACACGCATTGAATTAGTAAAAGCTACATGGAAAACAAATACAAAAGTAGATATACATATATAAAAAATTTGTTTTTGTTTATCATACAAAATTCACAGACAGTAAAGCGCACTGAAATTCACAAGTTTGTTTGGCTTTAGAAATTCATGATAAGCAAAAAAAAAAAATTTTCAGCAATAAGAAATGTCAAAATATTTTTATTTTAAGACATAGAATAATTAGTTATGACATAAAGCAGTTAAAATAATCTTATGACAAAAATCTGTAGCAAAAATACAACCGCAAAAATAAATATTTTTTTCCAAAATGTTTCAAGAAAATGTAAAACAAGGATAAAACTTTAAAGACAGATGTGTAATATATTAGCGAAATATATGAACAGGTTTAAGAATATAAAAAAAAAATATATTATGCCACAAAATTGATTTATATACTTAATTTTTGGGCTTGAATATTATTATGACATTATAACTTTTTTAAAATTTATATAAACAATTTTTATAGTCATGAAAAATGTATCCTTCAACTGTGACAGAAAGATATATGTATATTTATGCAAAGAAAGTTCTCAAAGATTGAGAAAATATTTTTGTTTTATTAATTTTTCTATCTCTTTTATATAAAAAATTCAGTTGTATATCATGACATAAACATTTTACCAGCAAATGTGTTCTTACATATTTTGAAAATATATATACGAGTTTCAAATATCTTTGTCTAAATAAAAACATTTAAATCATTCTTTAATCTGACATGAATTGAAATTGAATAGAAAAAAAGGGAAAAAGTCATTTTGCTTTAAACATTTTTATATTGTGGCATAAACATTTATTTTTGTTTTATGTCAAAAATTTTTTTTATTATTCGATTTGTCTATGACATACCAGATTTTTATTTATACAAAAATTTGTTCATCTTATGCCATGAAAATTTTCAATTGATACGTATGTTAATTATATTTGCTTTCAAAATAATTTTTCATAATTTTTTATGCATAAATATTTCATAAAATTTTTGAGGAAATATTTTTGCGTTTCCTTTCATCTTATGGCATAACAATTTTCTAAGTTATTGTCAAGTTTTTTTGTGTATTTATTGATAAAAAAATCCCTTAAATATTAAAAAAAAAATTTTAAATTTCTTTCCCAGCTGTGACATGAAGAGGTTCTTTGGATAAATATTTTTCAAATCTTTCAAAACAGTGTAACAGTTTTCCGTCGCTACACATAAATATTATATAAACAAAAATCGGCTTACATGTCATGACGTAAATATGTTTGCCTTATAAAAATTAATAAATGATTTTAAGGATATATAATAAATAAACATTTTTATCTCAAGACATAAATATTTTCTGTTACAAAAATATGTGTTATGACAGGAGGACTTTTTATTCGTCAAAGTATTTTCAATTGTTTGTAAAATTTATTTTGCGGACTTTGGAAAAAAAACAATTTTCCGTCGCTACATGTAAAGATTCGATAAACAAAATACAGGTTACAAGTCATGACGTAAATATGTTTGCCCTATAAAAATTAATAATTGACTTTAAGGATATGATATTGTTTATTAAACATTTTTATCTCAAGACAGAAACATTAAAAAATATGTATTATGACAGGAGAAATATAGGTTGATCAATTTATTGCAAGAATTTCTTTTGTGCACTTTGATTGAAACATGTTCTTTAAGCGAATTGCATTTGATGTCATAACATAAATTTGTTCTGCATAAAAATTTTTTTTGCAAAGAAATATAAATTGTCTTAACTCAAGGCAAAAACATTTTCTATTAAAACAAATATTTTTGCTTTTTATTATTATATGTTATGACATAAACATTTCTTTAGGTGAGCATTTATTTTAATGTTATAACACAAAGTTTTTGTACCTATAAAATTTACTTATATATTGCATAACTTTTTTTAATTTTTCCTCACACTTTAACCCAATATTATCAATCGTATTTTATTGGCTGCCAAGGTTAATCTCTTTGCTCTAAAAACGAACGAAAAAAAGGAAAAAATCCAATTATTTCATGTCATGTTTATTAGTTTATACACTTAAGCCGTATATACGTCAAATCATTTTATTTGTTTACTTTTGAACTCACATTTTCATACTGTCACCAGGGCCTGGGCATTAAATGGAATTAGTAATAGGGTCGCAGGTATAAGTTTTGTATTAATTTGATGTAATAAAAGTACATAGAATGTGTGTGTAAATCCTTACAGCTTTAGGACTTTTTCTAATTAACAGTATATTCATTAAAATTCCTGTGCTCTTTCACTTTCATTTAATATATTTTCAGCAAATATGTACGTGCATATTTATACTCGTTTATGTCAGTGTGTGTGTAAATAAAAAAAAGAAAAAGATTACAGCCGGTATGAAATTTATAATAAAGTTAATAAATTTCCCTCCTTTGGTCAATATACATATATCCTTGATAATTGTATTTGTTTTCAATATGTCTGTGCAAAAATGTGTGTCGCCATGTACTTGTGTAGCAATCGCACTTGAGCCCTGCGGCTTAAAAAAAAAAAAGACTGTTGCTTGATAATTACGTCTTACTGCCCTTCCCACTCTAAGATGTCATTTGCAATTATGAAGAGTTGCAGGTTTGTGCTTTGTACATAGGTATCCTGGCAACTGTTGCTGTATTTAATATTTATATAGCATCGATATCTTTGCCAATATCATAACTACATACCTTTTTCTTTTATTAGTTTTCCCTGGCTAGAATGTAATTAAACTTAAATCTAAAACCAATTGATTATGCCAGAGGTTATTTTGCCAGCAATAACCTAACACAGGATTTTAATGCATGTAGTGCCATTTGTAAAAGGTGTCTTTACGGTTGGTTGCCACAGATTGATTAGTGGAGTTTCTGAGGAAGTTAGATGATGCCCTTAGCTACAATTATGCTAAGCAAGGGAGTTGAGAAATTATTTCGAGGAAATTTACTCTGGGATCTGACAATGCTTTTGCTTAACAAATTTAATTTTATTGCTCCTTCTCTAAACAAAAAAAAAAGTCATTTGATACTTGATCATACATATGTGACAAGTATATATAGTACTTGCTGTTATTTTTTATGACAAACAGTGGATTCTTATTAGATTCTTACCTGAAAGTACATAACCAATTTTGAATTATTATAATTATACCTTTTCTTCTTCAGAACTCCGTCATTTGTTAGCCGATTCAAAAAAAAAATTTGTCTTATGGGTGCATTTTCTTAAAAAAATTACCATGCCCCTAATCTAATACAAATGTTGTTATGAAAATATTTGGAAAACAAGAATAATAAACAAGAATTAAATAAAGTCTTAAAACAATGTGCACAAGTTTGTGTACTTGACGATGTTATGAAACATACAACCACACAAATACATAAGTCAAAGCAGACGAAAGTAACAAACAACAAGTGAAATATTTTATATTAATTTTGGGAAAAATTGTGATAAGGATATTAAAATTATACAAAAAAAATAATAAAGCACAAAAAACAACTATTATATTGCTATTTTTTTTAATGAAATATACAACTACACAAACACTTAAGCCAATGCGAATGCCAGAAACAAACAACAACTGAACAAGTTAAATATGAATTTTGGAAAAAATTGCTATGAAAACATTAATATTTTAGAAAACAAATTGCACAAACCACAACCAGAATTGTATTTATTATGATGTTCTACTGTCAATGTTCACTCACACAAACTAACACAATAAACTGTAACACAAACTAATGACGTGACCGAAAGCTGATTATTAAGAATCTGTTGAATGTGCTGTGAATTTCTATACCTTGGCAACATTCTTGTGGAAGCTTTGGATTAAGAAAAAGAAATGGTATGCATCTGCCAAGATTATATTGAGCCAGCGGAGTTAATTAGTGTAGTGTAAACACAAGTAACATTGTGCGAAGAACAACGCTGCATTATTAAAAAACGTGTAAAAAGCAGAGTTGTAAAAGACGAAAGCTTTCTTTCCTCTATCATTTCCTTCACCACCTGTCTTGTTCATCACTATTCCATTCCTAAGGAAGATAACACCTAGTAATAGTAGAAGGCATCTTTTGCCTAAGTGTTACTTCTCTTTAAAAAAAAAACAGCGAAGGTTACATCAAGGTATTCCATCAGTGAATAATGTAACATTGTGTGCTTAAAAGCTCTTAATATCGCTGTTAAGTAAATAAAGTGTTTTTATTTCATAAGAATTGTATTCTTGGGTGATTGTTTTTAATTGCAAATATTAAAAACTTAAAAAAAAACCTTTTTAAAAGGTAAAAACGTAACATAATGGGTGTGTGGAGGCAATTTTTAATATATAAATTTGTATCACTCTGACGCGACTTGTGCAAAGACTTGCAAAGAAGCTTGGGCTTCAACAATAACAAGATATCAGGTTTATGAAGGTGGAAAAGGCCACATCCATTTAAAATTATTATGGATGGCCTTGTAATTACTATGGAACTCTGCAGGCACCTTTTTTTTGGTTTTAGTTAAAAATTTTTACATTTTGTTAAAAGTACAGGGTCATTAAAATTTGACTTTTTTTCTAGCCAAATGATTTCTACGAGACCTTGCGAAAACTTTGAGGTCTTATAATAATATAGTCAAGAGTTTAGAAAGTGGGCGAGGCCCTTCAATATATAATATATATTATATCTGGCAATTTCTTTAAGAAATATAAGCTCACATCAATATTCTTGCAATACTCTCTTTGATTTCTCTTTCTTTAGCATGTAATACTCAAATTCTAATTACTTCTACCCATTGGATTGCTACCAAACTTTTCACACACCTTGGGCTTTTAGCACAATAATGCGCTTAGACAGAATCACTGGATCATTAAAATACAAACTAATATTTCACTTACTTCTGCTAAAAAAAATTTTAAGAAACCTTGCATACATCTTGGGTTCCTGGAAGAACACAATATAACTCATTGAAAAGTGGGTGCGGTTACGCCCAGAAGATATTATGCAGTTCAACTCAAACCGTTTTTCGTGAAACTTACGTATGTAGTCTTGGTATAAAAATATAGCTGAGAAATACGAGAAAGAAATATGAAGAATGTAGCCCCTAAAAATAATAAATTATAAAACCTTCTGCCCAATTGATAACTGCAATAGTTTGCACAAACGTTGGGATGAAGACACATTAATGGGTTGTATTTGTTTCAAAAAATTAACTATTTTTTTCGAAATCTTGCAGACACCTGGGAATCTTCAGGGCGTAACCCCACCCCATTGAAAAGTAGGCGGGGTAAGCCAAAATTATTTGCCATGAATTTTTACACACGTCTTGGCACTAAAAAATAATATTTGAGAAATATGACATTGAGAAAACACCTGCAGTGTTGCCAGGCTTCAGAAATAATTTAAAAAATTTTAGGAACAATAATATTTTTTTTATTGTTTTTGCATAGACTTTAAAAATAGGCACCGAAATTTTAAAAGGTACAAACATATCAGTTTTATATTAATGTATATATTGCCAACCTACCTGGCAACACCATGAGTGATGCAACATCTATATAAAAATAATTCAAGCGATTCTCATAAAAGTTTGCTTCGAAAATATACAAGTTAGTTATAAGTGGATTGTGCCGCGCCCTTGCTAAAATAATATTATGTTCCAGCTACTCCCATTTAAGGAAACAAATTTTATTGGAAATACAACATTTCCCTCTACTAGACAAAGTTAGGTTACTACCACCCTCGTATGACAAACCCTAACACGAAAATTAGTTCATTGCACAGCTAAGCAGGTATTCATGCAGCAAAACGTTAAAAAAAACGTTACATTATCATATATAAATTTTGGCATTAAAATGTCTTAATGAATTAAACAAACGTAAATTATTGAAAATAAAATAATATTCAGTGAAATAACTAATGGCATATGCACGCCATTTAGACAATTGCCGGAGACAAATACGTAAAACAGATGCTGCCTGCGATATGCATACAAACAATTATACAAATAAGCCAACAAATAACTAAAATCACACAACCTCATAAGCCTACACAAATGCACAATATCTACCCCTTGATATGTATGTGTGTAAGGATATGCATGTGTGTGTGTGTATCTATCATATAAAGCTAAATATTTATGCCAGACAAAGGCATAAATTGCTTCACTTTGTCGTCGTAGTGTTTGTGGGACGCATAAGCGTAGTAGTAGCATAATACTATAACAAAGTTTAAGTGTATGTATGTATGTGCACACAACATTTGTAAGTGGGGGCAAGTGTGCGTTAATGTCTTTGTGTGTACGACTACAAAGTACAAATGAATATGACACATGTAATCACATGGTATTCATTAGATGGCGCGAGGTATTTATTTGCGCTTCACTAATTACAACAGCAACAAAAGAAACAAATACTCCACACAAGAATACATAAATTCAAAGAAACAACAAATTATGACAACAATAAATATTATTTATATATAAAAAACAACAGAAAATATGAATAACAAGAATTTCAGCAGCAGCAGCAGCAACAACGCAATCTAGGCTACAAATGCTTGTTAATGCTTAACATTCATAAATTCCATAGAGCACAGACTGAAAGCAACAACAACAAACAAAAAAAGGACTCAAGTTTTTATACGTATATTAATTTTATTTCGAAAGCTCTTGTACTTACATACACGCACACTTGCACAACAAACAAACAATAAAACTAATTGCAACAGTTAACAGAAATACAAATAAACCAACAAAACGCCAAGCAAGTTCAAATTTTCTTCTAGCAGATACTTGTAGACTTAAACTCATATACAAAACCATTAAAGAACCAGTCCCAGTAGACATATAAATAAATATGTAAAAATAAATCTACATAAATTTATTAAGTTTTTCTTTTGCTGGCAAAAAAAGGGACATACGCTTAAAGTAAATGGAAAATCAGAGCTCTTTTGAGGAGTAACAAATTAGAAAATATAAACATATGTTGCTCTGTCTGTGTGTGCAAAAGCACATAAATCTAGTGTATTAAATTATAATTGATGAATGGTGCGAGGGGAGCTCCATAAGCTCTGTAAATATCGCTTGAAGTTGTGAGTTGTAATATCATGAGCATGCAGCAATATCAATAGCAATAGTAATATCAATTTTAATAGCAATAGAAGTAGAAGAGCAATAACAATAGCAATATCAATAGAAATAGTAACACCAATGGTAATGTCAATAGCAATAACACTAGAAATAGTAATTGCAATAGCAATAGCAATAGCAATAGCAATGGCAATAGCAATGGAAATAGAAATAGCAATACAGATACCAATAGCAATAGAGATAGCAATAGCAATAGCAATTGCAATAATAAAAGCAATATCAATAGCAATAGCAATAGAGATAGCAATAGCAATAGAGATAGCAATAGCAATAGAGATAGCAATAGCAATAGCAAGCAATAGCGATAGCAATAAAAAAACTATATCAATAGAAATAGCAATAGCAATAGAAAAAGCAGTATCAATTGAAATATCATTAGAAATTGCAGTAGGAGTAGCAATAGCAATATTAATAGCAACAGAAATAGCAATATCAATAGCAATGACAATAGCAATAGCAATAGAGATAGCAATAGCAATAGCAATAGCAATAGCAATAGCAATAGCAAGAAATAGCAATAGCAATAGAAGTAGCAGTAGCAATAACAACAGCAATACCAATAGCAGTAGCAATTAAAATATCATTAGTAGGAGTTGCAATAGCAATAGGAATAGCAATAGCAATAACAATAATAATAGCAATATCAATAGCAATAGCAATAGCAATAGAGATAGCAATAGCAACAGCAATAAAAAAGAATATCAATAGAAATAGCAATAGCAATAGTAATAGCAATGGCAATAGAAATAGCAGTAGAAATAGAAAAAACATTATCAGCTGCAGTAGCAATAGTAATAGCATTATCAATTGCAGCAGTAATAGCAATAAAAGAAGCAAAAGCAAAGGCAATTGCAGTAGCAGTAGCAATATTAATAGCAGTAGTAATTGAAATAGCATTAACAATTGCAGTAGCAGTAGTAATAACAATCGCAATATTAACAACAGCAATAGCTTGTAACTAAATTTTTCATATACATATGTAATTATTAATTTTACATATAGAAATTTTTATATAAACGCAGCGCAAAATGAATGAAATTTATTCTATTACATTTTGCATCCTTTTAGATTCCTTACTAAAAAAAAACAGCACCCTGTTGACGTGATTATGCTACTCCCACCCCGGTTCGTCTGTCTACCCACCAGACAATCTGACCAACGCTTGACCGAATGCAAAAGTAACTTCAAATGTATGTTACGCTTTATCGGCTAAGCGACTGCGCCGATTTTGGTATTTAGATATATTTACGTCTAAAAGAACAAATAGGTTATATATAATATCTTTAAAAAGCAGGCAGGGGCCAATATCTATCATCCAAAACAATCCAATTGATTTTTATTAAATTCAAAACAATAACTATAAGACTAAGAATAATAAGAGAGTAGGAGGCAACTTCTCCTCGCCGAAACTATCAAAGCGATTTTGATGAAATTTAAAACATAGATAGATATGCGTCTAAAAGACGACATAAAATTTATATTTTTATTGGACGGTTTTTTTTTCACCACAAATGAAGATTTTAATCTTTTAAGCGTATTTGGAGCAATTTGAAAAACGACAGTTTGATAGTTCACAAATACGACACGCACGTTGATTAAACACAGTAAAAAGTATTTCCGAAAATTAAAGGGTATAATATTCAAAATTTAATTCCCGGAGGGCAAAGCTTGTAAAATATAAAATATCGAAAAATGTTTTTATATAATCTTTAATTTGAGGTTTTTTTTTCGAATAATCCTTCAGTTATACAGATTTGTGTCTTTTCTATTCTAACTGTACTTTAGCCATTAATTTATTTGCTGAGCAGTTGTTTAATGTTGCAAAAAGAAACCCTTTTAATTGGTATTTTGCAGAAAGAAGCTAAAAGAATCGTTAAGGAAAAAAAATATATATAACAGGAAAAACAAACTTTATTGCAAATATATGTACATATGAAAACATATAAAAATGGAGTTTATAATGAAAACGAGAAGTTATGCTGCAATTTATAAGTTTTATTTTAGTTTCATTATGAATAAAGAAAACTAAAAATAAAATTAAACTAGAACATGTTTTAACGTGTTGACTTGATAAACAAACGAATATGCAAACAATTTTATACTAATTACAAGTTCTGGCCACACAATTACAAACGCATATGCATAAATGTATGTATGTATGTATGTATAAAAAAATTAGGATGTAAAAAGTTTTATTTTGTTTATGCACACACTCACGCGACAAACAAACAGCAATTTACTGAACACATGAAAAGGGGCTACAAAAAAAAATATTTTCCCGGGCAATTAACTTAATAAAGAAATAGTGAATGATTATTATTGTGGGAGTAATTTTTGTTTATTAATACATATCGATAAAAAATTTCCTTTTATAAAGTGATAAGAAATATGTACATTCATATCTATATGATTAATTTATTTTGTGATTAATTAACTTAAGTTGTTTTCGAATATAATTATTTTGTAGGCCATACATTTTCAATGTGTGGAATTTTTTTTTATAAAAAAAATGCATTGAAAATTTATATCCTACAAATAAGGACATTCGAAAATAAATTTAGTCAATTAGTTAAGAAAGGCAATCAATCATACACTGCTGCTTATCACTTCATAGAAAAAAAATATATTGATTGCTATAAAATTAATATAAAAGGATATTGTAATTATGTTATTAGGGACATGTGTTAATGGCAGTTGGTATACTAAGGTATTGAACGAGTTGTATGTGAACAATATTTGTCATATACTTTTTTTAGGGTGGTGGACACCAAAGGTGAAAATGAAGCCTCTGGTTTTCGCTACGATGTCCACATGTCCATCCATCTGTATGTCACAGGCTGTTTTCTCGAGAAACCTAAGAGTTACGCACCCAAAATTTTTACAACAACAAATATATGAGAGTAAAAAATTAAAGGCGGTTCTGAAGCGATATGTTGAAATCCTAATGTGATATACAGAAAATTTATATATAGACACTTGAAATGTACACAGTTAGTGTATTTTTATGCCCACTACACCGATTAACACTGAACTTTAAAATAAATTACAAATAAAGGGTATTCTATCATCTAATGTAATTTTAAGCACTTGCTGTATCTTGGAAACCGTAAGAGGCAAGCTCTGGAAATTTTCAAAAACGCTAAAACTAAGATATCCCAAAAAAAACCAACAAAACAATAAAATCACCAAAATAAAAACCGCTTGAATGAAAAATATCACAAAAACTAACATAAATCGCTGAGATGCAAAAAATTACCAAAAGTAGAAAGGTCGCAAAAAAAAAATAAAAAAAAGTTCTAAAACTAAAATAGACCGAGAAAAAACCGAAAAAATCGCCAAAACGAAAAAAACGCCAACACTTATAAAAACGCCAAAAACGAAAAAATCACCAAAACGAAAAAAAACGCCAAAACTACGAAAAAGCGCCAAAACAAAAAAAAAAACTTTCGAAGTGCACTTAATTTTTTTTAATATCTAAATCAGGTAATATATTAAATTATATAGGCTAAGGTTCGTATAGTATTACATATGTAGTGATTGTACAGAACCCCTCCAATTTATTTGAAATATGTGACCTTCTCCGAGAAAAGGGATCTAGTGTGTCAAAAAACGGGTGCGTGTCAAAATCGATAGAAATGAGAAAAATATTAAAATTTTATTTTTTAAATGCGTTTGTCTCAAAAGCTCATTTTCACACAGTAGGTTCCTTTTCTCGGAGAAGGTCACATATATTTATTTATAAAACTACTTTAGTTAAAAAGGAAACGAAAACAATTACAAAAAAAAAAAAAAAAAAATTAACAAACTTTACTTTTCCACAAAAAAAAAAAACAAACATCGACTAGATATTCATATAAGAAAAAGTTTTATTTCGGATATAGACCAACCAACAAGCAACATAATTTTGTGTGGCCGTTTCCTAACACTGTTTGGTTGTTCTAGTCGTTGTATCCTGGTATTAGTTGTTTGAATGGCTCACTAAATGAACGAACGAATGAATGAATAAATGAATGGTTTGTTGCAGTTTCGGTAAAAAAAAAATTTTTATATTGAGTTTTATGTGTTTGTTCATTTGTCTGTCCACTTGGCAGACCAAAAAGCCTTTATTTATGTTCCTCTTATACCAGCACATGTGTTTGTTTCAGTTAGTTTATATTCCTCTTTGTTAGTTCATTTGTGTGTATATGTAATAATGTGTGTGTGTGTGTGTGTGTGTGTGTTTATGTATGTGCATGTGAGTTGGCAGTTGCGTCTATTTGTTTGTTGATTTAACAAATATTATGGTCATTAAGTAAATTGCTTGCTTTTGCTTACCCCGGCTCTCTGTCGCCGCTTTCGTACTTCCAACACACCAGTTTTATTACTAATTTGTTCACTTGTTGTTCAGGACAAAAGCGTGTGTAATGTTTCAAGACCAAATACTATTAAAAGATACGAGTAGAAATAAGTTTAACAAAAAAACAAATAGAAGAAATTTAAAAACAAAATTATAAAAATATTTTGCTGAATTTTACTCAAGGACACTTTTTTTTATAATTAACTGCTTGCAAGCAGCAATTAATTTATGAATTTTCCAACCTGTTTTATTTAATAACTTTATTTATTATTTGTCAAAAATTAATGTCATCTATTTATCTTTTTAATTAAGTTGTGTGCATTTTATTCAAATGAAAGCCCAATTGTTTTGTTTTTATTTTTAAGTGCAAATGCAAAAAAAATATCTATAATAAGTTTAATGTAGCGTATGAGTGATTTTTAATAATTTATTTTTAAAAACAATATTATTTATTTGTACTAAAATACAATGCAAGCAATTATTTAAAATCAACTGAAACATCCCCCCCCGGCAGGCCAACATATAAATCACTTTTAATGATTTTTCATAATGAATTCTATGAAATTAAATTAAAATAAATTTAAATTTAATTCATTTGGCAAAAGTATTAATAACTTTATTTAATTTTCCACAATTTTTAAAGCTTACAACAACATATACAACTTTTTTTTGTATCTAAAGTCCATGATAAACATTAATTATTGTTTTATTAAATAGTAATTAAATATTAATTTATAGTATTTATATATATTTATATTTTTTGCTATTTCCTTTGCCAAAATCAGTACAAATAAATGTGTTTACGGCCAGCCACTGCACACATACAAAGTTGCTTAATAAAACCCAAAATATTTGCTCAACATGATAAATAGACACATACACACAGCAAAATTGTCAAAAGCCACTTAATTAACAACTCAATGTGGTTTTATTGGCTTCATTTCATACATACACCACGCTTCAAAAATTAGTTTTTATGCATATTTACTTAAAAACTAAACTACAAAAACAATTTCATATGAATGTACACACAAATATGCAAATATATGAATTTTCACATTTGTTTATTCAATTTGGGTTGTAGGTGTTCCTTTTCTATACAAATTATTAATTTTCGTATATATTTGAGGCCAATTAATTAGTGTTATGGTTTCTTTCTCTGCCACCCATTTCAGTAAAATGATTTAATCTAAATTTCTTCATTCATTTAACCATTAAAAGCCATATGAAATAATATGTACGAGTACACATGACTTAATTTGTATATTAAAGGTTGGCATTTCGAAAATAGTATTAAATAAAACTATAACCCATAATTAAAATTTGATTTTAGCATTTTAAATCAACATTTTAATGAAATTTTATAATGTTTCTAAAAAAAGGATGTATGGCATAGTATTTATAGTAGGCCCATTTAAGAAAAATTCTTACTTGATACGACTCTTCAAGTTAAGTGACATGTTGTTAACGTATTTTTTAGTAAAATCAAACAGAGATTAAAGGAAATTTCCCAAACCATTTAAACAAGGAAACTTTTCCAAAAAAACATAATGTTAATAAAAAATACAGTTACGAATTATCTTGTCTACACTAAAAAATTTTGTATAAAACATCAAAACAAAGTTTTCTTGAAATATCTATTGTTTATGAAAAAAGGATATATGACGAAGTTCTTAAAACAATCCTGTCCTACAAAAATTCATTATCGATAATCCTCCTCAAACCAAACGACATGTTTTTAGCATATTTTTAGCGGAATCAATCAAGGATTAAGGAAAATCTTAAAATATTCGAAAATGTTACATTAAATAAAATTACCAATTACATACTTTGCAACGCTAACATTTTGTTTAACACATCAAAATCGATGTTTTTTTGAAATTTCTATTGTTTATGAAAAAAGGATATATGGTAAAGTTCTTACAATAACCCTAACTAGCAAATATACTTTTTCGACAAAAATCCTCAAACTAGTAGACATGTTGTTAGCATATTTTTTTTTTTTTGCAAAATCAAACAAGTATTACAATAAGTTTTCCAAAATATTCGAAATTTGTGTAGCAAATAAAACTACCAATTACTTTGTCTACACTAAAGTTTTTCTTAATATGTACATCAAATCGATGTTTTTCTGAAATTTCTATTGTGTATGAAAAAAGGACATATGACGAAGTTTTTATAATAACTCTATCTTAAAAAAATTTTTTTTCGATAACAATCTTCAAGCTAAAGGGCAGGTTGTTAGCTTGTTTTGAAGCAAAATCAGACAAGGCTTAAAGAAATTGTGCCGAATTGCGTACATTGTCTTGACTAAAATTTTCATTTTGACGCACCAGAAAGTTTTTACTTAATTTTTGTCATTTGTAAGAAAGGATATGTGGCTACATTCCTATAACGATCCTAATTAACAAAAATAATTTTGCGGTAACAATCGCAAAGCTGTATGACATGTTAATGGGAATTTTTTCGATTAAGCAAAGAAGGATTAAGCAAAACTTTTCGAGCGAATATTCGAACAGATGAAAGATTTTTTTAATATTCTTAATTTTTATATACAATACAATTGTTTATGGAAAAAGGATATATGGCAAAGTTTTCATAAAAATCCTATATAACAAAAATTCTTTGCGATAACAATTGTCCAGCTAAGAGACATGTTGTTAACAGAATTAAGCAGGGTTAAAAAAGTATGTACATATGTATATCAGAAATAATTTTTTTTGTGTAAGCTTAAAATAAAATATATTTAGAAACCTGCTTGAAGCCATTTATTGCAATAAAAATATGATTTAAGAGGAAGCCCATTTAAAATATTTCAAAGAAATTCTTCAAAGGATCAATAACAGTGACATATGTTTTTCTAAAAGATATAGATTTGATTGAAATTATATGTAAGAATATTTACTTACTTGCTTATTATTACTAAATAAAGCATAGAAATATGGTTTTTGGGTCAGAATTGTTAACTATGCAACTTTAGAGGAAATAGTATAAAAAGTATATAAGGAAAAGTTGAGCAAATTTGAAAGATTTCCAAGAGTTATTTTTATATCACAAAGATATATGTGCAATAATCGGAATTACTTTTTCAGCACCTGTATAAGCGTGTTTGATGAATAAGAAAATTTAGCAACATGTATATTAATTCCAAAAGATGTAGTGAAGTTAGCTGGAATCCCTTTAAAAACGAGTATTCATACGCAATTTTTTTTTTTAACTTTTGTGATCTTAGCTATTATGAAGAAATTATTTTTGTAGCATGATATAAATTTTAAACGACAAATTATTATATTTAACTATGCAATTTTGAAACAAATGCCTTAAAAAGGATATACGGCAAAGTCGTGCAATTTTAAAAATTTTTAAAGAATTATTTTCGCACCACAAAATAATTCAAAAAATACAAGTTGTGAGGTAATTGAAATTATTTTTTACTTCTTTGCTAAGGTTTGATAGGCATGAAAAAATTTAGCATTATGTACATCTTATTAAAAAAAAACCTAAGGTAAAGTCTACATGGCATCTTCGTACGAATATTCGTATGAAATGCCCAACCTATTCATATGGTTTTGTTTGGTTTGCAAACATTTTAAAAAAAGGATATATGAAAAACTTTTGTGATTTTAGAAATTACTAATAAGTTCTTTTTGTAACCTTATATACAATTAAAAGTACAAGTTGTGCTGTAATTAAAAAAATGTATTTGTTTTGAATTAAAAGAAAACTTCATATATTACAGCATCTATCATTGTACAAAATTACAATATATTATGTCTATTTTGGGTCGAATTACTTGTATAAGAAATTTTCCTTTAATTCCGACGATTTCTATAATTTTTGAGAATTTTGAAAAAAAAGGATATATAGGACACTTGAGCAATTTTTATTATATATAAGAAATTCTTCTTTTAACGTAAAATAATAATGAAAATACAAGTTGTGATGGAATTGGAAGTAACTTTTTTCAAGTTTTGCTACTTTTTCTAATATACATATGTATGACAAAAGTTGAAAATACATAAAATTGCAAAGAACTGAAACTTGTGTAAGCAAAATTTTTGTAAATATGTATACTTATACACATATGTTATTTATTGTAATGATGATTTTTGTAAATTTTATGAAATTTTAAAAAAAGGATATATGGAAAACTTGCACAGTTTTCCTTATTTGTAAGAAATTCTTCTTTTAGCTTAAAACAATAATGAAAATAGAAGTTGTAATGCAATTGGAAGTATTTTTTTTTTCTCAAGTTTTGTTACTTTTGCTCTTATATGACAAAAGTTGAAAATATAAATATGAAATTTAAAGAACTTAAGCTTGTGTAACCGAAATATTCTTCATAACACATGTCCGCCTCAGAGTTTATATATTTACAATCTCCTGTTAGCGCATGTATACATATTTATATAATACTTTCTATTATACATATTCCATGAATTTCTAGTTTTGAAGATTTTTCTCAAAAAAGGATATATGAAACAATTTTACAATTTTTGAAATATTCAGGAAATTATTTTTACAACATAAACTTATATTAAACATACATGTTGTATTGTTATTGAAACAATAATTTTCATATTTGGCAAAACCTAGCATTAGCTGAAATTACAAAGAATTCAAGCTTATTTAGCTAGAATAGTTTTTTTGTTGACGTTCATATTTAAATGAAATTTTATATTATATTATATTTCATTTCAGTAGAAAGTTTTGTTGTATTTGCTTGTGGCCATGAAATGCTACCAAAACACAATATTAATTAAAATTCCTTAATTGTTTTATTATAACTTATTTTTTTTGTCAAGAAAATAATGACAATAACACCAATTTGTAGCAAAAGGCTAACAATGTTCATGCACAGATATGGACTGCATGCGTACGGGCTGAGTTTCCACAGAGAGGAGGAGAAAGAACATAAAATGAATGTTAGACAAATAATTTTATTTATGCCTTCAAGGCTTAATAATATATTGTATTCTTTTTTTGTTGCTATTGCAACATACTTAGAAATATTTTAATTTATATGTGATTATTTTTATTTTCAATTAAAGCTCTGTGTACATGAGCCTGTGTGTGTGTGTATGTGCGTTTGTATGGTATGGCTATTTTTGAGCTTATGCATTGATTCTATATAATTGAAGGTATGCAACTTATTGAAAAATATCACCTAAGCTCTCCTTCTCTATCCTTTCTTCTCCCTTGCTCCTGCTACTTCTGTGTATCATTTTTACTATATCTTTCTCTCTCTCTCTGTTTTTCACCCCTTTAAATATGCATAGCATTTATTCATATGCTGTGTGTATTCAACATTCCTATGAGTTGTTTATGAGGTTTTTGAAAACAGATTATAGATTATATATTGTTTAGATTATTTACGAGTACCTGCCTGTATTAGTTTATTTATTTTTGTATACGTGTTTATGTGCACGCATGTATGTATTTGTGTTTGTGCATTTGTATTTGTTTATCCTGATTTTTTTTTCTTTATATTTTATTTCGTTTGGGAGATTTTATGTTTCTGATATTAAAGGATTTTAATTACAGTGTGCATTTGATGCCTTAAAGGTAAAGGAAAATAGATGAATTTTATTCTGAATACACTAACGCATACAAATTATATTTCCAATAAAATTACACAAACACTCATACGTGTATCTGTGTTATATACACACATACCACACATAATGTCTGTGAACGTGTTTAGGCCTTAAATATTTTTGTTTATCAAAACTTTTGTTATTTCTTTTTTTCCATGATCAAATAACATTAAACACACTTCAATGTGGTTGGTAGGAAAATTATTCCATTCGCTCATTCAAATTTACAAGCAGTTTATTTTCCTGTATCCTTTGATATTATATTTCCTACCAGCTGTATTGTGAAATTTATAAATGATTTTATTTTAGTTACTTTTTGTTTAATATAGAAAATTAATTAAAATATTGATGTGATTTTTGTTTACTGTAAACAAAAATATTTTATATCAAATATATATATATTGTAGACTTCAATCGAAGACAAATTATAATGTATGTATGTATATGCAAAATCAAAAACTAATGGAGTAATATTTGTTTAAAGCTTAAACTATCTTAAAGAAAATTAGATGTCAAAGAAGGTCTGAATGAAAACTTTTTGTATAAAAGCATTAATCCAGAGTATGTCTAAATAAATATATTACATTTTCGAGAACACCATTCTTAAGGATGTAAACATTTATATCCGTAAGGATTTGGAATAATAGCTTAAGTCTATTTAAACAAAACTGTGATTTTAGAAAGTCTTGACTCTAACGTTAAGAGACTTAAGGTCTGTAATGCATGGTTCTACATTCGTGTTATCATTTCCTTGCATATTTTGCATGGTAACAACCACAACTTTCAACGAGAACATAGTACAGCACAATAAAGCTAAATTTAACTAAGTCCACATATTCCATATTGTCAGCGATATTATCAAAATTCTTTAAAACATTGGATCTCGATGTGGACAATTTGTGTCCTTACCTTTAAAAATTAGTGTTTTTGCATTAAATTTAATATTTTTAAAATTTATTTGTGTTATCGCAAATTAATTTTTTTTTTTGAAAAAAGGACATAAGGAAAAAGTTCAGATTTTTTGATATTTCAACAAAAGAACATTAGAACCTCAAAAATTACTTCAATTAGCAAGTTGTAAAAATGCGAAATTATACTTTTTTTATAAGGATATATGTAAATTATTTGCTTAAATTACTGAAATTGTTTCCGGCTTGCAACATTTAAGATTCATGCATATAAACCATACAAACAAACACTGTCTGTTATGGTTATTTATTAATGTTCTAAAAAAAGGATATATGGCCAAGTCCTGCATTTTTTAAGTTTTTAAAAATATTTTTACTTGATATAAAAAATAGAGTCATATAATAAGTGGTAATCTTATTTAAAATGGATTTAATGAATCCAATAAATTCATTACAATTCAAGCATCCAAATTTTATTAAATAATAATAATAAAACGATTAAAATTATACTTGTAGTAGGGGTATTTTTATAATAAAATGTAAAGAAATATATATAAAATTGTTTTCCAAAAAAAAAGGATACATGACAGGATCTTGAAATTGTGGACATTTTCAAAAAAATTTTATTGGCTTTTATAAAGCATCCAAAACTATGAATTGTAATGGTTTAACTGAGGAAAAAACTAAAAGATAAAATTTAAAAAAAAATTAAACTGACTTCAAAAACATTGGTAACTAAGCACATACATATGTATGTGCATACAAATTACTTGCAGTTTTTTTACCGGGCATGTTCCTATGTGTTTAGTACCAGTATTACTGGCACCAACTTCAAACGGCACTGTAGGTAACATATGTATATAAAAATCTTTTATTTAACGAGATCTATATTATTTGTAGCTTTTTAGTGCTTATTTTTGAAGTCGGTTTAATTTTTTTTAAAAAGTTTTATTTTTACCTTTTAGTGCATACTTTTGAGCTCTGGTCAATTCAAAAAGTTTTATTTGTAAGTATCTTTTTTTATTTAGAAATATGGTCCAGTTTCGTAAAAATCGATTGAGTAAAAACACGTGAAATATAGTATAAAATTTTATGGGGCATGGCTACGCCTACTTTTTTAAAACAAGATTGTGTATTTTTAAGAGTTCAAGGTGCGTGCCAAGTTTCGTACAGATCGATAAAGTAAAAGCATGTGAAATTAAGTATTAAATTTTATGGGGCGTAGCTACGCCCCTTTTTTTAAACAGGATTGTGTATTTTTAAGAGTTCAAGGTGTGTGTCAAGTTTTGTAAATATTGGCTAAGTACAAGCACATGAAATATTATACTAAAATTTAATAGGCGTGCCCGCCCACTTTTTTGAACGCAATTTTGTGCCTTTATTAAAACTAAGGGTGTGTGCCAAGTTTCGTAAAAATCGGTGAAATAGAACCCTGTGAAATATAATATAAAATTTTAATGGGCGTGACCCCGCCCATTTTTTTAAAAGAAGATTGTGTCTATTTTAGAGCTCAAGGTGTGTGCTAAGTTTCGTAAAAATCAATTAAGTAGAACCACGTGTAATGTTATAATACATTTTAATAGGCGTAGCCCCGCCCATTTTTCCAACTTAAAAATTTTGTAATTACAAGAACCAAAGATGTTTGCTAGGTTTCGCAGCAATCAAATGAGTAGAAGAGCACAAAATAAAATTTAAAAAATTGTGGCCGTGATCCCGCCCACTTTTTTCAAATGGGACCAATGGGAAGGTATACCCTCTCAGGCAACAAAAAAATTTTTACAATCGGGGTCTAAAATGCACCGAGTTATGAACCTACACACTTAAAAAAAAAGGATATATAGCAGAATTTTTTATTCCTTAATTTTTGTAAAACCTTTTCATGGAAAATAAGTCTGTTAGTTCAACTGTAAGTTTTAATTTAATTTAAAAGAGATGTTTGTTTATAAAATAATAGCAGTAATTTTTTCGATGTTTAGACTTTTCTAAATAAAATTTAAGACTACTTTTGTCTTAACAGTTGTTTTTTTATATTAAAACAAAAAAAGGATATACAAAGGCATATTGTATTTTTAAATTTTTCGAAAAAATTTTCATTGTATCTAAAAGATTAAGTTAAACTACAAGTTGTAGTCATGTTCACGGTGGATTTAGTGAAACGAATACTTATTAATGAGTGCATTTCTTATTTATTTTATTAAAAAAAAAAACCCAAAAAAAAACGAATATTTATTTTTTTTTATTGGGAAACAATCAGAAACTATTTTGTTTTAATTATTAAAAAATTATATGCGACGGCATATTTTTTTTAAGTTTTCGAAAAAATTTTCATTGCAGCTAAAATATGAAGGAAAACTACAAGTTGTAGTCATGTTAGATGCGGATTTAGATAGAGAAATATTTGGGAGAATTTATTTTATTTTGCATTAGTTTTATCTTAACAACTATTTATTTTAGGTAAACAAGCAACAGAAAGTACTTTTTGTTAATATTTCAAAAAAGGATATACGACGGGATATTGTATTTTAAAATTTTTAGGAATAAATTTCATTGTAAATAGAGGACAAAAGAAAACTACAAGTTGTAGTCATGTAAACTTTTGCTTGTATCTATAAGATAGAGGAAAAATTGAATTTTTGTGGTGGATTTATTGAAACGCATATTGCTGGAATTTTCTTTATACTAAAAAAACAAATTGAAGCACAAATTTCTAGTGTAATTCTATAGAATCACTTTGTTGTCATTAATTGTTTAAAATCAATTTCACGTAGAATAAACTTGGCGTTCAATGGGAATTTTTTGTAGCTCATAGGCTGAATAAACAATCCCATATATATTTTTAATAATATAAATGAAATTGATTTTGTTGCTTAAAAAATAAGTTTTCGCTTAAATAAATATTATTTTAAAATATGAATAACTTTTTATACGGATTTGTATCTTCCGAATAAATATTTACATTATTAATGTATATAAATAAATAAGCTTGTGCCGCTCGCTACTCTTTTAATGACAAACAGAAATATTTAATATTATTATCAGCTGATGTCATTATTATCATTTATTTATTTATATATGTACACATACTTTTTATACTTTTTATCCAAACCATATTGTTGTTTTAATTTTTTACTTACACCAACGCAATAATTGCGTCTAAATACTAGAGATTACGTTAAAAGCACGTTCGTAGGATAAAATCATTATTGTCGTCGTTATCGTCATCATCATCACTAAATCAACCATCATCATCATCAGTTTAATTTTTTTTAAATGAGCAAAAAGCTTTTGTTTTAATGTCTGAGTTTGCCATATTTTCCAATAATAAAAGTAAGTGTTAGACAATTTGCTGGCGTAAGTGTGTGTATAAATTTATTTGTTTTTCATTGTTTACATATTTATTTATCTATCTTATTTCCATTTTTATTGCTGTTAAATTTAATAGAATTCATATTTTGTTTTTTTTTTTAATGTGAAAAACAATGAACTGGTGAAAATACTGTTCTACGTTTAGAATTATACAGTATTCTTCTTTATACAAAAGCTCATGTTGGAAAAGCTAAGTTTTATATTACCGAAAAAAAGAAGCAAGATGCGTGCAACTGAGTGATTTAAATTTAAAACTAAGACTCAAGTATAAGAATATATTTAGGGGCAAAAATGTATGTATATCATAAATATTTAAAATAGTAATACAGACCTACAGAATTCTATAAATATATTTTGTTATAAAATATTCCTGCATTTTAGTTCGCTTAAAAACTGAATCAGAAACAGAGTTTGGAACTCTGATGTGAAATTGTAAAAATTACGAGTTATTCCAGATCAACTGAAGTGAAAATATATGTAAGTTTAATTATACAATATCACTGATATGAACAATTGAGCAAGAGCTCCTCATTAAATACACATTTTTAAAGTACATATAACTGATTTGTATGAAACAAAAAATGCCAAAAAGTTTACTTCGTTAATCATAATTAATATCAAAATCTTGAAGAAAGATTTTTTTTAAGATATACTATGTATGTATTATTTTTAAGGTGTCACTGTAGCATATTTATCGAACAGTTATAAGTCTGGGGGTATTGCATTCGAATGTTACCAAAGATTGTGTTATGCTTTACTATATCTATTAAAGGACTTCTGTAAGGATATACTAAGTTGCTACATAATTTAGAATAATGATTTTTAAATTTTTTATATTAAGTTATGTATATCTTAATTTTACAAAAACTTCTGTAAAATTAAAAAAAAAATTCACAAAGTTTTTTTTCTTCCAAAAAAAAGGATATAAGGCTAACATGATGAAAAATATCTTAAAGAGAAAAAACTTGCTTTATATTTAAAATTGGCAAGGTTCTACGAGTTGTAGCACAATTTAACAATAAATTTAAAGAAATGATTATTATTTTTTATTTGAGCTGAAATCTAATAAATAAAGTTTTGTTATTTTCTTATTAAATATTTAAATATGTCCATATTTATAATCAATAAATAATTAGGAATTAAAAATATATATTTGTGTAAAGATATTCAATTATTTTTGCTAATATTTAAGATTATCCTGCATCAAAATTATTAAATTTTTCAATATATTTATATGCAATGTGAGATATAATACAGCTTTTAAGATCAAAAGCATTTAAATACATGTTTTTTTCAAAAATTTTTTACTTTTTCAAAAAAGGATATATGAGTAACTTGATGAAAAATAGCTCAAAGAGAAAAAACTTGCTTTATATTTGAAATTTGCAAGATTCTGCGAGTTGTAGTGTCATATAACAATAAATTTAAGGATTTTTTTTAAATAAAGTAAAAATTAGAAAAAAAAATATTGTTGTCATTTACAATTAAAGAATTTATTTATTGCTGTATATACACTTATAATCAACAAATATAAAGAATTTGAAAAAAATAAATTTTTGTCAGAATATTGCACCACTTTTGCTAATATTTTGCATTATCCTGCTGAAAATTATAAATTATTTTATACATATTGCATTTTCAATATACATAAGTATGTATGTATGTATATACAATATGGCGTATAATATATGTATGTAGCTTTTAAAATCAAATCCATATTTTTTTTTCAAAAATTGTTTAAAAAAGGATATATGGGTAACTTTCTCAAAAATACCTCAAAGCGTAAAAATTTGCTTTATATAGAAAACTGGCAGGATTCTGCTAGTTGTACTTTAATATAACACAAATTTAAGGAAATAATTTCTTTAATATAAGCTGAAATTTACAAAAAATGCTGCTATCATCTATTTTTATAACATTTATTAACATACTTATACTTATAATCAATAAATATGTGTAAACTAGCTGGCAAACGGCTCAATTATTATCTTTAACTACAAATGACTCCACACGGTAATCAAGACAAAACGAAAACCTGCCGGGTTTTGACCCGAGCTCCAGAGCTCGTATATACATACATATATACATACATATATAGACAGATTTAAAATAAAAATATTTTTATGTTGAAATATTGCAGTACTTTTGCTAATCTTTCCCATCCTTGCCTAAAATTATAACCATTTTTCGATATCCTTTTCAAAATATATGAATAATAAAAAACTATGTGTTATTTTAGACCAAGAACACACATTTTTTTATAAATTTTTTTTCACCGAAAAAGGATATATAACGAACTTGTTAAGAAATAGCTCAAAGAAAACAAATTTGGCTAATAATTAAAGCTTGTGAATGTTTGCGAGTTGTAGTATAATAATAAAATAATAAAAAAAAATATATTTCTTAATAAAAATTTTTTAGAAATTTTTGCATTTATTTGGTTACCAAAAAAAAAAATATCCAAATACATTAAAGAGCACAAATATTTCATTTATTTTATTTTTCGGCATAAAAAGGATATATGTATAGCGAACTTGTTAACAAATAGCTCAAAAAACTAGTTTACAATTAAAACTAGACAATGCTTGGGAGTTGTAGTATAATGAAACAAGAGATTAAAGAAAGAAAAAATATTTGTCGTATTAAAATTATCCAAATGCATTAAAGGCTTATTCCCTTATCCAAAAAAATAACATCTGCTTGATCTGTACATTAAAACAAAATTGACATTGAAAAATCTCTTTTAACGAGCACGTCAAGCACACGTTATTTTGTTTTGCATATGGGGGTTAATGCCAAATAAATATACCACGGTGCCCTCAAATAAAATTTTCTCATTAATAAATAAATACATATATACATACATACATACATATGTATATTGGAAGAATTAAAAAAATATCTTTGAGTAAATATATTACACCACTCTTATTAATATTTTACATTATTCTGTGACAATATGACAACAATTTTGGCGTACCCTTTTTGATTTTAAACTCCGCATAAATATGTATGTATATGATGTAATATAACTTTTTCAACTTAGAAAGGGATCTCAAATGTTAAAATTCTTTAAATATTATTTTCATATACATATTTTCAATACCTGAAATTATATCTTAGCCAGGATATTTCAAGTTTAAGATTCATTACCACTATTTTGCATACATTTTATAAAGTTTAAAGTGTCCAATAAATTTTCAGCAAATTAAAAATAAAAAGTTTATATTTTCTAAAAAAAGGATATATGTGCAACTATTAAATTACTGGTTTTGAAAAAAGTCTAGTTGATGCATATCATACCTAGGCAGTAACCATGAGTTGTGATGTAAAAATTTTTGGAAAAAAGCTGTTGGTTGAAGATCATTTTTTAGTTTTTAAATTTGAGGAGTAAGCGTTAAAAATAAAAGGTATGGGGCCAAGTTCTTGCTATTATTTTCTACATAAATATCTTATTTATATTTAGTGCTTTAATTTAAATCTCATTTTAAAATTTCACTTTAAGAACTCACCACATGCAAGGCATAGGTTAAATGTATGTAAATGTTTATAAGTGTGTGCTTGTGAATTGCATTTCATTAGGTTGAAAACCAAAGACAATGTTAAACCACATGTATAACTAACTTATAACATTTCAAATACATTTTGCAAAAAGCATTTGTCATAAACACACTAATACACTATACAAACCATAAAAATTACACACGCACACATACAAAAGACCAGTACAAGCACAATGAGATAAAGTACAAATACAAATACAAGAACAAGCCACTTGTATCTAGCTCATCAGCATAAATAGAAAAGATTTGAAACAAAAAGATTGAAACCAAGTTTTAATGTTAACCAATAAAACCAGTGCAGTTTGCTTTGCCAGTTTCTATTAAAGGGTGCATGTGTGTTTGTATATGTGTATATGTGCGTGTGTGTGTGTGTGTTATTTTGTGACTATAGTTTTGGTTTGCAATAACGCTAGTGAGAGCTGTTGTTTATGTTTAAGATAATAAAGTAAAACCAAACATCAGCAACACAAAAATAAGTAATAGCTTTATAACAAGCAACGAAAACTCAAGAAAATTTACAAATACATGTATTCGCATAAGTATGCCCACACACGCATATGCAAAATACATTTCCGTATTCACCTTTTGTATCAGTATATGAAAATTTTAGGCAAGAAAGTAAAATATAACATTTTAACCACAAACTGAGATTATAACCACTAGATTTTATAAAACTGACAAACAAACTAATGAAGATGGGTATAACTGTAGTATATGCTTGTATTTTATGTGTATATGAGAGAAGCAGCACATATACATGTATTGTTATAAATATAACAACAAGGACAATGCATTTGGTTTCTGTATAAATGTTACATGTTTGTTAGTAACGCATACAGTCAAGTTACACTGTTGGTGTTGGCTGTCGTTGGTTGGTTGTTAGTTGTTTTTGCTTTTGTTTATTATTGTTAAATGTCCTTTTGCACCTTGTAATGTATGAATGTTATTGTGTTATACTCGTAAGGTAAGAAAGATAAAAGGCAACATTAACCACAATAGTAAAACATTTGTAAAATTTGATTAAAACTTAGGACTGCAATTAGTATGAAAGATGACAGAAATAAATATGAATATGTAAAGGCGACCAACTAAAAATTTTATGCACATTAAAGGATTTTTTTTTAAATAAAGTGCATATGTATTTATAAATATGTGACCAATTTGAATGATCATGTTCTATAGAAAATCTACAATCATTTTCAGCAATTTATTATTTAAATCTAATTAGTATATTTTGTTGTTATATTAGAATAATAAATAGTTTTATAAAAAAATATACTTAATGTATTTGAAGGATATATTCAAGGACAACTATCTTCGCAATATGAAGTTCTACAAAATACTCATCTTAATCCATAATCTGGAGCTCTCAAGATAACATAACTATTTTAATATTGAAATCCTCGTTAACACATTGAGATAGTGACTTAAAAGCTGTATTGCGGTTTGTCAATATTTATCTAGTTGACGAGGAGTTCAAAATTTTTTCAATTTAACCTCAATTTCAACATATTATTAAAAAAATCCTTTTTTAATAACAAAATCATATAACAAGATCATAATTCAAGTTTATTTTTATCTTTCGTGAAAATTTTTTTCAAATTTAGAAAAAAGGATATATGGCCAGTAACTCTATTTACTTTCTGAAAAACACTTTTTTAGGTTCATGCGAAAATCAGCCAAATTTTACATGTTGTAGAGCATTAAACCTATTTTTAATACCCAGGTAAAAATAAATAAATTTTTTTTCTATTGCCTAATTCAAAATATTTGAGTTGAGATGAAGTCTTGCCTCTGTAGAGAAATATCCTAAAAGTTAAAAGGAAATTATTTGTTTTAAAATTTACTAAGGGATTTCTTCAGTAATAGATTCTACATTATATAACTGAAAAGAGGATCTATGTAAAACTTTTTAATTGCGGTACTTTTTGAAGGCAAATGCCTTAAAATAAATTTTCTAATAAATATGCAAGTTGTTGCGTAGAATTTTTTTGTTTAAACTGCTTATTTAGCAAGATCTTTTATTTTAATTTAAAATAACTGAAAAAAGGATATAATTAAAACTCTTTTATTTGCAATGCTATTTAAAGGAAAATACCCTAAAATAAATTTTTATGTTAATATACAAGTTGTAGCCTTGAATTTTTCTAAATTCAACAGCAAGCGACTGTCTTACTCAATTTTATTTTTTCTAAATTTTAAATTACTTTATTTTAAAGCTAATCAAGGGTTCTTGAATTTGTTTTGTTCATTTTTAGCATAATATTTCACAAAAAATTTAATTTGGAGAAAAAGGATATATGCAAAATTTTTTTATTTCAAGTGCTGTGCAAATATTTTTGGTATTTATGGGAATTATGAGCAAAACTACAAGTTGTGATGAAGAAACTTTTTTGTAAGCTTTTGTTCAAAACTGGTAAATGTGTATAATTTTTGTTAATTTCCCTACTAGCTTTTTTCAAACAAAATTAAATTGATCCGCTTTAGCCAATTTATTCTTTATATTGAATTTTTTTATCTTTACAAAAAAGGATATATGACCAGCTTTTTTATACTGAAAGCTAGAAAAAAATTTTTTGTTTCGTTTTGAATAACAATAAAATAGACAACTTGTGGCATAACTTTTATGTAAAATTTTTGAGGATTCTTAAAATAATTTTGTTTTTTTTTCCAAAAAAAAAAAAAAGGTTATGGGATTATAGTTTTTAAAATAAAAGCTGCATTTTAAGTGAGATAAAAAATTGCTGAACTGTGGCTTACTTTTTTTGACATGAAATACTTTCTTAGTTGGTTCCTTTAGCTTTTCTTGCTTCTGACATCATTTGTATAATTTCCTGGCTTTCTAGAAATTGGCAAATAGTCTTAAATTACAATTAAGTTCGTAAATAGTTTTTCCTTAGAAATCATAGCACAAAGAACAAAATTTCTCATTTAAAAATCCAATAGCTATTATTAGCAGGAAATTTTCCATTTCTGCTAAGAAAATTAATAGGTTTCGTTAGCACTTTTTTCTAGGTACACATAAATCTATCTCAATAAAGTTCTTTACAGTCTCACCTTACTGCTGTTAATTAACTAATGGCATTTTCATATCTTTGAGTTTATAAAATAAATATTTTTTGTTTAATATTGCAGTCTTATATCCTTAAAACATAAAGCAAAAGTGTATGTATATTAGTGTGTAAGGTATGTTGTATTAAATTAATAATAATATATATCATTTCTAGCCTAATAACCTTGCTTTTAGTTACAAAATTCAATAAATTAATTAACAAGAATTTTATCTAAATAAACAGAGTATATTAAGTTTTTTTTTAAGAATTAATAACAATAAATATGTATTTTATAATTAATATAAAATTGTTATAATAAAATTGAAAAACTGTAAAGTTCAGAGGAAATTAAACATTAAGAGGAAAGGAAGTTTGCCAAGGTTTTGTGTATGTATGTATTTAGAAAAAATAAATTTATTATGAAATAATTGAGTTTGTCAGTTTGTGTAAAATAAAACAGAGATCATGATTTAATTAGTGTAGAGTGTTTATTAGTAAGCGTAAAAGGTTTAGCTTATCTCTTAAATAAAAAAATTTAATTAAATTAGTTGTTGAAAAAGTTATGCTTTGTAAAAGCTGACCTGATATATCAGATTTTTACACAAATATTTGTAACTTTTAATTTCATTAAATTATAAAGGATGTAAAGGCTTATGTTTAAATACGTTTAAAATTTTACTAGCAGCAGCCATAGTAAATTTTCTGTGTTATTTGGAATTAATTATATACTTTTATATAAATGCAAGTAGAAGTTTATAATCGCTCCTGTTTGAGGTAAAGTCAATGTAATATCCTTCAAGTAGAATTATATTCCCTGAGCAGGCCTATTAAAGGATACAAGATTTTGTGATTTCAACCTAAAATATGGGAATACAATAACTTCTGTTATGATGGTCTGCAAAATGGCAGTATCTAAAGTTTAGAATTGTATTGTTTGATTCCTTGGTGATGGCGTATTTCTCAACAATGGCTCACAATTCATTCTAAACATTTTCAGCTTCATTTATTGCAAACGATAATAATAATGGCATAATACTTCGTATTCTCTGCAGTTTTTGACCTTATGTATATGATGCCATTGATTAATGTCTTTGAGTAATTTGAAATCTTTTAATTTGAAAAAAAATTTTAACCAGTATATTAAATTCCTAGATTCAGAAAGTTACAGCCCTTTACTGATGTCCTTTAAATAGAAAATATATATGTTTGTTTTATTAAATTTTAGAACACACAGCAATATGTTCTACCCAGCCGTAACCGAACCGAACGTTGTACTACATTGACTGGCCTTTTAGTTTTACCAACTAAAGGACCAATAAACAGCAAAAATATGTCATAGTATGTGTGCCTCTCTCTCTCTCTCTCTATCTCTCTAAGGTGAAAGCAGTGTAAATATAAACGAATGTGTTTAAACAAAATGCATGAACATTAATGAAATTGTAATGAAAATATTTTTTTTATTTGTTTTTTTTTACAGATTTTTACCTTTTGCAGTTTAAGTTTGACCGGCAGCAAATTCACGTGAAAACAAGCATGCTTTTACATTTTACAAGGACTTAGCAGGTTGTGTGCGAGTGTGTATGTGTAGGACTTAATGTGTGTTGCCTGTTGTATATGACAGAAGCACAGAGAGACTTAAAGGCATTTAAAAATTAATCTAGTTAAATAACATGCAGTTGGATATTAAAAATATAACGAAAATTTATATGGAAATCAAACTACAGCTATAATCAGAAGGACAAGCAGCAAAATTTTGTATAAAATCCTTTAAGAATAGCGCTTATATTGAGAATTTGATGTATAGAAAAATTCCAGGTTGAAATTTTATTTTTTATTATGGAAGGCAATGGCAGATATAAGTCAGTTATGTTGTTCTAAGAAGGACAATATATGTTCTAGATTTTGGCAAATAAAAAGTCTCCTACTGTTTGACAGATGGCAGCACACTAGCTTTATAAAAAAAATGGTTGAAAGTGTGGCATCATGCTAGTCTTAACAGTATGGCAGCACGCTATTCTTAAGGCCAAGGTAACCAACAAAATAGCGGCGCAATGGTCTTATAGAAAATTTGGTGGACGATATGAAAACTTACTCGTCTTATAGAAAAGTTAATAAAGGCCGTTTCACACTATAATACAAGTATTAATACTTTTGACGAAAATGCATCCCTAATCTAATTTGTGTTTCAAAAATTCCAAAAGACAATAACAACTCAACATGTCAGAGCTGCATTTTCCACAAAAGTATTAATACTTGTATTATAGTGTGAAACGGCCTTAAACAGTATGACATCATGCTGGTCTTATCGAAAGGATGGCAGCACACTCGTTTTATAAAAAAATGGTTAAAAGTATGGCATCATGCTAGTCTTAACAGTATGGCAGCACGCTATTCTTAAGTTAACCAACAAAATAGCAGCGCAATGGTCTTATAGAAAATTTGGTGGACGATATGAAAGCTTACTCGTCTTATAAAAAAGTTAATAAACGGTATGACATCATTCTGATCTTATCAAAAGGATGGCTGATGGCATGGCAGCACACTCTTTTTATAGAAGAAGTAACCGACAAATATATGGCGGCACTATAATCTTATAGAAAATATCATCGACGCTTTGCTAGCAGACTCGTCTTATAAAGAGGTATGAAAAGTATGATATGATAATTGCTTTTTAAAAAAGATGGTTCACAGCACACTAGTCTTATAGAAAAGATATATGCCAGCTTAGTGGTCTTATAGAAAACAAGGTTATTAGTATGGTGGCATACTGGTCTTATAGAAATATTTTTTCATAGAACGGCAGGACACTGGATAATTGATGAAATAGATGAGAAATATGGTTGACTCAATGCCAATAAACTGATCTTATAGAAATATATTTTTGATTATATGCCAAAATACTTGTCTTATAGAAAAGATGGCTGGCGCAAGCAGCACACTGTTCTGAAAGCCAAGATATAGTCTACGATATGCTAGCTTACTCATCTTATAGAAAAGTTAATAAACATTATGGCATCATGCTGGTCTTATCAAAAGGATGGCTGATAGTATGGCAGCACACTCTTTTTATAGAAGAAGTAACCGACAAAATGGCGGCACAATAATCTTATAGAAAATATCATCGACCCTTTGCTAGCAAACTCGTCTTATAGATATGTTGATAAAAAGTATGATATGATGATTGTTTTATAGGAAAGATGGCTGACAGCCACACGCTGGTCTTATAGAAAAGATGGTAAAATTTTTGGCACCATTCGGCTCTTATAGCGCAAATATAGTTGACTATATACCAGAACACTGTTCTAAAAGAAAATAATTCTTTCTGCCAAAAAAAAAACCGACTTCAATGCAAAGATCTGATAGAAGAAAAATAAAATATTAAATTTTTATGGGCGTGACTCCGCCCATTTTTTAAATAAAAGATTTTGTTTATCTTAGAGCTCAATTTGTGTGGTAAGTTTCGTAAAAATCGGTTAAGTAGAACCGAGTGAAATACATTATAATAAAATTTTATGGGCGTAACTCCGCCCATTTTCTTAAATTTCAAGTTGTGTAATTATAAGAACCAAAGCTGTTTTATAGGTTTCGCACCAATGAAATAAGTAGCATATCATAAAATTATATAAAAAATATTGTGGGCGTGTCCCCGCCCACTTACAATGGGACCAATGGGAAACTATGCCCTCTCAGACAGCAAAAAAAAAATTTACAATCGGTCTAAAATGTACCGAGTTATAAAGTAACACACCTAAAAAAATAGAGACGAATTGTTAACCTCCTCCTTTTTTTGAACTCGGTTAAAAATGGAAGACCCTTGGTTGATGGTATGGAAACACACTGCTTTTATAGGCAAGCCAGCATATGCAAAAAAAAATAACATTTGCTTCAAGTGTAGGTCAAAAATGGATTTTGTATGGAAATTTAGTTTTAACGTACACTTCAAGCATACCTTATAATATTTTTTTTTCATGTGGGGGAAGATGTTTCACTCTACACAGAAAAAAATATTCCAGCAATAAACAATTTTAATTGAAAATAAAACCAAAAAATCAATTAACAATGTAATTGAGTCAACTAAAGTTTTTAAATAATTAATTGATTTAAATACATTTTTAATTGATTTTTGGTTTTATTTTCAATTAAACTTGTTTAGTGCAGGAATATTTTTTTCTGTGTATGCTAGTATGCTCTTCTTATACTAAAGCTGGTGGACCGTACACCAGCAAATTGATTTCAAAGAAAACATAGCGGACTGTATTCTAGACTCTACTTCTTATATAGAATAAATGCTTGAAAGTCTGTTAGCAGCATACATGCTTAACATCTCTAGTCCTGGAAAATAAAAATTTCATAGGTTTACCTAAATGTTCAGCTTAAAAAAATGAACTAAGCCATAAATAACAATTTAAAAGACTACATAAAATCTTTAATAAAAAGGACACTTTAGTAAATAAAAAAGTATTGCTGTATTTTTTTTTTGTGTTCGCTAACAGTTGTGTCTGTAACCAAATTAGTAAAAGCCTTGAAGGTTTATTAACAGAAAATGGTTTGCAAAAAAAAAAAAAAAAAATTAAGGAAAAAACCAACACGATTTCATTTGAACAACAACATCTAAAAGCCATTGAGGCGGTACAACTCCCGCCATGTTATTAGTTTTTCGCAGCAAGTTTTTTTCGCCTTATATTTCTTTTTTGGAAACACTTAAGGGCATTTTTCATAGGTCCCAGCGAATTAAAAAAAAAAAAATTAAAACTATACAAAAAAAAGAAGAAAAATTGAATCGCACTCATAACGTTTGGCAATCCAATTAAAGTCCTAGCAGTTGACTTTTAGAGGGGTACTTTAAAGCACATTGAGCACAAAGAGTACAAAAAAAAATATATGTGCATGCACTCGTACATACGAGTAAATGTATAAATTTCAAATATGTTTCCCCATCCTTTTATACAAAAGGGAAAATGCAATGTATGTATATACATTTTTACAATAAAATCAAAGGTTAAAAGTATACTCAATATTCATTTTGTTGTAACCTCCCTGAATTTTTTTTTTCGCTTTATTAAAAAATACTTTTATTTCTTTTCTTTTTAGTTACAGCTTTTTTGTTTTACTTTATACGCTGGCTGCTGATTGTCATGTGATTTCCTTGCATTGTGTATGTTTAAAATTGTCGTGGCTGCTTGTACTCAGATTTTGTTTTCAACCAATATCCTTTAGCTAAGGAAATCTAATTTTTGTACCATTTGACAACACTTTTACACATTTTTATTTGATTATATTGTCACTGATGCCGTGATTGTTAAAAGATATCGTTTGTATTTTTTTATTTTTTTATTTTTAACTACTGCTTTTTGTAGTTATTGTTCTTGTGCTCATATGAAACTTTTCAAGTGTGCATGTCTGTGCATGCATGTGTCAGTAAAAAGGGAATACATATTATTATAGGAAAGTAGAAATTTTTATTACACAAAATAATGTTGGTGTCACAACATTAAGCAGTATCTACGATTGTGAGGAGCAGAATTGTAAGGGATTTATTTAAATGACAATTAAATGTTGATTTCGTTTAACATTTAACTGCTGCTATATTTATATATATATATTGCTGCCATCTTTATTTAATAACCCTTAGTATGTTTGTAACATAAAAATTGCAATTGGCACTCAGTACTTAAATAAAATATAAGATGTGTTTTATTTAAGAAAGAAGGTGTATACATGCAAAATAAAAATAAAATTTTTTTGGGAATTAAAGCAGCATAACATTTGATTATTTTATATTTACTTACAAGTATTTTAATTAAAGTATTAAAAACATAATTAATTAAGTTACTTCCGTAATATAACATATGTCAGGGTAAGCTTATGTTTTAGTACGTGAATTTCTATGATAATGCCTCTCGCATCTAATTCAAGACATGTGTTATATTATTGGAGAAAGAAGCAATGTGCTTTAGTTTCTCTTTGCATCAGTTGTTGTAGAAAAGTTTAAGTGAAAAAGGCACTTTTGCACTGAACTATATCAACTACAGCAGATTTCAATACCAAGGTAACTTCAGAGTGCCCTCCTTCAACGGTATTGTGTAGCCGCATCCTCGGCAAAGTGAAATAACTGATCAAATAGCTACTAAGCACAGCTTTGAAAATTTAGTACTCCTCATTGACACCAGAGGCGCTGCAAAAATCAAACATGTAAGAGAATAAAGTTTCCCTCTATCTCTTCCTTCACTACCTGTCTCTATGACTATCCCTTTCCTAAAAAGAAGGTAACATCTACTAATAGTAGTAGGCATCTATTGCCAGAGTGTTAGTTTTCTATATTAAAAAAAAATTATTGATATTAGAAACATAAATTTTCGTCCGGAAAAAGCATGACAAATTATTACCTTTTACAAATCAGAAACAAAATAAAATGAGATATAAATCAGGCAAGCTCTGAACACCTCTCCTGGGATTTATTCTTAAAAATTTTATGTACAAAATTCTTTTGAACTGTGCTGCTGTCTTTAACGCAGCATTCATGCGCGTTAATAAAACGAAACTTAAATTAAATAAAATACTCGTAAGATCAAGTTTGAATTTGAATTCTTAAATATGAAAGTGATAGTAAGTTAAAATTAATTACAACTGAATGGGAATTATATTTAATCTTTTGGAAGCTTTATCTTAATTTTTAAGTTGGAAAGAAAGCTGAAATACGAGTATGTACACATATTGTAGCCTTCACTGATATAATGACGAATAACAGGTTATTTTATAACAATGTTTATAAGTCAAGTAATAATATAAAAAAAGAAATTTTCCGTTATATCACAAATGAAATACAATTAAACAAATATTAATCAAATAAATTTAAAATTTTTGCAGTGCCTGCAACAGGCTTTTCTATAAGAAAAATTTTCTGTAGCATAGTTGACTTTTCTATAAGAAAATTGTGCTTTGGTGAGACATTAAACTTGGCTATAAGAAAAGTACACTGTTACTTAGCAGACTTTTCTATAAGAAAATTGCGCTGTGACACAGTAAAATTTTCTATAAGAAAAGTAGTCAGAAGACTTTTCTATAAGTAAATTGTACTGTTACTTAATAGAGTTTTTATAAGAGAAATGTGCTGTGAATTTTCTATAAGAAAAGTTTGTGACTTAGTAGACTTTCCATAAGAGAAATGTGCTGTCACACAGTGGACTTTTCTATAAGAAAAATATGCTGTGATACAGAAGACTTTTTTATAAGAAATGTGTACTGTTAATTAGTAAATTTTTCTATAAGAAAATTGTGCTGTAACACAGTAGACTCTTCTATAAGAAATGTAGACTGTGACACAATAAAATTTTCTATAAGAAAAGTGTGCTGAGGCATAAATGCCTTTTCTATAAAAAAAATTTAGCTGTCTTTTTACATTAGATTTTTCGGTAAGAAACACTAGACGTTATATTAAGGGTAAGGGTGATGTGACATAGAACACTTTTTCATAATTAGAATGTGCTGTCGACTATTCTGGAAGAAAATTGTTCTACGACATGATCAAAAAGTTTTCTTTGACTATTCTGTGTAACTAATTGACAAAAAAAGCTACCAAATTTCAAACACAACTATACTTCAGGATCAAGGTAGTCGGGAACTGGAAGAAAAGTCTATTTTAAGACTTTGTTTAAAAAAGACTTGCGTGTCTTAAACATTTTTCATTGAAAGAAGTTTCTGTACCTTAATTAACTAACAGACTGCAGAAACTTAAAAGAAAACAACAATAATTTATTTAACAACAAATACTTGACAGTTAAAAATTAATGGGTGTTCTAAATCAAGCAAACAAAAAATTTAAAACCTTTATTTTAAGACTTTGTTTCAAAAAGAGTTGCGTATCTTAAACATTTTTAATTGAAAGAAGTTTCTGTACCTTAGTTAACTAACAGAAACCTGGAAGAAAACAACAACAAAATTTACAACAACAAATAATTGACAGTTAAAAATTAATGGGTGTTCTAAATCAATCAAAACAATTTTGAAAACCCAATTTAATATAAATAAATGTTGAAATCCTAATGTAACATACAGACAATTATATATAGCGTATTTTTATGCAGAGTACACCAATTAATACTGAAATGTAAAAAATCAAAACTAAAGGGTATTCTTATAATTAGTGTCATTTTGACCCTGTCGTTTTGACAGCTTGCTGTAACGTGGTAACTGTAAAAAACTTAAAAAAACGCCACAAAACAAAAAAAAACGCAGAAACAAAAAAGTGCCAATATCTAAAACAATCACATAAGCGGAAAAAGCACCAAAAATAAAAAAATTGGAGACTTAAATTTTTTTTAAATGTCTACATCAGGTAAAACATTTGATTATAAGGTCTACATTTGATATATTATTACATATCGTTATCTTTATTTTTTGTTTGCATTTTTCGATACATTAGACCTTATTCTATCTGAAGATACATAGAACTCGATTAAAAAAAAATTATGAGTTAGGGCCTTTCTATTTTAAGGTATCGATATTTATGTAGTGTCCGTATGGAACCGTTCGTGTGCGAGTCAAAGTCGCACTTTACTGAATTTATTTTACATAAAGAGCTGTGCCCTTTATACAGTCTAAAAGAAAATCAAGTTAATTCTAGTATTTATACATTAGCTCCATCACATTCCCCGGCCAGTTACAAGTGGAAACTAAACAATAGATCAACGGTTCTCAAATGGGGGTCCGCGGACCCCTGGGGGTCCGTATGAAAATTCCAAGGGGACCGCGAAGAGCTAAACAAATATTGTTATGATTCCTCAAAAGTTAATATTAATAAGATTTAGTAATATGGCTTTTGTATAATAAATGTAAAACGTATATTTCGCATTGCGGTAGGCCGTGCTACTATTAAAATTTCTGAAGGGGTCCCCGAAGAAAGAGCTTGTGAGAACCTCTGCAATAGATGGATCCAATTAGAAAACCAAATATCATTCAAAAGTAATCCTTTTGGTTCTAACAAACTCTCTGTAATTTAGTTTGCCTGGTTCTGTCCATGCACAATTTTGTGCCTTAACAAAATTTTTTGTACACCTGTGGAGGTATAAAAAAAATATAAAATAAATTTGTCTATCTAATGGTTTTGGAAATCTAAAATTTTGCACTTGTTACAGAAGTTTTCCACATAAGTAAATGTAACTGTTACAACCTTTATATGCAAAATGCAGGAACAGTAAAAGAAATAAAAAAAACAAACTAAAATAAATTGGGTTTCCTCTTTCAAAAACCTTATAAACACATACTTGGAAACTATTGCATTTCTATGCGTGACCAGAGACAAAAGTACTTTTACATAGAAAGAGCAGGCCATGCAAATAACTTGGAACAGAATAAAAGTCCCAATAGGGAGACATACTCTCGAACATTTCGAAACAAAAAAAAAAAAAATTCTGCTAATTGCCTAGAGTGGAATCTGAAAATAATTTTTATGCTAAAAATTTTCTCAAACAGCCTTCCTTAAACAACACATTTGAGAAAAATCTACGCAACAGCAAGCAGTTCCATAGCAAAAGAGTACACAGAGAAAAAACTGCCCATAGAATCAAGAAGATTTTCTCTATGAAACGTTTTTAGGCTAAGGGGTATCCCAGCAGAATGAAGCGAAGATTTTTTCATAGAGATTCCTTATTGTTTTTATGTGGTAAATCTTATTAGTTTTATCAAGAAGATAACCACATAAATTCAAGAAGAAATCTTATTATTCACAATTTTTTTTGCTCAATTTCCGTTATTTTTCTTCTTGACTCTATTAGGTTTTCTTATAAATTGTAAACTAAAGGGATTTCTTATTGATTTTATTAGGTTGCCTTATTAATTTTTTAAAAAGGTTTTCTTCTTGATTTTATTAGGCCATTTTATTGATTTTTTCAATAAGGTTTTCTTCTTGATTTTAGTAGGTTCCTATATGAGTATGTGTAAAGCATATTATTGATTTTTTTAATAAGGAAATCTTCTTGATTTTATGAGGTGTCTTGTTATTTCGTTTCTATAAATAGATATACAGACAATTTTTTTCATGATCTTTTTCATTCTTTATATAAGAATGTTTGCACAATAATTTCAATGGTTATTCAGGCTGCTTGTTAGCATATTGGGTAGAGTGCTTGTCTATCAGGTAGAAGTTTGCTGGTTCAATACTTGGTGAGTCAGTTAGTTAAGAATATAACATAATGTGTATGTATGTATGTATAAATAAATAACATCTACAATATACTACATACATATGTATGTATATGGTGTAGAATTTAAATGAAAATACATAAGTATAGAGAATAAAGACGAAAACTTTTTTTATTTTTTATTGAAAAAGTCAATAAGATAACCTCATAAAAACTACAAGATTTCTTCTTGATTTTTTTAAAAAGGTTTTCCCTATGAAGTTAATAAGATTTGCTTGTTGAAAAAAAACCATAGAGATTTCTTATTAATTTTATTCTATTTTATGAGGTATTTAGCAGGCACTGTTTTCTCTGTGTAGAGGTAGACATACATACATACATTATTAATGTTTGTGTGTGAGTAGGTAACGGAGTAACATTTTGTACATGGCGAGTGTCCATATCTTAGTATGTGTGGCTATTATTCGAGTATATAAATCTAACTGTGTAACTCGGTAGATTTTTGTTTTTGGTTTAATTTTATTGTTGTTGTTGTTGTTGCTGTTGTCATGTCACGTTTATCACTTGACACATGCATCTTTTACAACTATAACAAGGCTTGTTAGTGTCAGTAACAACATCATCATTAACAACAGCATATCAGCAGCAGTCGAAGCAATTGTACAGTTTTAGCATCATTATTATTTTAGTGAAGTGCGTTAGTTATTCCTTTTTTTTTAAATTTATTTTTCCAAATAATGTATCCTTTTCCCTGTGACTCTTTACACTTAACCTGTACGCTCTGTTAATTGAGTTTATTTCTGCCAAACACTATTGATGTCTTTAGATGAGAGTTGGGCAGTGAAAAGTAGAATACTCGCAAAAAAAGGAACAAAAACTAAATAATTGGTGTAGAGGAACTTTTGCATCATTTTAAATAGTTAACTTTTAAAGGGACTGTATGTTAGAATTGTTAGAGCTTTATAAAATAAAGTATTTAAACGAAATCTTTTGTAAATCGTTCACATTGTCTTTAAAAGGTATATTTTGTATCTACAAATAATTTTTTTGTTTTGAGATTTGTATGGAAAAATTATATTTGGAAAAGAATTTTGAATATTTTTCATACAAATTTTAAACATTTAGAAACGATTTTTTTTTGCAAAATCTGCCTTTTAAATTAAACAGTAACTGTCGTATTTATAAAAAATATTTTTTTTTACTAAACAAATATTAATACAAAATTCGTTTAGTAAACCTTTTGTAAACACAAATTATTTTTTATGCATACGGCAGCAAAAATTAAATAAAATTTTAATTTTCTTGAAAACAAGCTGTCTGAAGGCGTTAGTGCCTTGCCTATGGAACAAATGACTGCCTTCGAGACCCCGAGTTGCACCCTTGTCAAGACCTAGTCATATCACCTTCATAGATTTATCTGCTAGTGTCTTAGTGTCCGTATCACAGTGCCCTCTTTCGTCATTACTTGTAGCAATTAATCGTTGTTGTAGTAAAATAACTAACCAAATGGCTAGATAGCTAAAAGTAATGCGCCTAGTGAACACCAGAGGTGCTGCAACGATACCTTAAAAACTAAAGTCTTATGAATTTCAATGTAAAAAAAGAATAGTTTAATGACCTCAAATTGGTCCTTCGAACCACGAAAAGCTGTTTTTAGCCATCAAAGTGATGCAGTCTAAATGGAACAAAGTATTATATGATTTTTTAAGATTATTTATAAGTACATATCCTTACCTTAATATGAAAAGGTTCTAACTCATATTTTTTTATACCGAGTATTTTGTATATTCCGATAGAAGAACATCTAATCTATCGAAAAATGCAAAAATGTCAATTAAAAGAAAAATGATTCAGGGCCTTTCTATATTAAGCTAACAATATTCTTTTGCTGTTTTTTTAAGATTTTAATAAAACAAAATTACAATTATGAGAAATAATAATTCCGCTTACCAAACAATGTTTATAAGTCTTGCGGTTGAACAAAATATATTTGATGACTCACCTGCAATGAAAAAAAGAGAAAATATTATTTAAGCTAATTATTTGATATAACAAATATGTATTTTAAAATTTCAAAAGTATTGTAAAAGTAAAAGTAATAATTCTGCTAAAATAAACTGATTTCAATGCAAAGATTTGATGAAACAATTTCGAAAACTGGAAGTTAACTCTTTCAAACGAAAATTTAAGAAGAAGTACGTGAAACATAATGTTAAATTTTAGTGGGTGTGCTTCCACCCAATTTTTTAAATGCAAGACTGTGTGTTTTTTTTTTGAGATCAGGATATGTGTTAAGTTTTGTAAAGATCGGTAAAATAGAACCACTTAAAATAATATATTACACTTTAATGGGAGGGACTCCGCCCATTTTTTTTAATTGAAGATTGTGTCTGTTTTAGAGCTCAAAGTGTGTGGGAAGTTTCGTAAAAATCGTTTGAGTAGAACCACATGAAATATAATAATAAATTTTAGTAGGCGTGGCCCCGTCCATTTTTTTAACTTAAAAATTGCGAAGTTAAAAGAACCAAAAGTGTTAGCTAAGTTTTTCAGCAATCAAATAAGTAGAATATTATCAAAACAAATGAAAACATTTTGGGAGTGTCCTCGCCCACTGGGACCAAAAAAAGAATTTTTACTATCGTTTTCAATTGTACCCTTTTCCCTTTTCCTTGAAGTCGATTAAAAATCAAATGTATTTAAAATTGAAACAAAAAAACGAATATCGGATTTATATTTTAAATTTTTTTTATGACATTCTTATATATTTGCTAACAACAGCTGTTTAGAAAACAGTGTCTTCTATTGGCAAACAAATAAAGTTTCATACAACTTATTTTATGAAATATTTCGAAGCTCAGTAAAAGGAATTTTTCTTGAAATAATTTAAATGAAGTTTTTTTCAGTAATGGAAATTAATAGTAATACTTCAAGGACTCAAGCTAGGCTTAGTTTTCTTACTATTTTTCTTCTCTAGATCTCTTATCAACAAATATAATAACTTGCATTAAAAAAAATCTTCTCTTCATTTCATAGAAAACCTTAAGATGTTATATATTATAATATCACGCAAGCTGTATGCCACTTTATATAACATGATGACAGTATCTGAAAATTCTTACTAAACAGCTGGTGAAGGTAAACAAGTGCAGACTGACAAATTATTGTGTAGAAAAAAAAATTAATGCCAATAATAATTTTTTTGAAAAGTATAATAAAAAATTCAACTACCAGAAAACTAAATTTAAATTTATAAATATATAAATATACTGTTAAAAGCTGTTGCCACTTCATTTCCCTTTGTTTTCTTATTTGCTTTTCATAGAACATCAGTTGCAATATTTATTTGTTAAGAATTTTGCCAAAGGATTAATTTACTTTAGAGTCAAACAAAGCCTTAACAATCAACACATAAAAGTTAAACAAATGTCAAAAGCATGCAGCAACAAAATGCAGTCACTCTACTACTTGAAAGCTCTCACACATGCAGAAAAGAAAACAACGCCAAGGTAACAAACATATCCTTGTTTTTATTTCAATAAATATACAAATAAATATACACGCATACGCTTTATTTACAAACGAAAACAATTTTATGATTTCCTCTTTTGCTTTTGTAAATCAAAGCTTCAAGCTAAACTATAAAATTATAAAGCTAAGGTTTATTAACTCAGCAGCAGCAACAACGCAAACAGGAACACACATAAAAATAAAACGAAAGCGAAAAGTATTTTAAGACGCACAACAGTAAGAACTATTTGTAGCAGGATTAGCAGTATCAAGTAACGTCAAGATCTCTGCATGCGTGTCTTATAAACAACGATGACTTGGTCTTTTTCATTTTTATATATTTTTTGTTTTTATTTTTCATGAAAGTGTACAAATAAGAGGCAGCTTTTAGAAAACAGACAAAAGCATTGCGTTGCCCAGGGCAATTCTTTTTTAACCTTTGATAATATTGGATAATAAAGCACATCGCAAACGCTCATACTCGTTCCCAACTCCTGGCGAGTATTTCTGGTGAAGGAAAAACAACAGCAACAACCTCAAATAATCTCAAAGAAGAGGGCTTTAGTTTGTAGTGCTATCATATGAAATATACAAAAAAAAATTATCTTTTATAAAAACTATACCCTACAAAACTCAAAGACACTTGGAAAGAGATTATATTTTTAAACAGGGCCAAGCGTTCAATGTTTTAGTACATTCAATTTCTCACATATAATTTAAATTAATTTTATTGTTAAATACACTCAAACTAAATTTTAGTACACCTAAAAGGTCAGAGTTTTAAAGTACTAAAATTTAGTACAAAATTTTATACTTAAAGGATAAGACTCTATATTAGCTTAAGAAATGTTACTGGTTTAATTAATTTAAAGATTCTAGTATAATTCTTTTAGTACAATAGCGAGGACAAACGTTCAATAATATAGTGCATTCAATTTCTTACATTTAGTTGTACTTAATTTTAGTGCTAAATAAGGAAAAAAATATTTTTAGTACTTAAAAACAGACAGATTTATATAGTACTAAAATTTAGTACCAAACATTTATTAAAAAATTTTATACTGTATTAGTTGTATAGGTTTTACTGGTTTAATTGACTTAAACTCTCCAGTATAATGTTTTAGTACACAATATATTACTACTATCTCGTGCTAATAAAATTTTGCAGCATATTTCACTAAAATTCTATTAAATAATTACTTGATGCTAAATATGATTTTTGATACAAATTTAGAGCTGTAAATTAACCGAAAACTGAATTTTAGTACTAAATTTTTGTAACTTAAACTTAATTTACTTCAAGCTCATGCAGTTTAATAGTTCTTGCTGCTTAATTTATGCCAAAAGTCTTAGCATAACGTTTTTAGTACAAATAATAATATTATTATAAAAAAGAATATTTTTAGCACAATTTTTTTTTTCAAAGCTTGAATTTAATTCGCGTGCTAATATGCTATTTTTTCTTGTAAACATTCATTATTTTTTTACAAATAAAAAATATCTTTGAGGCAAAAAAATTTTAGTACAATAATAAAATTTAGTAATAAATATTTATCTTATATATGTATATGAGCTTTAGAATTTATTTATGCAGTTTAAAAACTATGCTAAACATAATTTTTTAGTACCAAAATTATTGTTTATATATGCGGCTACCGAAATTTTGTAGTAAGCAAATTTGAAATGGAAATTTTAAGATAACTTACTCCTTTACATTCTATTTTATTTTGGTACTACAAGCCCACAAACTTTTAATGTACTAAAATTTAGTACTAATTTTTTTTACGTAAACAAAACTTAGCATTATAATTATTAATATAAATAGCTATTGCTGCTTAAATAATGATCAATATTTTAAACAACTTTTTAGTACAACAAGAAATTCACAATTTTTTTACATCAAATATTATATAAAAGCCTTGATAACACAAAATATAACAAATAAATTTATGAACGTACTAAAATGTTGAAGTAAGCTTTCAGTACAAGTATTGTTTAGTAATAAATTTTAATTTTGCTAATTAAATTTTAATGTTTGAAGTTTTTTTATTATGCTTTTAACTTTGTGTCGTTTTGTAATTTTAAATGCTTGATTCTCAATTTTTAGTACCAACATTTTCTCAAACTGAATCATTAAATTATTTGATGTTTGTACTAAAAGTTGGTGTGCATTTGAAAAAGAGAAAGTTAAATTTAATATAGGTTTTTTCTTCATGAACTAAAACATCTTTAGTACTTATGTAACTAGTAGAGAATGGTAAGAAAATCTCTGTCTACGATAGTGGTTTTCTTATTCGTTCATTTTTGTTGCTTAAAATATTTTTATTATTTGCCTAGATTCAGGCAATTGTATGCAGCTGCAGCATGCTGCTTTTGATTTCTTATTGTCAGTTCTGATTAAAATTGCTTTTCTTCTTTTAACGTCAGTTTATGTTGCCATGACAAATTATCCACACTGGTAATAAACAACATTGAATGCAGCAACAGGAGAAGGCACTTGTTTTTTCTTCTTCTTTTAATACTAAGTAAGTGGTTTATTCTTGTTTTGTTAAGAAATGAGCACTTAACTGCCAAGTCATTAAAAGGAGATTTTAAACAGTGAAAAAACACCCAAAACCAGCAAAAGCAATAGAATTTTCAATATATTTCCAAGGATAATTAGGAGTCCTTAAAAAGGTATAATAAAGCAAAATTAGCTCTGAGTCAGTCACTTCATGAGTATTTTGATTGCATACCGACCGACTGTTGTTTCATATGAACTTTAATAACAAGAAAAGGAAAAAAATTACAAAATTTTTTTCCTGATCTAAGCAAGCGAAAAGGCAAAAAAAAAAACTTGAGATGAGTGTCCAATTTTTGCCTGGTAACCATGGATTCGTAAGCAATTATCAAAATTAAGTTTGACCTTATTGCCCTTAACAAGCTCATAGTCATAATAATAAAGATTACAATGATATGATATTATTTTTATTTTATTTTCCCTACACAACAGGTCATCTTTATTAATAAGATAAATATAATATACCAATATATACATACATAAATACATATACATGCACACTTATACATACATACATAAATGTGTGTATGTAAGTTATATACGTGATATTTTTTGTAACTTTTTTATTAATAATATATTCTTATCATTATTACTTTTGGCTGACTGAAGGGATATTATTACAAACTCTATCTTTCTTGTAATGTATATTTGCTTAAGAAGTTGAGGGTCGCAGAAATTATGAATTAAACTTTTTGTCATGATAAACAAATTTATATAAATGTAGTTACTTAGAACGCAAAATAATCACTTCTGCAAAAATATTTCATTTAAGTGTTTGGGACATTATTACATCTTATAAATATTTAAACAAAATATTTCATACCAACATCACTTGTACTATAAAGAATTATATATATGTATATTAGTATGCTAAAAATGTATAAGTAAATTTTTAGCACAAAAAATCAAAAAGAAATTTATGCTAATCGAAATTTTTAGATAATGAAAACTATTTTCGTGTTGAAACGGTTTCCAAAGTAAAAAATTTGCATGAACATTCATTTATGCAAAAGATAAAAAGATAAATAAGGAAACTGTAAACATACATATGTACTAAAAAAAATTTTTTTGTATTATTAATTTATAAACTTACGCTTTGTAGCAAAAAATATATATTCTGGTTAAATTTATGAAATCTTAATATTGGAAATTACTTCCAGACTAAAATATTTTATTTTATACTAATTGGGTAATCTCTTAGTGTTCTAAATTTTAGTAATTGCTTAAGCTCACAATACTAAGCCAAATTCAAATTCAAATTAAAATAATTTAATTTGGTGCATGTATTAATATTAGAGTTAAAATTCTTAAAATTATTTCTATACGAAAATATTTTATTATTTGTTCGCTTAGTACTAAAATATATTTAATAAAAAAGTCCTACAGTCACTTATTAGCTAATGTACTAATTACTTGTATCTTTAGAGCTAAAAATTTTATTAATAAATTAGTGTTCAGACTTGGTAAGTTTTTCCGTGTTGAGTCAAATTGAGCTGCAGGCTCCACTCCTAACTATCTAGCTATTAGTATACTAATTTTTTGTTCTAAAAGGTTTTTAATGACTGCAAATAAGTAGTGCATAAAAGTTTTTTGTGCTACAAATATTGAATATGTTAGCGCTTATTTAACCTTAAAAAATTTTTAGTACTAAAAAAATTAAAGAAAAATTATTTTTAATTTTATTAAAGAATCCGAAGATTTTGCAGTTTCCTCAATTTATAATCACTTCAGTACAAAACTACTTACTCTAACCTGAAAAAATTATACGTGTGGTAGATTTTTTGTTATAAAAAATTTAAAGTTCAAAAAATTCAAAATACGCACAATAAAATGGTTGGTACTAAAAAACTGGTGAGCTAAAAAACTTTATTAAGTCATACACAAAATAAGATAGTTTATACCACGTTCATAGGGTAATATTTTAGTATGCATATTTAAATATTTTATGTTAAAAGGAACTTTATTTTACCCCACAAATAGTCTAAAAAATACTTTCTTGTTCTAAAAAAATAAGAGCTAAGGTAATTTTTTATCGTTATGCAATTTTTGTTAGTAATTAACCTAAAGTATTAAAACTTTTTATACTCGTACTAAAAAAATTATAAATCATTTGTGATATGCTTAGTTCTGTATAAAAATTTCTTGCTCTTAAAAATATAAGAATATAGGCAAATAATTAGCGTTATAAAATTTTTTGTACTAAAAATCTTACGAGAACTATTTTTTAAAACTATTTGCGGACTAGTACATTGTTTGTTTATTTAATTAAGTTTTTAGTACTTAAAAATACTTTGTGCTAAAATTATGTTAATACCATGTACTAAAAATCGTTTGTATGCTAAAATATTTTTGGCTAAAAAATTTAAAATATGGATAATAATCTTGGGTATCAAAGCTATTTATACTAGTACTTAAAAAAACATATGGATTCTAGTACAGGGTGTTTTTTTAGAGGTATAGAACTTCGAATTGAAATAAAACACAAGAAAATCGTTTTAATGTCCATCAATTTGGCTTTATTGGAAGGATAATTTTATGCCATTAATGTTTAAATATGATTTCGGGCATGTGGCCGCCGCGGCTGGCTCGAATAAAGCCAATTCTACAGGTCCAATTTTCAACCACTTTTTCGAGCATATGGGGCCGTATGTTGGCAATAACGCCACGAATGTTGGCTTCCAAGTCCCCTAACGTTTCTGGTTTGTAGACGTAGACGAGCGACTTCACATATCCCCAAAGAAAATAATCCAATGGTGTCAAATCACACGATCTTGGTGGCCAATTGACAGGTCCATTCCGCGAAATTATGCGCTCATCGAATGTTTCCTTCAATAAATCGATTGTGACGTGCGCTGTGTGGCATGTAGCGCCGTCTTGTTGGAACCACAACTCATCCACATTCAAAATCTTCAAAATCTTCCATAAAGTTGATGGACAAAGCTCCAATTGCTGTGCACGGTGGCGAATCGGTTCATTCGGGTCCTCTTCAACACTTTGCTCTACAGCGGCAATTGTTTCTTCGGTGCGCACTGTTCGACGTCTCTGCGGATGCGTATTATCACATAGAGTAAACGTAGTGCGAAAACCATCCATGGTTAACCGAATTAATTGCTCTGATGGACGATTATGTCGACCATAAAATGGACGGAGCTTGCGGTAAACTTCGCGAACTGAACCATTATTTTCGAAATAAATTTGCACGATTTGCAAGCGTTGTTCTTTTGTCAACCTGTTCATGATGAAATGGCAAACCAAACTAAATATTAATCACTTGACAGCTGACAAAATGGCCGCCAGTTAAAAAAGTGATGCCAACTTAAAGTTCTATACCTCAATAAAAAACACCCATTATATATGTTTTGTACTAAAAATTTGTTAAAGGGTCCTTGCACACAAAAATTAGGCGTGAAGTTGTGTAAAAAATATTTTGATCTAATTTGTTAAGCTAATTTGTTATGGTAATAAAATTTTCTTGTACTAAAAAATATCAGGTAGCTTAAAATATATTATAGAACCATTTTCACATTAGGAAATTTCATTACTTATTCATTGGGTATTAAAAAAATTTGTACTAAAATAATTTTTACACCATCTACTAGAAAATTTAAAATCTAACTTAATAATTTAGGGTACTAAATTTATTTATACTCGTACTAAATATGTAAGAAATTACTTCTGACAGTATGAAAATACAAAAATTAGAGTATTCAAAAAGGTCCTTATAAAAAACAATCATTGCCTAATACGCTAACTTAAAACTTAGTTTTTTTTATCTTGGAGAAAATAAAGAACATTATATAGTATTTTTTTTTTTGTTATTTCAAGGTTTTTTTCCAAGTAGAATATTAGAAAGTTTGTACGAAGATCATTTGGATACATATTTATTTGTTTTAGCAAATTTAAATTGTTTAGAATTTTTTTTTTGTAATTGAAAGCTGAAAAAACAAAGAAAAAAAGGAAAATTCAATATAAAAAAATCGAATACTAATAATATCCTGAAGAAGTTAACCGAAGGTTAATGAAATATCGTACTAATAAATAAAAATATAAACTGACCTAAAACTCAAAAAAATATTTTAATTTAAAAAGTATTGCACCAATAAAAACAATTTCGGTTAAAAAAAATTGATTTGTAGTTCATTTAGAACGTTGCGATGCATTTGATTTGCTGCTAAGCAATCACACATGAGGATTCAACCACCTAAATGTTATAGACAAACTCTCAATAAATAATTGAGAATTACAAAGCTACAATAACAGTAAGCTAAGAAATTTTTCGTAATCATTTTGTGACGCATTATATAATAATAAAATTTTGAAAGACATTTTAGTTTTCTTTTAATAAATTAGCTTCGAAGAAAAACTTTCTTTTAAAATGCAAAATTTATGTTATTACTTTGCTTCACTGCCAAAAGTTTAAGTGAAATAAAACAAAACTACGAGTATACATTTTATCTCAAATAGTTGGATAAATTTTGCTCACTCTTTCGTTTGTTTATATATTTCATGATGGCTTTGCTTTACGATTTCATTTTCAAAATGGTTATTTACAAATAGATTTAGAAATATTTTTCCCTAAAAGTATACTTTAATTTTCGTTTCAAATTTATTGCATTTACCTGACATTTATTTAATAAAATCTGATAATTTTTTTGTAAATTATTTTGCTTCGCAAATAAATTATGCAATTCCATATGAGACGAGACACTACTTTGACAATAACAACTACATCATAAACTTTAAGCAATTTATCAGATTCAACACTGTCATGCCACCTTCTTTCTATATTACCCCAGACGTTGTTTCCTTTCGCAGTTGAAGTGCATGCTTGTTTGCGTACTGCTCTCGTGTGCAGGTGGAAAGTGGAAAAATTTGCAAGAACTTTTTTATTTTCCGTAGTTTCCTTGCAATGAATTATACCAACATCATTTGAGCAACCAATCTCATTTGTTTAATACACACTAGTAAGTTGCTGTAGTAGTATACTTCTTAGTGGAACTGGCTTTAGTATTTATTTGGCGGCAGTGGTATTAAGAAAAGTGTAAGAAAATAGCAGGATTTACACTTTTAATTATTTCTATTGGTTATACATATGTAGTACATATGTATATCTACACATATGAGGCAAAAGGCTAAGCGTGAAACATACCTTTACTTGAATTGTTAGACATATTAATATTTGAATTAGTATGAGCTGGATTTTGTTATGCATTTGTATTATTAAGCTTTTTTATGCTGCTATTAATTTGCTCTGCATTGCTGTTGCCTTATAGATATTTTACCTTTAATAAATACGCGTTTCTGCATAATGAATATGATGTTGATGCAGTTGTTGCTGCTATTTCTAGTTGTTTTGTATTTTTGTTGCATACATGCAGGCGCCTTTGGCGGGTGGTATGGAAAACTACATGAATTTTTGAATTATGAATTTCAGTTGTTTTTTATTTTTTTTTTCATGGCATCAGCTTCTAGTAGTGCAATGAATGAAGGCATTGCAATAGAAGCAAGAACAATAACTAAATTTATTATTAGACTAGATTACGTGCAGGGATTTATTTTGCTTATTGTACACACAGACTTGGATTTCATGTATATTTACGCGCGCACCCACAAATCTTTTGGGCAGAGTGTGTTTACGCAAACTAAATGCAATTTGAACTTAAAAATGGAGGATTTTGTGGTTGCCGGTTTTTTTAAATGTGCTTTACCTTTAGATCGTTTGCAGGCAAGGCAGGAACTTTGAAGAGAATTTTGTTGGATAGCGCCCTATATTAATCTCTAAGAATATTAATTATTGTTTCTTATTGCCATGATTTCTTCGATTTTAAAATCCATTAGAAATGGAAATGTCTGCAAATGTCTTTTTTCCATTTTTGATATGTTTTTCGCACTAGGTGCGTGTCATTTTTACTACTGAATCGGAATAAGCGACCACTAAGCAAGGATGTGCTGATTATTAAGCTTTTTATTCCACGTTCTACTTAAAGTTTCTACTCTTCTTGCCATCAGTGTAATTGTGGTAATTTTATTTTTTTAAATAGCAAAGAACAATATCGCAGTGAGTTGTTGAGTTACTAGAAACTCAAAATGGTCCTTAAAGTGAATAAAAAGGTTAGTTGAAGGCCACAAGTTAACTATATATAAGGAAGTTCTTAAATAAATGCCTTATCAATCGCTTTTCAAATATGTACGAGTAGTACAATTTCCAATGAAGAAATATAACCAAAGATATACTTGATGTATGTGATTTATCTCTTGAAAGTTTTCCAGAAAATTTAATAATAATAAAATATACGGTATGTGTATTAGTAATGATTGCACTGGCTACAGCAAGAGAGAGACATAGAGAGCAAGACAGATGGTACAAGATAGAGAAAGAGCGAGACAGATAGTATAAGAGAGGGAGAGGGAGATAGCAAAACAATAGTATTAGAGAGAGAAAGAGGGAGCTAGACAGTTAGTAGAAGAGGGAGAAAGAGCGAGATAGATAGTATAAGACAGAGAGAGAGAGAGAGAGAAACAGACCTATATAGATAGTATAAGAGAGAGAGAGAGAGAGAGATCGAGTGCGAGGAGACAGATAGTAGCAGAGGGAGAGGAAGCAAGACAGATAGTATAAGAGAAAGAGAGGGAGAGAACAAAACGATAATATTAGAGAGAGAGAGAGAGAGCTAGACAGATAGTAGAAGAGGGAGAGAGAGCAAGAAAAATATTATAAGAGAGAGAAAGAGTGAGACAGATATTATATTAAAGAGTGTGAGGTGACAGATAGTAGAGGAGGGAGAGAAAGCAGGACAGATGGTATAAGAGAGAAAGGGAGATAACAAAACGATAGTATACGAGAGAGGGAGAGCAAAACAATAGTATTCAAGAGAGAAAGAGAGAGCTAGACAGTTAGTAGAAGACGAAGAAAGAGCGAGACAGATAGTATAAGACAGATAGAGAGAGAGAGAGAGAGACCTTTACAGATAGTAGAAGAGGGAGATAGAGCAAGACAGATAGTATAAGAGAATGAGAAAGAGAGAACAAAACGATAGTATTACACAGAGAGAGAGAGAGCCAGACAGATATTAGAAGAGGGAGGGAGAGCAAGACAAATATTATAAGAGAGAAAGTGTGAGACAGATATTATATTAAAGAGTTTGAGGAGACAGATAGTAGAGGAGGGAGAGAGAGCAAGACAGATAGTATAAGACAGAAAGGGAGATAAAAAAACGATATTAGTAGGGAGAGAGAGAGAGTTAGACAGATAGTAGAAGATTGAGAAAGAGTGAGAGTAGACTGATTTTATAATAGAGAGGAAGATCGAGACAGATAGTATAAGATAGAGAGAGATAGAGAGAGAGAGAGACAGAGAGAGAAAGATAGCGACAGCTTCTGATTTATCACTTCATAATTTTAAATATACGGTGCTTGAAGTGGTAATGCCTGTAGTTACGAGGGAAAAGAGACCGAGAGACAAAGTCGAATTGCATAATAAAACCCTTACCAATCAATTTATATATTATCCACAGCATCAGAGCTACAGGGTTTTTCTTTTCATTCACATCAAAAAAAAAACTCCTCTCGCTCACCTTTCCACCAATGAGCAACAACATTAAAACATGCTTACAGACAATGAATGATGTGGCATAACTAATATCTAAATATGTATGCAGCAGCTATGTAGTAGAACATGTTGCACATGTACCTGGGCCACAAAAATTGCACAAGCAATAGCAGCAGGAGCAGGAACAGGAGGAGCAGCAGCAGTACAATCATCAGCTTAAATAAATTTTCGCTCAAATGGGAATGAGTACTAAGTACGAGAATATTTTGCGGAATTTTTATTCGTATTTGTATGCATGAGCATTGAAAAGCTTTTGCCGAGATTCATCAAAATTTATGTATTTTCCTATAACTAGTATTATTATTATTATTGTTCTTGCCACAATGCTTTAAGCATAATGTTGTTGCTACAGAAACAACACAAGCAGCAGCAGCAGCAATAGCAGTCGTTGTTTTGTGAAGTTGTGTTTTTTTTTCTTCTTTCATTCAGTTTTACTTGAATCCTTATAGTATTTATAATTTGATATGCGTTGTATTGTAGTATTTCTTTCTACTTATTTGTCATAAATTTAAACAGTCTGTCTCAAAAGCTATTTTATTTTTTATTTTTTTGCTTGCATGCTTTACTACACGTATTTATCTTTTGAAATTTATGTAATTTTAATAATACAAATTCTTTTGAAGTTGTTTTCTTTTTTAATAAAATGCAGGTAATAAGTGATATTCTGTGCCGGGGTAAGTAAATAATTGGAGGACTAATACAACAATTATTTATTCTTTCACTTGTTTAGATAAAAAGTTCAAGCGGATTAGAGTTGTTAGCTTAAAACAAAATTTTGAGATGCAAATTTTGTTGGTAATAAAAATTAAATCATTCAAAAATAAAAAAATTTATAGAACCATTCATTTAATTCCGAAGCAAAACTTTAATAAAAGCATTTTCAACCACAAATTTATGTTTAACAAATAAAATTTAAAACAAAAATATTTAACCAACTTAAAAAGTAAGTTAATAACAAAAATTAAGAATTTTATAAGCCCCCGATGTATCTAGAAAATATAGTTAAGAACCTTTTCGATGAAGTCACCTTTCAAACAGAAAATACTAAATTAAAATCGTGGACACGGACAGACACACACATAAACAGATAAACAGATACACAGATACACAGATGCAGAGATACACAGCCACACACTAGAAACTTATAACACCCCTTTTTTTTTTGGTCGGAGGTTAAAAAGGATTTAGATCCAAATTATTTTTAAATTCTTCGTACTGAATTTAAAATTTTTTTTTTAAATTTAAAATTTTTTTTTTAAATTTTTTAAATTTTTTTTATTAAAATTACTCCCCTCCTCTTTCCTAAGTTCAACATTACTTTACTCTTAGAGCTCAAGGTGTCTGCCAAGTTTCGTAAAAATCGGTCAATTAGAAACATGTAAGTTGCAATATTATGCTTTAATAGACATGGCCCGCCCCTTACTAAAACACAAGATTAAGTTTTTCTTACAGATCAAGGCGAGTGCCAAGTTTCGTAAAAATTTATTGAGTACAAACATGTGAAACATAATATTAAATTTTCATGGGCGTGACCCCGTCAACTTTTTTTAATGCCAGGCTATGTCTATTTAGGAACTCAGAGTGTGTGTTAAGTTACATAAAAATCGGTCACTATTTCATTAATATTAAGTGGCAATGGGTGTGGCTCCGCCCATTTTTTCAAATTCGAGATTAAGTCTTTTTTAAGGGTGTGATTGCCAAGTTTTGTAAAAAGCGGTTAAATAAAAGCAAATGAAATATAATAAAATATTTTAATGGGCGTTACCTCGCCCACTTTTTAAATGTTCGCAATAATATTAATTTTCAATGGGCATGGTTTTGCCAATTTTTTGAACTTTGAAATTGAGTCATTACGAGAACCTAAGGCGTTTGCCAAGCTTAACAGCAAGCGGATCAGTAAAATATAGGAAAATAAAAATAAATAAAAAATTTTTCACAATGGGACCAAATGGCAGCTACATATATCCTCTTAGACAAAAAAATTTCATATCGGTCTAAAAGGTACTGAGTTATAAAGTTATAAACATGAAAAATACAGATGAATTGATATTCTCCGACTTCCTTGAAGTCGATGAAATATAAGAAAATATTTGGCTGCTTAAAGGAATTTAAAAATATTTTTTTGCTGCTTTATTTTACCTTTTCTAATGTTTAATTAACGAATTTATTCTTCACTTCTTCACAAAAAAAAAACGCTGGAAAGTTTCTATCAAAGTGATTTACACAATATAAGTGGATTTAGAACGCTTGAGAGTGCTTCTCTATGACGGCAAGCGTGCGGGTGGACCAATTGAGCGACGCGTAGTCACGGTTTTCAGATCCAAGGGCAGGGTCCAGCATCTAAGACCAAAAATTTTTTTATGTGATTTTTGATGTTCTTTCAATTTTTGTTATTAAAAAATAAAGCGCCTAAAATTGTTGAATTGAAAATTAATATTTTTGCACCAAATATTTTTTCGTCAAAAATTATTTAAAAAAAAATTAAAAAATATTAATTCGAATTTTTAAAAAATTTTTTTTTGACAAAAAATTTGGTTAAAAAGTTTTTATCAAAGCTTATAATTATTTTTGAGCAAAGTTTTCATTAAATTTTTTTAAGAAAAATCCTTTAAGTTTTTATGAAAAAAAAATAAATTTCTTTTAAATTTTCGAATTGAAAAAAAAAATATTTGTGTGCGAAAGTTTTCGTCAAAAATGATGGAAAAAATTTACTTGCATTTTTTGGACAAATAGTTTTTATTTTTAATACTGTTGTCTTAAAAATTTTCAAACAATTTCATATCGTTACCTTAGTATAGAAAGGCCCCAAGTCATTATTTGTTTGAAATCTAGACGAATATACAAAAGAGGTCGATTTAGAAAAAAAGAAGAGAGGTGTCTTAGGACATCCGGCTATAGCTATGCTGCTTAGTTATATAAAACCAATTTTAGGAGTGAAGTTACATTGCTATAAGAATATATTATATGATGATGTCAAATTCTCGCAAATATTTCAAAATGTTTCCAATTTATTTCCTATTATTTTCTTTTCCAGCGGCGTACGATTAAATTAATGTATTGTTTGTGGCTGGTGGAGGCTGTTAGCTGGCTTACAGCCCAGCAACTGTGTTCTCTGGTTTGCGCTCGTGTGCAAAAACCTTCTCATTGTTTTTGTTTTCTCTTTGTTTCACTCACTTCAACGTAACAGAACAAAATTTAACAATTTATTTCGTTTATTTTTGTACTCTGCTTTTACAAAGAAATCAAAACAAAAATTAATTTATAAATGTAATAGTGTCGATTATTTTTGTAACGAAAATCACATCCTAACTCCTGCGTCGCGCAATAAATAGCATAGCTATAATAATGAGTTAGGGGGCTTTTTTTATTAAGGTAACGATATGTATGTATAAAAAAGAAAAAATATTTTCTGAAGAGGCCACACAAAGGTATGGTGAAATATCGAAGTATAAATAAAAGCAGACCTAAAGCTCAAAAAAATAATTTAATTAGATAAAAAAAATTGGTTAAATAGAGAATGTTTATATAAAAATAAAGGACCTTAAGCTTGATTAAGCTTGATAAATTTAGGGTGTTACATTCTGTGCAATTGAACTCCAACCTAAGGCAGAAATAACCTTTCTAAATTGCTTATTATATGTGGCATAACTTAAACAACGGCTATGGCAATGAGTCCTTATTCTCAATGACTAACTTTCAATAAAGTCATATTGAAACCTTAATAAAGCTTATTTTATGTGGCTTATGCCTTATTGTGGAGAAGTTGCTTTAATTAGTTATACAATTGACTGAATTCTTTTCAAAACGTTTAATTACATGCAAGAACAGCAGGAGACCTATTTTAATTAAATATTTAGCAAAATGAAAGTTTCGTATCCTTAATAAAATTATAAAAATGCATTTTTAATATTTTCAGCATAAGGCAGCCCTCAACATTCCCAAAATATCAATTAAACTTTGACAAAAAAGAAAAACCTCTGCTAAGTAATTTGTCACCAAAGTATAAATAGTTACCAAAAAAACTTTATTAAATGCTTTAAAAACTTTCAACTCCTACGAGAGAGTGTTGTTATATTGTGTCTGGCATTTTGTTAGGAAGGAGCCAATACACATTTCCATTTTTATTACCACCAAGAAACCGCAGCCAATTTCTTAAACGTTATAGTTCTTTTTTTTTTGAGACTATAACACAAAACCCAAATGGAAATAAACTGAAACTGCATCGCATATTGTTGAAATAAGTGCCATAGTGTATGTGCGTATGTGTGTGTGTGTGTGTGTGCGTATAAGACGCCTTGTAAGTATGCTAGTATTTGCTGGCGGTAAAGGGTGAGAAAGGGGGAGATCAGCAAAAAAAGAGTAATGGCGAGGAATTTGTATTCGTGTCACGTTAAGCATGTAGAGACCGTTATTCAAGCTACTATACTTTAAGGATTATTATTTAGTTGGTTGCTTTTGTTTTGTTTTTCTCTCTCCCTCTCTCCTCATTTGGTTGTTTTTGCTATTTTTACCATAGTTTTTGTTGTGTATTTTTAACACTTTTGCTGCTGTAAAATTAAAAGCGCACAGGAAAAGCGCACACATTTCTTCTGCTCGGGTGTGAAGAAAAATATAAATGGTCATAAATTTGAATGTATTGCCGTACGTTGATATGTGTTCACATGCATGTTCTGGTGTGTGTGTGTGTATGTGTGTGGTCTACTCTAGTGTGTTTTCTATATTAAGTATTTTTATTATTATTGTTATATTTTTGCTTGAGTTTTATGCTTGCATATACATACATACATACATATGTACCTGCTTTAGTGCATTTCATTTTCCATATTTATTACTTGATTAAATCTTGTGATAAGTTTTCCCGTGTACTATTAAGCAAACTTTTTACATATTTTTCACATGCCTACAAACTCATACTAAATGTAGTATAATAAATTTTTAGTGGCCTTTCGTTTAGTGCCTGCTAAATGATACGCTTAAAACGTATTTTTGCATTTTTATTTGTTGTGTGCGTTTTCCTAGTTTTAAAAAGTTTTCATGTTATTGTTTTGTTTATATTTTAATTTTATTATATTATTTCTGGTATTAAGATTGTATACGGGCCTTCGCTTTATACGTTTCATTTAAGCCTATTTTGATATACATTTGAATATGCGTTGCGCTTAGTGCAGTTAAGCCAAGTAGATGAGAATAGAACAAAAAAGGTTTAAAATTATTGAACAGGGTAGAATAGAAAAAAAACCAGAGTAGAGCAGAACAAAAAAAAAACACGAGTAGAACAGAATGCAACACAAGTCAAAAGTTCCATAGAACAAAGTAACGCAGAGAAATGGGGATGATAACATTACAGCAGAGTACAGAAGAGAAAGGAAGACAAGAGTAGGATATATACTGCAGTGTAGCAAGGTTCAGTGAGCCTAAGGAGGGAGAAAGGAATAAAACAATAGAATAATAATAGAAACAGAATGATGAGAAAAGAAGAAAAAAAAAGACAAGCCAAGGCCAGACAAGGCAAGGCAAGTCAAGCCAAGGCAATGCAAGCCAAGGCAATGCAAGGCAAGGAAAGGAAAGAAAAGAAAAGGAAAGGAAAGGCAAGGCAAGAGAAGAGAAGAGAAGAGAAGAGAAGGGAAGAGAAGAGAATAGAAGAGAACAGAAGAAAAGAGAAGAGAAGAGAAGAGAAGAGAAGGGAAGGGAAGAGAAGAGAAGAGAAGAGAAGAGAAGAGAAGAGAAGAGAAGAGAAGAGAAAAGAAGAGTAGAGAAAAGAAGAGAAGAGAAGAGAAGAGAAGAGAAGAGAAGAGAAGAGAAGAAAAGAGAAGAGAAGAGAATAGAAGAGAACAGAAGAAAAGAGAAGAGAAGAAAAGAGAAGAGAAGGGAAGAGAAGAGAACAGAAGAGAAAAGAAGAGAAGAGAAGAGAAGAGAAGAGAAAAGAAGAGAAGAGAAGAGAAGAGAAGAGAAGAGAAAAAAATAAGAGAAGAGAAAAGAAGAGAAGAGGAAAAGGGTGGTAAAGGAGTGGAAGGTATTGGAAGGGAAGGGAATTGAAGGGAAGGGAAGGAAAGGAAAGGAAAGGAAAAGAAAGGAAAGGAAAAAAAGGGAAAGGAAAGGAAAGAAAAGGAAATGAAAGGAAAGGAAAGGAAAGGAAAAGAAAGGAAAGGAAAGGAAAGAAAATTAAATGATAGGAAAGGAATCGAAAGGAAAAGAAAAGAAAGGAAAGGAAAGGAAGGAAAGGAAAGGAAAGGAAAGGACAGGAAAGGAAAGGAAAGGAAAGGAAAGGAAAGGAAAGGAAAGGAAAGGAAAGGAAAGGGAAGGAAAGGAAAGGAAAGAAAATTAAATGATAGGAAAGGAAAGGAATTGAAAGGAAAGGAAAGGAAAGGAAAGGAAAGGAAAGGAAAGGAAAGGAAAGGAAAAGAAAGGAAAGGAAAGGAAAGGAAAGAAAATTGAATGATAGGAAAGGAATCGAAAGGAAAGGAAAAGAAAAGAAAGGAAGGGAAAGGAAAGGAAGGAAAGGAAAGGAAAGGAAAGGAAAGGAAAGGAAAGGAAAGGAAAGGAAAGGATAGGAAAGGATAGGAAAGGAAAGGAAAGGAAAGTAAAGGAAAGGGAAGTAAAGGAAAGAAAGGGAAAGGAAAGGGAAGTAAAGGAAAGGAAAGGAAAGAGAGGGAAAGGAAAGGAAATAAAAGAAAAGAAAAGAAGAGAAAAGAAAAGAAAAAGAAAAGAAAAGAAAAGGAAATGAAAGGAAAGAAAAGGTAACAAACGAAAGAAAAGGAAAGGAAGAAAAAGGCATGGAAAGGAATGGGAAGGGAAAGGAAGGGAAGGGAATGAGGGGAATTGAAGGGAGAGAAGAGTAGAAAGGAGAAGAAATGACAGTGGCTCTCGTGAGAATTTGGAATATAAATAAATTTTGTCTTAAGATGTTTCATTCATAAAAACAATGACAATAAAATAGTTATTCAGGATGGACCAGAAATTTAGTTTCAAACATAAATATACAGCTCAATATGATTGTTTTATATATTGAGTATTAATTTTGTACAAAATCTATTTTCCCGTCCTCTTATTCTCTGCGTGCGAAGGTGTAACATCTAGTTTTGTGATAATTTTTTTAAAAATGTATCTCTTAGTCTTCCATTTAATAAACTTTTAATTATGCAAGTGTATGGGCTTTTTATTAATATGTGTACAATCTAATTTACCCACAACCTACATACATATGTACATTCCCAGGTAGCATTTTGTATCATAATCCAATCGTTTCCGAATCAGCTTGACGGGAAAAATAACCGTATATGAGCTCATTTTTCGATCATAAATGATACTCCCGTTGTGAGAAAATGGTACCCTACAGATGAATCATACCAAAGAATCAGTTATGATACGATTTGCTGATTATTTTTGAGCAACTTTCATATTAAATCATTTAAATCATCTTTTTGCGGTTTCTTTGCATGATGTTCCTCTATTTTCAAGAAATCATTATTTGATCATTTAGATGAATCATAAGTGAATCCTCTTTCAATCGCCCAAGTGATAAATCACTTTTTAATCATCAAAAGCGATCTGTAGAGAATCATATAAGATATTTCCGCCAAAAATGATCACCCAAATGCTAGCTGGGTTATGCCGACAGGTTTTACCTTCTCTCATAAAAAGTACGTTCACACAATCATAAAACGTGCCAAGTTTATTAAACTGCTAGATGTTTTTAACACTTGTTATAAATATTATGAACACACCGAGATATTGGTTGATTGTGAGGGTGTATAAAAAGAAAACAAAATTTTATATATTGAGGACTACTGCTCGTATAAAATAAAATTAACTAAATACATTTCAGCCAAAGTACAAGATTATGGTCAGCATTTAATGTGAGAAAAAAAAGTTTATGTATGAAATAGCTGTTGCCAAACGGCGTAAATATTTACGATCTGAATATAATGATGCAGGTGTATTCAATTCTGAAAGTATGCGTTAGTTAGAATATTTATGTTTTTGTTATGACATGAAGAGTATAAAGTTTAATTAGAGAAAGTATTTTGAAGCGAATGCAATGAGACCACTTATAAAAGAAATTTTGTGAGAATATATTTTTTGAAATGAAATTATTGAGATTATTTAAGCAATTTTCAAATAAAATATTATGAGAATAAGGAAAAACTAAACCTAAAAGTTTTTCCTTATTCTCATAATAATTAGACTAGGTGTTTTGTTTTTTTTAATCGACCGAAACTATGCAAAATGTGTTGATTTCTCTTAGAAAATGCCACTAAAGCAAAATAAACTTTAAGTAAAAATTTTTGAAACAAAATATTAACAATAACAATTTTCAGTGGCGCTTGGTTTCCTCCCCCAAACAAACGTTTATCAAGCTTCCACCAACAGCAACATTAATGCAAAAAAAAAAAATATACGCATTTTTACTAGGAAATCTAGAAACAACAGCAACAAGAAAAGCCAATTAAAAGCAGTTGACATTTTTCAACAATAATGGCATTTTAACACTTTTCAGCATTTCCGCTGTTGTGAGTTTGAATAAAATGACAAAAGCAACGAAAACAGCACAACAACAATATCAACAACAAAGTCATATACTTTAGTTATATACTAACACACTCATTGGCATTTAAGTAGACAGACAAATTTACCAAACAAAATAGCGACGAGTATAATCATCGTTGGTTGTGACAATGGAGTGTCATTCATGAGCTCAGTCGCCTAAAGTTATGCTAAGCAAAAATATTTAAACAAAGTGTGGCGGCGAAAAAAAGGACAGAGAGATAGCTAGACACTAACATTAAGTTGTGCAACAATTTCATTAAACCCAGTAAACATTTTTATTGGATATTAAAATAAATTTAAATTTTTTATTATGTTTTTTTTTTTTTGAATAAAAGCTACACTCAGGCAAAATATCGTCGAATGGTTATTGGCTTGCTGCAGGAATAATGTATTTTTAATACACTATGCGGTAAACTAGTAACCATCTGACAATATGTCTACTACTATTGCTAATCCAGCCTGTTTTTTTTTTCTTTTTTGTAAAGAAAAGCATGCTATGTATGTCTTCTACTACTATCACGTTCTATTAGGAAATGGATAGTGATAGATAGGAATAGGTGATGCAGGAAGAAATGAGGAAAGCTTCATTCTTTAACTACTTTTTTCACATTTTTAATAATGAAGTATTGCAGCACCTCTGGTGTCAATAAGGCGTATTAAATTTTTTTAAGCTGTTTTATTGGTTAGTTTACTTCACCCATGACTATAATACAACATACTCTCAAAGGTCTCTGATGTTACATTAGGATTAATATCCTCTAAAGTCGGTATAGTTCAGAGAACAGTGTCTGTGCCTTCATCACATGATTTTTGCTACAACAAGTGATACAAAGGGACACTAATGTACACAAGAAAAATGAGTGGTGTGGTTATTTAATGACTCTCGGAGACCGGGCTTGAACCCAGGTCCTGCGGTTTTGTAATCAAAGTGCTAACTACTTCAGCCAAGGCCACACTCAAAAACAGATAAGTTTGGTTTTGTTTTACAGTGCTATTGATGTTTTTTTAAACAATGTACCTTGCTTACTTTGCCCTCTTCTTTGCCAATTCAAAATTGCTTAAATAATTCAGAATTTAATTGTGTCTTTATGCACATTTTTTGCATAATTTTATTTAGCAAATGAATATAAATTTATGTTTATTTTTTATTTTGATTTTTTGTTATCAAATTCATAATGACAGCCAGCCTAAGGGAATTTGTGTTTTTAATTTTTTTTTAATTTCAACAAAAAGTCAAAGCTGTTATCTTATAAAACCCTCGTCTACATAAAGCAAATGCTTTTGAATATAATAAGGCAGCACATTAACGCCTGTTGCTTGCACAAAAACTCTTTATTTTATTCCTTTGTTTGGCTGCTTTCTCTGGTTAAGTTGGTTGACTGTTTTATTTCAACTGCCTGTATCCGGCGGATCTTAAAATTTGTTTTAAACACTTCTCAATGAGATAATGCAACAAATGGCAAATAAAAATTTTTGGCAAACAGTTTAATTCTTTAATATTAAATTTTTTTTTGTTTTGATACTTTACCGAGATAAGGAAATTTAGGCCTGGTACGGAGTTCATACGGAATTTCAGGTTCTCATACAAAGTCTATGTAAAAAAAATTACGGAAATTCAGGTTGATAAATTTCATAAAGAAATTTCCATTTGCCAGTACGGACTTTCAAAAGAAAAATACACAAAATTTTTGAAATTTATTGCCTATCTTAGGGATTTAGAAATATAAGTGGAGACTTTTTTCTGTCAACTGATACAAAAATTAATGTTCAAACAATTGTTTGGTGACGGAATTTTTGACATTTCTAATTTTCATCAAATTGTAATTAATTTCTAATTTTTTTGTGCATTTTAAATTCAAAAATAAACAAATTTGTGTTTATACAAACATAATTCTACACAAAAGGCTACACTATTACACTATACAAACATAATTCTACACAAAAGCCTACACTATTATTTTTCCGTGTAGAAATAAATGTAAATTTACAAACCTGAAATTCCGTATGAACTCCGTACCAGGCTTTAGTTCAAAAATAAACGAATTTGTGCTTATGCAAACATAATTCTACACAAAAGCCTACACTATTATTTTTCCGTGTAGAAATAAATGTAAATTTTCAAACCTGAAATTCCGTAAGAACTCCGTACCGGGCTTTAAACAGAAAAAATAATTATCATACGAGTGAAATATATTAAAAATGTGTTTGTTTTTCATTTAGATTTTTTTTTTGCATTTTAAATGAGTTTTATGTGGTTTGCAAATATGATTTTTTTTTGTTTAAATGCATTTTTTTCAGGGGAACAGCGTTTTGTTTTCAACGGAAACCGGAAACATATGTGTTTCCCTTGAAAATTGCATTTTAAAAGCAAAAACATAACCATATGGTTACCCATATGTTTAACAACAAGAGTAAAGCAAACTTTTTGTTAAACAGTCATATAAAGATATGAACTAAAATAGTTTGAAATTAATGTAAGCATAAAATTAAAATAATTAAAATGCAGCAGCAGGCCACTTGATGTTTAAGTAACACAAAAAATAAATAACACAAAAAAATAAAAAATAATGTTTTTTTTGACATTTTTTATTTAATATACAAGTTTGCAAAAAATTATAAATTTTCTTCTTAAGCCGCCTAAAAGTATGCTATAAATATTTTCCAACTGCTGCTTTGTTGTAGCTAAAGCTCCTTTCTCAACTTTATTAAATTGTTAATTTTCTCCTGAGATCTTATTTCATTTACTCTTTATTAGTTAAATTTAACACTAGCGGCATTTTATGTTTTAATACATCACTTGTGCAGTCACAAGTGAATAACAGAGCCCCACTTTATTTCTCTAGCCATTTCCGTTCTTTGTCATTGTCGCTGGCTGGCTGGCTGTGTCATACATTTTTATTTATTTTTTTCTGCCCATTTTATGCGCAGGCATTTATGCAAAACAACACCTCAGGCTTCAAGTTCAAACATAAATATAAAGTGGGAAATAATGTAAGAGATTTAACATTGTACTCAACTTAAGCAAATATGCAAACAAATAAGCAGTAGATAAATCAGAAAGACACAATTATAGGTATATGTTGTGAAATTTGCAAATATATATAGTATATGAGATAAGAGTTTTGTTTATTAAAAAAAAAGTGGTTTAAATATTCACTGATTTATTAAAGAAAAAGGAATATAGATATAAAAAATAAAATTAAAAAAATCTAGCCTAAAGGTATGCAATAAAAATTTGCTTAAGCAAATACTATACAGCGTATGGTGCCGAAAGTATTAGCTCTTGTCAACTCAGTCGTTATAGTAAAGTAGACCAATATTGCGATTCACTAATTTTTTTTTAAACAATAATCGCATCGTTAAATTAATTATAAAAAAAAATTTACCGATTTTGCTATTCAGTAACATTTTTAACGATATACGTTGTAGGTTAATGTTAGCTGTGTCGTTATTTAAGCGACAATATTTTATGTAATGTTAATTTTATCGACAAAAATCAACAGAAAATAACAGCTGCGTACTATCGTTAAAAAAAAGTTACAGAATCACACAATCGCTACTGCAAGCTACAAAATGTATAGACAAAAATTACGATTGTCGGATCGTTAAAAGTTACTGCATAGTACCACAGAATCCTTAAGGGAAAATAGCCCAAGAGACAGGACCTATGAGGTCATCTAGCGCACCTCAAAACTGAATATTCTTCATTAATAAATTTTTGAATTTAAGCTCTATTTTTGATTGACTTATTGTTTTAATTAAATTTTTTTGTTTGTTTTTGTAGTGGAATTTTAATTGAATTTTAATTCGCTTAATTTGTTCCCCAATACAAAGTTTTTATAACTCTCCTGAATAAATTTATTTCATTTTCTTTTGTAGAAGTTGAAAAATATTTTCGTTGTTTTTATTATTGCATACTTTACAAAGTATGTTATTGCATGCTTAATTAATTATTTGTTCAAATTTATTTTTTTATATATGTTTCATTAACTTTTTTTTGTAAGAAAAAAAAATTTTTCTGCCCTAAAAATAAATTGGGGAAAAAAAATATTTACTTTAAGAAAAGCCTAAAAAATGCGCATAATTCAAACTAAGCAAATGTTTCTCAAGAAAATTTACATGAACATCAGTAAAAAAAATTACTGCTTGTTATATTATTTTTCTTGTCATTTTGAACGTCTGCATTAAGGAATCAGGGGGTTAGTTATAAAGAAAAATTCGTAGCCTACTTTGAGGATTTGCTTCTCATACCATTTTGCTCTTAAGTAAATAGAAATCAATTACTAAAAATATAATAAATATATACATTTGTATAAATATATTTAAACACAGAACAAATGTAATTTATTTTCCTTAGCGCCTGAAAAAAAATTTGGTTCTTACAAATTTTCCTTTTTTTTTTGCTTTCTTTACGAGAATTGTCGATTTTTGTGAAACTTTTTGCATTTCATTACATTTTCATTAAATAAAATGGCAAAATTACACGCATAATTTGTTAAGGAATACAAACAAGAGTTGGAAAATCAAATATGCTTAAAAACTCTCACATAAAAGATTCCCTTAATTTTCTTAATATCGTACACATTTCTTAGCATCAGCAAAAAATAAAAAAAATCCTTTCCAAGAAATCATTAATCTGTGCCGTAAAAGTAAGTACGTATTAATTTTGTTCTTAAATCACTAAAAGCAACAGTTAATCTATGCAAGTATTTTTATCCTTTAAATGTATTACCAACACTAATACATTTAAAGGATAATACATAAACTTAAGAAGATGGGAAGGACTTCCAATTCAGCTACTCGCCAGTAATTTAATATAATAATCTTATATTATCTGGCATATAAAAACTGCTGTAAAAAAGTTGTAGAAAATTATTTTGTATTAAAAATCCCCTTATGATCTTATCCTCAAATATTTAATTTTATTGTGATTATTTTTATTATGTAAGCACTCTTTCTCTTCAAGTTCACTCATATGTTATTTTTTGGTATATTTTTGATTCTATTTATTTATTGTTTACGTCTTCTAAATGATTGATTAGTTTAATTAACACAAACACATTTGACGTAAACTGGGAAAAGTCCTCCATTATGAAAAAGTTAATTTAATGAGTTTCCCTTAAAATTTTTTTTTCACTTTTGAATTTTCGATTTAATCTTAAATGTTGGACTTACAACTGCACTAGGGTAAAAATACTTCATATCATATTCAGTATTTTTTTTAAGATATTCAATCTTTTTTTACAAACAAATATTTTTTTAGATATAATTTTTTAAGAGGCATTTTTCTTCTAAAATGGTACTTTTCTTTAATACATTTTTTTGTTATGACCTTCAACTCTTGGACATTAATCTAGAGGCGTATAGGAGTCTCCTCCATCATACTTTTTCTATTCATCTCCTAAGGTTTTTGAAAAAATTACTAAAATCATTTTTTAAATTAATTTTTTCTAAAATTGTGTTGTAATTTCTACACAAAACAGGCTGTTATGACTTTCGAATGTTGGACATTAATCTCGAGGCGTCCAGAAGTGTATTCCACTATTCTTTTGCTTCCTCTCTTTTATGGTTTTAAAAAAAAAATCCATATAATGACTGTAAGTAAAGATTTTCAATTTTCTGGTTCATTTTGCTTAAAAAATCTGGTACCTAGTCCATTTTGTGAGAAAGAAATGAATTTTATTATTTAACAGAGGTCTATTTGTTTGTTAGCAGAGCTCTGTTAAACATGTAGGTTTGTGTCTAGGGTTATAGATTTTAAAATTAATCTTCATGCATTTTTTTTCAAAAGTTATACTTAGTACTTTTTTCAAAAGGTACTCTTTTTAAAAGCTACTTTATTCAAAAGTTACTTTTTCCAAAGATAATTTTTTCAAAAGGTACTTTTTTCCAAAGATAATTTTTTCAAAAGGTACTTTTTTCGCAATATATTTTTTTTTAAATTTACTTTTTTCCGAACACAGTTTTTCAAAAATGTACTTTTTAAAAAAGGCACTTTTTTTTAATATGTAATTTTTTTTAAATGTACTTTATTTAAAAGTTACTTTTTTCTAAATGTACTTTTTTCAAAGTGTATTTTTTCAAAAGGAATTTTTTTTTAAGATAGAGCAATTTTTTGAAAACGCACTTTTTCAAATATACTTTTTATCAAAAGTACTTTTTTCCGCAAAATGCAGCATTTTTTATAAAAGTACTTTTTTCAGACTATATGTATTTAGATATAATATAACACACAACAAGTATTTTTAAGGTACCTTTTCAAACGGTAGATATTTAAAAAAGTACTTTTTTAAAGGTAATTTTTAAAAAGGTATTTTTTTTAAATCGTCCTTTCTTCAAATTTACTTTTTATCACAAGTGCTTTTTTTGGAAGGTCTTTTTTAAGAGTAGTTTTATAGAGGTGGTTCTCTCCAAAAAGCTAGCTTTCCCAAATAGTACTTTTTAAAGGGTATTTTTTTTTTCAAATAAGTACTTTTTAAGAAACTTTTTTGTAAGAGATTCAGCGTAATTTTTTAAAGTACCTTTTCCAGAGTATATTTTTTAAAATATACAGCAACTATTTTCAAGGTACTTTTTCAAACAATAATTATTTAAAAATGTACTTTTTAAAAAAGTTATTTTTTCCAATCGTCCTTTCTTCAAAGTTACTTTTTATCACAAGTGCTTTTTGGGAAGGCCTTTTTTAAACCTAGTTTTCCCAAATAGTACCTTTTAAAGGGTATTTTTTATTTCAGAAAAGTACTTTTTGAAAAGCTTTTTTCTAAGAGATGCAGCTTAATTTTTTAAAGTACCTTTTTCAGAGTATATTTTGTGAAATATAAAGCAAATATTTTTAGGTTAATTTTTTAAACGAAATGTGTTAAAAGGGTACTTTTTTTAAAAGGTACTTTATAAAAAGGTATTTTTTCAAATGGAACTTTCTTCAAACATACTTTTTATCAAAAGTACTTTTTCGGAAGGCCTTTTTTAAGAGTAGTTTTATAGTGGGGTTTCATGCGAAAAAGCTACCTTTTGCAAATAGTACTTTTGAAAGTGTATTTTATTTTTAAAGTACGTTTTTAAGCAGTTTTTTTGTAAAAGCTGCAGCAGTGTTTTTGCAGGTACTTTTTTCAGACTTTATTTTTGTAAAAAATACTCCACTTTTTTTAATAATAAAAATTTTTTTTTTTTAAAGATACTTTTTAAAATAGCAGTTTTATTCAAATGGTCATTTTTTCAAAGGAACTTTTTCAAGAGGTACTATTTTTCAGGGTAATTTTTTTGTAAGTTACTTTTGAAAGGTCCTTATTTTAAAATGTATTTTTTCGTAAAGTAGTTTTCGAAAATGTTATTCATCACAAAGTAGTTCTTTCAAGCTGTAATTTTTTAAAAGGTATTTTTTAAGAGAGTATTTAAAAAGTATTATTTGTAAAAGGTACTTTTTACAAAAGGTACTTTTTATTACTTAATTTTTCGAGAAGATAATTAGTAAAAGGTGTTACAAGGTACTTTTCATAAAAAGTTCTGCTTCTTTTGGTTTCTACATAGAAAAAATTATTCCAAAATTTTTTTAAAAAAACTGTATTGTTGAATATGGAAATACAATTCAGGAAAATTATGTATTTGATTCATTGTATGCATTCATCCACACACACAATAACAATTATCACTGAAAATAAAATTTCAGTCAAGAACTTTTTTCTTTGATTTATTTATTATTTTTAATAAACTTGCATACAATTTTATTTATCAATAATGCAAAAATCGTCATCACAAAAAGCCAAAAGATTTTTGTATTGAATTCAAATATCGAAATAATTCTTTTTTCTGTGTAAAGATGGTAGTAAAAAGTATGAAATTATGCAATTTGCAGATTAAAGTTTTAAGGCCAGCCTAAGATTTTTCTTTGCTTATAATTTGCAAGCGAATTACCTCTGCTTTAAGTGCCTACAAGGCAGCTTGGACTTTTACGTCTCATTTAAGCCTGAAGCTTCATAATTGATTTAAGCTTTTTCGCAGGCAAAGAAAAACAAACTTAAGTAAAAATATTTTTTAATGCATTGATAAAAATATTTTTAAGTGCATTTGCTGCTGAAAGCATTGAAAACATGTAAAAGAGAGCGTACTCGTATGCATTAATGACCTCAAGCGTTTGTATTTTTATGCATTAACATTTATAACAATTTTTATGACATTTGTGAAACATTTTCTGGTCACTTTGATTTCGAGTTTCAAATTTAATTTGGCAAAAATGAGCAGTAAAATATATCCACAATTATTGTTGACTCGATCGAGTGTGTGAGTGTGTGTATGTGTGTGTGTGTTTGCAATTCCCTGCTTGTAAAAATTCAAGTATTTTCTTACTCCCTGCATATTACGAATAACAAATTAAATTCCAATTCCTTTTAACATTCTTGATGATGCTTGGCTGTATTTTTCGTTTGCAACTTTTACGTGGGATGATTGGATTTCAGATGATTGTAAGTGGTTGTATGTTCTTTCGAGATTATGTGTGTGTGTGTGTGGATGTTTGTGGACTTGTAACTCTAGGTCTTCTTTATATGTGTGCCTTTGGTTGTAACCAGCATTTGAGTTTTATATAATTTTTTATTAAATGTTTTTCTTACAATTTTATTTTATTTGCCATTATCGAGGCCGGCTTGCCAACTGTTGAAGTGTGTACTTGCAACTGGCCGTGTTTGTGCATGTATGTGTATGTGTGTATTCAAGTCTTTATACAAGTTTGAGTTTCATTCTATGTGAACGAGAGCCAATACATATTCATTTTCTTTTCTTTTTCGCAAGCGGTTTACTTGTTCGCATAAGCATTTTCTTAAATGAAAATAAAAAATATATCATGAAACGAAATAAGTTCAATTCGTTTTTAGTTGTCTTGATTGTTCTATATATTGTATGTCAGTCACGTGTTGCTTTAAGCGCTTCATTTGCTGGCTGTTCTATAAGTTTTCTTTTTGTTCCTTCTCCTCTTATTACTTTCCGCTTCCGTATGGCGTGATTATACTTAAGTAAATGTATTTTTTTTTTGACTCATTTTTGTTATTAAAAGAGAGACAAGGCAGCTTTGCAATGATTTCACCCAACTTCTTGATTTTAATGCTACTTTTGCTACATTTGTCTATCTACTTGTTGGCGATTGTCATTGCTTGACATTTAAACAAAATATATACTATGTATGTACTTATTTCTCATCAATTTCTGCATAAATTGGTTTGCTTTTTTTCGATTGCTTTTGAAAGGTCATTGTAATACTTTAAGAGGATTTTACGCTTATGATTGTTTTCTTAAGTAAAATTGAAATTATTTCTTTTATTATTGAATAATGGTTGTGTATGCATGTCATGCTTATATAATCGAAATATTTACAATATATCGTATAGAAGTTAAGCTGAATGCCATCACTAAATATCGGTTATAACGAATATTATTAAGTTTACGTTGTACTCTTCTGAATTATATCCCTTAACATTTTTAACAAGACCAGACAAGACAAGACAAGACAAGACAAGACAAGACAAGACAAGACAAGACAAGACAAGACAAGACAAGACAAGACAAGACAAGACAAGACAAGACAAGACAAGACAAGACAAGACAAGACAAGACAAGACAAGACAAGACAAGACAAGACAAGACAAGACAAGACAAGACAAGACAAGACAAGACAAGACAAGACAAGACAAGACAAGACAAGACAAGACAAGACAAGACAAGACAAGACAAGACAAGACAAGACAAGACAAGACAAGACAAGACAAGACAAGACAAGACAAGACAAGACAAGACAAGACAAGACAAGACAAGACAAGACAAGACACGACAAGACAAGACAAGACAAGACAAGACAAGACAAGACAAGACAAGACAAGACAAGACAAGACAAGACAAGACAAGACAAGACAAGACAAGACAAGACAAGACAAGACAAGACAAGACAAGACAAGACAAGACAAGACAAGACAAGACAAGACAAGACAAGACAAGACAAGACAAGACAAGACAAGACAAGACAAGACAAGACAAGACAAGACAAGACGACAAGACAAGACAAGACAAGACAAGACAAGACAAGACAAGACAAGACAAGACAAGACAAGACAAGACAAGACAAGACAAGACAAGACAAGACAAGACAAGACAAGACAAGACAAGACAAGACAAGACAAGACAAGACAAGACAAGGCAAGACAAGACAAGACAAGACAAGACAAGACAAGACAAGACAAGACAAGACAAGACAAGACAAGACAAGACAAGACAAGAAAAGACAAGACAAGACAAGACAAGACAAGACAAGACAACACAAGACAAGACAATACAAGACAAGACAAGACAAGACAAGACAAGACAAGACAAGACAAGACAAGACAAGACAAGACAAGACAAGACAAGACAAGACAAGACAAGACAAGACAATACAAGACAAGACAAGACAAGACAAGACAAGACAAGACAAGACAAGACAAGACAAGACAAGACAAGACAAGACAAGACAAGACAAGACAAGACAAGACAAGACAAGACAAGACACGACAAGACAAGACAAGACAAGACAAGACAAGACAAGACAAGACAAGACAAGACAAGACAAGACAAGACAAGACAAGACAAGACAAGACAAGACAAGACAAGACAAGACAAGACAAGATACGACAAGACAAGACAAGACAAGACAAGATGAGACAAGACAAGACAAGCCAAGACAAGGCAAGGCAAGACAAGGCAAGACAAGACTAGACAAGACAAGACAAGACACGACAAGACAAGACAAGACAAGACAAGACAAGACAAGACAAGACAAGACAAGACAAGACAAGACAAGACAAGACAAGTGAAAACAAGAAATGCGAATTTTTGCAATGCTCTCTTGTAAAAACAATTATACTTTAAAAATTTGTATGGCCATACAAAATACTGGCTTAAAACTCTTAAAGTCTACTTTTTTGGACTATGAATATGCGTTTAAAAACATAAAAATTACAAACATTACACCTCTCTATATGCTGTCTAACTTTATTGTGCATAAATTATTTATTTGGGTTCCTTGAGCTTATTTTTTTAGAACCACTGCATCTTTATATGAGCATTTTGGAATATACAGAAAAAAATTTTTTTCATTAAATAAAATATTAATTTCAAAGCTTTATTGCATTTAGACTTTGTTAAAATTGTTCAGCTAAAAAAGAGTGGAGGTAAAAAGCAAAACTTTAAGCTAAAACCAAAAGCCATCAAACCCAACACCTGTGGTCAACACTACTTTTTTAACCAAACTTAAGTAGCTTTTTTGTCGTAGAACATACTCTGTTAAGCCTTAAATTGTACGACTGCTTGTAATTGCTTTTTATAGGGTGATTAAAAGTGTGATGGGGGTTTTTTTTTAAATTCTATAATGGAAGAATACAGCTTTTAAGGGATAATTAATAATTTGGTTATACAAATGTTGCTAACATATATTACGTTCTCTCTCTCTCTCTCTCTTTATAGCTCGGGCCTTAAGCAAATCATTTGTTGTCTCTTTCTGTCTTTCTCTCTCTCTCTCTCTCTCTTTATGTTTATATTGTTTTAAAAATTGCACCCTTTATTTTTGCCAAGTTCTTAATTTCATATGATGATTTTCTATATTTTTGTATATTTATTTCATTCCTTTCCTTCCGTTCATTTTTAACTCCAAGTTGTGGAGGAACTGAGGCTCTTGTTTGCCACTGCTGGTGTTGGTGCTGCTGCATATTTGGCACACATGATTTATGACTTCCGTTTCTGTTTTGGCATCACCATTAGCCGTTTGCTAGCAAATGAAAGAAATTGTTTGTATGTGTGTAGGGTTTGTATATAATTTTTTTTTATTTTTTTTTGTACAAAATTCTGTTTTTCTGTATTTATTTTTCATATTTATTTTTTGTTTTTTTTCGGATTTTATTTACTTTAATGTTTTTAGTTCTTTGTGACGTTGGCTAGAAGTATTAGCATGCTTGTAAATTTTATATGTGCTTGTCTCAAAACCACTTTAACCACTTTACCAACATGCTTTACATGATTCTTACAACTATGGATTTTAGCTTTTTTTCCCACTTGCTTCCTAGTTTTTTTTTTCAATTTGATTTTTTTTATTGGCCGTAGTTTCTTTCCTTGGGTTTTCTACTCTTCCCTTTTTGGTTTTTATACTTTTTTTTTCCAAGAGTAATAAAAGCAAATAAATTTTGAATATAAACTTGAGAAGTTATTTAGAGATATTTAAAACTTTGATTTTTCCAGAAAAGGGTGTGGGTGGTCAAAGTATAACTTTTGCTCTAATGCGTTTCTTGTTAAATGAGGTTTAGGTACGCATTAGTTAAATTGCTTGGAAAAATTATTAAAAAGTACTTGTTATTAAATTAAAGTTATTACTTTTAATAAATTCCACCTTAATTGAAGTATTGTGGGGACTGATTTAATAATAAATTTAAATAATTCGTTTTAAGCTTATGTGGCACATTTTGTAGTTTCAATCCTTCCCCAATAAAAAGTTATATATATGTAATATGAAAAGCATTTTGTAATCAAATTATGTTCTTAATAAGAAATATTTCTCATTCATTTTAAGCAAACTGCACTCGATTTAAAAATTCAATTACTATTATCAAAGCTCCAAAAGCTTTCGAAACAGAACATATCTATGTATTCGAATTTTCTTCGGTTTTTAATCTCTTATAATTTTTATTTTATTTATTGTGTATTTTCTCAAATAAAACATGTAACGGCTTTAAGAAGTTTAAAGCTTGAATCGGAATCAATCAATGTTAGGGCAGCATGTTGAATGACAAAGCTTTTTTAACAGGGAATATGTGCTAAAATTTTCTTTGTTTCCAATCTCTTATAATATTTTTATAATTTCTTTTAACCGATTTTTCGAGCTTTTCAAAATTCTATTAAATAAAACATGCAAATTTTACAACAAGCTTTAAGCTCTTGAAGCTTGAAGCTCTTAATAGAATCGAAATGGATTTACAAGTTCGATGAATGTTACGCCAGAATAATGAATCAAAATCTTTTCTAACAGGGAATATGCGGTCGAATATTCTGCGTTTCTAATCTACCATAATTTTTTTATAGTTTAGTCCAGCTACGTCTAAACGCTCATACAGTGCTATTTTCATTTGAGGTAAACAGCTTTGAAAGCTCGTAAATTTGTTCTTGTTTCTTTGCAAAGTAAGATCAAGCATTCTTGTCTGCTGTGTTGTTGTTGTTGATGTTGTACTCTCGTGGGTGTGAAAGCACAAAAGCTCTTTTGCAAAAGTTTGCACATTGTGCATATGGACTGGACGTAGCTGGTTTAGTTTAACAGATTAGATTTTCCGAACTTTTGCCAGTTTTCGTAAATTAAACATTTAACTGTTTGAAGAATCTTTAAGCGTAAAGTTCTTAATTGATTCATAATCGATCTATAAATATGATCAATATTTGGCTTAATTACGAGTGTCGCATTTCGATTACGACGTTTTGGTTCTAGATTAAAGAAAAAATGTTGCAATGTCTAGTACAAAATCGTCGTAGTTGAAGTCGTAATACGACACTCGTAATTAGGCCCAATATGTCAGAGTGTTGATCCAAAATCTTTAGAAACAGATAATATGTAGCCAATTTTTTTTTCGTTTCTAAACTCTTTTAATTTTTATTATATGCGTATTGTTTATTACCTCAACTAAAATATGCAACTGCTTTAAAAAGCTTTAAGCTTGAATAGCAATCGAAAAATTTTATGCCAGAATGTTGAAAAAAAGCTTTGTCCAACAGAGAATATGTAGTCCAATTTTCAGCGTTTCTTATCTTCTTTAATTTTATTTATAATTTTTCGAGCTTTTTTCTACAATTTTCTTAAATCAAGAACTAAACTGTTTTAATAAACTTTAAGCTGGTATCTCTCAATTGAATCATAATTGATTTGCAATCTTTTATCAATATTATTCAAAACTTTTGCATAAAATGTCCAGTTTTCTTCGTTTTTAATTTGTCTTAGTTTTGTTTTATAATTTATTTTAACAGATTTTTTTTGCTTTGCACAGTTAAATAAAACATTAAGCTGCTTTAACAAGCTTTAAGCTCTTAATTGAATTGTTATCGGTCTGCACGTTTGATCAATAATGTGCCAAAATACTGAGCTAAAAGCTTTCCTAACAGAGTTTGTGCCTGCTAAATCTCTTCGTAATTTTGTTTAATTTGTTTATGAAAAGCTCTACAGCTTTTCATAATTTTTGAAGTCTTTTCTTATATAATTGAATATATACATATAATTGAATTCTATTCGATATTCAAATTCGTGAAAAAACTTTTGCAAGTTATATAATTCTCATTTTCTAGTATCTTATAAATTTTTTTGAAAAGCTTTCAATTGTTTTTTCTTGCTTTCAATTGTATTTGCTAAATAGAAAAAACCGGTAATAATAATGAAACAAACTTCAAGTTTTAATCTCAATTATTTTGTTTACGTACATTTTGTTTTAATCTTCTCGAAAATTTGAATAAATATCGTCATTAACTTTCAATAAAGTTTAAATTAAATTGCTGCTCTGTTTTAAACCAAATTTTGCTCATTTGCATCAAGGGATTCATAATATAACAATAATACAAAAGAGGTGCGAAGAAAAATAGCAGTAAAATAAAAAAAAATAAAAAAAGAAATTATTTGAAAGAAGAGTTGACGATACCGATCCAAACGTTTTTTTTTATTAATAATTCATAAGCTTTCGAGATAAAGCTGTAGTGCCAAGGATTTGGTTGCCCATCCAAAATAGAATTAAAAAATTTATAAATTGACAAATTATTCAATGAGAAAATTATACTATTAGTTATTGCTTTAAAAACTAGCAATAAAAAGATATTTTTAATAAATATTTTAGAAAAAATTAAATTGAATGAAAATTTGAAATCTTTCAACCGTATTCATTAAAAATTATTATGATTTACACAAGCTTTACTAAATGGTTTTCTTATGGAAACTTGATTGTGAAACGTTTTGTACATCAAAATTATTTCGTTTTCAAAACGACAGTACAACTTTAACATTTTTGAGGATAGGAAGAAGCCTGCGGCAGATATTTAAACAGACATACGGACAGTGTGGCGAAAACAATATACACTGTCTCGAAATCTAGTACTTCTGAGATTTCGAGCTGAATCAAGCTGCTTTTTTCAGATTTCCCGTACAAAACGAAATCTAATTTTCCAGTAGATTTGTAGGAAATCTAATAAAAATCTAATGTTTTTATTTATTCTTTACTACCCTGTACAAGAAAAGGTTAGTGAATTAGCTACGGTCTGCTTAAAAAAGTGTGTGAATTGGCTACAATGCAGTTGATTGGTTGTAGTTTTGGAAACAATTCAGTTGATGGGTTTTGTTTTGAATAAAAAATATCTTGATAAATGTCAAAAAAAAAAAAAACTGGTGTAAACGGTATAGATTTCCTTAAAGATTTTAATAAAAAAATGCTAGATTTAACTAAATGGTTGAAAGCGCGGTGATAACTGGAAAATGGGCTCTGCTTAGCTTTTTGGTTTTTGTCTCCGCTAGTTATATTTAGGATCCTCATTTTATAAAATCCAACGCTAAGCGCTGATCCTTATATTGGAACTCTACGAGTATTGGTTTTTAGTCCACATGAACTATGGGAGAGCACTTCGTTTACAAAAGTTAAGTAAAAAAACTGTTGGAAATGTTTGTCTCCCTTTAAAAATTTTTAAAATGTACTCAACTAAAGTCGAACTTCCATAACTCGTATCACCATTATCCCAAAAAAAAAACTTCGACTTACGGAGACTTTGAGTTACAGAATTGTATGTGATTTGTTCTTTCAACGCTACTGCCAACCAAACTAGTTCGAGTTAGAGAAAATTCGAGTTAGAGAAGTTCGAGTTATGGAAGTTCGACTGTAGTTTGTTTAATAGGCCAACAAAATGTAGATTGAAATAGTTTTGAGCTAAGGTGCTTAAGTTGCAACTAGTAGCCATTCTTTACTTAAATTTCGTGCCCTTTTAGTGACCTCTACTGCCTTTTTTGTATGACAAAGATACTGAAATTGTTGGCATCAATATTGATGCAAATGTTGATAGTAACATTTTGCTAAAGACCGCTAAAGTTGTTAGCAACAGGCCAAATTGAATTTTATATACAATAACGCCTAAACAATCACACACACACATACGCATACCTACACATACTATTCCCGGGCTATAAAATGAAATCTAAACATACACTTATACATTTAAGTATCACCCAGTTGACCTGAGATTCGATAGAAGCGAATGCTCACTAAAGAGAAAAAATTTCTAAACAAAATTATTCGATATTTGTTCGCAAATATAAAAAAAAAATTCGAATGTTTGCTAAAGCTTTGAACTTAGAACTTTTCTCAATAGTTTTTCGAATGCATGACGGTAGGCTAGTGGATGTGAGCTAGTCTGTCAGAATAGAGGTAGCATATTCTAATCCTTCAGCGCAAGCTTAGGTATTGAAAAAAATTATTAAAATAAATTAATAAAAAAATAAAATTACTCTTTTACTTTTTCTGCTGCCTTTTTACGATATCGAAAATAGTTCGATATTCTCTCACTTTTAATATTGCTAGTGAAACTTAGAGATTTAATGTTTTCTGAGAAAAAACTGAGTGGCAGGTGAAGTTTTTTGGTTTTTTTTAGAGTGTCACTCTCAATAGTTTTACACGATAAATGTTCGAGATATAATCGAAATCGATATTAATAACGAAAGTCTTGGTTAACTGGGATGTTGTAATGAAATTTTTATATAATTATTAGTAGCAGCATTAGTTAACACGCATACACACACAAGCATATAAACACACATACACACACATGCAAACACATGAATAACCCAGCCAGGTTATTCATTCACGAGGCCTGCACAAAACAGGCATTTCTGAAGGCCTTCTTGGACCATCTTTAAGAATCGATACTCATTCTTCCGTGCCTTCTAAGGAAGGCGTTCTGTAAGGTCTCCTTACTTCCTTCTAAAAAATTCGATACGCATTCTCCATGCCCTTCTTTTGAAAGGGGCACAGAAGTTGTTTCTTTTTTAATTCATGATCATAGCAACAATTTCTAACCTGCTTTAAAATCGTAAAGTATGTCTACTAAAGCAGACCTTCAATCAGGCCTCTTGAGTAAGGAAGCGTGGAAGGCCTTGGTCGTCAATGACATTGCGTGTAAGAAAGAAATGAGACTAGCAGGCATTGTGTCTGCTAAATAAGGCCGTATAGAAGGTCTTTTTACTTCTTCCACTTACCGCTGGGAAACGTTACATATTTAATAATTGTTTTTATTTGTATGTGTGTGTGTGCGTGTGCTGCGTGCGTGTGTGTTGCGTTTGAGTCCCTAGATCTGTATTAATTTCAGTATTTATGTATTAGTGAACATATTGCGGTTGCCCTCTAGTCATTATTACTATTGTTGTTATTACATTTGCATGCATTTTATATATAAATTAACAAATAATACATAAACATTCAATTTCTATTTGTAGAATAGAAAAAGGAAAAATAAAATTAAAGGAAAATAAAATTACACTGAACATTTTTTTGCTCCAATCAATTAACTAAAAAAAAATTAAAAACACTAAGAATAAATTTAAAAAAAAATTTAAAAACTTTAAATTATTTTTTTAACCCCTGACCAAAAAAAGGGGTGTTATAAGTTTGTAGTGTGTGTCTGTGTATCTGTGTAACGGCGGAACCGATTTTGATTTAGTTTTTCTGTTTGAAAGTTGCATTCATCCAGAAGGTTCTTAACTATGCCTGATGAAAATCGGCACAGCCGCTTAGAAGATATCACATCTTTTCTAGATATATCGGGGGTTTTTAAAATTTTTAATTTTTGTTATTTAAATTGGTATTGAAAATCTATTTAAAGTCAAATGAAAAGTCTTATTGTGTCAACTAAACTTTTGTTTAAAAAGTTAATTGATTCACTTAAACTTTTGTTAAAAAAATTAATTGCATCAATTGAAACATTCAATTTGTATTTGTAGCATAGTAAAACTGGAAATATAACTTTCTTCCATAAATACACAAAATTAATTTTTCTCTAGTTCACAACTTTAAATAAAAATTAAACATTTGTCCCAATTAAACTTTTATTCAAACATTTAATGTATTTAAAGTTAAATGAAAAGTTTATTTGAGTCACTTAAACTTTTGTTTAAAAATTTAATAGCATAATTTCAAAATTTGCTTAAAATTTTTATTGCGTCAATTAATTTTTTGTCTAAAAAAATTATTTGATTAGCACTTTTATTAAAAATTTGATTGAGCTTAACAAACTTTTGTTTAAACATTTAATTGTGACATTTGAAATTTGGTTGAAAAACTTTATTGAGTTAATTAAACTTTTATTGAAAATCTAATTGATTAAAAGTTTAATTAAAAATTAACTAGAGCCAAATAAACTTTTGTTTAAAAATTCAATTGATTAAGAATTTAATTCAAAATTGGAATGAGTTCATTAAAATTTTGTTTAAAAATTTAATGAAGTAAAAAGTTGAAGGAATTAATTGGGTAATTGATTTTTTCAATTACAGGATAATTTTTTCAGTGTATTTTTATACACATAGAATAAAATGTTCTTGCGTCTATGACTGTATGCATGGTTTTTTGTTCTAGGGAAAGGAATTTGTGATAATTTAACAGTGAACAAAATAAATGAAAAATGTGCTTAAAAAGTTTTATTCAGCAAAATTAAGCTAAATTGAAGCTTGAAGGTCTACTGGTTTTCCACTCGAGGTCTGTCTTGTTTACCACGAAAATGTGAAATGCGCAGTTGCATAACTAAAATTATTTTTATAAAAAACACAACCCACGAAGTGATTAGCTTTTCTACGGAAAACACCCAGGGTCTAATGCGAGTATCGAACTCACGATCTCTGGGCTGACAGGCTAAGATCGCTACCACTCAGCCACACGGCACCCCAAACTCAGTGATTGGTTTTTGAAACACGAATGATTTTATGCCAGTTATTATGCTGTTCGTGTTTATGGCATTACAAATTATTAAAAAAATTAGGAAAAAAATCGTCTGGAAATTCTAATCCTTTATTAGTGATCTAGAATGAAGTTGAAGATAAAGTTATTGTGTAATATGTTCTCGCATAAAAATCTGGAATGTTTTCTCATAGATCTTTATTCCGTTGCTAAAATGTCTCGTTTGTCTTATGGCAACATCCTTTACAAACCGGTTTAATGGTACTAAAATAGTTCTTTGTTTTTTTAATAGATTTTGTATATCAAGGATAAGCATAATTTTTAAACATATTTCTAGTTGCTCTGTTAGTTGCATATGTCATTGATATATTGATATACAAATATTTGTATGCACATTCATATCAATATAGTTTCTCCTAAATATTTAAAAATTTTTTAATTTCACAGTATTTTCAAATCAATGCAGTCACCACAAAAATTTCAAAAATTAAAAAAATAAAAAACACATGAAAACAAATTTATACAAAATACCAAAATAATGAATCTTCTATAAACTATTTATGCACATGTTTTTCTATATGGAAATTTGTTTTTGCCTGTATGAGTTTTAAATTTTAGATATCATTTTAGTTTTTTTTCACACATACTGATTGGCAAATAATTTTATAGAAAATAACTATAATAACCACAAAAATATTATACGCATATGCCATATAAATATTACAAAAATTTTATTGTACTGATTTGATTTAATATTTCTAAATAAGTTTAATTTTAGTTGAGTAAATCAAAAGGGAAAAAGTGTGGGTTTTTTTTGTCACAATAAAATAATTTTTTTGGTAATAAGCTTATGCTGCTTTTCAATTTATAAAGAGCCATTTAACTTTATGTTTCAAAATTGAAAATCATTATCTAAAAAGGTAGAACAATTAGCTTTCGTTTATGTCATTGGTTCTTGTAAAAATGTACTCTTTTGTATGAATTATGTGTGTATGTACGTCGACAATAGAACATCATTGCAGAAGCATTATAATTGTTGTTATTGTTGTTGGTGTCCTTCGTCTGCATTGGTTTATGTCTTTGTGTGGTTGTATATTTCTTTACAAGCCGAAAGTATAACATTAAAGTGTTTGTTATGCTTTGAATGTTTGCTCAAAATCGTCGTGAATATCTGTGTTGTTCTTATTGTTGTTGGTGTCTTTCGTCTGCATTGGTTTATGTCTTTGTGTGGTTGTATATTTCTTTACAAGCCAAAAGTATAGCATTTAAGTGATTGTTATGCTTTGAATTTTTGCTGAACATCGTCGTGAATTTCTATCTTGTTCTTACTATTGCTGATATATTTCGTCTGCATTCACTTATGTCTTTGTGTGGTTGTATATTTCCTTACAAGCTGAAAGTATGACATTTAAGTGGTTTTTATGCTTTGAATGTTTGCTCAACATCGTTGTGAATGTCTGTGTTGTTCTTATTGTTATTGGTGTCTTTCGTCTGCATTGGTTTATGTCTTTGTGTGGTTGTATATTTTTTTACAAGCCGAAAGTATAATATTTGAGTGTTTGATATTCTTTGAATGTTTGCTCAACATCGTCGTGAATGTCTGTGTTGTTCTTATTATTGTTGGTATTTTTCGTGTGCATTGGCTTATGTGTTTGTGTGCTTGAATATTTCTTAATAAGCCAAAATTATAGCATTTAAGTAATTGTTATGTTTTGAATATTTCCTCAAAATTGTCATGAATGTCTGTGTTGTTCTTATTGTTGTTGGTATCTTTCGTCTGTATTGGCTTATGTGTTTCTGTGGTGGTATATTTCGTGATAAACCGAAAGTATAACATTAAAGTGGTTGTTTTGCTTTGAAAATATTTATTCATCATCAACTTTTATGTTTAAATTTTTCTTATGGTTTTTGTTGTTGTTGATCTTTTTCGTCTGCATTGCCTTATGTGTTTGTGTGGTTGTATATTTTCTATGGTATCAATTAATGTTACATTTATTGCAATTTTAAATGCAAATTTGCAATAAACTGGATTGATTTTCAAATACAGTATATTAGAAAATATTGCATCACTTTTTACGACCATAAATTTTTGGCCTTAACACTACATAGACGATAAAATTAATTTTTCTTAATAAAATTTTTAAAAATTTTGCACTTTTGCTAAGAAAGAAAAACGCATTAATAAGCAGAATGTATAAATAACATTAATATTATTGCTATATTTTGAATGTGTACTTCTGGTAAATTTATTTAGTTATTTATACCATAGTTTAGCCAATAATATCTAGATCATTGTTATTATTGATAAATGTCCTTATGGAAAATATTTGTATAAATTAATTTCACGTATATTTGCCTAAGGATTTTTGTTCACTAAAATATAGTTAAATATATTTAAGAATTCTCATTTAGTTAGCAATTAAAACTGTATAAGGCTTCTAATTTTGAAAACAATCAGGGAGTTTAACAAAACAAGCATACCTTTGGAACTATCCTGGATTAGCTGTAAAATACTGCATTGCAGTTGCAGAATGGCCAACTTTTAAGGGTCAAACAAAATAAAGTTATTAAGACAAGTTTTACTAAAATTATTGAAGGACTTCCACTTTGTAACCAATTTTTTCTGGAACTATTCATTTCATTATCTGTGTATCCATTTCATAGGAACCCAATTATGGGTGTCAATATCTAGTACATCTAGTACATACATGAAAATATTCCTCGAGTCCTGCCTGATGACTTTAATTGAACCTTAACATGCCTTCACAACCAACAGAAACTGTTGGACATATTATATTTTTTGTTTTTGTTCTTGGTGTAGGTAAAATTAAATTTTTATTTTAGACAATTGCTTATGATCGTATTCATAAACAATTATTAGAGTTAACATAAGTTTAACGTATGAATTTTTAATGAAAAAACCGGTTTGAAGTATGCTTTAACTTTAACAATTGTTACTAAGTACCAGTATTAGCTTAAAATTTTTCCGTATTTATCATTTTTTTGAATAGAAAGATAGTCAGAAATTAAACTCCTTTATTTGCCAGCAATAACTACTTCATTGTATATGAACTAATCATGATGTTTTTTCACAAAAATTTTTTTAAAATTAATTAAATAGCGACACATGTAAAAATATTATAGAACTATAAAGGTGTAGAAGTCATGCACATGAATTGTTGGTTATTATTTATATGCTAGCAAATAGATTATATTCTATTGATTCTTTTTATATTTTCTATTAAAATTCTATCTGATTTTGATTATATTGTTTTGAAATATTTCATTGTATGTATGTTTTTTGCTGTATAAATTTTCTATCTCTAACCAAATTTTCATGTTGAAATGTTAATTAAAATTATCAGCCATATATTTTTTTCGTCCTTTTATTTCAATACACTTACCCACACACACACACACACCCATGTTAGTTTTTTGTTTGTTTTGCTCTTTATTAGTCTATTTCATTTCAAATGTGTTTATGTGTAGATACTTTTTTCGGTTGATTATATCATTATTCATTATTTTAACATTATTTTATCTTAATGAATTGTTTTTTTTTATATTTTTTTTATTTTGGGTTTTATTTTGCTTCTCCTTCCTTAAACCTTGCACATGGTTTTTCAATTAGGGTTTTTTTCTATTCGCAGTATTTATGAATTTATTATCTCTTCCAAATCAGTTCATTGTATCGCATTAAACTACTTTATTATCTCACAATACAGAACCATGAAAAAAAATTTTTTTTTCTTTAATTTGGTTGAGGGCTAAATGAATTTTTAATTAGCATTAAAAATTTGCTGCGCTGTTATTGGTTTATGATAAAAGAAGGAAAATGTTATATGCATGTGTTAGCTTTTAATTTTAAGGAAAATAAAATAAACTGGACTTGGTTTTCTTTTAAATTTTTGTACAAACAAAATTTTTAAAAGTACTGTTTGCACATTTTCGTTCATAGCTAGGAACATCTATGATTCAAGAAACAGTCTATCCTTGATAGTTACCATTTAATATATTAAATTATTTTTCATCAGGCAATATATAAAATAATTCAATATATTGAAAAAAAGCAGATTTTCGTTCAGAGCTGGGAACATCTCTGATTCAAGATACAGTCTACCCTCTATAATTCACACTTATTATTTTAAACTATTTTCAATCGGATAAAAATATAAAATAATTCAAAAGTTTGAAAAAAATAAAACAGGTAATTAAACCTAGTTAATATATAATTGTAAAAATAACAGAAATAAAAAACTTCCAATTTTTAAAATTTAAAATAAATTTAAAATTTTATTAATTTTTTTTTAATTTACTTACTACGCTTTTTATTATTTATAACAATATAATTTATAATTTCATTGACATTTTAACTTTCCTCTTGTCCTTTCAGCTTCTAGTTATCCAGAGTTTACTGTAATATTTTCACTTGATTAAAATTAGTATGCTGAAATATTTAAAATGTACTTAATTTTAATTTATCTTTTTTAAATTCCAGTTAATATCACTTTCTACAGTAAAAATTTTGTGTATGTTCTGAGACTAAGGAATTTTTACAGAGTCCTACTTACTTCTTAATTTTTGATAAAATCTTTGTGAGAAGGCATTTTAGTATCTGATATCCGCAAAAAGGGGATAATAAATTCGAAAACAGTTTCATAGCTTTTTTTTCACAGCTGGAAAGGATATTTGCTCTTGGTACAGTACGCCCTCGATAGTAAATACTCTTTAGTTTAATATTAAAAAAATAAATAGCTTAATTATTTTAACAACGTTAAAGCTGTTGCTTGAGATACTGTATTTGCTCTAGATACAGGCTGCCCTCAATAAGAAATACTCTTTATTTTAATAATTTAAATAAAGTAAAAAGTAAAGTACTTTACATCCTATATAAAATAAGTATATAATCATAAGTAACAAAATCAGTAATTTTTTAATTTTAAAATCTTCGTTTACCTGAATTATTTTTTGCTATATAAATTATATTGAATTCTATTATGCAAAATTGTTTATACTCTAACTAGCTATTCTGTTTATGAGTCTTTTTTATCCTTTTTTAAAATACAGTACAGAAAAGCACCCAAAAACATGCATAAAGAATAATAAAATGTTTACAGAAATATTTTACAAGATATTATTACAAAGCTTTTGTTAATGTTATCGATTTCAGATCCTCACGATTTTTTCTATAAATGTTTTTTGTTTGCAAACAGATCAGCTGCAATATTTTCGCACTTTTTTGATAAAAAGTAAAGTAGATCTTGAGAGTGAGAGTAGAAAAGTATCCTTAAACAGCCATTAACATTTTTCTCTATGTTGAAATGAGACGGATCCTTAATATTTTTTCTAGAGAAATTTTTGTTTTTAAATTTCCATTTGCGATACTTTCGCACGAAAGGATCATTGTGCTTTTAAAAAACTTCAAATGATAAAACCGATAATTTTACAATATTGCGAGCTTATAATATCTTTAAAACAATGAAAATTTTAATTAGTGTTGTGATATTGTGGCAATATTTTACAATATTGCTGAGCTTATAATATCTTTAAAGCAATGAAAATTTTATTTAGAGTTTTGATATTGTGGCATAAGGGGTCGAGGCTTGTAAGAAAGCCCAGAAGCCACTTAAGTTTTTTATATATTAAGTCCTAGTTTACACTCAGTAAGTCTTATTGCTAAGCTGATTAGTTTTTTGGGAGAGAGAGAGATGAGGGGAAGAGAAACGTTTTTGTTCCCCTCGTCTCTCACTCCAACAAACTAATCAGCTTAGCAATTAGACTTGCTTAGTGTAAATTAGGACTAACAGTTGGCAGCTGTCAACTGATATATAGTTTTTCTTTTTTTTATTACAGTAGTGACATTTTCGCTCAAAGTGATCAATAAAAAAGAAATAAAATGTAGCAAAAAATTTGTTTCTGGTGTCAATATAAGTAACCGAGCGATCGTTAAAGTTCATAATAATTTTGTTTTTCATAATAATTTTGTTTAATCACAGTTGCGATATTTTCGCCCAAAGTAGCTAATAAATTAAAAATAAAGCGCACTTTGTTAAATTTAATATTTGTCAGTTTTTTAAGGTACACTTGCGCTATTTTCCCCCAAAGCTGTCAATAATTCTTAAAAAGTATTTTAGTTAAACAAAAATTTTTTTAAGTTTTTAATTCTTAATCAATTTGCTAAAATGCAAGAAAACAATTTCTAATATTTTTTTTTTTTTTGGTTTAATAATCTCTCTTTACTTTAACATTTTGCAGGACTTAATAAATATTTTTGCAAGCTCACCTGGCATTCTTTCATTATTTATTTTCTTGCCAACAACAATTTTATGGTTTAATGTTTATTTGTTAACAATTGTTTAAATGCTGTATTGTCTTCTTGTGTCTTAGAGAGAAATTATCAAAAAAAAGTAAAAATATTTGTGTGTGTGTGTGTTTTGTTTTTAAAGCAGAGCATCATAAATTTTAAGAAGCTTAACACTGTTGCTTACTCAACAGTAAACTGTTAACACATTAACAAAAGAAAACAAATGTTAGTAGAAGTATGTATAATAAAAATGACAGTCGATAACAAAATAATGGGGACACATAAGCTAAATGAAAGTGAATAACAACTAAGGAAGGACCCACTGAAAAAGGAACAAATTGACAATTATCAGAATACAGGTAGCAAGTTTTAAAGTCTCTAGATAAGGCTTAAACACTGATATATTTCGTTATCCGATGTCATTTTAATATTTTAAAAATTATTTAATTACTGCACAACTATATTTAGTTTTGACTGTACAAACTATTACCTGCTTTAACTAAGAGTCTTTGAGTAAACAATAAAATAAACAATTTGCAAATATACATACATAAGCCTGCCAAGCTCTTGCTTCAAAAACTTTAAATTTCGAACACCTTTACCGCCCAGAAACACTGCTCAAACATCATGGACACTAACAGGGGAAAACAACAGCAGCATCATATAAATACCTTTGGGAATTATTACAGTCATTGTTGAATTCTATAAAAGCAACAGAGTTTATTATTTTGTCATTGTATTAAGGACTACTTAAAACTCAAACTCTCACACTACCACCACAACAATACTAAGGCAGCCAAAGAAATAAAAAATTAAAAATAAAAACAGATAGTAAATAACATTGTTGCACTGCAATACCAAAAATGCTGTTGTGAGTGAGAGTATAAAAACTGAAATACCTTTTGTATTGTATTCAAACGTTATAGAATGCCTGGAAGTATATTTAATCCTTGTCTTTTAGAATTTGTTATTTCTGCTCACCCCCTTTCTTCCTTTTCTATAAGTCTTCCTCCTGCCTTTCAAGCTTTCAGAGAAGAACCTGAATTTTTCATCTAATCACCACACAAAGAAGAAAACTAAATCTTTTGTTTTTGTCTATCAGAGGAAACGTAAATATCTTGAGAACTTAACAACAACATTTAAATTTACATTTTCTATAAAAAAGAAATAATAATTAATTGTTTTCTGCTTATATGTATGTATATATTTTTATTTTTCGTTGGAATGTTTGTGCAAAAATTTTAGACAATCATGAATTTTCTATCGTAATTGTACATTAAATGCTTGAGCATACAAATGTCAGATTATAATGAAATTTTAAGTAAAAACTTTTTTCTGACAAAAAACTTTAAGGAAGGGCAGGCAGCCAAATACTTTTGCAAATGCATAAAATATTTCATTCGCCATCGCTCTACTAGACCAGTTACGTATAAATAAGTACCGGATTAAAAGGTATTTTCATTCTTTTGTTTTCACAACTTTCTTTACAATTGTTGTAAAATTGTAAAGTAATAAATATTGAGAAGATTATATTGAAAATATTTGTAAAACCTTTATTTATTTATTTTTTTTTTTTTGCTAATGATAGCAAATTAAGAGATAAACATTTTCTATTTCAGTTCAGTGTAATGACTCTTATTAAACTTTCGCTGTATAAAAAAAATGTTGCATAATTTTAGGCTTAGTGCTTAAGTGTTAATAAACGCTGATTTTAGGCTCTCTTGTATTTTCAAATAAGAGTATGCACCGTTACTATTTTTTTTAATAAAAGCATATAAATTGTTCTATCAACTTCTATTGAAGAATAAAAGAAACATTAAAAATTAACAAAAAATAGAAAATTCATTATATTTAGTGACAATAAAACGGGCCAATATAATTTTTATTATTGTTTAAGCAATGCCTACATGCATTTCGTTGCTGCTTTAGAAACTATTCTGTAGACTTTTAGCCAAAAAATTTTAAAATATTCGAAAAAAGCTTAAAAAAACTTGCTTAGACATTTTAAAAATTTAATAAACAAAAACAATTTAAACAAACTGCTGTCAACTTATAAAAAGTGATACAAAAACGTGATAAGAATTATATATGCTGGCCTTAATTTGAAAAGCATATTAATTACCAACTTTAAAAATAAAATCATTGGTGAGATAAGAAAGTGTAACACACTAAAATAACCAATTTCTTACAACCCTAAATAAAAACTGTTGCCAATTTTTTAAAACCAACAATGCTGGTAGCTTTTCAACCCTCAAACAGCTGACTGTTTACTTTTACCTATTTCGGCGGACTGGTTTACATTTGTAAACCCATATGTAATACACGAATATGCGTGGAAAGATGCAATAATAGAATGCAAAAGTAATGTTGAAAAGCTCAGAGATACACGTGTTTATCGTTCTTAAAGTGAAAACAAACAAAAAATATAATAAAAATGTCAAAACGTGCGCGGAAAGTTGTGGAGCCACCAGTTTTTGAACTCCAACGAGGAGTTATTCCAGTCATTGCACCAGTAATTTTACTTGATCCCGAGGCAGGGCCCAGCAATGTTAAGCAACGCAGGTATGCTTTTGATGTTTTTGTGTATAGGTACATTTTGTCATTTATGTTTTTGTCTACTCTTCTTTATAGTAATGAAGTCTTGCCTTGTGGCGGTAGCTCTATTCGGTATAACCGGTATGGCAAGATCGATGTAACCAAGTGTCATGTCTATATATCATGTTCTTTATATGTGAAAGTGCATTTAAATTTTTATATAGATTGACCGAAGCGGAATTATGAGAACTTCTAGCAAGCGAGAGTGATGGTGCAATGATGACATTGAAGATATTGATTGGGTTCCAAATGGAGCATCGTCGGAAGAAGAATTGGAAGACATACTTGAGCTTCATCAAAGCGACAACGGCGATGACGATGAGAATGGGGAGAATCACAGGGTATACCAGAGATGACACGAGACGGAAGAAAATTTGTGTTTTCGGATCTTTCGCTCACTCTGTCACTGCGTCTTCTTTAACCTTCTTTCGTGGTGGAATTTTGTAGCTTAATTTCTATTTATACTTTGTAACCTCATTCGCTTGACAATTTTTGTAAATAAATGATAAAAATTAATATTTTTTTAATGAAAATGCTTCAAATGAAATCTGCAATCATCTTAAAACAATTTGTAATTGCCTTTTTAATAGTTATAAGCTATTTCGCACTTTGTTTCTTAATTCAACACAACAAATTCTTTCATCTAATTTTGCAAAATTGTTTACTTGTTGAAATGTTTTTCGTTTAACACTTTGTGGTCTTATTCGCTGAGTGATTTTTGTAAATAAAAGGTAAAAACTAATATTTTTCAATGAAAATGCTTAAAGTTAAATCAGGAATAATTTGCAAACAAATTTTAATAACTTTTTAATACAAATAATCTTTTTCACATTCGGTTTTTTTAAGTAAATGCAACAAATTCTTCAATTTAATTTTGTAAATGTGTATGTACGTATGTATGTATGTATGTACACGTGTATATTTCACAAAGCACACATTTTCTCTTGTTTGTTTTGATTTTTTTGATAACATTTTAATAATAAATATACTGCAGTTGTCCCTTTCTCGCAGAATCTGCGCGACAAATGATTTTAGCTTTTTTCATAAGTCACTTTCTTCAACTCTGGTCTACTTTGTGGGGAGAATGTTGATGCAGATATGATTGATCAGGTTGCAGAGGAACCTGATTGGAATGCTACCGTAAGTCTTCTTGGGCCAGACATGACGTATACATCGAAGGATGGCTCTACAGGGGCTAAAAATCCGATTCCCATTACTCGAACACGATTGCACAATATTATTCGAGAAAATGGTCAGTATTCGATAATTCAATATGTTTGGTTTACATTTTTTCATATCCATTCTAATTTGTTTTTCATTTTATTTTTGTATTCGGTAGGTGGCCCAACCAATATAAATATGCAAACTCGTTGTGACACAATGTGCAAGCGGAAATCGCGTCGGTGGCCATTAATTATGCTTTTCAACATGGTGGATTTGTCGGGATTGTCTGCATACGTGCTGTATTCTGAAACGCATGGGACCAGCAATCCTCGTCCTAGCTTCCTAATTGCATTGGCGAACGAAATGGCCACTCCGAACATCACACGTCGAGCACAGATTAGCCACGTCAATCGTTGGCCTCATGTTCGGAATGCCAAGCTGGATATGCTGGACATCAGGAGCCTTCCATCGGATCAGCCACAGCCAAAATTGCAAGCAGATAAAGGAACATCGGGCATCAAAGGAAAGAGCGTCTTCTGCGCAATGGAGAAAAGGTAACGCGTCACCCGAAAGTGTTCTCTCTTTGCGGTAAGAAGGTATGTGATACACACTGTGTCACGATTACAAAGTGCCCGGATTGTCAATAATTATTTATATTTTTTCTCTAATTATGCATAATTTTGATCTCATTCTAATTTAATTTTGAATAAAACTTGAATCTTCTTGAAAAACAATACATGTGCTCTTAATATTTAACTTTTTATATATCAAATTATACTGGTTTACAAATGTAAACGAGTCAGTCCTTCAGCAGTTAGTTTTGAAAAACTGGTAAAATGGTGAACAGAAAAATGTTCCACCACTTCTACATTCTTGTATTCGATTTAAAAGTGAATTTGTAGTTCTCTTATGGAGTTTCAATAAATTCGGATAATTCTAAATAATAAAAAAAGCATTCCAAAGTCGAAAAGTTTACATTTGTAAACTGTCAGCTGTTTGAGGGTTAATACAAAAACTATGGCCAATTTTTCAAAATAAAAAAGTATTGCCAACGTTTTAGTATTTAGAGTAATGTTAATTTTTTTAATCAAAAGTGTAGCCAACCTTTTAAAATAAAAATTATTATCAGCGCTTAAAATTATCAAACAACCCTAAATTAAAGTATGATGCCAGTTTTTTTTTAATAAAAAGTTCTGCCAGCTTTAAAAAAGTGCTGCCCGGTTTTTCAAAATAATAAGTGTTGCTAATTTTTCAAAATAAAAAATAAAATTTAATTTTTTAAAATTAAAAGTCTTGTCAACTTTTTAAAATGAAAAGTGTTGACAAATTTTTAAAATGAACAGTGCTGCCAACTTTTTAAAAGCAAAAGTTTTGCTAATTCATGTTTTAGACTCGACAGTTTTTCTTGAAGCAAGTCTTAGTTTATTTGGACCCCTCTCTCCAAAAAAAGATGGCTACTGACTTGCTTGTACAGAAAAGTTACTTCAATTCTCTTTTGTTATTTCATTCGCTGCATTAAAATGATAGGAAAGTTGAAGAAGAAACCGTCTGTGTGTAAACAAACGAGCAGTTTTAAAAGAGAATTGAAGATAACTGCTTCAAGAAAAACTGCCGAGTCTAAAACAAGAATAACTTTTTAAAAGAAAAAGTGATGCTAACTTATAAGGAGAAAGTGCTGCCAATTTTTTAAAATAAAAAATATCTCAACCCTTAGTCCTAATTTACACTCAGCAAGTCTTATTGCTAAGATGATTAGTTTTTTTAGGAGAGAGTGGCTAGGGGAGATGAAACATTTATGTTCCTCTCGTTTTTCTCTCTTCAACAAACTAATGAGCTTAGCAATAAGACTTGCTTAGTGTAAATTACGACTTAAAATTATAAGTGCTTAAAATTATAAAGTGAGCTAAGTCTTAAAAATAAAAATTGTTACCAATTTTAAAACTAAAAAGTATTACTTAATTATAACATCAAAATATGTTAAAAAGTTGTAAAAATAAAAGAAGGCTGTTAAATGCTAGGAATAAAAAGTGCTGCCGATTTTTGAATTCCACTAATAAATAAAATAAAATTTGCTACAAAAGCTTTTAAGATTCTCAAGCTGCTACCAACTGTTAAAAAAAGTGCAACCAAGTTGAAAATATAAAATGAGCTACCAACTTAAAACGTTAATATGTGCTAAGAAGCTTAAGTAAAATATTGCCATTGTTTAAAAATCTGAGCAGTTTTGAACTTTTAAAAACCAAAAACAGACGATGGTAACATTATTATTTTTGGAATATAAAACATGTCTACTGGTGCTTTAACACAAGAAATTTTTCTCTCCAAGCTCTTGAGAAATTAGGAATATTTGTGAAAGTAATATATCTTTAAGAATTTAAAAGTGCTGCCAAGTTAAGAAAATTATTTATGAGACATTATTAGATTTAATTGAACTATAGTGAATTTTTAATCAGAAATAATTTATTAATCAGGCTTGAGTTCAGTAATTTCAATTCTTATGAATGAAATATTTTTATTAATTAATGTGAGTATCTAAAGAATAGAAGAGAAATTAAACTAGACACTATTAGCTGGGGGAAATACCGATATTTTTCTGTGCAGCCACGCACTTCATCAGCACCCATGTCTATCTACTGGGGTAGAGATTATTATTAACATCAGCTATTAAACTTAAATTTCTATGAAATGGAATATGAGAATTGATTGCGTATACAATTATTGATTTGCCTTTGGCAAACACATTTGTAAGTATCACTATTCATTTTCTGTTTTTCCATTTTCTATTTAGGTTAGCACGAAGTTATATCACTCTACCTATGTATGTTTAACTATTCTTACTTATCTTTTACGATCATCACATTAATTATTTTTACTTATTCGATGCACCATCGGTACATACATATAAGTATTATTGTAGTGGCTTTATGTTACTTTGTTTTTGCTTTCTACAGTTGACTTAGCTTTCCAGCATTCTGAAGCAGTTCTGGCCAAGTGAACAGTGATCGCCAAGTGAACATATTTTTGTCACGTGCCCATGATGAATTAAGTAAAAATAATTAATGTGATGATCGTAAAAGATAAGTAAGAATAGTTAAACATACATAGGTAGAGTGATATAACTTCGTGCTAACCTAAATAGAAAATGGAAAAACAGAAAATGAATAGTGATACTTACAAATGTGTTTGCCAAAGGCAAATCAATAATTGTATACACAATCAATTCTCATATTCCATTTCATAGAAATTTAAGTTTAATAGCTGATGTTAATAATAATCTCTACCCCAGTAGATAGACATGGGTGCTGATGAAGTGCGTGGCTGCACAGAAAAATATCGGTATTTCCCCCAGCTAATAGTGTCTAGTTTAATTTTTCTTCTATTCTTTAGATACTCACATTAATTAATAAAAATATTTCATTCATAAGAATTGAAATTACTGAACTCAAGCCTGATTAATAAATTATTTCTGATTAGAAAATTATTTATTTTGATAGCTTTGCGCTATAAATCAATCTATATTTTTATTTTATTAATTTTTTTTTCAGAAATTATACACTTACTTGAAATGAAACTTTTATATACTCGTATGAACGCAACTTCAAGGAAAAAGTCCTTGTTGTAACTTTTGCGTAATAAGTTTCCTATAGACAGCCAGAAATATTCATAGCGACAGGCAAGCATAGAGAGACAGTTAGACAGACAAACAAAATATCAAAGAAAGATAGACAGGTAGATAGACAAGCAGACAATTCATGAAACATGAATTAGAAATATTTATATTAAATCTACCTTCCACAAGCTTAACAAAAAAAAAATATTGGAAATAAAGCTACCAGTTCGTTAAAAACATGAACATCTCTGGACTTTCGGCAGAAACTAATGGCATTTTTTAGAAAATAAAAATCTAATTTGCTTGGCTTTCAATTGCCAAATTCCTAATTTGGTTGCCCTAAATTAATTTTAGATATACATACATACATACATATATTAAAGTTTAGGCGTATACTTAATATTAAATAAGAATTCCTCAACACTCATACGTTTCAGCGACTTTGTGATTGACAGTTTTTCTATTATTTTAGCATGCTTCTATTTATTTTTCTTCGCATTATATTATATTATATATGATGTTACTAATATTTATTTTATTAAGTTTCTATTTAATGATTTCCAAGTGAAAATGTATTATTGTTGTTCGCTTAAATTTGCAGTAGTTGCTGGCATTTGGACCACAAAAAAGCATTGAAGCGTAATGACAAGTTGACATCTCCGAAAAACGGCATGAACATGAACCAACATGTTTACGATGATAACAAAAAAAAAACGCACACGTAAACACATGCAAATACTTAATTGTGTAGCCAGCATACGGCCAACAATAATAAATGTTCAAAGTCAAAATTTGGTACAAACAAACCATTGGCAGCAACAACAACAACAGCAACAACAGCAACAATAGTAATATACGACAGTAACTAACTTAATTGAAATAACAATCAAAATTCGTGTGATTTTGATAAATTTGACAGTTTTGTGGGCGTTTATGCTGACAACACAACAAATACAATCAGCAACAGCAGCAACTGGCAGTAGCAGCAGCACACAACAATGACAACAACTAATAACAGCAATATGAGTTATCAAACCAAACCATTAAAATGACATTAGCTTATGAAACATGATAAACACGAATCAGCACTTAGCAAACAATCCAAAAAAAAAAGATCCTAAAACATATAATGGCCTTAAATAGAGAAAATTAATTAATATTTAAGTAGAAAAATAATTTTTATCAAAAAAATTTTTCTAAGTAGAATTAGATTCAGAAATTAAAAAAAAAATAAACAAAAAATAAAATATCGAATTACATATGTATGTGACAGCGCATAGAGAAAGGGACTTAAGGGTGAAAAAAAAATCAGTTTTCACTTTTTTTTTAATGTAGACAACATCTGAGCATCGAATGAGACCGATCCCATGCCCCAAAAGTTTTCCCTCCCAGAGATATGCGCGTTTTATGAAATTGAAGTCGACGATTCTAAGGTTATGTGAACAAATTTTCGTACTAACAGAGTGATATTCACGATTTAAAAGAATTATAAATGAGTATTTATTATAATTCACAATTAATAATTTCAGAAAATAAAGCTGGATTCGAAAAAACGCGAGCAAAATTGATATCAAACTCATGGAAACAGCACGCTAGGTAGAAAACAGTAAGAACCAACTACACAAAACAAGAGATAGTGACGACCTACGCGCGTTCTTAAGGTTGACCAACACGTTCCTGTCATAATGAGATGTGTCTCTTTCAAATGAGACCAATACCAACACGCTCAGTGATGGCACACCAAAGATACACGTATTTAAATCTTTAAAATGGCTATCCTTAGGTCCCTTTCTATTTTGCGCGTCACATATATTTATTTGACATAAAGACTTTATTTGTTTTGAAAATTTTGCTTGTTCCATAAGCAGGAACAAAATGCATGCATACAAGCAAAATTAAAAAAAAAAAAAAATTATTAAAATAAAAATAAATAAAATTTGAATAGATATAATTTTGGTAAAATTTTTTTAAGAAAATTTAACTTAAAAAAAAATTAAAATAAAATAAAATAAGATTAAAGCAGGCATAATTTTGGTCAAATTTTATTTAAGAAAATTTTATTTAAAATATATATTAAAATAAAATAATATTTAAGTAGACACAATTTTGGTTTTTTCCAAAAAAAAAATTAAATAAAATGAAATAAGATTTCAGCAATTTTTTTAAGAAAATTTATTTAAAAAAAATAAGATTTAAGGAGACATAATTTTGGTTAAATTTTTTAAAGAAAATTTACTTAAAACAAAAATAAAATAAGATCTTTTAAGCAATTTTTCAAGAAAATTTAATTATCAAAAAAAAAAAAACAAATTAAATAAGATTTAAGTAGACATAATTTTGGTTAAATTTTGTTTAGGAAAATTTTATTTAAAAAAAAAAATTTAAATAAAATCAAATAAGATTTACTCTCTGTTTCTACAACGCAGACGATTGACTTGAGTATACAGTTTGTATGGAAATAATCTTTTTGAGTGATTTTCATAAAAATTTTTTAGACGAGTCGCCCGCCTGACTTGTGGAAACAGCACACTAAGTAGTTACAATTTAGGTAAAATTTTTTTTAAGAAAATTGAATTTTAATAAACATAAAAAATAAATTTAAAACAATTTTGCCTGAGCTCCTGCCTCATCTCATCTTTGATTTCCTTCATATGCTTACAATATTAATATTTTTAAGGCAGTATGTGCAGGCGTTGTCCTTATCAAAATTGTTACATGCTCCTTTGTCACGTTGCCAACTAGTTTTACAGCAAAATAGATTTGCATTTGCAGCAAGTATACAATTATGTAACAGAAATTTTCACATGCAAATAAAAGCAAACAAAATTTACAATTGTATTGTAAGAAAGGATCTTGGATGTAGTATGCATGTGCGGCTGATAGTTCAATAGAAGTTCTCGGTAATTGTAAGTTTTCTTTCTTTTATTGAGATAACGAGATATTGGAAATTTGTAAGCAATCAAAAGATGTGTTTCCGGTTAACCGCATGCATGTACATTTGCTTTAGCTGCCACCATGACTGCTTCAATGGCAATTAAATGCACATTTATTGCTATTGGAGCAAATATGCAAAAACACACACTTATACATATGAACATATTTCCTAGAATCTCTGAAATTAAGTTAACAATTGTATTTTTGTTGCTTGTCTTATGCCGCAAGGGGAAAAAATGGGGAACTAAAATGGTAGTTTTTCCAAAAAATTCATCTCAAGCAAACCGTGTACTGATAAAACTTGACTATCATACGCCGTCTTTTGTGCAAACTTTTCTTTCAGCGTGAAAGCGGGCTGACTACAAAAATGTATCAATACAAAGTTTGTATACATTTCTGATGCTCTTTTTATATCGTGTAGCTATACAAAGTTGCCAAACATTGCAGGCATGAGCATCAACTTGAAAAACGATGAGCTAGTTGCGCTGATTGTTTTTTCCGCCGTTCTTAATATTTGGCGAGAACTCCTTAAAATGGACTGACTTCCAAAACGTATCAATACAAAGTGTTTATAATTCCCATGTATACAAATGTTGTGTATAGATGCAAAGTTGCGAAACATTGTAGCAATGATCATCAACTTTGAAATCAATGCGGTGGTTGTCAATGTTTTGTAATACTGTATTATAAAACATTATGCATAATTTGAAGACAAGGCAACTGAAGCAATGCACAGCTGTGGAGTGCATTGTCAACGTTTAGTACTACTGCACTAAGAAACACTATGCAGGGCAATTAATGTTTTGGAAGTCAGCATCGAATTTCTTATAGGAAGCAGTTTTCATTCACAATGGAAGTTAATAAAACAAAATAAATAAAAAAAAATTGTCTTTTGTGGGTTAAGCATAAATAAGAGGATACCGTTGGCTGAAGTAGTTAGAATGTTGACTAGAAAACCACAGGTCCTGGGTTCTAGCCCGGTATCCAATAGTCATTAAATAACAATACCACGCATTTTTCTGATGTGCATTAGTGTCCCTTTGTATCAGTTGTTGTAAGAAAGTTCAAGTGATGAAGGCATAGTCACTGGTCACTGAACTATACCGACTTCAGGAGATACTAAGCCCTCCTTCGTTGTGTAGCAGAATCATCGGCGAAGTAAAATATCCAATAAAATGGCTACTAAACACAGCTTCGAAAAATTGATTGCGCCTCATTTAACATCAGAGGCGCTACTGTTGAACTAACCGATCAAATGGCTAATAAAGTAAGTTTAATACGCCTCATTGACACCAGAGGCGCTGCGATACTGCATTTTTAAAAACGTGCAAAAATCACAGTTGTAAAAGAATGAAGCTTTCCTTTATCTCTTCCTTCTATCACTATCCCTTTCCTAAAGAAGGTAACACTTAGTAATAGTAGTAGGCATTCGTTACTTAAATGTAACTTCTGTTAAAAAAATAATAATAATAATTTTACAATTCATATATATTATCAAAATTTTCGGTTTTTTTTATTTTGTCGTATTGAAAAGCAAACTATATTCTCAAAAAAAAACCTGATCCTCATTTATCAAAATTTTTGCAACTGAAAATTTTCCTAAAATAAATTAGTTTTCTAGAAAACATTTTTTTAATAAATACAAATCTAAAATAAATTTTAATCTATTTTAAAAATAATTAAAATTTTTTTTTTTTTTTTTTTGAAATAGAAGTAACACAGGCAATACATGTGGACTACTTTTACTAGGTTTTACCTTATTTGGGAAAGAGATAGTGATAGAGAAGACAGGTGGTGAATGAAAAGCTTCATTCTTTTACAACTCTGCTTTTTTAAATTTGTTTTTAATAATGTACTATTGCAGCGCCTCTGGTGTCAATTAAATTATTAAACTTACTTTACTAGCCATTTTATCTGTTAGTTAATTTGGTTGATGATGATTCTGCTACAGACAACACCGACTAAGGAAGCTGAAGCAGGAGTAGTTAGGTGACCAGTGTCTATGCTTCCATTACTAGAACCTTCCTGCAACAACTGATGCAAAAGGACACCAGTGCACATCAGAAAAATGTGTGATGATATTTTTTACTTACTGTCAGAACCAGGCTCGAAACAAGGACCCTCGCTTTTGTCGTCAACTACTTCGGCTTTGCAAGAAAATGTCCAAAAATTTGTTAAACATCAAAATAAATGCGATACACACATTCTTACATTAATTTCAAATGTCAAAGCAATAAAGGCTTTATTGCTTTATTAAATTTTTTGAACGTATTAGTTCCTGTAAGAGAGTGTACATGTTACGAAAATGATGGACTCCGGCTTGCATTTTTAACCTTTTTTTTTGTGCCAAATGCTTTTCTCTGACGGTAAACCACATTCATATTTGTGCGGAGATAAACAAAAAGGCACACTGCAACCTTATAAATTCATAAAAACAAATATGACAGAGTAATAAAAGGAAAGAGAGCAAAAGCAGTGTACACTAAAGGCAAAAAACTGTTTTTGCTAATAAAAAATTAAATTAAAAATTCCAACCAGGGCCTCATCAAAAAAAATATATATCTTTGGCGTTCAGATAATAATTTTACAAAAAATCATATATCGAAAACAAGTATGATTTTGGTCAGAACAACACCTTGTAGTCGATTTTTCATAAAAGGATAACTGAAAGAAAGGCATGGCCTTGAACTAAAAAAATAAAATTCACCAGATAGCGTTTCACTGTTTAATTTTACCAGCGACTAGATGTTTTCACCGCATGCTGATTATGGCTCTAGTAAAATTTAAATGTTTAATATTAAATTCAACAGAGAGCTTTGTATTCCAATTTAAGCAACGCTCACAAGATTTGGATACTTTCTAGCTACAAGTGCAACATAAATGAAATTTTACAATATAATAATATGTGAAAGCTGTGCATGTCCTTGCACCGTATAGCATTATGTTCAACGAATTTCTGCAAATTTTAAAATTAATTTTTTTTTAATTTTTTTAATTTAATCAGGCTAAACTTCATATTGCTTAATTTTTTTATATTTACTGGACTATGATTATACCTGCAGCTTCAATTTAATTTCTAATATCAATGATATGTGGGTGTTAAGCGAGTCCTTCCAACTATTGCAATGAAATTTATCAAAAAGCAAAGTTGGATAATATTATAATAGAAACGTTTTTTTTTATATAATAAGGATATTTGGAAGGTGGATATACATTTGCACCGGCTTAAATGAAATATGTACGAGAGCTTGTCTGTATCACCGGGAATTGATAGATTTTTTTTCTGAGTTGTGATCTTATTTACAGCTGGTATTAAAGTATTTTTTATTAAGGATATATGGGAGCTCATCGTATCCTTGCACCAACTGAAATAAAATCTAAGCTACATTTTAGGTGTATAAAACCCCAACTAATTATTTATTTACGCTGCATTTTTATTGCACTTGTGAGTGATATTAAAATTTTTATAAAAAGGATATATGGGAGTTGTACATATCCTTGTACCAATTGATATACAAATTTTGTGACAGCTTAGCCGTAAAATATACAAGATAGCTGTCATTTCTTTTTGTATATTGATTGTATTTGCGCCTTATGTTCAACTTTTAATATAAAAGGATATATGAGAGGCTTTCATGTCCTTGTACCGATTTAAGCCAAATCTATACCATATCTTGACTATATAATTTATAAACTATTTGCAAATTTGTTCACAAGTTATAATAAAAAGGCTATATGGGAGCTTTGTATATCTTTACACGGATTTCAACGAAAATTATAAGATAGCTAGCAGCATAATTTGCGAAATATTCGCAAAGTTATTTTAGTATTAAGTTTTTATATTGTGATTTATATTCAAGTTTTAATAAAAAGGATATATGGGAGCTTTACATATCCTTGCACCGATTCCAATGAAAATTATAAGATGGCTTGGGTTCATAATTTGCAAAATATTCGCAAAGTTTTTTTTTAGTATACTGATGGGATTTGTGGCTTACATGCATGTTCAAATAAAAAGGATATATGGAAGCTTCACATATCCTTGAACCAATTCCGACAAAAATTATAAGATAGCTTGGCTGCATAATTAGAGAATAATTCGAAAAGTTTTGTAGCATTCTGATTGTGTTTGTGGCTTATATTAAAGTTTTAATAAACAGTGGGAGGCTTACATATCCTTGCACCTATTTGAACGAAAATTATAAAATGGTTTGGCTGCATAGTTGACAAAACAATTCGCAAGTATTTTTTAGTATTCTGATTATATTTGTGGTTGATATTAAAGTTTTGATAAAAAGGATATATGGGAGGTGTGGATATCCTTGCAATGATTTTAAAGAAAATTATAAAATAGCTAGGCTGCATAACTTTTAAGCTTTTGGCCAAGTTTTTTCGTATTCTGACTGATATTCAAGTTTTAAGAAAAAGCATAAATGACTGGATTACATATCCTTGCACCGATTTTATCAATTGTAATTGTGAGATAGCTTGCCTGTGTAAATTGCAAACTATTTGCAAATTTTTTTAGTATTCTGGTCGCATTTGTGACTGATATTCAAGTTCTAATAAAAAGGATATATGGGAGGCTTACATATCATTGTAACGATTTTAATAAAAATTATATGACGGCTTGGTTGCATAAATTGAAAACTATTAGCAAAATTTTTAGGAAATCTAAATGTATTTGTGTTTGATATTAAAGTTTTATTAATGAAAGTTATAAAAAATATTGTGTACTGTATAGTTCTAGCTTAAAATAAAATTTTTGTTGTAGTTTGGGAGTATTTGGTTGCTCAAATGTCATGCTTTTTGCCTAAGGATATTTGAAATGTCCTTGAATTTACTTAATTCAAAGTGATATTATAGCCTTACTACATAATTAACAAAGTACTGTTTGGTGATTCCCGCATTTTTAAAGCTTTTGTGATGAATATGAATACTCAATTTTTAATAAAAAGGATATATGGAAGGTGTGCATATCCTTGCACAGATTAAAACAAAAATTTTACCACAAGTTGAATGTTTAATTTTTTGAGAATAATTATGAAACTTTGCGGCATTCTAGCCGTATTTGTGAGTGATATACAAGTTTAAGTATTAAGGATACATGAAGATTTTTTATATCCTTGCAAAGATATTTCTACAGCCTTGATATAAACTACAATTTTAACACGTTTAATTTGTTAATAATAACTTGATTTATTTTATATGGATCTCTGACCATTGAATGAGTATTATTTGAAATGTTAAGCTGGCATTAGTTTTCTCCTTAGTCTTGGAGTTGTCATCGTGAGCATAGATTTAGTTTCGTTTGGCTTGAATTATATCTTGATTTTTCATGCAGATGAATTCGCTCTTTTCAGGACACTGCAAATAATTCTTAGGGTAATGGCTGCTCCTTGTAAGGCAATTTATAATAAAATTGGCCCTTTTACCAGGCTCTGTATTTCTCTATGCTGTCAACTTGTTTGTTGTTTACTAGCAGTTGTCTATCGTGTATTCGTTCATATATTTGTTATTCTGTTGATTGTGTGTGAATCATGGTATTATACACATGGGTGATGAATGACTCTTTTAATTAGTTGCTGCAGGACATGCATGTTTTGCAAAATGAAATGAGTAGTTTTAAGCACAAAGCAACTGGCTTAGTATACAGAAGCCAAGAACAACAACAACAACAACAACATGAACAATTTAATATCAAGCGTTTGTTTCATTTTGTGTCCTTATTTTTTTGTTTTGTTTTTTTTTGCTTACTTCTTGAAACACTAAAAGATAAAATGATCATTTATTAAATGGAGCAGTTTTTTCCTGTACATATTTAATTTTTTTTATTTCTCGTGCTTGTAAATATTTCAAAAGTAATTAAAGAATGGCTTTGATATATATTTTTTTTTTTGAATAAATAAGGAAGTGGAAAATTGAAGAAATGAATATTACACACAGACAGACAGGAGTAAATTAATTACGTGAATGTAATAAGGATGTAAAATATAAAGGATTTGAGGCTAAAAGATAAAATATAAAAAAATTTACACAGCAAATGTAAAAGATTTCTTTAAGGTTTTAATATAGTTAAGCTTTTTCTTATGAGGCTTAATTTTTTTCTATATAAATAAATATCATAATTGTTTACTAATATTATTTCTCGAAACACAATTTATGAGATGTCCTTGAAATATTTTCTCCATTTAGGCGTTACATTGGGGTGTATGTATGATTGATGGAAGCAATTGCGCATTACTCTACGCCTTCATTTCCTGGAAAATTATTTCTTTTAGTTTATTTATCTAATTTATTTTCCAATTTCTTGTTGAAATCCTTGCTGTTATTAATCTGTTTATATTTTACTTAGAAGTCAGAAGGCGTAACTCGAAGTATTTGTTTCTGGCTGCTCAAAAACAAATTGACAACATGCAACGATGGCCACAAGGTTGCAGTAATTATTTCATATAACTTTATCATATGCGCAGATATCATACTAAGTTTTTATTTAATTTTTTTTCATGGAAATTCTTTTTCTTTCTCAATTCAAATATTTTTTCTCAAACGAATTTTTATGTTTTGTGGAGTTTATGTTTTATTAACAGAAATATTCTTGGCTTTTTTTTAACAAGTTTTTGCTACAAAGAATCAAAAATGTTATTTATTATTTTTTTGCTCCGTATGTGTTAGTTCTTGTTTTGATAACTTTATGTAGCAGATCATGCACAAGCACAAGCATACACACACACACACACACACATTTACAGCAGGAAGATGTGCCTGTGTTATTAACAAGGACTGTCCAGTTTAGTTGTTATTTTTTATATGCGTCAGTACATTTTTTTACTCACATATTTTTGCGGGTTTAAAACCACATCGTCAAAAGATTCACATGGTTGACTAAGAAAAATTAATTAAAAAAATATTTTGTTTGTTTTACTTAGCTTATAAAAAGAAAAATATATACGATGCTGGAGCAAAAACAAAAAAAAAAAAAACGAAGGCAAATTAAAAATATACAAGAATCATTCTCTATAATTGCATAGTTTTGATCATTTTAAGTACATCAGTACAGTGATGAATGAATAATAAACAGCCGTAAAAATCATAAATAAAAATTAACTAACACTTCAGAGAAGGATATACGCAGGAGACTAAAAAAAATCCCTAAAGTTCCAGAAATAAAAAATTGGAAACATATCTGTAAAATTTAAGAAATCATGTATTAATTAAAAATAATTAAATTTTTATTTATTTTTTTTAATATACAATTTTTTTTTTCTTATATAAAAATGTTGCACAAATTTTGTTCAAACTCTAACAAATTCTCACAAGACAAAAAAAAAATTCTTAAAAATATTTTTAAAAATTCTGGCAATAAATTTTAAACATAGTCCTTTATTTCTTTAGCTAATTACGCCTTATGTTTTAATGTCAATAAAATTTTTAATGTATTTCTCATACAAATTTTTTTTTATAAAAATTAATTATGACCTATTTGACTTACGGATAAAATAATACAACAAATAACGTAGAGAAAAATCTTTCCAAAATTGCACAAAACTCAAAATAGTTACAATTTTAGAAAATTTCCACACAAAAAAATCAAATGAATTTAATAAAAACCTTAAAATAAATGAAAAAATTTGTGCAAATTTCTCCAGCTCAATAAACACAAATTCGAACATATATTACAAAAATTATTTATTCGCCTAAAAAGGAGTAGAATATTTATTCAAAAATTGTTATGCTTTAAATTATTTTGAAAAAACTACACAAAATCTTTTAAAATGTTACTAAAATTTAAAACAAAGACTTAATCGCGAAATTTTCTAAAATTTTTTTCTCAAAAAAAAATTTTTTTTCTAAATAAACTATTTATTAAATTATAAATTTATTTGATGTCAACAAATAAAATAAATTAAAATTAAAAAGAAAAATCCGTTACAACTACAATACAGTTTTTTAACTACAGTTGAGAAAAATTTCCAAAAGACATATAACTCATAAATGGAAAAATATCTTCCAGTTACACTGATAAAAGACAAACTTGCACAAATGTAAAAATGTTGCTCAAAAATTGCTCAAAATATATATTACACAATTTCAAAACTTAAGTGAATATATAAACAAAAAAGTCAGCAAAAGAGAAAAAATTGGCACAAATATGTTCTGGTAAACACAAGACTTGCACAAGCATAAAAATTTAAGACAATTATTAAAAATATACCTGGCCTCTGAAATATGTTTAATATGTTTTCTACATTAAAGAAACTTAACTACATAAAAAAAATAATAATATTGTGAGAAACTTATTTGTGCAAAACTATCTTATTAATTTTTTTATATATACATACATATATTTACAATCCCTGAAAGAACAACAACCATAACTACTTTTTAAAAATCTGAAAAAGGCTCAAATTTGTTTTTTTACTAATTTGCACAAATCTGAAAAAATAATTTGCGCAAATTTTAAAATTAATATATCCGAAAATTAAAAAAAAAATTTTATGATTGTAAGGAATGTGTAAATAAGCCCTAAATTTGCACAAATCTGGCAAAATTGATAAAAAATATAAAATAAAAAGAAACTTAAGTATATAAGAAAAAATAATAATATATTGTGAGAAATTATTCGTTAAGCAGCTCTCGGTTGGGGAATATTTCTCGCGTCATCGTATCTATTTTTAAAGAGCGGTCAGGCTTGTGTTTGTTGTTTGGCCTTCGAGAGTTTTTCGTCTCATTCGCACTGGTTGATTGATCTACCATGGATAACCGTAAAGTCTTGCGGTTCTTTTGCGGAATTTCGTTGACAACCACGTTGCTACTTCCTATGTGAAGGTATAGGTCGGGTATAGTCAGTCACAAAAACATTTTTAAAAAATACTGTTAATAACATCATGGATATATTGTCTTAGTCACCCGTCCATTTTTGTGCAACCATATTCTACAAATTTACTTTGTAGAGTATGTGAAAAACTCTCTTATTAATTTTTTAAATATACATTTAAGAATCCTGAATGACAATAGCAAATTGCACACATTTTTGTTTTTAAAAACAACCATAATTTCTTACAAATTTAAAAAAGTGGAAATAAATTTTTTTAACTACTGATTTGCACAAATCTGAAAAATAGTTTGAGCAAATTTTAAAATTAATATTTCCGAAAATTAAAAAAAAATAAAAATCTTATATGAATGTAAAGAATGTGTGTACCTTTGTTTTAATAAAAACAAAAAATTTGCACAAATTTTGTTTTTATAATTTCAACTTTATACATAAAATAAAACAAATTCTTTAAAAGAAGAGAAACATTTTCATATATTTTTTATAAATGAAACGAAAGGAAAAAATCTATCTCGAGAGAAAAAACGTTGATCAAATAAATTTAAATTAGAAAAAAATTTCACAAATACAAATGGTCCAATAAATTCAAATTAGAAAAAAATTGTACAAATTTTCAAAAGTGGTTAGTAATTTTTTTGCACAAACTTGAATATTTTACATGAAATGACAAAATTTGCGCAAATTTTTTTTAAGAATACATACATAATTCTCCTAATTTGCACTAATCATCAGAATATATATATATATATATATATATATATATATATATATATATATATATAAATATTAGTTCACATAGTTCCTATCAGGAGCACAGGGCCATTCCTTTCCAGAAAATATGCCTAAAATATGTTTTTTTTTTCAAATGTAACTTTCATTTTTCGAAAGCTCAAAGATTATTCGAGAAATGCAACTAAATTTGCTGTTTAGAGAGTCATCAGAACAAGCATTTCTATATCGTGGGAAATATGCACAATTTTCCTATTTTCCACCAATCTCCAGAAAATTTATTTAAAATATGACTTATTTCAAACTAGGTAACAGAATTCATATTTTGATACATTTCGAAGAAAAAAAAAACAATTATGAGAAACGCTACGAAAATCGGAGTAAACTAAAATTTTTTTAAATTTTCTTTTATAAAATTTTCTCTGCAGAAAATCTGCAAATATTTTTGTCTCCATATAAAAAACAACATTAGCAACTTTTTGCATTTTTTTTCCAGCCGATTTGACTACGAAAACGTTTAAAATATCTCTACTTGTGCTAGTTAGTTGTTCACAGCTGTAGTCATCTAAGAAATATATTTTCGTTACTCATAATGAGAGCAAAACTTTAATGATACAATAAATGTGCGAAATAACAAGTTTTTACATACATACACAAGGACACACACACACACACACACACACACACACACACATACACATACATAAAAACTGACAAGCTCAAAATCTCTAATATTGTTAATATAAAATCAGAACCTTATGAAACACATACATCAGAAATGTATGTTTATACTTTTATGAACTTTTGTAGCAGATTCTAATATTTGCGTTCAATAAATAAATCGGCGAAGTCATGCAAATAATTCTAAAGCAATTAATTAATACATTGTGTGAATTTGAAAGATTTTTGTCTGCAGCTGTAAACGACGGAAAGAAAAAAAATATTTAAAAATGATTTTCAAAAATATTGCAGCAAGCTTTGTGAAGACAGCAAAAACACAACAACGAAAACAAGTAACATTTGTATGATGACGATGTGTGTGTGAGTGTCCTGATGATGTGTGTGTGTGTGAGTAGAGCGTTGTGAGTTTTAATTGAGTGCCAAAAGCAGCAGTGCATAATACTCGCACCGACGTGATGAACGTTCAACTAAGGAAATTACAAGACAAAAATTAATGACAGTTTACCGGTAGCTGGCGCTGGTATGTAAAATTGTGCACAAAATTTAAAATTATGTAAAACTTGAGAAGTTTTAAATTATGTTTGTTATACAGAAACTCACATACACGCACACATGTGTCTGCAGGTGTGCACTGAATTGGGAATAAATATGTTAAATTGTAGAGAAATGCACGTATATACAAGTTTATGTCTAGCACATGTTATATGACGGATATCCGGTAGTATTATAAAAGCTATAACTTTAAGATGTGTGTGATGGATGTGCGAGTAATAGTATAGAAAAGCACAGAAATATTTATAAAATTTTGAAGAATCTGAAATTGTACATGATTTATTAAAAATAATAGTAATAAGTTTAGTAAAACTAAAAATTATTTTTATCCCTTATTTCCACTTAAAACTTAAAGCTTTAATGAGTTGAAAGAATTGTTTCATCTTGTTATATTTTTTTATGTTTTTAATATAATTTTTTTACTCATAGAATTGCATTCTTGCAATTTTTCTTACACGTTTTACACCAACCGGCAGGCGGTCATTATGACTTAAACAAGACTGCAAAAGAAAGCAAGTGCAATAAGCAAAAAAATAATTGCAACGACAGGGAAGAATTTCCATAATTCGCTACCTTATGCAAAATAATCTTTAGTTGACGATTTAAATTTTTAAGCAAAAACAGGGCATATAGTATTTATACTTATAATTGCAAGCCAATATGAATTGCAGATATAAAACGACAAGAGCGAAGCACTTTTTTTTGTAAAAAAAACAGTGGTATAAGCACGGGTGTTCGGGACCACTTTTTCATTACGTATGGTGCAGCGTGCCTGAATGGGAGTATATATATGTTTTGAAATGTGTATTAATAATTATTTATTAGAAAGAGTGTAATAGATTACATAACAGCTGATGAGATACCTGATCTAATTGTTTTCTATATCCAGGACATTTCAATACTATCATTCTAATAAATACCCATTTTAGACACACGCAAAGTTTACTTTGCAAAGTCTTAATTCAGCTGTGTGTAAGACATGGGGAGGAATACTATATCTTTCTGTCTTTCTCCGAGCTGAATTAAGATTTTTCAAAGTAAACTTTCCGTGTCTTAAATGAGTAAAACATTCATTTCCAAATATTTGCGAATCTGCTGGTACATATTACGGTGTTAACGACAAGGCCCAAATTCCACCTTGTAAGATAATTTATTGACGGATAGTCAATAAATGGGAGCAATTAATGGCCATTAGCAGACTGTCGGTTGGGAGGGTTCTTGTTTTCTAATTTTCTCTTGCCAATAGTAGCGGGTTTAATACACAAATTAATATTATAGACCGACTCCATGCATGTAACCACATTTGAAAGAATATATTTTTAATAAAGTATTAAAAGAAATTTAGATCTTGTTTACAGTTACAGCTAAACAAAAACAAATTAAATGAACATTTTGTAACCCTATAATAAAATTGTCATTCGAGATCACAACAAAAATAGGTGAATTAAGCCTGGATTTTAAGTCTCCTATCTAAACAATGATTCAAAAAGTTTCCAAAGGGAGTTTCTTTAATAAGGACTATTATTTAAAAAAATTTCCAGAAGATTTATTTTGTAATATTTTTGAAGGATATATTTTTATTTGAATTATTTCTTCTTTCAAGTGCTACCATAAATTCAGTCTTGTGCAATTATATACTAGAGCAGTTTTTTTAATATTGTGCCATTTTGCAACAATATGTTCCCTTAAACCTGGTACTTTGTTCACAATTTCATGCCAAATGCTGTCAAACTACATATAAAAGTATTTGGTATGAAATAATTGCGAAATAATAATCATGTTTTTTCATACAGAATGACTCTATTATCATTTGACTTTCAGCTGCGAAACAACATGAGCAGTACTTTTTTGCACGAAATTTTAACAATATTCCTTACTTTCAATCAATAAAAACGAGAGATTTATACAAAAAAAAAACACGATTTGGGCTACAGCATTTAGTAATTGTCAAATTTTTTCACGCGAAGTAACCAATGTTGCTAAAAAATTTTCACAACTTCAAACTAGGCTTAAGGAAAATTTTCGCAAAAATTTTTTAAATTCTTAGCAACCGAAATTTTGTGAAAAACAATTTGTACTAAAAAGATATTTTTAAAAAATTCCGTAATGAAAATTTTTTTAAAAAAAAATCACTAAAAAAATTTTGCCAAAAAAAATTCTTACCAGCGAATTTTGCAAAGAAAATTCCTAAAGAGAAAATTTGCAAAATATCTGTGATAAGAAATTTTCTAAAAAAAAAATTAAAGTGCGAAAACAAATAAAATTCATAAGTTCTTTGAAAGGAAAATTTGCAAAAAAAAAAATAATCCTTAAAAAGAAATTGAGCAAAACACACAATACCTAAAGGGGAAATGAAAAAAGACAATAATAAAAATGGAAATTTTTCAAAAAAAAAAAAAAATACTGAAGATATATAGACATGCTAAACCAAAGTTATACATTTGCGAAATCAACTAAAATGCATAAGTTCCTTGAAGCAAATTCAAACTTACCCCAATTTATTAATTCAAGACACTTGCAAATGAGCGCTTAAATTTTATAAAATTGGAATATTGTTTTATTGAGATCTATTTGCGGTAAATGTTGTTTCTAAATAAGCTATTGATAATTTTTTCCTTAAGCATTCTAGAGCATTAAAGTTTGTAAAGTGTATCTTACAAGTCAGTGTAAGCACGCTGAAGTTCTATATTTTATATATACATATATATTTTTTGCAATGTCAACACCATTATTGTTTTATGAAAATTATTTTAAAAAGGTCTCTTGTCAATTTTTATATTGCACGCTATGCAGGATACCCCATACAAAAGTATATACAGTGGAATCTCCCTTAACGGACATTTCCTATAGGCGGACACCCCCTTTAGACGCACACTTTTGACAGGTCCTGGCAGCGCTCCATTTAAATGTATAAATTTCTCTTGACCGGACAGTCCCTTGTACGGACACATTTCAATGGTCGCTTCAGTGTCCGCTCAAGAGAGATTGCACTGTATACATATATACATGCCCTAGCATACAAGGCTTGCACAAAATAATCGCAATTTTCTTTTTCATTGTATTCAATAACATTTTAACAATATTTATTTTATAAATATTTTTGCAATTTTTTTTTTCAAGACAAGCGAAAATTATTAATATTTTCATAAAATCATATGACAGCTTGTCAAAAACAGCAAGTGTCATTGTAAAGTTGTTGTCACTGTTACAATATCGCAGCAGAGGGTTAAAAACAACATTTACTACAAATTAAAAAATTTTTCACTAACAATTGATTGCTGGAAAGGAAAATAAAAAAAAAATATTTTTTTTATTAACAGCATTGATTGCTGCTGCCTACTGGGCGGCACTTGTTTTAATTAATTTAGCTTGATTTTTTATAATGTCCTTTCCGCCGTTTAGTATTTGTGAAAATACACTTTCTACGTACAGAGTATAGAAAATGTTGAATCAATTTTTCCATTTACTTGACAGGTTGCTTATTCTCTCTCTCTCTCTCGCCCTTTGTCCTGCCTTGGTATTGTTCAATATTTTACATTTAATTAAGTTTTCAACGCTTTTTTAAAAACTGAAAAAACTCTACATGTGTATATGTGCAAGTAAGTGTGTGAGTAGAAAAAATGTCAGTTTTTTCTAATTTGACACTTTTTATGCTGACTCTAATAATGATGATGTTGTCCTTTCAGTCCTATTTTTCCACGTACATTGATTTTTTTTTTGTAAAGGGATTTCTGTCCTTGTTGTTTTAGTGCTTTGCTGATTATAATCAAATTCAGCTTTATTCATTTTCTATGGTCAGTTTTTTCTTTGCCTGTTCTATTCTACTCTTTCTGAAAAAATTTCAAATTTTTTTCCACCACTTGGTTTTTGTTTTATTATAACATTTGCACATGCATTAGCATGCGTAATATATATGTGTTTTTGTGCAAACAAATTTTCATGTAATGGATCCTTTTTCCTTCTATCACACTGCCTAGATTATCAATGTGCATTAATCAACTGAAGACTAATTAAAATGCTTATTGAAGATGAAATATATTGATGTTGGTAGTGATGGGCAGGACTTGGAGGATGACGTTTTATTAACTAGTCAGTTGTAGTAAATAAATGATGGGGATTTTTTTGTAATGTTAATTAGAAAGCATATAATTTTTTTTAAAGATTTTTAATTAAGAAACTCTTAAACTGATTGTTGTTTTAGGGGGGAAAAACCACTTTCTTTTTGTGCAAACCTTTTTATATACTATTTTTTATACAACTACTCCATACTATTTTAAAGTATAGCTAAATAAAACATGCAAATTATGCCTGCAAAAGCTTGTCCTTTAAAGAATAAGAAGAATTTGTTTGAATTTGAAAAAAAAATATATAAAATTTGTTTCCGTGAAAAAAACTGCACAAATTCCTTTGAAAATTTTCACAAATTCTTAGACAAATAAGTTTTTTTCAATTTAAAAAAATAGCTGAAGTTGTTATAAAATTTGCATTTGGAATTGTTAGAAAAACTTTGCACAATATGCTAGAAAGACTGCACAAATTGTTAGAAAAACTGCACAAATTGTGAAAATATTTCTAACAATGCTAAAAAAATATTTGTACAAATATATAAATTTTTTTAAATTAAAAAAATAAAAAAACAAAATTGCACAACTTGCTTAGAATACTGCACAAATTGTGACAAAATATTAACAGCATTCCTAAGAGCATATTTGCACAAATATGTACTAAATTTTTTTATTAATTTTTGGAATTTTTGCTTAGACTGCGCAAGCTTAAGTAAAATAATTGATCAACTAAAATATTACTGAATATATTTAAAGAATTCGAATAAGAAATTTTACAAATGCTTATGAGAAGGTTTGCACAACTTTTTTTTAAATTTAATTGTTTTTTTTTTCGAAAAAACATTCTTATAAAAAATTCTATTTATGAAATTTGGAGCAACTTCCGCAAATTTTGAAAAACAATTCTTGAAAATTTCTTTAAAACTTATTATTATTATTATTATTTTTATGGAAACTTGGAACTTTTGTATAAAAGTTTGCAAACATTTTTCCGGGCAAATTTAAGAATTTTTTTTAAAGAAAACTTTTACGAATTTTGTGAAAGTCTTTAAATATTTCTTAAAAAGCTTACACAAAAAGATTTGCACAAATTTGTAGAAAATTCATCAGCAACTGTCGTAGGAAATTTAGCGCAAACTCAAATTTTTTTAATGTGTTTATGAATTTTCAGAAAAATAATTTTCCAATATTTAATATTTTTGTATGATTTTTTTTAAAGTTATGCTAAAATTCGCAATGAATTGAAATGTTTCTTAAAAAGCTTATACAAAAATATTTGCACAAATTTTGTAGAAAATTCATCAGCAAAGGTTTTAGGAAATTCAGCGCAAACTTAAATTTCATTTTAATGTTTGCATGAATTTTCAGAAAAAATAATTTTACAAAATTAAAATTCTTTATATAATTTTTGTTAAAAAAAATGCACAAATACTTCTTCCGATTTTCACAAAATTTTGCGTTGAAAAAATTTACTAATAGTTAAAAAATATTTGCACAAGTCCTTAGAATATGTTTTTAACAAATTTGTAGAAAATATTTGCACAAATTTTTACAAATACTTGCACAAATTTAAAAAAAAAATATTCTAAAATTTTTGAAAAATATTTGCACACATTTTTAGATAATATTTGCACAAATTAAAAAAAAATGGCACAAATTTCTAAAAGTCTTTGCACAAAATTTGTATAAAACATTTGCACAAATTCTTAAAAAATATATATATATATATATACATATATGTATATAAATAGCAAGTTTCTATAAAATATTTGCACAAATTCAGAAAGTGTGTAATCAGTCTTAAGAAAAATTTAAAAATTGGCACAGGTTTCCTTACGTTATATTTCACAAAAACGTTTTAATATTTTTTTTTTTTGAATATCCTGTAACAAAATAAATAGAAAAAAATTTGTGCTGCAGATTTTTAATTATTTTTCAATTAGAAATCTCATAAATCTGCACAATTGCTAAGCTACTCGCTGAGTTTAAGAAAACCTTGCACAAAATTTTTGAACTTCTGAGCAAGTTCCTTAAATTTTGAAATGAGATACTGGAAATAAATTTATTTATTTATTATTTATTACGTTAATAACTCATTTCATAAACAACGTTATGAAATGCTACAACTTTATTATATAACACTCTCATGTTCATTTAAAATGATTGAAGTTGGCACTTTTCACATTAATAACATATGCATACAAACTGAATTTGACATTACGAACCAAATGCAGTATCCTTGTGTGTGAAAAACTTTTCATGCATAAATGTATGCTTTTATTTAATGTCTTCATTGCGAATTGAATTTTTTTTTTGCTGTTTCGAACAAAAAATAAAAGTGACACACATAAGCATAAAACCTAATTTCATTACTTAATAAGGTAACACTTTTATTTGAGATAAATAGTATATTTAGTGACACATAAGGGAATAAGTAAAAGAATATTCATATTCATATATGGAAGTGAAGCCATAAAGGATCAGTTAGAGCAAAAACGACCAGAAAATTGAAAAATCTCTGGACAATAGTTTAAAGTACAAACTAGCAAACATTACCATAAAGGACACACCCATTTCATGTTTTAGCATCTTTGCACAAGCTTCAAAATGAAGTTGAGCGTCTCAACATTAAACTAAACACGCACATACATACACACACACACACACACACACACAGAGTTGCACATATTTATGTGTTTTGTGCTTTAGCTCATAAAGGACATTATGATATTAGTGTGCAAGTATGCATGTGTAGGTGTTAGTTTGTATACAAATGCATGTACTTGCGCTTGAGTATGGAAAGGTTTATGTCCAAAGTAATAAATTTTTATGCGTTTAAATGCACACATTTGTGCCACTCAAGCACATTCTCACACAAACACATATACAATGAGTGCTTATTTCGTACAAGATTCACGCCATAAAAAGGCGACAGACAAACAATGTTTACAGCAAGTGACATACCCAGGCACTGTCACATGTATTTTATTTTAGTTTTAGCTAAAACAAAAACTACAGCTTCGACACTAACTTTCATATTAAATTGTCCTTTCACACAAAAGCAAGGCAAGCAACGGCAATAGCATTCAATTCGACTGTATCATTCGAATGGTCATCTCAACTCATTCACAATTTCACACAGAGAATTGCTTGTTTGTTAGTTTTTGTTTAAAGTTTTATTATTTTCTTATTGCAGCAGTTCTCATGGCTGCCACAGTAGTTGTTCCATTTTTTCTTCTAATTCAAATCAATTTGCATCAAGAGCCTCATTTAATTCCATTACGTTAAATTTTGTAGTTTTTCATTTTTAAATCATTGTCATCATGAGAATGCTCATGTTGTCAATTTTATGGAGGATGCAATATTTACCAAGCATTCTGGCGGAAGGCATAAATGGCAATCAGATATGACTGTCAATGCAGTCAATACATAGTTTTCATCATAAAATTTTTTATTAAAGCTGCGAAGTGTCCTTCAGGAATTGCAGGCTATATTTGAGAGATATATTTGATTTGGCTCGTTTTCCGCTCAAAACAAATTTCTAGAACAAAAATTTTCTGAAAAACATCTTAAAAAGTTAAATTAAAATTTACTACTAGATTAAATTTTTTGTTGCTCTTTTTAAAGCTATTGCGCAAATTAAATCGAAATTGGTTTTACCTGAAATGCAAAAAATTTAGCAAGAATTTAAGAAATTGCTTGTAACTTCTTTTTAAAAACAAATTGCAAAATTTGTGCAAATTTTGTGCAAACTTTTTGCGCAAATTTACACAAATTTTTGTTGGCAGCTTAGAAAAAGATCTGAAAAACTTTTATTTACAACTATGCAAGATATTTTTTCTTCGGAAACTGTTTAGCAGATTTATTATCATAAAATGGATATCAGAATTTTTTTTAACAAATTTCAAATTTTTTACAAAGCTTTGGTAATTTTTTTTTTTGGAATTTTTACCAAACATATTGCACAAAAAATCTTATGAGTTTTAACAAAATATTTACACTTTTCGCATAATTTTTTGTATATTGCAAATATTTAAAAAGTTCTGCAAATTTTGGGAAAATAAATGTACTTATTTTTTTACAATAAATTTTGTAGAAAAAAAAAACGTAAATTTTGTAGCATAACTTTTGAGCAGTAACTATTCATACTGCCATTATATTATTATATTTCATATAAAATCTTCCCAGAAATTTTACCAGAGGTTTTAAAGGATATATGTGGACAAATTGTGTACCAGAGATTGATACAAAAAATATTAACTGAATTCATGAAAAAAAAAAATCCTGCAGAAAAAACTTATGCAGGCTTTTGTCTTCATTTTACATATGTGCATATTTCTTTAATATTAAGCCAAGTTCATTGCGAGAAAAATATAATGAAAACAACAATAAAAAAAATATTTTCCTTTTAGAAAAACTTTTGTTAAAATACACAAAGGATGGCTCTCACGTAAAATTGGATTTTTTCCATGTAAAATTTAATATTTTTTAGGGAAATTTTCCTGATTCAATTTTACAATGATGATTTCCGTGGCAGTTTTGAGCAAATTTCATGGATAAAATTTATTTTCATATTTTCAAACGATTTCCAAGAAATTAATTACTATTTATGTAGAGTTTCACGAAAAACTGTTCAAAAACTTAAAAAAGCTTGCACATCTCTTTGCGCTAATGCTACACACAAATATTTTGCTCACACACACACAACTGTTTCCGCAAATATATTTTAAAACTTTTTGCGGAAATATTCCAACTATGTCACACAAATGTCTTGAAGAACTGCTTGCGCAAATATTTTACAGAAATATCTTGCACAACTGTTTGCGCAAATATCTCAACTATGTCATTTAAATGTCTCGCACAATCACTTGTGCAAATATAACACAAACAAATTTTGCTTAATTGTTCGCGCAAATAAATTGCACACTTTTTTGCGCAAATATCTCAAATATGTTACAACTATTTGCGCAAGTATATTGAAAAAATTTTTAATGAAATATTTCAACTATGTCACACAAATGTCTTGAACAACTGCTGGCGTAAATATTTTACACAAATAACTTGCACAATATTTGAGCAAATATCTCAAAGATGTCGCACAAATATCTTGCACAAATTGCGCAAAATGTTTTGAAGAACTGTTTGCTCAAATATATTGCACAACATTTTGAGCACATACATTGCAAAATATTTAGCGCAAATATATTGCGCAACACTTTGAATAAATATATTGCAAAATTTTTTGCGCAAATCTATGCACGAACTTGTTTCTTTAATTTCCTCATTAGGTTTCGCTCAAATTTCCTCGTATTGTATTATATAAATTTTTTCGTAATGTGAGCTAATTTAAATTAAAAATTTTCCCAAAGTATTTAATAAAATTTCGTTAAAAGTTTTGCATAAATTAAATTAAATACTTTCTTCTATATAATTAAAGGATTAAATTTTTTTTAGAAATATGAAGAAACCCTACAGAATTTCTCGACTGACAGTTTTTTAGAAATTTTTTCCCCATTGAATATATGTATTTTCAAGAATTTTTTCATTTCGCTTAACCTATAAGTTTGTGCAAATTTCTATATAAGAATTTCATATAAATATATCTACAAATTTTTTTCAACAATAATAAAACTTTATCGCGTGCAATACAGCATTTTTCTCGTTACAAAACAATTGTTTGTCGCTTTTAGCTTTTACGTTTTTTTCCTCATTCATGTTTTCACTCACTACTTTAGGCGAGTGATGAAAGGAAAATAAATTTAGATCAGTCCTGCTTGGTCTAATGGACAACATCCTGTCGCCAAGTAATATTACTTGTACTTATTGCATTTGTTTGTTTCCTTTTCTATCTGGTTGTAATAATAAAAAAAGAAAACGTTTCCATTTACTGTTTGTACTTATTGTTTTCAATTTAATGTCAATTTTACTAGTTGTCGTTGAAGTGATTGTCACCATTACGATTGCTTTCGTTGTTGTATTGTTGCTACTGTTGCTCCTACTGATGCTGCAGGACATGTCAAATTTTCAAATAGTTTTTAACACCGTAAATGACAAAATGTTAAATAGAGACTCATTTCATTCAATCTTTTGTTGGTATTTTTTTATTAGGATATTTATTTTTTTTTTATTATGGATGTGGTTTAGGTTTTTAAGTTCTCTAAAGAAATTGTTGTAAAATTCCATAGAAATCTTTAAAGAAAGACATACATACATTTTTAAGTATTTTATTTTTCTTTGTGGTTAAGTTTCTTTTTTGTAAAATATTTCTTTATTTACCTTAGCGAACTTGAATTGACTTGGTTTTTTTATATTTTTTTATAATTATTTATATCCCCTCCCTCTGTACATTATGTTTATAAAGAATCATAACAAACATTTCCTTTCCAATTTTCAATATCGATGAGCCTTTGAGCTTTTGAAAATTGCATAAAAAGCGCCATTGGCGATTTATTTTTAATTGCACAATGTTGTACAAAAGCACACAAGCAAATCGAAGGCTTCTTTTTTTATTAGAGCAGAAGTAAAGCAAAGCAAAAAAAAAAGAATCAAATAAAACTGAAGTTTATAAAAATGGAAGGAGAATCGAGCTTTATAAATTGTATAGGGAGTGCAGACTAAAAGAGTTTTTTTTCGCAGGCTACTTGTTCAATAACGTTTAAAGTATGATGTCGTTATTCTTTTTTTATATATATTGACATGTTTACACGAGTTCTTTTTTTTTGAAAATTGGACTTGCTTATTCACTTTTTATAGGGATTACTTTTTATTGTCGAAGTATTGAAATCAAACACTATTTGATTTGTAGTTTTCAGAATAATTTTATTTCTAGGTAGTCCTGGAACTCCGAATTTTTAAATCACACAGAACACACTTCAGCTTATTGAGACATTGATAAGGCAAACTTCGGAGTAATTTTTGAATTCAGCCCGCACAGCTTTCTTATAGAAGAACCCTTTTTTCATATAGAAAGTGTGAAAATTTTTCTTAATGAGAAAGTGAAAACTTTTTTATAGAAAAAGTAAAATTTTTTTTAAAGAAAAGGTAAACTTTTTTTTATGGAAAAAATCGACTGAGTCAGAGCAAACTTTACGCATAGAAAAAGTGAAAACTTTTCTTATAGAAAAAGTCGACTATGTCAAAATAAAGTGCAAATTTCTCTTATAGAAAAAATTCGACAGCTTCACAGCACACTTTTCTTATAGAAAATAAGGAAACTTTTCTTATAAAAAAAGTGAAAACTTTTCTCATAGAAAAAGTGAAAACTTTTCCTATAGAAATTAGAGAAAGTGAGAGCTTTTTTTAAAGTAAAAGTGAAAACTTTTCTTACAGAAAAAGTGAAAACTTCTCTTAAAGAAAAACTGAAAACTTTTTTTATAAAAAGTAGAGAAAGTGAGAACTTTTCTTAGAGTAAAAGTGAAAACTTTTCTTAAAGTAAAAGTGAAAACTTTTCTTATAGAGAAAGTGAAAACTTTTCTTATAGAAAAAGTGAAAACTTTTCTTATAAAAAAAGTGAAAACTTCTCTTATAGAAAAAGTGAAAACTTTTCTTATAGAAAAAGTGAAAACTTCTCTTAAAGAAAATAGAAAATTGAAAAAGTAAAAACTTTTCTTATAGAAAAAGTGAAAAATTTTTTTATAGAAAAAGTTGACTGTTTCGCAGTACGATTTTCTTATCGAAAAAGTTCATAAATTTTTTATAGAAAAATTTGATTGCGTTACAGCTCACTTTTCTTATAGAAAAATTCCCTTGTAGAAAAAGTGAAAACTTTTCTTATATAAAACAGAAAAAGTGAGCACTTTTCTTATAGTAAAAGTAAAAACTTTTCTTATAGAAAAAGTGAAAAATTTTCTTATAGAAAAAGTGAAAACATCTCTTATAGAAAAAGTGAGAACTTCTCTTATAGAAAAAGTTCAAACCTTTCCTATAGAAAAATTCGAGAGCGTTACAGATCACTTTTTTTATAGAAAAATTCTCTTATAGGAAAAGTGAAAACTTTTCTTTTAGAAAATAGAAAAGTGAGAACTTTTCCTATAGAAAAAGTGAAAACGTTTCTTATAGAAAAAGTGAAAACATTTCTTATAGAAAAAGTGAGAACTTCTCTTATAGAAAAAGTGAAAACATTTCTTATAGAAAAAGTGAGAACTTCTCTTATGGAAAAAGTGAAAACTTTTCTTATAAAAAATAGAAAAAGTGAAAACTTTTCTTATAGAAAAAGTGAGAACTTTTCTTAAAGAAAAAGTAAAAACTTTTCTTATAGTAAAAGTGAAAAATTCGACTGCGTCACAGCACACTTTTCTTATAGAAGAAGCAAAAACTTCTCATAAAAAAGCGTAAAATTCTCTTATAGAAAAAGTGAAAACTTCTCTTATAGAAAAAGTGAAAACTTTTCTTATAGAGAAAGTGAAAACTTCTCTTATAGAAAACGTCGGCTGCATTACAGCTCACTTTTCTTATAGAAAAATGCTCTTATAGAAAAAGTGAAAACTTTTCTTATAGCAAATAGAAAAAGTCAGAAGTTTTCTTATAGTAAAAGTGAAAACGTTTCTTATAGAAAAAGTGAAGACATCTCTTATAGAAAAAGTCGACTGTGTCACAGCACGTTCAAGGCTCATACCTTTCTTATAGAAAAATTCGTTACAATTGACTTTTCTTATAGAAAAATTCTCTTATAGGAAAAGTGAAAACTTTTCTTATAGAAAATAGAAAAAGTGAGAACTTTTCCTATAGAAAAAGTAAAAACTTTTCTTATGGAAAAAGTGAAGAATTTTCTTATAGAAAAAGTCGACGGTGACACAGCATGCGCTTACCATAGAAAAATTTCAAACCTTTCTTATAGAAAAATTCGACTGCGTTATAGCTCACTTCGACCATTTCGAAGAATGATCCTTATAATTTTTTTTGTATTTTTTTTATACATAACGTAAAAAACATTAGTCAATTTAATTTTTGTTTTTCCTCCTACTCAGCCGCAATAGAAGTTGCTTTGGCCACCATCCAGAGGTTTGTATATACACTCATTTATTGAAAATTGAAGCTTCAAATTTATTTGCCTGTTTGCAATTCGTATTTCCAAACCTCCTGCATACGTTTGAGTTAAAAAAAAAGAAACAAGAAAAATATATCCCAAATCTTTAGCGCTGATGATGATGGTTTGTTCTACAATTTTTTTATTCCTTGTTTTGGTTATTTCTTGTTTTTTTAATATACTTCTATGAAAGTCATTCATAATACCGCACAGACTCACTCACAGTCAAGCGAGGAACGTTGGCAACGTGTACCAATGACTAATTATAAAATGTTTGATTTCCCCAGATGATAGCGATAACTGCGAAATTGTGCAACAACAAGCAGCGAAAATATGATAAAAAAGATATATAAAAATAAAAACGACCATGAAATAAAGTTAAGCTTAATAAAGTATGAGTAAATTTATGTTGGATAAACCAAACTAATTTTTTGTTCTTATAGAATCATAAAAATTATGAATGCAATCAACAAATCAGAAATTCGAAATAATTAAAAAAAAAGTAAATTAGTTTTATTTTTTTTGTATATATTCCATTTGAAATCTAGTGACGAAAAAAAAGTCAAATGCGTTAAGGGAGTTCCAAAATTTTTAAAATTTAACTTGAACGTATTTTGTTAAATTAGACATCAGCCGTAATTTTTTTCTATGTATTTTTTACTTTAATATTGTTTGTGTAAAAACAGTCACTAGTGGCAGGCAGCCTCAGCTGCTTTAAACAAATGCCGAAAATATTCAAGTTGATGAAATAAAGCATTTCGGTTTCATTACTTTTTACACTCAATGCTTTCCCCAAACTCCCAAAACTTTTATCTAAAGTACGAGTATGTATGTGTCTAAGAAAGTTTCTGCTGCGAAATTTGTCTTCATTTGCTTATGTATTGTTACTTTCATCATCATTATGATCATTATCATTTACATTTCGATTACTCAATGGAATTGCAACAATGTTTAGAACATTTTTCTTTCACATTCCTTTTACAACTCTCTGGTCTGGTTTTTGTCGTTGGTTATGCAACATACTTTGGGATATATTAAGGTATATGAAGGTAGAATTGTAAGCTACGGCTGGTTCACTTGAATTTATAAATGTTTTATATTTCTACTTTCTTCGTTATGACAACGATGTAAGAGAGATAGGAAAACCAAAGGCAACGTGTGATCAAAAACAGACGTTATATATAAAGAGAGAGAATGCAAAGGGCAGTTTATAAAGAGGGATAAAGAAGGAGAGAGGTAAAGATACAGATAATGGTATATATAGATATAGAGATGGATAGATATAGAGATAGTTTTAGATAGACAGATAGAGATAAATATAATGAAAGAGATTCAGATAGATATAGATATAGATATAGAGACAGATAAAGAGATATATGTAGATATAGAGATAGATATTGAGATACAGATTGCGATAGAGATGGAGATAGAGATAGAGATAGAGATGTAGATACAGATGCAGATGCAGACACAGATACATATACATATAGAGATATAGACAGAGATATAGATAGAGATAGAGATAGATATAAAGATAGAGATATAGATATAGATAGGGATAGAGATAGAAATAGAGATAGAGTTAGAGATAGATATAGAGATAGAGATAGAGATAGATATAGAGATAGAGATAGAGATAGAGATAGAGATAGAGATAGAGATAGAGATAGAGATAGAGATAGAGATAGAGATAGAGATAGAGATAGAGATAGAGATAGAGATAGAGATAGAGATAGAGATAGAGATAGAGATAGAGATAGAGATAGAGATAGAGATAGAGATAGAGATAGAGATAGAGATAGAGATAGAGATAGAGATAGAGATAGAGATAGAGATAGAGATAGAGATAGAGATAGAGATAGAGATAGAGATAGAGATAGAGATAGAGATAGAGATAGAGATAGAGATAGAGATAGAGATAGAGATAGAGATAGAGATAGAGATAGAGATAGAGATAGAGATAGAGATAGAGATAGAGATAGAGATAGAGATAGAGATAGAGATAGAGATAGAGATAGAGATAGAGATAGAGATAGAGATAGAGATAGAGATAGAGATAGAGATAGAGATAGAGATAGAGATAGAGATAGAGATAGAGATAGAGATAGAGATAGAGATAGAGATAGAGATAGAGATAGAGATAGAGATAGAGATAGAGATAGAGATAGAGATAGAGATAGAGATAGAGATAGAGATAGAGATAGAGATAGAGATAGAGATAGAGATAGAGATAGAGATAGAGATAGAGATAGAGATAGAGATAGAGATAGAGATAGAGATAGAGATAGAGATAGAGATAGAGATAGAGATAGAGATAGAGATAGAGATAGAGATAGAGATAGAGATAGAGATAGAGATAGAGATAGAGATAGAGATAGAGATAGAGATAGAGATAGAGATAGAGATAGAGATAGAGATAGAGATAGAGATAGAGATAGAGATAGAGATAGAGATAGAGATAGAGATAGAGATAGAGATAGAGATAGAGATAGAGATAGAGATAGAGATAGAGATAGAGATAGAGATAGAGATAGAGATAGAGATAGAGATAGAGATAGAGATAGAGATAGAGATAGAGATAGAGATAGAGATAGAGATAGAGATAGAGATAGAGATAGAGATAGAGATAGAGATAGAGATAGAGATAGAGATAGAGATAGAGATAGAGATAGAGATAAAGATAGAGATAGAGATAGAGATAGATATAGAGATAGAGATAGAGATAGATATAGAGATAGAGATAGAGATAGAGATAGAGATAGAGATAAATATAGAGATAGAGATAGAGATAGAGATAGAGATAGAGATAGAGATAGAGATAGAGATAGAGATAGAGATAGAGATAGAGATAGAGATAAATATAGAGATAGAGATAGAGATAGAGATAGAGATAGAGATAGAGATAGAGATAGAGATAGAGATAGAGATAGAGATAGAGATAGAGATAGAGATAGAGATAGAGATAGAGATAGAGATAGAGATAGAGATAGAGATAGAGATAGAGATAGAGATAGAGATAGAGATAGAGATAGAGATAGAGATAGAGATAGAGATAGAGATAGAGATAGAGATAGAGATAGAGATAGAGATAGAGATAAATATGAAGATAGCGATAAGGATCAGAAGAGAGAGAGATGGAGAGAGAGAGGAGAATGATAGACAGCGAAAAATGGTCTTTCCCATATTATATTTTAAATCGAAAGCACGAGTAGGTGACCAAGAAGAGCTTAATAATAATTTGAGAGAAAGTGAAAGTTCGCAGCATGACAGTTTCCAATTTTACGTATAATTTCTTATTGAAGTGGAGAATATTGACCGCGTACCGTATCTTGATTAAGAGACAGATTTTATGAAAAAATAAAACCTTGAAATAAGTAGAGAGAGAGAGAGAGAGATAAAGATGGAAATGCACAGAGGAGAAAAATAAAACCTTGAAATAAGTAGAGAGAGAGAGAGAGAGAGAGATAAAGAAGAATATGCACAGATGAGACAACATACATATTTCCACTTAATGCAATAATACTTCTGTAGCACAGAATTTTCGTCGGGTCACTAAAATAAATTCATAAGTAATCAGGTAAATTTGCCTTATTTTTCAACTTTTTGAAATATAATTACATAACTGCATCACACTGCCATATAGACTTATTCAATAATTAATTAATTAATAATGCCATTTTTTCTTATTACTTAAATCAGAAAATTGGTACATTGTGCCGTTCGTGTGATCCAGGCTTTAGTTTTAAGAAAACTATTAAATTAAATTCAAATACGGTTCTGTTTTAAACAAAATACTTGCTTATGTGGACAAGAACTTCCGTAGGGTGCTTTTAAACTTCAAACAAAAATATATCAAACATCTCTTAATGAAATGAAAAATCAAATACATACTAATGTATTTGTAATTCATATATGAAGTTGATTTGATTCCCCGGTATGGCTGCACATATTTTCGCCACATTTTTGAAAAAAAAGAAAAATATTAAAGCACAAGACTGCTTTGCTGTAGACAAAAAATAAAAAGTGGCATGAGTTAATGAATTATATGATGTGCAAGGAATTATAAAAGAAATATATAAAATACAATAGTACATACATACAAATACCCACATCCAGTTTACAAAACAGTCACAAAAAGCTACCGCTCATACCACTAGGGCAATACAATTACAATAAAACGAACTAAAAGAAAATGACAATTTTGCGGATTACCCCCGGTATGTGAAAGCATATGAATGATTTGTGGTTGTTAGAAACGAAGGGAATAGATAAAAAAAGTAACCTTAAAAAAAGGAAAAGTATGTCGTAGAAGTTGATGTTCTTAGCTGAAGTAATGTAATCAAGATTTTAGTTGAGTTGCTGTTGCTGGTGCTTCTGTGTCTGTTGTCTTAGTGTCGTAAATTATATGAGGTATGATTTGGTATTTTGTTTTTAATTTCATTTGATTTGAAGTTTTCATCTTAAGGATTTCTCTGTTATTAATCACATCAATTCAAAACTTGAAAGAAAATGTTGCCGTAATGAGTTTTGTTTAAATTTATGTAATTTATTTAACTTTTTTCTTTTGCCTTTAGAAATTTTGAACTAGCAAGGTAATGCTAGACAAGGATTTGAAAATATATATGGAGGACAGTTAATGGAAAAAATTTATCTAATACCTCAGAAATCTCCAGAAAAGGTTTAGACTCTCAGGACGTTTTGGCTAAAAGAATGCAGGTCAGGGGCCCAATGAAAAATTGAAGTTGTCTTTTTAAGGATAGAAAACTGATTTCTCTATTTGGTAGTATATTTTATTTAAAGCAGATTCACTGGTTTTATAAAGTTCTAGGATTCTTAATTTAAATTTCGTTCTTTTCAGCTTAAATTTCATACCAGCTGGCTGTCTCATTAAGATTCTCTAATTTTCTTGGAATCAGTTTTTTTTTCTTTTGATTTCTCTCATGTTTGAAATTAACCACAATCATATGTCTGACTTTGCGGTTAACAATGTCATCATATATGCGTTACGGTCATTACTTACCTTCACTCGCATGCTGTCTTGTCAACGACTATAGAGTAAGCAGTTGGCAAAAAAAAAGCCAACAACAGAAATAATCAGGCACAAAGCAAGAGTTGCACTAACAAAAGACATGATGACTGCATTTATAATAGATGCTCGTGCAGTTAAAACCATAATAACTTTTTAAGAAAAAGATAGAGCATCCTTTTATTTCCCAAAATAACAAATAGAAAAGAAAGCCATTGACATTTTTGGCAAAAAAAAAGTCACTCTTCAAATGAATGAATGACTGGCTGGCTGACTGGGAAAAAGAAGACGACACCACAAGTTTTCTTGTTTTTTGTTTCCTTTTTCAGAAAAGCCATTAAATACTTTAAAAGCTAATAAATAAAATTCTGCAATTCAAAACATACATTTGAAATTTGTTGTGTCTGAAAATGGTAGAATGTCATTCACACTCTTTATATGTTAAATCGGACAAAGCTTAGGTAAGGGAGTTCTTGTATAATTTGATGTCTTGCTGCAATCATCCTTGTTACATTCACTGAACAAAAATGAGAGTGTGTGCATGATGGCACAGCCACCAACACCCAACCAAAAGATATACATGAGTGACTTCTAACGATAAGAAACACTTTCATGCAGTCCGTGATCAAATGCACACGCATATACACACTTACACATACACACACACACACATGTAGATGCAATGCAATGCGCTGTAAAGCATCAGTAATACAATGACATGACAATAAATGCACTCACACTAAGGCCGCTGTTATTGTCCAAACACCTTGGTATGCGTGCTTAAATGCCAGTCTTAGTGCTTAACATTTAGTGTCTTCCTAGTGAAATCCCATCATTCGCTATGTTGTTTATGTTTAAAATGGAGAAGAGAAGTCCTTCCACTCCACATGACAATAGCGAAAGTGAAGAATTTAAAAACAATACAATGCATTTATAAAATTTTGCCATACCTTCTTATTTAGTTGGAAAATTCCCATATAATTTTTAATAATATGGATGTTTTAATTCAAAGCTTTGTTTAAGGCCATTCTGGTGCTTAAATATGTTCCAAGTTTTCGAATTTCAATACTTAAGTATTAAGAAATAATAGCTTAAGGCTCATTCTCCAAATTTTTGTACATATTTTTTCCCATAAAAATTTCGAAATTAATTTCGAATTTCCACATTTTATAAAAATCTAAAAATTTGCATAAAAATAAAGAAAAAGTTTCAAGCTAATAGCTAAAAACTTCTTCCTAAGTTAATTTCGAAAAGGGATATACATACATTCATACATATATACTAAATTCGAAACTTTCGGATATGCTCCAAATAATCAATATATACACGGCTTAACATCAAATTAAAGTCAATGGAGATATACAATTTTTTTTTAAATTACGAAATTAAAACTAAAAGATAAATAACATCAAGTTCGAAATTTCGAAAAGGCTTAAAAAATATATTACATATGTGTAATTAAAAATTTTTCTATTCAAAGCTTTTTTTAATTTTTGTACATAATTTTTTTTATATTATTTTCCATACAATAGACACACATACATACATATGTATACATATAAATACTTAGTGAGAAACTTTCGGATATGCACCCAATAATCAATAAATGTTTGCATTTTAACGTCAATATAACGTCAATGGAGATTGACAGATTTTTATAAATTATGAAATAAGAACTTAAAGTCATATAACGTAAAAATATGTATATGAATGTTAAGTTCGAAATTTCGAAAATGCCTAAAACACAGACTACAAATATCTTTACATATTTTTTTACATAAAAATTTCTAAATTAACCTCGTAATTTCGCAATTCATAAATATTCAAGTAACAGCATCTAAAGCTTTGCAAAAGTAAAAAAAACTTTTCAGGCCAGTAACAAAAAATTTGTTCTCTAGTCAATTTCGAAAAGATATAAATCGAAACCACATCCTCCAATTAATTAATACCTGCGAGTAACATTCCACATTAAAAAATTATTCTATGTTCTAATATTAGTGTTTAATAAAAATTCGAATTTAACTTCGAATTTTCATATTTTATTAAAATGGAATATTTATTTGGCTTTTGCAAAAAAAAATCATTTTTATTAGTTTAATAAATTTAAGCAATAACTTTAATTTAATCCAAAAATTCGAAGATTAGTTCGAAAAATCAAATTTTTGCGGAACCCCATTTTTTACCATAAATATGAATTGTTCTTAGGATTCAAGATTTTCGAAAATTTCGAACTTCATAATGCATCTTATATGTACATAATAAGTCAGAAATTTTTATGCTGCCTTTAATAACGATTAATGCCAAATGCATATCTCTTACATTTAGCTATACTGTGCTATAAAGACTTGTTTATTATCTCTCTAAGTAATAAATTTCAGATCAACGTCAAACTTTTCATTTTATAAAAATTTAAAAATCCTTAATTTTTTGCAAAAGAAGAAATGAAAAAACATGATGAAAATTTCAACCTCCAGAAACAGCAAGTAGCGTACTCTTAAAGAGGATGTTACTTATTCTGCTTACCTAAGCACCCAAGACTTCATGGTGCGTAGTATAATAGGAAATTGTTTTCAAAACTGTTTTATATACCATATAAAATTCATTTTTGATAAGAAATCTTGAAATCTGCTATTTTTTCCAAAGTTCGAAAATTCGAAGTTAAGTTCGAAATTTTTGAACATACCCAAAAACTTAATAAAATTTTTAAAGCACTGAAATAAGTGATCATGACATATAAAACAATTTTTTTTAAATTAAATTGGATGTTCAAAGCTAAGTTCGCATTTTTCGGTATACAACACTCTCATTACTAATATTTTATATTCTCAAAGCCTTACAAATATATATATATTTGATACATAAAACAATTTATCTTGTGAAATTAAAGAGTCTAAGGCTAAAATAAAAAATAAAAACTAAAAAGTATAATCTTTTTTAATACTAGCTTTACTTATTCTGCATTACTAAGATTTTATGGTAAGTGGAATAATAAAAAATTATTTTCAAAACTTAAAATCTGCTGTTTTTTCTATGTTCGAAAATTCGAAATTAAGTTCGAAATTTCGAACATAGCCCCAAAAATTTAATTAATTACTATTGTGCATTTAAAAATATATATTTGTCAATGAAAGTAATTTTTTTCACTTAAATTGGAGGGGTAAAGCTAAGTTCGAATTTTTCTAAATACAACAATAGCTGATAACCAATATTTTTTAAACTAAAACATTTGTTTTTATGTTAAAAAAAAGTTTGTAAAATTTAGCTCTTTTATAAAAAAGTTGTTATTATAATTTTGTATTCTATTTGGAAATTCAGTTCCTTTTTTTATTAAATGTTTTTTTCAATACTATTTAAAAAAACATTTGATTTTTAGCAGCCACTGTACATTTTTTTTAGCAAATATACTACATAAGTAAATTTAATTCTCGTTTATAAAGGAATATGCATTTTCAACTTAAGTGAAGCATAAACTATACACACTCCCACTTAATTTACATACACAGAGAGATCTTAGTATGCTGCACAATGGGCAAAAAGTAAAAAAAAAATAATATACTACAACTAAAAAATTTTTTGGTAACAAAAGGAAAAATTTAATATTCAGTTTACGTAGAAGGGAATTTTTTATATGTACATATATCTAAGAGCGGTGGGGGGCAGGTGAGGGGAGGAAATGTAAATATAAATATATAATATAATATAATAAAATAGAAGTTATCTGGATCTTAACTCCCATGTAAGCCAGCCACTAACAATAGCATAATGCTAAGAATTGCACAAGTCCGGTCTAATAATATTATACAAAAAATTTAGAGCTTTTTGCTAAAATATACCCCACTGTGCTCAATTGCATAGAACACTTTCGCGTTTGCAAATACACATACATATTTACAAACGTGCGTGTGTGTTTGAGAAATTGTAGTCATACAAAGTGTTATGCGAATAGAAGAAGTTGTTGGTGTTGTAGGTGGTTTGTATAAGTGCAAGCATGCATGCATGTTCATGTTTAGTTGATATTTGTCGTTTTGACACCCTTTTTTCGCCAGTAATAGAGTGGCTGCCACATTCTTTGCTGATGTTGTTCTTCTGCTGCCGCTCTTATTTATATACATACATATTTGTTGTTGTTGTTCTTCATGTTGTTTGTGCTGTATTGTTGGCAGACTACAGCAGACCTCGTCTTTGTTGCTGTTGTTGTAGTTGTTGTTGTTGTTAGAGTAGTTTAGTTATAGCATTTGTTAAGTTTTTGGACAGCAGTGGCAATTTGCGTGTATTTGACTTAAATGACTTTCGTATGTAAAGCGTCACAAGCACATAAATACAAAAACTACATAATATAGAGTTTATACTATCCTTGTTGATGAGCACACACTCTTATTAGGGTGTGAGCACACTACCTTAGAAATATGCATGCCAGTGAATGCAATGACTTGTTTGTGCTTGATAAAGGGACTTTTGAAAAGTTTTTAATTTATAAAAGGCAAGAGGCTAAATAAGCCAACTGTTACGGATACTTGGCAATAAAAAGCTTTAAGTTGTAAAGTATCATGTCATCAATAGAACTATAAAGCTTCAAAGTGAACTTATCAAGGTCACAGATTTTTCCTGAATATGTTTAGTATTTTGAAAATTTATCAATTCGATTATACAATTTAGCTGACTTTCAAGACAACCCTAGACTATATCTTAAACAACGTTTGTCGCCTTTCACTAGTGTTATCTAGGTTTTTTTTTCTCTCAAAGGGTTTTGTGGTTTCAGTGGTCTTTTGTTGCAACTACTACTTATTGTCATGCCAGTGTTCGTCGCAACACTACATTCCATTCATGGCTGTTTAGCTGTGTGGCTTTACTGCTTTGTATTCTTAACCAATGTAAAAATATTTGTATGTATGTATGTCGTTTGTTCTATCTGCTTTTTTTCATCTAGAGATACCAAATCTCTATATGTCATCCTTAAACGCACTTATATGTATGTATGCATGCATATCTGTGTGTGTGTGTGTTAAGTAACATATATTAGTGGATCTTTGGTTTTTTGTACAGCCATTTATTTATGCACTCGCACATTTTGTAAATTTTAAACTTATTTTTGTATGCACGCTGCTTAGTATTTGCTGTTTGTTGCTCTATGTGCTTGATTTTCGTATTTGTATACAGTTTTATTTAGAAACCAATAAATTTTCTAAAATTGCATTCTAATTTGTATTTGCAACAAATTATTGAGTTGATCTCTGTCAGTGTGCTGCCAAGGCGTGGTATTTATGTACATATGTGTTATTTGTAGAATATTCAGCTGAAAAGCGAATTAGTTTAAATTTATTTTGGGAAAACAATTTAAATGTAATTTATAGGGCTGGCAATAGAATATTTAGCAGAATGCTGGATGGGTTTTAGGGCACTTTAACTTAAGCAAATGGCAGTCCAATGATTTCTTATTATTATTTTAAAAAAAAAAAACAAAGAAGTCGTTCAAGAAAATGTTACGTAAGGTTTCCAAAAACTTATAAAAAAACTTAAACTTCGTGAGTTTTGAAGTTTTCGCGATACCCCTTTACGATTAGAGTGCGTAATTTTAATGTCACGTGACAGTGTGTATAAAACCATTTGCCTTTGTCACGTGCTTGCAGACTTGATGGGCTTTTCAGGTTAGTGAAATGCTTATAGAAACTCTAAAATCACTCTATAAATTCTACGTAATAAACCCAAATCATACAAGTGGGTTTCCCTTGAAGAGGGTATAACGTAAGTAAACGAAGGTTATATATGTAGACCAACTCAATCCCTAAGCGTGGGCGCTCGCACATACATATATTTAAATAAAAAAACATGACTTATCTTTGTACTCCTGTCTCTCTGGTGGAGGTTACTAATTGTGGTCTCTCCAACATGCGTACTGGTGGTTACCTCAAACTTCGTGGTGTTGGTTAAACAGCGGCCTTGCCTGTGGGTGCTTCTGCTTACCGGGCCTCTTTGCTCGTTGGGGGCCCCTTACCGGGTCTTCCGATCGTCAGCGTGGTGATATTTTCTATTCCTTGCGTTCTTTTCCTTTCCTGCTTTCTAGGCTTGAGTTATTTCTTCGTCCTGTATGGTTTTGTTGAATTCCGTCTTCTCCTTCCACAGCTTTGGTACTTTTGCTTTCACTTCTGTTCGAATTACTTTCCTTCTCAGCTAGTTGTAGGTATTTATTTAAACTTCCTTTTTGTATCGCATCTTCCTTTTACTTTCTTGTTAAACTTTTTGTCTTTCTTAATTTTTTTTATTTCACTTTATTCGATGACGCTCCAGACTTGAATGACTGTATCTTCATTTTCTTTTTTCCATTGCAGCTACCGTTTTTGAAAATCTATACTGACGCTTAACTTTTTTTTCCCGTTACTTTTCCACGTCATGAACAAAATGATGCCACCTTCGCTGGTTTATTTCAGAACACCTCCAACGATAACTGAATACAACCCTAAATCGGCAACTTGCCTGTTATGCCATGGCATCGCAAGCATGGGGAACACAAACTAGCATATACATAACAATATATATTATGAAAAAAATATTATAATATCTGATATAATAGTAATATAATACTAATATTGCAGTCAACACGTAATATGATTCTCTCTGCTATGAAATTTGACGTTTGCTGATAGAAATATATTTGATATTATATCAGGTATAGACGCTATGTTATGCTTAAGCTTTTCATACGTTGATATAAAACATTCGCACACGAAGGCAAATTTCCATCTAAAGAAAATTGTCTGTAACTAATTTTAGCTCAGAATAATCACCCGGAATCTATAAAATTCAAGTTTGAAATTTCGAACATTACCGACGTATTGACGTACATATAGAACAAATTTTTATTCTTATATCAAATTATTGTAATTTCAAATTTTTATTTAATGTTTACCGAAAAAAAATTCGAAAGTCGTGCTTAAACAAAAACACACAAGCTTCGAATAACATTCTCGAGTTTTAAATTTTTATGCCTGCATATAAGGGCCTGTTAATCTAAATGCGAACAATAGAATCGATCGAATATTTTTATTGAAAACAAAATCAAATTTCAGTTTTTTGTTTTTCTTTCTAATATAAATTTTCGATCGAATCTATCGTTTGCATTTAGATGAACAGGCCCTAAATATAAATATTAAAAAGAAAAGTTTAATTATTTATTCGACCAAAATTTTTTACATATTTAAAAAAAAATTTTGTTATTCAAAGTTGTATTGAACATAAAATTTGAGAATATGTTCGAAATTCGGGACATATTTATTTTTAAAATTGAATAATCTTTTATTAAAAATTTAAATAAATTCTAAGTTCTTACTTATGTTCGAAAACTCGAAAATAAGTTCAAAAGGGGACTTTTACCTTACGTTCTTTTCAATTTCCTTAAATAATTTATTTAATAAAGTCGTAATTTTTGATCTCAGAGGTCTTAATATGTTCGTGATATTGTCATTATGTATATTGATATGAGCCATAGTCAATCAAAAGCTTGATTTCGAATTTTTGTATAGTTACGTCCGTTTGCATTTAAGGTGACGGTATGTATTTACAAAGTTACATATGTGTAGTTATATAGGTATGTATTTATGTATATACAAAAGCCTGTGAATTCCCATTCAATCAGAAATGGGCTTGATCGGAAAATGGAAGAAGTGCACGCTGAGTTTGACGAATAGCTTAATTATTTTGATTAAAAATTTCAACAATTTGCACGCAGTGCTCTGGTGTAAGTCGATTCATATTGAAATTTTCAAGCGAACTGAACAAAAAGCAACTATCAGCTGTTAAATGGGTGCTCAAATAAAGCAGTGATTACGCCTCAAAGCAGTGCCACTTTAAAGAAACATCCTTTATAATAAAGTAAATTGGATTCTTTTAACAATTTATCTTAAAAACTGAAGAATTAATGTGGAAAAATTTTTTTCAATTGAAATAAGATCGTTAAAATTGCAATTTTACTAATCTTCGAAAATTCGAAATTTAGTTCGAAAATTCGAACATACTGTAAAACACACAATTTCGACCTGTTTGCTTCATAGAAGTAATAATTTCATTAAAAACTTTAAAATTTATATCTTACTTATGTTCGATAATTTGAGATCTAGTTCAAAACTTAGTTTAATATTTCCCTTATACAAAACATTTAAATCCTTGGTGTGACCAAATAAAAAAATAACGAATTTTTGGAAATTGCTTGGATATTTCTATATAAAAAAGTTAATTAAAAACACAAAACATGTTTCAGAAATACATCTTATGCTTGTCTTCGAGCACACCCATAATTTTGCATGTATGTACTCTACATAGTGTACTAAGAATCTATGGCCACATATTTAAATTACACAAAAAGAAATCATAAGCATTTTACGCATTTTTTTTTCTACAGATTTAAATATATTTTTTAAAGCCGATTTTTAACAAATTTAAAGAATTCGAAATTAGGTGCAAAATTTCGCACATATCTACTCCGAAAGATATAAATAAAATCATAAAATTGAGATATTATTAATTTTCGAAAATTCTAAATTTAGTTCGAAAATTCGAACACACTGTGAAAGAGGGATTTTCGACCTATTTACAGCAAAAAATAATATTTCTTAAATCAAAGCCTTAAAATTGTGATATAACTTGTGTTCGAAAATTTAAAATCTAGTTCGAAATTTAGTTTAATATTTCCTTTATAAAAATATACATATATAAATTTTTGGAGTGACAAAATAAAACAAAGGAACTTTTTTACATGTCCGTTTACATACATATCTACAATGTACATATCGTCCCTACCATGTCAAACTATCCAATATGCAAATTTGTAATTTTCAGAAGAGCGGGAAGAGCCGTCAACTGTGAATTTAAGTACAGCGTATTCCTAAAAGTGCCAAGCTTAAAACATTTATTATTGAGTTATCTATCGTCCACGAGAATTTCAGCATTTTAGAACGAGGGATATCGTATAAATTAAGATACCAAGATAACGTTTTTAAAAAACGAATTTTGCATATTGGATAGTTTGACGTGGTAGGGACGATATATTTGTACAAATGTGTATAGAAATGAATAAATATATTCAAGTCAATAGCATTATATTAACAATTTATTTTAAAAACTTAAAATTTTTTTTATAAAAATCTATTTTAAGTGAAATAAAGCCATAAAAGTGAAAATTTTACTGATCTTCGAAAATTCGAAATTGAGTTCGAAAATTCGAACATACTGTGAAAGAAGGAATTTAAACATGTTTATACCAGGAAAGTATTTTTTTTTAAATAAGATATATGCAATTGTAATTTTACTTATGTTCGACAGTTCGAAATTTTATGAAACAATGCCTTTGTAGCTAATATTGAAACATTTGGTGTGACCAAAGAAGAAAAAGAAGTTTTATGTAATTAATAGGAGATTTTCTAACATAAAATTTAGTCGAATTTGTATATCAAAACATTGCTTGAAAAACTTAGGCTTGTATTATCATTTTCCCAAATAGTTTACAATAAATACTCTTGAATCACTCACAATTAAGCGACTGAGAGCCAAAAGGATACAAGTTCCAAACGAAAAAAAGTTAGATGAAGCAATTTGCACTTAATGTTAATATCTCTCACTCTTCAAAAATTTGCACCTTTATGATTATTTCAAACTGCGTTCACCAAATGAAAAGGCATGAAAGCACTTTAAGGCCCCTCAATCGCTATAATGACATAAAAAAATTAACTACTGAAAATATTTAAATTTTTAAGTGACAACCTGCAACGGCAAACTTGCACTTGCACCAATAATAACAACAATAATGATACTGATCAACATGAGCAGCAACACTATTATTAACATCAACAAAAACATTATCCCTGTGTTGATGTTTTCAAACTGCTCGGACGGATTGTGTTTGCGTTGCTGTGCAACTGTTTTGTCGATTTTGTTGTTAATTAAATTTACATAATGTTAACGAAATTGATTGAATTGAATTGTAAAATTTTTGCAATAAATTAAATTTCCATAAACATGCAAATGATAGAATATAATTTTGTTTTGGTTCATGGGGTTGTCGATGTCATTGTCGCTGTAGCAGTTGTCAAGTATTTTTCCATAGAATGCTGCAAGTGATGACATATTTTTGTCATATCAATGGGACAATTGTTGCTTAACAAATGCAAAAACCATGTTCGACAGTTGTTTTTATTTTGATCATTTGGGATTCAAAGTGTTTTTAATATAGGGGAAAACTAATAGATTTGGGTAAAAATATACGTTTTTAGCAGACATACATACATATGTTGTTAAATGTACGTGTGTGTATGTGTTGTGTGTGTGTGTGTGTGAATGTGCCAGTACATGCTTGTGCTTGTTAAAATAATCATGCTTTACCTAAGAGCAACACAATCGAAATCATTATTGCTGATACTAATGCAATTATACAAGATTTATTCGCATGTTTAAATATACAGTGAACAGTGAAATAATATTATTAATATTATTAAATATATTGTGTTCAAATATTTTCTTAAACATTTTCTCTCCGAAAATCACATAAACAAAGTTATAGAAATTTTTTTTTGGTTTTCAACAAAGCTAACAAACAATTTTGCTTAGTACAATTTGTAGGTTTGTTTGCAGTTTTCATAATTACCAAAAATTTTCCAACAGATTTTCAAATAAAAAAGTTCTCCCTATATCCTTTTTTAACTCAGTTAAATTTTTTTGGGAAAATTATGTTAAAAATAAACAAAACAATTTTAAAATCGGTTGATAAGTCTACAAAAAAAAATTGAGACGAATTGTTAACCTCCTTCTTTTTTTGAAGTCGGTTAAAAATTAACTTGAAATTCATAAAAAAAATACTAACGGATCTCGTACTGTTTAATAAAAAAAACCCCGCTATACAATTTGTGAATTTATTCATAAATTTATTTTGAGGTATTTGCCTTCACATAGTATTAAAAATGAAAATGTTTTACACATATCCTTTTTTCAGTTATATAATTAAGAATCTACAGCTCGGAATTCAATAAATTTTAAAACAAATAATTTTTTTCGATAGGCCTCATTAGCTTATTTTAATAAAATAATTGAAATTTATTTAATGGTAGTTTAGTATTCCTTTAACATGCTAAACTACCAGCAAATAAATTTCAATTATTGTATGTATACTTCTGACAATATGTCAAATAATCAATTTCTTTATTTTAATAAAGATATCTTCTTCACAAATCATTTTCTGTTAACTTTTAGAATACTAGTTCACTTAGTTAAGAGTTCGTCTTATCTCAAATAGTTTTCAGGATATGCAATAGACATACAAATTTATTTATTGTATTCTTGGTATTAAACATTTTATATTTAATACGCCACAGCTCGTAGTTTTGTTTGTAGTTTCGAGAAATACCAAAGATCTTCCCACAGAATTGCAAATAAAAAAGTTCTGCATATATCCTTTTTTAACTCAGTAAAATTTTTAGCAAAAAATTATGTTAAAATTAAGCAAAACATTTTTAAGACCGCTTGATTAGGTTAAAAAAGGTGACTTTAGGTTAGAAAGGGTGGTGCTATACCGCACCTGCAATGGGAGACCGAATTGGGTCCATTGTGATTAAGGTGAGTTTAAGTTTATCAAAAAAAGTTCTAAGAAAACGTCGTGCTGTTTAATTAAAAAAAAATCCATTCTAAATTTTTTTTTTTCAGTTATATAATTAACAATTTATAGTTAAAAAATCCTTTAGTAAATTTAAAAACAAAATGATTTTCTGTTAAATTTAAGGAAATCATCTCAACTTAAATGGTTTTTGGGATATGCAATAGACTTAAACACTATTTTTTTAGTTTTAAAAATAGATTGAATACTCCACAACTTGTAAAATTTTGTGTTTTTTTCATGAAACTAATGAATTATTTCTCGGGCTCAAAATAAAGTTACTGGTCATATATCCTTTTTCTAAAGAGTGAGAAAATTTTCACATAGAGTTTTTTGTGTAACCATAATCTATTCCCGTTATACTTTATAACTGTTAATATTTAAATTAAATTGAAAAAAATTTTTTAATAATAAAAATTAAAACTATTATTGAATAAAAGTAAATAAATATATTTATTTCAAACCCTTTCTAAATTTCCAATTTTAAGTTAAAATTGTGAAGATTGTTTCAAGAGCAATTAAAATAGGCAAAAATAAACTTCAAGTATGCACTTTTTATTTGATTTTATTTTTATATAAAAAAAAGATATATGACTAACTTATTGAAATTGAGGTTGGATTGAAAAACTTTTAAGCTCGGCGGCAACTGGAACAATATTGGCAAATTGTAGAATACATATTAGGCTACTATGTCAATGTCAAAATATTTTGCTATTGCAAAATATATCACGAAAAGATGAGTCTTTATAGAACTACATATTGCGATTACTTTTGTCCTTAAAAGAGATAATTTTTTTTTTAAATTCATATTGTCCTTGAAAATTTTATAAAAAGCAAGTAATTTTTACATTTTTAAGGGCGTATGATTAATATGTACTAGTTGCATATTGCTCATACGTATGCGGTCTCAAAATGCATTTCGTAAGAGAGAAATACTCAAAGCAGTATTTAAAGGAATTTCTTTTGATATAGATATCAAAAGGTTTCTGTATATGACTTAAAGCAATTCACGTATTCCATTTTCAGTAAAAAAAATATGTCGAGGCTTATTCTGCATTAACTGCCACCACTCACACTGGAACAAATACGAGAATGATGATGCCGATGAGAGAATGGCGGTCGACGAGAGAATGGCGGCCTACGATTGTTCTTTCAAAATTATAATAAGATTTCCTCAAAATACGAACCTTAGCGTAATTAAATCAAACACAGGAGCACAAATAAAATGAAAAACAAATTTAAAACATATTGTAGCTAATCGTTTGATCGCCACTGTTGTATTTGTCAGTGTGTTTTGTGCTCCTGCACTTTAATTTAGTGTAACGTAAAATGTAAATCGAATTTTCTAATCAACATGATTGTTATTTTGTATTATAAAAATCTCTGAGGTGTTTACTAACAACAACTGCAACTGAATATATTCCTCTTTAAATGATGAAATAATAATATGATAATAGAAACTCTTGCCAACAATATAAACATACGAGTGTTGAGTGTTTTGAAGAAATTGTTAAAATTATAAACAAACCGTATACAAGTTCATATTGAGAATACTGTAGCACCAAATGGAATAAATTTAATGCACTTTTTAAATAAACAGAAAAAATATTTCTGCTATCAACATCTTTAATTGACAAAAAAGCTAGTTAAAAACTTAATTGATTTTTAATATTTTTTTTTTAATTTAAAAGTTATTAATTCTTAATTTAATTTAATTAATTAAATTTTTAAACAAAAGTTTAACTGACTCAATTAAATAATTTATTAAACTTTTAATCCATTAAACTTCCAATATAAAGTTTAATCAATTAAATAAAATTTTTAATTGAAAACCTGTTTTTTTTCATTTAAAAGTGTTAGTTGGAGACATATATTTTAATAATTTAATTCCATCAATGAAATTTTTAATTGATTTTTTTACTAAGGATGTAACTTTTTTTGTGTAGCTAGTAGGACACATCGGTATGTATTAGAAACCACATCTTAAAACGGAAAACCTTTTTAACGAGCTTTTTAATGAGTTTTTATATAAACTACGACTTTTAATTTATAAACACGTGAATATTATAAGTAAAATTTTTGTGGCGGTTCTGGCACAGGGCACTTTAATTTTTTTGTATTAGCCTTATTTCACGAGTAATATGATAAAATTTTATTATAGCAGAAAAGTTCGATAAAACAAATGATTCTATTGGGCAATCTCACCTCACAGTAAACGTTTTGTTTTCTTCTAGCAGAGGTTGATTTTTAAATATGGCCTTAAGCAAAATTTTATTTTTTGACTTAACAACAAGACATTTAGTCCTGTCACCTTAGTTTTTAATTTGTTAAAGTTAAATCTCAATCGCTAAAAATCTATAAAGTCGATTGATAAATTTTCGGCAACGAATGCAATTTTCAAATCAGTATTTCTTAAACGGGGAATTACTTAAAAACTTGTTCCAGAAATTTTAATCATTTTAGCGATTGAACTTAGCTTTAGCGATTTCCATAATAGGGGGGACTGGTTCACATACTTTAGTTTTTTTTAGCAACTTTTTCATCTAGTTCTTTATTGTGTTTTATTATAAAAACATAGATTGAATTGCTTATACGACTCTTTCTGTCCTTGTTTTTGTCACTAAATAGTTTTTGTTGCATGCTTGGAAGTAGTAGTTTTTTTTAATTCATCAAATACTATGCGTTTCAGTTTTTTGCTTTGCTCCCAGTATTTAAATATTACTTTTGTAAACGCCTAGTTAGCTGCAATTAATTTAAGTTTTATACAAATTAATTTAGCCAACTTTCGCTGCTACACATAAATTTCCATCCATACTTGTACACACAGTATACATACATACACATATGCATTTATCAATAAACCTGCCATTAAGTTACACTTATTAAGTGGCACGCATTTAACACTGGCGTACATTCAAATATCAATAAAGCGGTTAAATATAATCACCTCTATATGTACATACAAACATTTTGGAAGATTATACCTCACATGCAAACAAACATTTGCATTTAGAGTGTTAACTAAAAAAACCCACTTGACCTTAGATTAGATATAAATGAGTGCTCACGAAATCGAAGAAAACTTCGAATATTGTATCTGAAAAAAGTCGACTATTCATTATAGCTACGTTTTCTCGACAATTTCTCGAATTTGTGACGAGAGCCTAGTGAATTTGTGCTCTTTTGTTAGTCTAAAGGCAGCGTATTTGAATCCTGCAGTGAATGAGAAATAATAAATAAAATAATTTAAGATTAACACATTAAAAAATTAAAATAAAATATTAAAAAATTACTTTTTCTGCTTTTTGCGATATCGAAATAAGTTCGATATTGTAGTTTTTTTGATATTGCTAACGTATCTCTGGAATTGAATGTTTTTTGAAGAAAAACTGAGTGTCATTGTCGATAGTTTGCATCGATCGATGTCATTAAATGTCTTGGTCAAGTGGGTAAAGTTGATGCAAATATATTGGCAAGTATATTTAAGGAAATTTAGTTAAACTGTTCGATATTGCCTTAAAATTGAAACACGCACTGGACGTTAGCGATAAGTTTTTTTTTGTTAAATTCTCTTTAAAAAAACTTTTCAAGACACGCAAGAATATTCAATAAAAGGTAAATTTTTTGTCACTTCTTTATTTTCTCGGGTTAAATAAATTTAAAAAAATTTATGATTTAAGGTAAGCACCGTGGGTTAAATATTATTAACTATAAAATTTAAAACAATGCAAATAAATTTCATGATTGCTTTTTGAGGATTAACTTTTTCTATGAGTAAGGCTTAAATTACACTATGCAACACAATCGGACTTTTTGCGCAAAAGAAAAAGTTTGTAGCAGGTGATTATAAGTTGGCAAGGACGAATTACGCTTCGGCGCCCCTGAATACTTAATTGTAAATTTATTTATTATTAATAACAATAAGTTAAAATAAATAATAAATAACACCATTCAGAATTCTACTCTCCACCCCTTACTCACGCTTTATTTTATGTAAATGACATGCAGAAGTCCTTTATATAAAACTCCATGTAGAATATTTTAACCCTCTAGCTCTTTTCCTTATAAGACCTTTTGCAAGCAACACAATACTCTTGAGAGGGGATATAAGGGGCCAAAAAGCTCCACAAAAATATTTGGTACAAAGTTCTGCGATAATTCTCTGGACAACCAGAGCTAGAATTCAAACTTATATTTTAAAAATAAATCGGTTGAGGGCTAAAATCACATTTCGTCGTGCTTGATTTTCAGTTCTTACATGTGTTTAGCAATTTTTAATAAAATCCTACCTCATACACATGGTGAAGTATAAAGGGCCTTATTTTGTAAAACGCAAGGCTCAACGTTGAAGCGTTGAATTGGTAATATGGAAAAAATTTAAATCGCATAAACAATTTGTCCCCACTTGACATTACGTTTCACAAAACTATGTTCTAACTTAAAAAGGACAAGCTTTTTACAGCCCTGATATTTTGTAATTTTGTGAATTATTTTTAGCATCCGTGCAGCTCATCTGGTGTTAAGTGGGCGAATTACATTTTCTTTAAGAGACAGAGAAGACAGGTGGTGAAGGAAGAGATAGAGGAAAGCTTCATTCATATAAACTCTGTTTGGCTTAATATCCGCTGAAGTCGGTTTAGTTCAGTGACACTGGTCTTCATCACTTGAACTTTTCTACAATAGCTGACAAAGGTACAATAATGCACATCAGAAAAATGCATTAGGTTGTTATTTAATGACTGTCAGCGACTTGGCTCGAGCGCAGACCTTCGGTTTGCTAGTCAACGTGCTAACTACTTCAGCCAGCGCCACCCTTCCACTATGTAGCCATTTTATTAGTTGTTCTACTTTGCAAGCGATTCATATCTACAAATATCGACAAATGCGTATCAGAAAAATACATAAAGTTGACATGATTTGGGTCGTTAGCTAAATGATTTTGCATTTCAGCTAACGATACGTACATATGTAAATTTAAATTTTCTTTAGTTTTAAACTTGCTAGTGAAAAAAATTCAAAACCTCCATTTAATTTTTAAAATATACTCAAATATAAATTTATTTGTATGAACCCTAAAGTATGCAACAGTTTAAAAAAAAGAGCTGAATTTTGATTTGGAGAGTTCTTTTTTTTTGCACACAAAAATAATAATGAAAATGTCACATACACATTAAATGACACTCAAGGTGTCAAGCGTATTCATCAAGTACTCCATATGCTGAAGTGCATGCATATGCAAGCATGTCAAAAAACACACACACACACACACACACACACACACTAGCAACAGGAATGCGTTTGTGTGTAAGTTTAATATTTTTAATGCTGAAACAAATTTCCGGTAAAAGCAACAAATTTTATACAATATTCTTACACTAACATGAACAGATATTTTAATTTTTTTTAAGTAAAAAATGTGTGTGAGTTTGTTGAGTATTTTAATATTGTTTGCTGGTTTTTTTTCTTCTTCTTTAAACATTTGATATACATATATTTTTTTGATGTTATGACATGTTGTTGATTTTGTTGTGCAGAAAAATGTGTGGTGGAGTTTGAAGCAGTGGCAAAAGGCTAAAAGGAGGTGCTGTTGCAAACAGTGTTTTAATTGTTGTTGCATAAACCAAAGACAATAACACTGGGGTTTGTGTCAAAAGGAAGAGAATTTCATAAAAACATCAGTCATCAGCATGACCCGTTTACATGTAAAAAACGACACATATATATATTCCTCTCCTTTTTGCTTACACGCAGTAGGGGGGCTTATGTCATTGTTTATGTTTGGATTTTTTTTGTTGATAAATTTGTTTATGCTGCAAAATGATGATTTTATTAAAAGGCCTGTTGTCAGCCTCTTTGCTGCTATAAATTTTGCATAAAAAATAAATTTGATTCATTATACGAGGCATAGTCTTAAGCTTTATTTAGTAATTGCCAGGATATTACACATTTTCAAATGAAGATTTTACTAGCCTTAACAATATTGATTGTTTGTTTAGAAAATAGTGATAGTCCTGTTGCAATAATTCGACAAGCAGGGCTAAGATTTCAAAATTTTTTGTATATAAACCATTTTTATTCCTGCTATCATTTGTATTTGAAGGCATTAGAAATCATGACAAAGGTGGAATTTATTTAAGAAAAATTTAAAAAAATTTATATTTTTACTTACACCAAGGCGAATTTATGTCAGCTGGTCTAACTATATTTGCCTCTTCTTATTTGAATCTCTCTCAGAAGTGATGACACATTTTTTAGTAAAATTTTTTGACATTAAAAGAACACATTTTTTAAGACAAATTTAGCCTTGTCTAGCTTAAATGATTATGCCTTGACTCGAATGCGTTAATTTTTGTGGAACCTTTAAAAAATTTATAGCTTTAAGCGCAGTATGATTTTACGGTTTGGTCTCAGTTTACCAATTCCGCCACAAAATTGTTGGCAAAAAAAAATTCCTTAATATTATTTCTTCTTGCCGTTCTTATTATTGCTATGTTTGTCTTGCTTGACATTGACAAATAATAAAAATTTTGACAAAAGAATGCAAGGTGCTCTCGCTCCCCCAGCCCTCCAATTCAATTGCATTCACAACAGTACAGCGGTAAAAAAACACCAACCAATAGAACTTTTAATGCTTCAAAAAGCAAAAACAAGAAAAATATTGAAAATATTAAAAAAATATGACGCGTCCATTGTCACAACCTGCCTGGAACATACAAGCACCATTACAGCTCTAGCAAAAAAAAAAATATTCGCATAAAAAATCAACCGAGCGTAGCAAATAAACCCCTTTCCCGTACTTAACACAAGCTTAACAACTCCCTGTTCAAACATTGTGCATGTGTCAAAATTGGTGCCACATTGTCCGCAATACTGGAAAAAAAAATAACGCAAACAGAGGAAAAAAACCAACACAGATGATGGCAAACAAAAACATAAGGAAAAACTAAAAGACAAATGTTTGAATATCACACAAACCGAACAAGAGCATGCACAGTAAATACAGTAAGGATTCATTTGTTCAGGTAAAAATGTCACTGCAAGAGACTTTAGCAAATCAAGAAAGAAAAAAAATATAAGAAAAAATGCACTTAAGCTTCACGTAGAAACCTGGGTTCTCGCACATTTCAAGGAATTTTTTCCAGATAGCTTAAGTTAATTTATAATACTTTGCGGAAAGGACATCAGTACTATTTCAATCTAAGCATTTGTAACAATAAATCTCCTCTACAAAGCAAAAATCTTTTATAGAAAATTGGTCACTTGGTAAGAGAAATTTGTTCTCTTGGCAAGAGAAATTTTTTATAGAAAATTGGTCTCTGGGCAAGACAAAATTTCTACAGAAAATTGGTCTCTGGGCAAGAGAAATTTTCTATAGAAATTTGGACTCTGGGCAAGAGAACTTTTCTAAAGAAAATTGGTCTCTAGGCAAGAGAATTTTTTGTAGAAAATTGGTCTCTTGTCAAGGAAATTTTTCTATAGAAAATTGGTCGCTTGTCAAGAAAAATATTTTATAGAAAATTTGGTCTCTTGGTTAAGAGAAATTTTCTATAGAAAATTGGTCTCTATGCAAGAGAAATTTTCTATAGAAAATTGGTCTCTGGGCAAGAGAAATTTTCTATAGAAAGTTGGTCTCTGGGCAAGAGAAATTTTCTATAGAAAATTGGTCTCTGGGCAAGAGAAATTTTCTATAGAAAATTGGTCTCTTGGCAAAGAAATTTTCTATAGAAAGTTGGTCTCTTGGCAAGAGAAATTTTCTGTAGAAAATTGGTGTCTTGGCAAGAGAAATTTTTTATAGAAAATTTGTCTCTGGGCAAGAGTAATTCGTAATAGAAAATTGGTCTCTTGGCAAAAGACATTTTCTATAAAAAATTCGACTCTTCGAAAGAGAAATTTTCTATAGAAAATTTGTCTCTGGCCAAGAGACATTTTCTATCTTGGCAAGAGAAAATTTCTATAGAAAATTGGTGTCATGGTAAGAGAAATTTTTTATAGAAAATTTTTCTCTGGGCAAGAGAAATTCCCTGTAGAAAATTGGTCTCTTGGCAAGAGAAATTTTCTGTAAAAAATGTTTCTCTTGGCAAGAGAAATTTTCTATAAAAAATTGTTCTCTTGGCAAGAGAAATTTTCTATAAAAAATTGGTCTGTAAGCAAGAGAAGTTGTCTATAAAAAATTGGTGTCTTGGCAAGAGAAATTTTCTATATTTCTATAGAAAATTGGTCTCTGCGCAAAAGAAATTTTCTATAGAAAATTGGTCTCTTGAAAAAGAAATTTTCTTTAGTAAATTGGTCTCTTGGAACAAGAAATTTTCTATAGAAAATTGGTGTCTTTACAAGAAAAATTTTCTATAGAAAATTGGTCTCTGTGCAAGAGAAATTTTCTATAGAAAATTGGTCTCTGGGCTAGAGAAATTTTTTATAGAAAATTGGTCTCTATGCAAGAGAAATTTTCTTTAGAAAATTGGTCTCTAAAAATTTTATTTCTACAATGTAAGTGACCCCTTAAGAATAATTTTTTGTGAAGGGCATTACGACTAAGAAAGAATTTTTCACTACATCTTGTTTTAGGTGAGCAAGAAGTGAATTTGTTAAATATGTTAAATGTCATTTTACTTAGTTGCATTCATTTGTTTTCTAGTTTTTTTTTCTATCTCGAAAATTATGGTTTTCCTGCTGTTGATTATCAAAATTATAAGGACTTCTTGCTATTTCATTTATATATCTATTTTTTTATCCTCTTTTTTGCATTTCAACCCTAGTCTCTTACAAACTGTATTGGTAGTGAAAACGTATGATGAGGGGGTTGGCTCACAGGACATGGCGTTAAATACCAAACTAAATGTACGGGAAATTTTTCTGTTTAGAAAATTTCATTTATTTAATGGAATGTAAATTTTTAGCTTCAGACTTATTTGTCTGCATCTACGATTACAAAAAAGAAAAGAGTTCATAAATAAAAGTTATTAAGTATTTTTCTAGAAATGGGAATTAGAAGGGTTTACAAAGATGAGTTTGCTAAATAAGTTTTGAAATATATTGTGGATACAGAGAGTTCAAGTAGAGCCTTAAAATAAGTATTTATTTCTCAAAGTGCTCACATGTTGTTTCTTTCTTATGGCAAAAAAAGTTATTCTAAATCATTACTTGAAATGGAAAAGTAGTTTTTTTTATCATATTAAATTAAACAAATTGGAATTTTGAAAAAATTGCAGACTTTCTGCTGTCGAGATTATATACGTTTTAAACATTAAATGGATACAGATACACATATTTTCTTATAATAGATACAATTCAATCAATTGTAGTAATTTGATGTGTTAGTAAGTACAGCTGGACTCTCAGCCCTTTTCCTTAAGGCATGTGTTGCCAACTTACAAGAGATGAGTGCTACAAAGCAGTTCAGCTTTTGCTGTGGTAGTAAGTAAAATTGGACAACAACTCATCAATTGAATTGAACTTGTTTATGCTTCGTCTATCACTTGGTTTTGCTGACAAACACACAAATATATAAAACAGTAGCAAAAGATATAGATTTGAAAGGTACAGCTGTTGTGGCACAAAGTAATTGTCAATATTGCAAGTGTTAGAAAAATAATAAGAGCCAAAGTGTACTTACACACACTTAAGGATTTGTTGTGGTTTTTCTAACTAAATTTTACCTTGATTTTCTATGATTGCTTTTGAAATTTTCTAAGGTTTTTTGTTTGGTTCATAAACTCACACATTTGTCTCAAAACATAATTTGGTTTGAGTGCCAATAATTCCTTTTGTGTGGGGATGTTTGAGCGAGGAGAAGTTTTTGTTGCGGAGATTTGATTGACTTTGTGGTTGACTGAATTTTATTTAGTGTTAAAAACACATGAATAAATGTGTGCAGTATATGCCAGAAAGAAGAAATTTTCGTTTAATGAAAAAAAAAATTGCAACCACAAATATTTGTTGTGAATTATTTGCTTTATTAGTAAAAATATTCTGCCTTATTGTGGTTAGCATATTTAAAATACGACTACAACTGTTTGGTAATAGATTAAAGAAAAACTGTTGAAGTCTTCTTTAATCTATTACCAAACAGTCGTAGTCGTATTTGAAATATGCCAACCACGATAAGGCAGATTATATTACTTACTAATTTTTTTTATTAAATTAAAGAAATTATAATTTGAAATTATGTAACGTTCAGCTATCTTTAAGATACAAAAACACTTTGTTAAACAAATTTTCTATACAAATCCTTGTCTTTGAAAAATTTAACATTAAAAATTTTTTTGTCACTGGGCAAGAAAATTTTTCTATAGAAAATTGGTCTCAAGGCAAAAGAAATTTTTTAAAGAAAATTGGTCTCAGGCAAACAAACATACTATAGAAAATTAGTCTCTTGCCGAGAGAAATTTTCTGTAGAACAAATATCTCCTGGCAATAGAAATTTTCTACATAAAAATGGTCTCTTAGGAAGAGAAATTTTCCATAGAAAATTGATCTCAAGACAAAAGAAATTTTCTATACAAAATTGGTCTCAGGGAAACAGAAACTTTTTATACAAAATTTTCTCTTGGCGAGAGAAATTTTCTATAGAAAAAATATCTCTTAACAAAAAAAAAAAAAATTCTGTAGAAAACTGGTCTCAAGACAAAACAAATTTTCTATAGAAAATTGATCTCTTGACAAAAGACATTTTCTACAGAAAATTGGTCTCTTGACAAGAAAAATTTCCTATAGAAAATTGGTGTCATGGTAAGAGAAATTTTTTATAGAAAATTTTTCTCTGGGCAAGAGAAATTTTCTATAGAAAATTGGTCTCTAGGCAAGAGAAATTTTCTATAGAAAATTGGTCTCTTGGCAAGAGAAAATTTCTATAGAAAATTGGTCTCTTGGCAAGAGAAATTTTCTATAGAAAATTGGTCTCTTGGCAAGAAAAATTTTCTAAAGAAAATTAAAGAGAAACTTTCTGTACAAAATTGGTGTCTTGACAAGAGAAATTTTCTATAGGAAATTGGAATCTTCACAATAAGAGAAATTTTCTATAGAAAATTGGTCTCGTGTTAAGAGCAATTTTCTATTGAAAATTAGTTTCGTGGCAAGATGATTTTTCTACAGAAAATTGGTATTATGGAGAGAGAAATTTTTTATAGAAAATTGGTCTCTTGGCAAAGGAAATTTTCTTTATAGAAATAAATTTTTTGCAATGGTTTTTTATATAGAGTTTCTGCCTCTTTAAGAAAAGATTTCCAAAACAAAATCCGAAAATGAAATTAAATAGATAACCCCTCAATAATCAATTCCAATGTATTCTTAAATATTTTACTGAAAAAATGAAATAATAATTTGGGAATATTAGTGCCTTAACAAATGTTAAACTTAAAATGAGATTCAGCTTTCTTTGAAAAAATTTCTGCGTAAATTTAATATTTTTTACAGAAAATTTCGTAAGAAAAAGTTGCTTCTTTATAAAGAAAAAGTTCTTTGAAAAATTCTAAAACAATTTCTTCAATTTAATAAATTTTTAAATTTGTTTTTATGTTAATAATTTAATGAATTTTTTTAAAATTTCGATTGAAAGCTTTCTCGTCACTTTCAATATTCGTTGATTCGTCTTTTAGAGGACTTACCAAATAGCAGGCAAGTAAGCATATAATATGATTAAACTGGGAAAATATTTACCTGGAAAGAGAGGAAATATAATAAAATATATTAGTTGATTTTGTTAAGTTTTAATACTAAAAATTTTTGTTCATTAAACCTTAAAGTTAAAACCCTGTGCAATTTTGTTCGCAAGCTTTCTAGATTTAATGAGTTTTTGTACCAACTAGTTGGTGCTACATATAAAAAAAAAGAGATAGCAAAACCTAAAAAATAGGCCCATAATTATGAAATATTTCTCAGATATTTATTTTTCATTTCATACGAGGACACTCTATCTACCATATATGCATTTCTCGAAACCAGTTTGGAGTATTTCTAAGATAACTAAATTTCTGCCATTTAATTTTTTCACAAAATTTTTTTTCTTTTATATTTGTTTGCATATTTTTCTTTATAATTACAGTTTAATAATACCTTCGCTTTGCCAGCCATAATTGTCTTGTTTTGCTGCTGTTTTTCTTGGCCAACATCATTAGCCAGCCAAAGTAATTAAAAACTTTAATATCAACTGTAACAAGGACAAAATATAAAAAAATTGAGAACTAATAACTTTTTTATACTTTTTCTTACAACTTGCCAGTTTTGAGAAAATCATAAAAAAACAAACTCAGGCAAATTATGTTGTTTAGAGTTTGCATTCGATTGTTCGCAAGCTGAGGGGGTGAAAACTATGAAGTGTAAAATAAACTTTCTCTAATTTATAATGACAACATTGCAAACAACAAGTTGCTAGTGTTAATGTTGACAGCGTCACTAATGACAGGCAACATTGCACTACACAACTGTATCAATATTTGAGTGATAAATTTAATTCTAGAATATTTTTAGAATGTCGGCTTCCGTTTCGTTAATGAAACACCTGATGCATTAAAGTCATACATCAATGTTGTTAAATGCTTAAGTATGCAAGTAAGTGCTTTGCATGAGAGTGTATTTTTTGCTTGTGTTTGGTTGTGCTTATGAAAGTGCTGTTTGGTTTGATATTTTGCTAATAAAATTCTAACAGTCATGCCTAAATGTTCAGTCGGCAAGCAAAAGTGGAATGAATAGAGGAAATATATTAAGTAAACACTTCACTTAATTAAATTAAATATACAAATTAAAACACATTTTTCCTTGACAAGAGCCAAACAATTAGACCAATTTTATAAAGAAAATTTCTCGTAACAAGACACCAATTTTCTATTAAAAAATTCTCGTGACAAGAGACCGAATTTTTAGAGAAAATTTCTCTTGACAAGAGACCAATTTACTATAGAAAATTTTTCGTGACAAGAGATCAATTTTCCACAGAAAATTTCTCTTGACAAAAGACCAATCTTCCATAGAAAATTTCTTGTGACAAGAGAACAATTTTCTATTGAAAGTTTCTCTTGACAAGAGAACAATTTTCTATAGAAACTTTCCGTGCAAGACACCAACTTTCATTAGAAAATTTCTCTTGACAAGAGACCAATTTTCTATAGAAGACAATACCAACTTTCTATAGAAAATTTCTCGTGACAGAAGGCATATTTTCTATTGAAAATATTTCGTGCAAGACACCAATTTTCTAAAGAAAATTTCTCTTGACAAGAGAATAATCTTCCATAGAAAATTTCTCTTGACAAGAGACCAATTTTCTGAAGAAAATTTCTCGTGACAAGAGAACAATTTTTATCGAAAAATTTTCGTGGCAAGACACAAATTTTCTATAGAAACTTTTCCGTGCAAGACACCAGTTTTCTATAGAAAATTTCTCTTGACAAGAGACCAATTTTCTATAGAAAATTTCTCGTGACAAGAGACTAATTTTCTATAGAAAATTTCTCGTGACAAGAGACCAATTTTCTATAGAAAATTTCTCGTGACAAGAGACTAATTCTCTATAGAAAATTTCGCGTGACAAGAAAACAATTTTCTATAGAATATTTCTCGTGACAAGTGACTAATTTTCTATTAAAAATTTCTCGTGGTAATAGATCAATTTTCTAAAGAAAATTTCTCGTGACAGGAGGCCAATTTTCTAAAGAAAATTTCTCTTGTCAAGAGACCAATTTTCTATAGAAAATTACTCGTAATAAGAGACCAATTTTCTATAAAAAATTCCTCGTGACAGAAAACCAATTTTGTGTAGAAAATTTCTCGTGACAAGAAACCAATTTTCTATAGAAATTTTCTTGTGACAAGAGACCAATTTTCTATAGAAAATTACTTGTGACATGAGACCAATTTTCTATAGAAAATTTCTCGTGACAAGAGACCAATTTTCTATAGAAAATTTCTCGTGACAAGAGGCCAGTTTTCTATAGAAAATTTCTTGTGACAAGAGACCAATTTTCTATAGAAAATTTCTTGTGACATGAGACCAATTTTCTATAGAAAATTTCTTGTGACAAGAGGCCAATTTTCTATAGAAAATTTCTCGTGACAAGAAACCAATTTTCTATAGAAGACAAGAAAAACTTTCTATAGAAAATTTCTCGTGATAAGAGTCTTATTTTCTATAGAATATTTCTCAAGACAAGAGTCTTATTTTCTATAGAAAATTTTTCGTGACAAGAGACCAATTAAAAAAAAAAATTTCTTGTCAAGAGACCAATTTTCTATAGAAAATTTCTCGTGACAAGAGACCAATTTTCTATAGAAAATTTCTTGTGACAAGAGACCAATTTTTACAGAAAATTTCTTGTGACAATAGACCAATTTTCTATAGAAAATTTCTTGTGACATGAGACCAATTTTCTGTAGAAAATTTCTTGTAATAAGAGACCAATTTTCTATAGAAAATTTCTTTTGACAAGATAACAATTTGTTATAGAAAATTTTTCGTGACAAGAGTCCAATTTTCTATAGCAAATTTCTCGTGACAGGAAACCAATTTGCTTTAGAAAATTTGCCGTGACAAGAGACCAATTTTCTTTAGAAAGTTTCTTGTGGCAAAAAACCAATTTTCTATAGAAAATTTCTTGTGACAAAATACTAATTTTTTAAAGAAAATTCCTCGTGAGAAAACACCAATTTTCTAACGAAATTTTCTCGTGACAAGAGACCACTGGGAAACTTCCCTTTTCAATAGAAAATTCTTCGTCCCCAGAAAGTATAATTTTAGCCTCTTCTTTAGAAAAAAATAATTATTTTACCCTAGGGCTTTTAGTTGTCAAATATTATTGTTACTGTAACTTGCATGAAAGTAGCGAGTTTTTTTTTATAAATAAAACTCACATTTTATTATATGGCATTTTTTCATATGTTAACTTTCATATTGAGCATGATAGCAATGGAAAGAGAAATGAATACGATAATATTAATTCCTAGTGAAATGAAGGCCCTGATAATGCCATACTTTCGTGCACACATCATTCTAAGAATAAATGAATAAAACGCAAAATGTAAAGCTGCTTTAGCCAATGATGACAGAAGTTATATTAAATTTATAACGAGGGTGGTTAAGAGTAACTAGTAAGTACTGCAGGGACTGGCAGGATATTTGTCATTTAACTGAGTCATTCTCGTAGTTTTCTGAATATATTTAAAAGCGTATTATGAACATGCGAGCATGTGAATAATTTCTTTGTGTGTTTGGAATATTGTAATGCATTTAAAAGAAAATTTAATGCATTTGCCACATGCATTAATCACTTTTGATGCTCAGCAGTCAACATACTCATACACAACGACACACTCCTTGATGTAAGCCATGCCATTCCATACATTTACGAGTACAACAATGGGCTGCGTATAGAAACAAGTAGCAACAGTATAGTATATTCCTATTGCTGCTTCTGCTTGCATTTTTAACAGTAATGGCAGCAGCAAACCAACATCACATCGCCAGCGCCTGTCATCAGCAGCATACAAAAGTAGCACTTTTTCCTTTTTAAACGTTGCTTCTTTCTCGTTAAAGTTAAAGTAATTTTTTTTCATATGTACCTTAGTGCGAGTTAAAAACGTGCCTGGACTGTTTAAAGCTATTGACGACGATAATAATGATGACGACGTTGTTGCTGGCAGTAGTGAGTGAGTTCGAAAATTGTTACTTCATCACCTCCATATATCCAACATCCCTGTAACACCTCCCCGGTGTCACCACTTTCTATCCATGCTCTTGGTGTTGCTGCGCACGGTTACTATGTGACCGCAGGGTGCATTTCTGTTACAGGGCCAAAAATGCAATTTCATTTTATTTGTATCTGTATGTGTGTGCTCGTGTTTTTCGCAACTGCTTTATGTTTCTGTTACACGTGAAAGCTTTTAATGATGTTTGATGTCACTTGTGGGCTCAAGAAAAATACCATGGATGGCATTCAAAACGAATAATGGCAAAAATACTAATCGTAATCATATGAATAAATTAATAGCCCTGAGCACATTGTGTAAAAATTATTTAATTGAATAAAAATTTAAAAAAATGTTTCTAAAATATTTTTGTATAAAAAAGTACTTTCAAATACTATTTAATAAGCTACTGTTTCCCATCAAATATTTTTTTACATAAAATGTACATCTCTCAAGAGGCATAGTTTATGTTTTTTATAAAAAAATTTTTAATGTAAAAAGGGCGCAGTTTCTATAAAAAGTGCTGTTTTAGATAAAAGGTAGGTACTTTCTGTGAAGATGTTTTTATTGTACAAAAGGTACTTTCTGATTATAAGTACTTTATGTACAAATGGCGCATTTTGTACAAAACACAATTTTGTACTATACTTTTAGTACTTTTTGTGTAAATAGTACTTTTTTTGCAGAAGGTACTTTTTGTATAAAAAGTACTTTTTTTGTAAAAGTTACTTTTAGTGTAAAATTTACTTTTTGTATAAAAAAATATTTTTTTTATATAAAGTTTTTTTTTTGTAAAAGTTACTTTTTGTATAAAAAGTACTTTTTTTGTAAAAGGTACTTTTTTCAGGAAAATTTTTCATAAAATAATGTAGCTTTCTGAAGTTTATTTATTTTTGTATAAAAAATTTTTTTATATAAAAGGAAATTTCTACCTTAAAGCTAATTTTTTAACAAAAATTGCCTTTCTTTTGACTTAAAAAAATACGTATAAGATAAAAAATGCTTTTTTAAGAAAGATATTTGGTACAAAAGGCTCTTTTCATGCTAAGTTACTTTTTCAGTGATAAATATTTTTTATATAAAGGATACTTTTTGTATATAAAGTACTTTTTGGGACAATTTATTTTTTCTGTGTAAAAGGTACATTTAAAGTAAAAGGTTTAGCCGATGGCCTTGGTAGCCAGTGCTTCTACCTAATAAATATCTAATAAATAAATAAATAATAAATAAAGTCAAAGGTACTTCTTGCATATAAAGAATGTTGTGTACTTTTTCGTACAAGGCACTTTTTTTATAAAAAACATTTTTTTATATTAAATATAACTTAAGTTTTAAAGTGCTTTTATATTAAATATAATCTTTGCTTTAAAGTCTTTTTTGTATAAAATATAATTTTTGTTTTTAAATACTTTTTACATAAAAAAAACGTTTAGCTTTTCACTTTACACTTTTCTTATAGAAGTTGGTTTGGAAGAAAAGGTAGTTTTTATATTGCGTTAAAGATACTTTTTATATATAAGGTACATTTTATTTTAGGTACTTTATGCATAAAGACTATTTCTCGTATTAAAGGCACTTTATAGAAAAGGTACTACATATTCGTTAAGCTGATAATGGCTGTGAGAAGGGTGCTTCTGGTAAAAAAATTTACTTTTTGTAAGCAGAAAATTTTTGTTAAAAAGGCAGTTGGTGTTAAAAAGATACTATTGGATAAACCAACGATTTTACATTTTAAACAAGAGGTAAATTTTTTGATAAAAGTTTCTTTTAGAATAAAAGGTAGTTTTTGCGAAAAAAGTACTTTTTGTCCAAAAAGGTACTACTTGTCCAAAAAGGTACTTCTTGTAAAAAATTTATTTTTTGTAAAAAAAATTACTATTTGTAGAGAAGGTACTTTTTTAAGAAAATAATCTCTTTGCAAAATTGTATTTTTTATAGAAAAGGAACTTTTTGTGGAAACCGTACTTTTTGTAAAAATATATATATATATATATATATATTTTTAAAATATACTTTATTTATAAAGTTTTTGTAAAAAAATACTTTTTGTAAAAAAATTACCTTGCGTCAAAAAGGTACGTTTTGTAAAAAGTTACTTTTTCTACAAAGACACTTTTTCTGAGAAGATAATTTGCGTTTGAAAGGTAGTTTTGGAGAAAAATGTATTTTTTGTATAAAAAAGGTTATTTTTGTAAAAACACAAGGTACTTTTTGTAAAAAGGTACTTTTTGTAAAAAGTGGAACATATTGTAAAAAAGGTACTTTTTCTAAAAAAAGGTACTTTTTGTAAAAAAAAATTTTACTTCTTGTAAAAAATTTACTTTTGTGGAAGAAGTAATTTTTGTAAGAAATGTTTTTTTTTAGAAATTTATTTTTTGAGCTACTTTTGTACAGTGCTACTCTTTGGATTAAAGAGGATTTTTTTTAAAAAATATGCTTTTTGTAAAAGGCAGCCTTTTTGAAATAAGATTGGTTTATGTGGCTGCCTACTACAAGCAGGCATTCAAGTAGAACCTAGATGACTCCTTTTTGAAAATTGTGAATAAAAAGTGTTAATAAGATAATTTTTGGAGAAAATTAAATATTTTGCACGAAATTTTTCTACCCATGCTTACTTTTTTTAATTTTATATAAACAAATTTAAGTTCTTAATGATGCGCTAGTCTTGGCCGCATTTGATAGGAGTAAAAACTTATTCTATATGTAAATTCTGCAGGATTACGGCTGCGGTTTAAACAGTTTTTAAACTGAGCACACTTATATTTTATTATAATTCCAAGTTTTATTAATTTTAGCTCTTTTTTTTGTTTTGCTTAAATAGTTTCATCTTGCATTTCAAAATAAGATTGAATCAAATATTAACCTATTTTTAGCTCGCAGCCATAAAGTTATATTTAGGAAAAACTAAAACAGGTTTTCAATTTTCAAATTGAATTGCATCTCCAACTTTGCTACAGGGCTTTTAATACATGTATGCATACGAATATTAATATTGCTACCCTTTTACAATTGCAAATAGAATGAAAATAAAAAATAACTGATGAAAGTAATATTCAACTATGACACAAACATAAATGCAACAAAATTTTCAACATCATCAGCATCAGCATCGACAATATCTTACAACGAGTGTATGTGGCTTAAACCAACCTTTACCCCAGCCTTGATAGGAAAAAAACACATACGATTTCACAAAATTAAATTTGATGATGATGCAGTTAGAAGAAGAGATGGAGATGTGAACGTATCGTATTGATCATCATCATCAATATTTAGTTTTAGCAGAAATTGATAAACTTTCATATATTGATATCAATTTCTTGATAACCATATAAACCATGAACTAAAATTTTATGAAAAAAACGAGAAAAAGAAATAGGGAAAGTGGTTGCTATGAAATTTAGAGTCTTTCTTTTAAGGTTTGATTTTTGTTATTTCCATTTCTTTTTTGTATCAAGCAGAAGGCTAAAGGAATCGTATAATAAAATTTGACAAGCAAAAGTATTACAAGTTGTTGTATTACAAATTTAAAAAAGTAAAGTGCTGCTGTTTTTGCTGTTGCTGCTGCTTCACATAAAATAGCAGCATATGAGTTTAACGAAATCATCAATTGAGTAACTCAAATAACAGTAGCATTATTATGCAAAACTTTGTATGTGCAGCCATAGTAAAAGCTTATGAGCATGTGGGTGTGTAAGTGTATGTGTATGTGTGTGCTTATGTGTGTGTGCATTTTCCTGTATTTCCCTGCTGCATACAAAATATACTTCTACTTTTTTCTACTAAAACATTTACAGTTGAATGAATTTTACAAATAGTTTTAAAAAAGTTTTGTTTTTTTCCTTCGTCTTAAATAACGAATAAAAATGAGCAAAGAGTATAAAAATCATACGATTTTTATATTACAATATAACGATGGTTGCTGTTTGGATTAACAAGAAGCGAAAAATTTTCCAGGAAAATCCATAGGACTTAAATCTTTTAGAACGAACTTTTTGAGTAAGCTGATGCCTGAAAGCGATTTTGCTCTATATAAATTTAGGTTACACTTTTAGACAAATCTTTCTTGATACATACTTTTCAAACCATCTTCGTTTTCCTATCCATAACACTCCCATCTGCATATAAATGTGCATATTCTGCTGCTTATAGTTTTCTCAACTCATTTTGCTTTTTAAGTCCCAAACAAAGTTGCTGCATTTATGTGCTCATGCAAAAGAATGCATATGTTTGATATTATGTTTCAAAAAAAAATCTAGTAAAATAATCCCGCTAGTTCCTACTTGTCATTAATGAAATGTATTCTCGTAAGAAATTAGGATTACGAAATTTCTAGCTGTCATTTGTGTATATCCTTCGAGTGGATTCAGCATGTATTTACTAGAACTGTGGTGCCAAATTATTTGGTGAGAAATTAATGTTTGCCCAATTTTCTTTCTACCTATTTATCTCCCTCTCTCTATTTTTATTTTCTCTCTCTCTCTCTCTTTATTTTTTCTCTCACTCTCTTTTTCTTTCTTTCTTTATCACCTTTAAAAAGATTTTACATAAGAAATGCAGTATTATTAATAGAGCGAGAGAAAGAAAACAGTTTTAAGTAATACACGTGCAATAATTCAATGCCCCTTCCTTATGGTCCTTCGAACCGGTTTAAGGTGTTATGCATTTATTGTACTACTGCTAGCAAGATAATCCAACCAAAGCCACAGTTTCCGGTTGGAATAAAATTCTAGGCCTTAATCTGTTGACATAGTCTGATATCCCACCAAATTCCACCAAACTATGTTTATATTTCAACAAAATCTATGTGAATTTTAAATTATAATAAATAGAAAAGAATCATTGCATTCAAAATAAGTTCAAATACATTTCATTAAAAGCTCTGAAATAGCATCAAACATAGAAGGACACATCATTTATCTATAGCAACGTTAAGTATTTATATCTTCACCAAAAATTAAGTTAAGTTATAAGCTTTGCGGCTAAGCCATAGCTAAAATTATAATTTAGGTATGTAGTATAGCAAGCCTTATGTAAATTATATATTTTTCTAACATTCTGCAGGGTTTTGAAATTTTTTTAAAACACATAAAACTCTAGAAAGACATTGAAAATAACATACGGTTTGCATATTGGTTTCCATGCAATTACTTGCAGGTTGTTGCTAATATTATTGCCACTGATTCAGCTGATATTGCCATTTCTACTGCTACTACTGCTTTGGCTGCTGCTGTTGTTGCTTGTGCTGCTGGTAATTCTCAGCTCTGTTACTCCATTACTTTTTCCCATCACAATGTGTAAAATGATATTGATGGTTTTGTTTTGTTACTTATAAACGATAAATTTTATGAAGAAATATATTTAAAATAAGTGCACATACGCGTTTATATGTGTGTGTTTATGTTTCCTTTATAAAGTGCACGATAAAGTGAAGTTAATTGTGTTTGTCCCTATTTTAGCTTAATAGGATGATTTATCTTTGGGAAATAATTTTCAAAAGATTTAAGAAAAGATATCAGCATGCACTTTTAATATTTAAGTTAATGCTAGAAATGAAGTAACATCAACAGTTTTGTTTAATCTTAAATTTAATTTATGAATAAAACATGAACAATTCAAATACAAAAAAAAAATCGGTAAGGAAAGTAGATAAAACCTTTAAAGCTAAGGTAGGGTTTTTCCATTTAAGTTGAGCGAAAGTTTTATGGTCCTTCGAACCCATAAAATTTATGATAATAGAATACAATTAATGATGCTTCTATCACTGACACTATAGGCTAGAGTTACTTAGCTAGTGCTAGCGCCAAGAACTTTTTGTTCCGCTCTTAATAACCTAAGAATGTAAGGAATGCTGACAAAATAGTTGAGGACGGCTCCGCACTACTTTAGTTTACCACAAGCAATATTTGTTTCTTAAGAAAATATTTTTGCTAACTTATATTTACTATTATTTATTACTGAATGCCTTATTAAGACAATGCTGATAACTCAGAGTTCATCCGACTAGATCCTTCATGTGATACCCAACACCTGTGTTCTACTTAAAATCCCCTACCACCTTGGTCACTTTGATGGATGCAGTATCTTGTTTGATATAATAAGAGGTTCACGCCTGTTTAGCTAAGTAAAATATTACATGTCGCGCTATTCTGCTTAATCGATATCTATCAAGGACCTTTTTATATGGGAGCCCTTGTAAAATGGGGAGATGAGCGTTAGCTTGCTTAGAGAAATTTATGGAAGAAAAAATTTGTATGGGTCAGTCTAGGGGAACCTCGAGTCTACTTAAGAAGGAAGGGAAAAAATTATAAAAATAATTATTTTTGTATGGATATTTAATTAGAATTATTCAAGATCTATCTTACATTTCAAACATCCCGGAGCTACACAGCGGCAGTAGTGAAGCTTTTCGTGGATCTTTGGCACGTTATCGCAAATTTTTGCACATAGGGCTTGTCTTTTTTTGCGTTTCTTCACCAACAATTTAGGACAATTTTACATTTTTAACAAACTTAAAAAAAAGGAGGAGGTTATCAAGTCGTATTTTTTATTTATTTATTTTTTTGCATTAGTACTTCATAACTCGGTACATTTTAGACCCATTGAAAAAAGTATTATTTTTTGTGTAAGAAGGTATTGCTTTCAATTGGTCCCATTGTAAAAAAAAGTGGGCAGGGACATGCCCACAATTCTGGTTTGTTTAATTTTATGATATTTGACTTATTTAATTGCTACAAAACTTAGCAAACAGCTTTGGTTCTTGTAATTACACATTTCTAAAGTTAAAAAAAATAGGCTATTCTACGCCCCTTAGCATTTAGTATTATATTTCACGTGGTCTTACTTAACTGATTCCTACGAAACTTACCACACACTTTAAGCTCTAAAATAGACACAATCTTGCGTTAAAAAAATGGGCGGAGCCATGCCCGTTAACATTTAATGTTTTATTTTAAGTGGTTTTACTTTACCGATTTTTGCAAAACTTAACACACCCCTTAGGCTTTGAAATACACACAATCATGCATTTAAAAAAAGAGGCGGAGGCACGCCCATAAAAATTAAATTTTATATTTCACATACTTCTTCTTAACAAAGAAGAAAGTTTGAAAGAGTTTACTTCCAGTTTGGTTTCATAAATTTTAATGGAAAATCTTCCTTCAGATCTTTGCATTGAAGTCAGGGTTTTTTTGGGCAGATATGTATGTTGCTATGATTTTTGAAAGTTAAATTAAAAAAAAAATTATTTATTTAATTCTCATTGACATATCTAATATTAATAATTATTAATATTAGATATTAATAATTAATATTAATATTAATTTTTACAATCAAACCATTATGTCTCAAGTAGGCAATGAATAAATGTATAAAAAAATTTTTTCTGCACGTTGTTATTATTATTATTTATTATTATTATTAATGTAATCGAAGTTTTAAAATTTTCTTTGAGAAAACATACATCAAAAGCCTTGCTTCCAATCATTTATGACTTCTTGATGGCGTGCCTTTTATTTATTTCCTTCGATTTTCCTCTTTTGCTTTGACAATTTAAATAATGCAAAAGCATAATAAAAGTTTTTTATATTTTTATTTTAAGGACTATTTTCCTTTAGAAGTAAGAATTCAGCCACATATACACACAGTTTTTATTTTTTTTTTGTGAGCTGCTGCAGTCTCACACAAAATTACAAAGTCACATATTTAGTTATGCATTCTTTTAAGTTCGTGCTTGTGCTCCTACATTTTGTTATTCAATTCCCATAGTTCCTAGGTGGAGGTCCTCACTTTACTACACTTTAATGTGAAAAAAAAAATTAAATAAAATTGTGTAAGAAAGGCTTTTATTAAGAAAAGTATTTGTTCGCAGCTAAAGTAAATAAATAAACAAAAATGGATAGAGACTTCTATATATGCCCAGCGGTACGGATTTTGACTTATATGGTTTTGCAAAAAAAAAAAAAAAAATAGCTGCCTAAAAATCTATGTTCATATTTGCCCAAAATAATTTATAACCCAGTTAATCAAGAAAGTTATATTACGAGTACATTAATCTATTTAAAGAACATTAGATATCAACCATCAAAACAGCTGGGTTCTGTAAATATATACACCTTGATAAACTCTCCTTGCTGCCAAAGACACATCGCTGCAGACAGGTATTTGAATATGCAACAAATTTTCCTTTCCTTTTAATATTGAAAAGTAAATAAATGTTGTAAGGGAGATTTTTACTTTGATTGAAATTGCTTTGTGCTTACGAGTGCATGAGCGCTTGTATGTGAGCATTCAAAAAAGGATTTATTAAACACTTGTTCGATTGCATGAACATTTATTATTTGTTTTCAATATTTGTTGTTACGCAACAAGCAAAACAAACAAACAAAGAAAAAGTACAAAAGAAGACTACAAGGCTTTATTGTGCTTACACTTCGCTTATCAGCTGAAATATGACAAGAGCATACATCCAGTTGGAGTTGTATATCAATATTTGCCAAGCCATTGTCTATAGTGGGGGATATTTTGTGTGATGAAATCAATCCTCCTGGTAAAGAGATCAATTGACAAATATTTGTATGAAATAAAAAGACTTTTACACTTATAAAATTTTTCTAAGGATCTAGACAATTATATAGAGCAATGTCTTTCTTATGGAATAAGATAAATTAATCACATTTGCTTGGATAAACCCTAAGACTGTAGATTAGAGATGTAAAATTATTTTATTTGAATGAAACTTTTTTTTTTTTTTTTGAAAGAGAAGTAACACTACACTCAGGCAATGAATGCCTACTAGGTGTTACCTTCTTTTAGGAAAGGGATAATGACAGAAAAGAAAGGTGGTAAAGGAAGAGATAGAGGAAAGTTTCATTCTTTTACAAATCTACTTTTCTTGCACGTTTCTAATAATGCCGAGTTGCAGCGCCTCTGGTTTCAATTGGGTTTATTAAATTGTCCAAGTTGTGCTTAGAAGCCATTTAATTGGTTGTTTGACTTCGCCGATGATCCTCCTACCAAATACCAATGAAAGAGGGCACTCTGATGTTACAATGAAAACTAGTATCCGCTGGAGCCGGTGTAGTTCAGTGACCAGTGTCTTTTTTTTTTTTTTTTTTGAAAGAGAACTAACACTGCACTTAGGCAATGAATGCCTGCTACTTTGACTAGGTGTTACGAAAGACAGGTGGTAAAGGAAGAGATAGAGGAAGGTTTCATTCTTTTGCAACTCTACTTTTCTTGCACGTTTCTAATAATGCCGAGTTGCAGCGCCTCTGGTGTAAATTGGGTTTATTAAATTTTCCATGCTGTGCTTAGCAGCCATTTAATTGGTTGTTTGACTTCACCGATGATCCTCCCACACAATACCAATGAAGGAGGGCGCTCTGATGTGACAATTAAAATTAGTATCCGCTGGAGCCGGTGTAGTTCAGTGACCAGTGTCTTTTTTTTTTTTTTGAAAGAGAACTAACACTACACTCAGGCAATGAATGCCTAATACTTTTACTAGGTGTGACAAAAGATAGGTGGTAAAGGAAGAGATAGAGGAAAGTTTCATTCTTTTACAACTCTGCTTATTTTTATGCACTGCCCACCACCTTTGTTAGCTAGGTTATCAAAAAGCAAATATAGCAATTAAGTCAGGAACACCATAAATATACATTATTGCCTAAATTCAAGACTGGCCATGAGTTAGGGAATTGGAGATCGAACGCAATTTCTATACGATTTCCTCACAAACAAGTTTCAGTTCATATAGAAAACTGTTGTTTGCTCTCAGTGTTATTATAAAATTTTGGAAACAGCATATCACAAATGCATATTTAATTTAAAAAATATTAATTTTTGCTCCCTGTGATGTTTATTATTAATATTTGCTTAACAACCGAAAGCAACAACTGTTGTAACACACCAAATAATAATAATAATATCAGCAAATGCAACAGCAACAGCAACAGCACTACCACCAGGCATGCTCTAGTGGTAAGCAATAACCCAGCCAGCATTTTGTTTCACAATCGAATCCTTTCCGAATCAGCTAATTTTTTGATCATAAATGATACTCCCGTTGTGAGGAAATGGTACCCTACAGATGAATCATACGAAAGAATCATTTATGACACAATTGGCTGATTCATTTTTGTGCAATGTGCTGGTAGTATTAAATCATTAAATCGCCTTTTTGCGGTTTCTTTGCATTTTGTTCCTGTATTTTTAAGAAGTCATTATTTCATCATATAGATAAATCATAAGTGAATCCTTTTTCAATCAGCCAAGTGATAAATCACTTTTTAATCAACAAAAGTGATCACCCAAATGCTAGCTGGGTTGTCTGCTCAAAAATGAATCAGCAAATCGTAGCATAAATGATTACTTGGTATGATGCATCTATAGGGTAACATTTCTTTCACAACGGGAGTATTATTTATGATCGAAAAATGAGCTCATATGCTGTTATATTTCTCCTCAAGCTGATTCGGAAAAGATTCGTTTGTGATACAAAATGCTAGCTGGGAATAGTTAAGCATATAAACACACATGAACACACGCAAAATCCAGTGATCTCCAATAGCATATTCTTGGACTAAAGCGACAGCATCACAATCATCATCATCGTCATGGCCATCATCAATATTATTGGCCCTGGCTGAAAGTTGTATCACTGCAGAAAACTGAATATTTACTTTTGCGTTTTACTTTTGACAAACGTATTTCGTGCATGTGCATGTTCATGCACATATGTATTCAATATTGTTGTTGTTTTATGCTGCAGCAACTGCTTGTCATCGATTGCACATTTAGTTTTCAGTTTTGTCCAATATAAAAGTAACAAATAAACTCGCTTACACACATAGACATATCGAAACTATCTGTCTCTTTCACACAACTTTGGTTATAAATGCATGCAGATGTATGTATATGCATTTAATAAATAAGCATACAAGTGTGAGTGTGTGAGTATGTGTGTTTGAATGCCTTGCATTCCCAATGATATGATATTTCACTTATTTATTGAAAATATTTCGTTGGTTTGTTTGTATTTGAATGCAAGTATCTGTTTATGCATGTGTATTTATTATGTGCAAGTGTATAAGTGCGAGTTTGTTTATGAGTATATTTTCCGTATGTTTATGAATGTGTGTGTGTGTGTGTGTTTGTGTGCTTATGGGAAATTTCATATTAATAAGATTTTAATTAATATTTTGCTTGAAATACTCATTAAATTTTTAACAGGCTGTACATACAACTCCAATGAAATATCTTCCAATTTCATTCGATATCAAATGTCGTAATTTCCCCTACTCTACACAGAGGAAAAAACTGCCCCATAGAATCAAGAAGATTTTCTCTGTGAACCGTTTTTGGGCTAAGGGGTATCCCAGCAGAAAGAAGCGAAGATTTTTTCATAGAGATTCCTTATTGTTTTTATGTGGTAAATCTTATTAATTTTATCAAGAAGAAAACCACATTAAATCAAGAAGAAATCTTATTATTCACAACTTTTTTTTTACTCAATTTCCGTTATTTTTGGCACCAAAAAAACAATCCATAGAGAAAAACTTCTTGATTCTATTAGGTTTTCTTATAAATTGAAAACTATAGGGATTTCTTATTGATTTTAAAGGGTTGTCTTTTTGATTTTTTTAAAAAGGTTTTCTTCTTGATTTTAGTAGGTTTCTATATGAGTATGTGTAAAGCATCATATTGCTTTTTTTTAATAAGGAAATCTTCTTGATTTGATGAGGTGTTTTCTTATTTCATATCTATAAATAGACATAGAGACAATTTTTCTCATGATCTTTTTAAATTTTGAATAAGAATGTTTGCACAATAATTTCAATGGTTATTCAGGCTGCTTGTTAGCATATTGGGTAGAGTGCTTGTCTATCAGGTAGAAAGTTGCTGGTTCAATGTTTGGTGAGTAAGTTAGTTAAGAATATAGCATAATGTGTATGTATGTATGTATAAATAAATAACATCTACAATATACTTAACCTGACCAGACATCCCGCTTTTCTGAGGTTGATCCCGCCTTGAATTTTTATCCCGCTTTATTCCGCTTTTTAGAGTTTTGAAATTTCTTATCTCTTAATATATTTTTATTAATATGTAACTGATAAAAATTTATTCCAAATATTTTTTAGTGTAGTTATTGTTTATTTTTTTTGGATCTGGCAGCTCCTCAAATAAAAAAATAAAAATACAAACGTACACACTGAAAGATCCTTTTGTTACAGTGCTTTATATGTGCAGACATTCTGCTGCCTTAGGAATTTATTACCAAGAGGGCTTATTAGGAGAATAACAACTGACATTCACCAAACTGTCAACAATAAAATAAAAAGTTCTTGCTTATTTTTTAAATTCGTAATAAAATTCTTTGATTATATACATACATATGTAAATCAAAATTTTATACATAAAATTATTATAAAATTATTTACATAAAATATTTTATGTATAAAAATCGTATTTTGTTTTGTAAATGAAGTCAAAAAATCTTTAATTTTATTTATTTTACGTTACTAAATAAAAATTTTTGTTAATAAAAACTTTTGTTTATTTAAAATCGATTCTTTTGAGTTAAAAACTGTGTTTCCTAAGTACATACGAAACTTTTTATGTGCGTATTACACATCCCGCTTTCAAATAGTTGTTTATTTAAAAATCCCGCTTTTTGGCCGTATTTTCGTCAAAATCCCGCTTTTTGAACGATCGTGTCCCGCTTTTTGTAAAAAGCTTCTGGTCACATTAAACATACTACATACATACGTACATATGTATATGGTATATAATTGAAATGAAAATACATAAGTACAGAGCGTAAACACGCAATTTTTTTTATTTCTTTATTGGAAAAATCAATAAGTTAAGCTCATGAAAACTACAAGATTTCTTCTTGATTTTTCCAATATGATTTTCTCTATGAAATTAATAAGATTTCCTTATTGAAAAAACACAGAGATTTCTTATTAATTTTGTTCTTTTTTATGAGGCTTTCAGTAGGCACTGTTTCCTCTGTGTATTACTAGATGTAACCTTCTTTAGGAAAGTGATAGTGAAGGCAGAAAAGGCAGGTTATGAAGGAAGAGATAGAGGCAAGCTTCATTATTTTTCAACTCTGCTTTTTGGACGTTTTTAATACTGCAGTGTTGCAGCGCCTCTGATGTTAAATGAGGAGTATTAATTTTTTTAAAGCTGTGTTTAGTAGCCATTTTATTGGTTGTTTTACTTCGCCGGGTGGACTAGTATCTGCTGAAGTCGATATAGCTCAGTGACCAGTGATTATGCCTTCATCACTTGATCTTTCCTACAGCAACTGATGCAAAGGGACACCTAGTGCACATCAGAAAAATGCGTGGTGTTGTTATTTAATGACTGCTGGATACCGGGTTCGAACCCAGGATCTTCGGTTTTGTATTCAACGTGCTAACTACTTCAGCCAACGCCACCCGCTAAGATATCTTGAGTAATAGCCTCTGGTTCCTTCTAGACCATCAGTAATACTCTGGAAGAAAAGTAGCAGGATCGGTACTCTGGTATTATTTTTGAAGACAAATAAAAATTTGCACTATATGTGAGGCACCACGCCTACGTGTTAAATTCTGAAATTGTTTCCAGAGTGAATGCACTATATCAGCAAAGTTATCCCCACAATATTTCAAGGTTCTCACTATATTAGTTTTTCAGATATCTCACAATAAATAATTTTTCTTTTTTGATGGTTTCTTACCCAACATGTCTTATTCGAACTTTTTTTTGTAATGCGAAAAAATTTCACGTTTCTTGATGAAAGATATTTCAAAATAAAAAAAATTATACCGAAACCGGTGCAGCCGCTTTTAATTAATGAGATTACCAACGAACGATATGGATTTTTATTTACATAGATTAATAATTTTTTTTATAACTACATACGGCTCTGTTCTGTAAACCGATCGATTTGAAACCGCACGATTTTAGATAACTAACTCCGAAAATAGAACTATTTTTTTCGATTTTTTAAAAAAATTTTATTGCATAGATTCCCAAACATCATATCTTGTATGATTTTAAACACGCCTCCCGGACCATTATTAATTTTCTGAAAACGTGAAATTTACTCGGATTCGGTTTACAGAACAGCGCCGATTGTTTTGTTTATTTAAACGTGTTTATTTTGATTTAAGAAGTTTGTTTCGTAAGTACATACAAAAAAAACTGTGTTGCATATTACACACCCCGCTTTATAAAATATATTTATTTTGAAATCCTGCTTTTTGGCGGTATTTTCTTCAGAATCCCGCTCTTTGATCGATCATGTCCCGCTTTTTGCAAAAACCTTCTGGTCACGTTATGTACACCCCTTTTCAATTTCTGTTTCCCCTCACGCCAAAAAATTAAAGACTGTATAAAAAATTTCATCATCTGAAGCAGAGCTGTTAAATTTCGATTGCGATTAGTAATCAATTAGATTACATTTTAAAAAGAATTACTTATAATGAAAAAGTAATCTAAATTACTTAAAATTACTAAAAATAATCAAAAAGAATCAAAAGTAATCAAAACGTAATGCGACTACTTTCGAAAATTACTTTTGATTCTTAATAAATAATCAAAAAGAATCAAAAGTAATCCTTAGAAGTAATCGGACTACTTTTTGATTACTTTTGATTCTTTTTGATTATTTTTAATAATTTTAAGTAATTAAGATTACTTTTTCATTATTAGTAATCGTAATCAATTAGTAATCGTGCGATACTGAATTTAATCGTAATTTAATCACTACTTCACCTTTAAGAAAAAAATAATCAAATTAGTAATCATTACGATTAATAATCATTACTTAACAACTATGATCTGAAGTTGGGAAATTCTTAATTTGCTAGTCTAAGAGTACAGAAAGGACCTTATTAACTTGTAGCTAAAGCATTTTAAATAATTATGCCAGCAGTTTTAAAAAAACTTATCTGATGTTCAGCCATATATAAAATGCCCCTCTCACAAACTTATTGTGTGTATTTATTTATTTTGTTTATTGAAATGCCTGATATAAATGTCTTTTTTAATAAAATCAATGTGCGGCTTTGGCTGGCATGTTTCGTATGAATTGTATGTAGTATGTCTGTTATTATTTGTTTGTGCATGTGTTTTTTTTATATATATTTTTATCAACAAAAATTTTATTTTTCACAATTTCATTTATATATTTGTTCATTCAATCGTTCGTTTATACGTTCAGTTATACACTTCATGCATGTTTATTGCGTTTGCATAGAAATTGCATTTAAAAATTAATTTTATTTAAATTAAACCCATGTCAGAAAACGTTAAAAACGATATACATATATTTACCCTTTTTTTTTTGCTTCAGGTATGTTTGCATGTTTATTTGGATATTTTTGTATGCGTTTAAATAGAAAACAAGTTATTTTTTCTTTTATTAAATATTTGTGCAAATTAAAAAGAAAGATCATAATCAAACTTTAATTTATAAACAATTTATTTGCGAAATTTCATAAACGGAAAAAAACAAACAAACCAATACACACACACACACAGAAATGCGAACATGCACATGCACGTACATTCAGCAGAGAGAGTGAGAGAGAGGGAGAGCGAGAACTTGTAAATATTAATATTTTTATTTATTTATTTAATTTTTTTATTTGTTGTTTTCTGTTTGATTAAATTATTTTCGAAATTGATATAAAAATTGTAAATTAATTAAATGTGATTCATAAGCTTTTATTTAGTCAATAAATATATTTCATTTAAAAATCATGCACAAAGCATAGTTTACTCCTTTTTCTGCGAAAGACAATTTTAGAATATACAATTTAGTTTATTTTTTTAATGCTTAAATCTATTTCCTATTACAGATATTAAATATATTTATTTTTGCTCTTAATTATTTTATTTTTTTTTGTACCATAGCTTTTATTTCAGCTCTAAGGCTTTTTGGCTAATTTTCCAACTGCTGACTTAATTGGAATATCTGCAGCTGCATTTAAAAGGCCATTTCTGCTAACAATATTTGCATTAACAGGTCTTTTAAATTAATAACACTTCGGGCTCAAAAATTGTGACCAATATTAGAAAAATATATAGAAAATTGTTAAGGAAACTGAAAATTAAAAATATTTTAAAACTTGAATGAATGAATGAATGAATGAATATGATTTATTGTAAAATATATAATAACATAAATATGTAGTATAAAACATAATGTTAAAAGAGTTTTATAACATAAATCATAGTAAGACATAACTTAAAATGTTGTGTGTCTGATTGGCAAACTATTATAAAAAGATTACTAACTACTTATTTTTAGCATAATAATACCTTTACTGAAATTCAGATATAATAAGATTCCTGTATTTTAAACAATTTAACAAATATTTGTAAAGACGCATGTAATCCTTGCCGTTTAATACTTCATAAACTTCTTCAGATGATAGAAATCTTTTCCCGAGCAAATTTAAACGGTAACTGGCATAGATAGGGCACCTGCCTATTAAATGATGTGTGTTTTCCTGTTCATTACGGTTACAGAGTGAACAAATGTCAACACTGTTTCCACTAAAAGCACGAGCGTTTAAATTTAGCAGGCCTCCTCTAGCTTTTAGTATCAAGCTAACGGCTTGTGATGAAATACCATCACAAAAGTACGGGATGATATCATATTGAAGTGTGGGATACATATCATGAAATCTAGAGTCTCTGGCATTCGCAACAAATTTTTCATATTCAGTGATTCTTAAAGATTCAAGTATTCGATTGTGAAGAAATTTCCCTGCATAATGATTTCCAATGAGGCAACCAAAAAGTGTTATGTCGAAAGGTCTCTTCAGCAAGCAGTCGTGGCAGTCTATTGACAGGCAGATTTAACACCTTCCTGACATAACTAAAATGTAAATTCAAAGTCTCCAAAAAAAGCGAGTGGAGACCAGTTTCAATATGTAACATATAATTAGGTGTATTTTTAGGAAGGTATAACATTTTCTTCAAAAAATACCGCAACAATTTCTCAACTTCATCGAAGCTAAGATAGCCCCAAACCTGAGCACCATAAAACATAATGGATTTTGCTGCAGTATGGAAAATTTTAAGTTTGCTTGAAAAATTTATTTTGGGATGGTAGATATAGCTTAGCCAAGTGGCATTTATCGCCGTTTTTGATAGAGCAAGTTTAGATTCAAGGTGTTTTTTAAATGACAAATTGTAAGTTAATTTGATGCCAAGGTATTTGTATTCGTTTACAATATCAATCATGTTGTCTCCATACTTCCAATAAAGACTCTGGCTGACTCTAGTACCAGTTCTGAATATCATTATCTTAGACTTATCGAAATTAATTCTTAGGCGCCACTGACTACAATAAACATACAGAGAATCAATCATACTCTGCAGCACTTTTGGTGAATCAGAAAGGAGAACAATTTCGTCTGCATAAAGTAGGACTTTCACAACCGTCCCGGCAATAGCAATGCCACCGGGTAGGTGATCATGGAGGTCGTTCAGGTAAATGGAGAACAAAACTGGGCTGAGTAAACAACCCTGTTTAACACCTTGAGAGACTGTGAAATGTTCAGATAGAGTGTTACCATCCCAAACCTGACTAGTAGTATTATTGTATAATTCCCGTAAGATACGCACTATTTTGCTTGACAAACCTGTACGACTTAGCTTATAAAACAATGCGTTTCTTGGGATTAAATCAAAAGCTGAGGAAAAGTCTATGAAGAAGGCATACGTGTTTTTTTTCTGACTAAAGTTTAAGTTTACAATACTTATTAAATTGAACAAGTTATCTACCGTAGAATAATTCTTGCGAAAACCCGCTTGATACTCATTGATTATATTTTGACAGTCTATCCAGCTATTGATACGATTAAGTAACATGCTTGTGAAGAGTTTGTAAATAGTATCGAGAAGAGACAGTCCTCTATAATTTGAAACAACGTTAATGTCTCCCTTTTTGAAGAACGGAATTATAATTGAGCTGCGGAAAGTGTCTGGGATATCTTCACGCATGAAAATAACGTTAAAAAGCGCTAAGACTTCATTCAGAAAACATGTGGGGGCATTTTTATAGAACTCGTAACTAATTCTGTCCTGTCCAGGGGCCTGATTTAATTTTGCCGCTTTTAGTGCTAAAACGAGTTCTCTCATCTCAAAAGGTGAATCAAGAAAAGGATCATTTATATTAACCGGGGATAATAAAACATCAAATACATCGTCTTCTTGAGATAAAAGAGACTTGAAATAGTCACAAAAATGGGTTATGCTCAAATTGTTTCCTACCTTTGGTTGACAATTTCTTAACGAATTAGCCAGCTTCCACCATTCACTTCTGTTTCTAACTCCGTTCAGTCTTAATATGCTGTCCATTTTAAACTTTAACTTTTTCTAGTCACATAGCCTGGAATATTTGGCTCTACTGTCTATATAGCAGCTTCTTCTGATTTCCGTGTTTGACTTACGATATCGATCCAGTTTATCAAGCATAATCCTACGAGCATTTTCACATTGACTATCAAACCATTTGTTCTTGGGATCAAAACGATTCCTAATACAAAAGTTGCCAGTAGCTGTACTAATTTTGTCGGTGCATATAACAATTTTTTCCTGTATAGTTAGAGAAGATTGCAGATATTCAGCGTTAGCAAGTTCAGTTAGGGAGCTAATGTACCTCATCATATTTTTGGGTAACCAAGGAAGTTTCTGGGGGAGTGACAGGTCTTTGATAAGAGGGTTGTTATTTGAACATAATGAGACAGTACATGGCATGTGGTCAGAGTATGGTTTACTGGGTATATGGAAGTTACAAAGCAATTTCAAAACATCCAGTGAACATATACAATAATCGATTATTGAACTTCCCATAACCTTACAAAATGTAAATTCTCCTTTATCATCCCCTGACGTTCGTCCATTTACAATGACACCACCCACGTTTTCTAAAAGAGCCATTAATTTTTTCCCTTTGCCGTCTAAAATTGCATCCTTCGATACACGAGACTGGGATATCAAAGGCGTATCAAGCAACATGCTCTCATCAAGAATTTGAGCATCAGAAACTCTAGCGTTCAGGTCGCCCACAATACAGAATGGTGTGCCGTTTAAACTATATATAAAATCTTCGAACTGATCAAAGTCTCGACACCAGCTTGTGCAATTAATATATGTTGGTATGAAGTGAAAACAAACATCATTTAATTTTGCTGATAGAGAAACCCCATTAGGGAAAACACAAAATTTCAAAAAGTATTTTTTTTGTACAGTTTTTTTAAAACCATACAGACAACCACCAATAGCCCGGCCCAGTGAGTGATTTTTTGTAGCGTCCACCCAGTAAAGAACATAATTTTTAAAGAAATTTGAGAAATATATTCGCTTATCAGCAAGAACATGCGTCTCGAAAAGAAAAAAGATATCAAAATTATTAATGTATGAAAAAAAATTACCAAATTTAAGTTTGCTATTAAGGTTGGCAACATTATACGATACCACTCGACACACTTCTGGTTGCTAGTTGATGTTTGGTGTATTATTAGAGGCAGCAATAGAGACAGCGTTAGCAGCAGTAGTTGCAGGCGAGACATTTGCAATAGCTGCGGAAAGTACGGTGTTATTTTGTGGTTTTTTAACCTCAATGCAGATTTCGTGGTTAGCTTTGGACATCAATTCACGTAAAAAGGCAGCATCAGAATTATTATTTGCAATGATCTTGTCCTCTGAATAATAAAAAGGTTTGTCATCTAAGAAGATGCGCAGGTCTCCATACCTGACTTTCACATGTTTGTTTACGTTTTTAATTTTATTGCCAATCTGTCTTAAACGATATCTTTTGTTGCGTACATCCGCTGTGTAGTCTTTATCAATAAATATATTTGAACCAGCAAGTAAACGTCTACCCGCCATAATAGCATTAACCTCCATGGCAGAATTGAGCGTAAGCAAAAAAGATTTTCCTCCAGCGATTTTTTGAGCCTCAGTGACATTCACGTTGGTTCTGAGTGTGGTATTGCACAATTTTTTGAATTCTTCAAGAGCCTTAGGCACAGTTACGCTTACCAGACCACGTATTACGATATTGTATCTTCTGCTTGCTTTATCCACTTGTTCCAGTCGGTTTTTCATCACTTGCAGTTCATTCTGTAATCGGGTGTTATCGCTACGTAGTTGTTGTATTTCTGTAGAAATGTAAGCTAAATCATCCTTCTTAACAACACTTTCCAATTTTGCGTCCAGCGCATTATTAAGTTTTTGATCAAAAACAGCCCAAGAAAAACTATCAGCGGTGGTAGCCGGCACCGCTGTTGCCGTTGCAATGTCACTTCTGCCAGCAACTGGCACATTACTAAGACCTGTAGGATTGCGTGCATCCACCGGATTAGACATCATAATGTTGATTGCGGAATGCTTCTTAGGTGTATTATCCGAACAAATATCAGGCGACGTCTGTTTCAAGCTTCTTTTTTGTGCACTCATGTAAAGTTAGGTTAGAGGCTCTGCAGTTGTTTTGCAATTTTTTTTTTATCTTTCGTAATTTTGTATTATTATTAGCTATTAAGCAATAATCAACACCATGGCACAACACATAACTCTTTTTTGTATAAAAGGCACCTTACTTTTGTTAAAAATGAAAAGAAGGTGTAAATTTTAATAAATTTATACAGCGCGAAAAATAAGTTGTTATTTGACGTTTCAGTGCAGGGTTGCCAATCAATTTTAAAACTTTATTATAAAGCGCAAAATTAAAAGAAATTCACTCCTAAAATTTTGCAAGGAAGCCATTTTTTTAAATATTAAAACATCGTGCAAATATCTGCCATGGCTTCTCTAAGTGGCGGTTAGCCGAAGTGTCCAATTGTACATGACTGTGGTGTATACACCAGGTTGAATTTAACTGATGGCATGGACCATGTTGACTTGCCTAATGCAGTGTACTACTCTTATAGTCGGAGAGTCACAAGTTCGAATTCTGTAGACAAGCCGAAAATGCTTCCCAGTTTGGCTTTCTTTAACTATTACTTTTTTTTAAGATGAGAAAAACTCAGGCAATATCTGCCTACTCTATTACTAGGTGTTACCTTCTTTAGGAAAGGGATAGTGACAGAGAAGATAGTGGGTGAAGGAAAAGATAAAGGCAAGCTTCATTCTTTTACAACTCTGCTTTTTACATGTTTTTTAATAATGCAGTGTTGCAGCGCCTCTGGTGTTAAATGTGGCACGTGAAAAATTTTTGAAGCTGTGCTTAGTAGCCATTTTTTGGTTATTTTACTTCGCCGATGATTCTGCTACACAACAAAGGAGGGCGCTCTAATGTTACATTAGGATTAGTATCTGCTGCAGTGACTAAAACCCTCATCACGTGAACTTTCCTACAACAACTGATAGAAAGGGCCACTAATGCACATCAGAAAAATTCAGGGTATTGTTTGTTATATAATGACTGTTGGATACCGGGCTCGAACCCAGGACCTTCGGTTTTGTAGTCAACGTGCTTACTACTTCAGCCAATGCCAACTTGCTCAATTACATTTATGTTAAATAATTAAATTTTATGTTGAATAATTAATTAAATCATGTTGAATTAAAATTTAATTCATGATAATATTGGTCTAGCGTATATCTAAAGTGATTAATCATAAAATTTTTGCATCAAATTCTTGCTGATTCTAATATAAAATGTTTCTGGGTGTATAAACAAAATGACCTGTAGTTCCAATTGAAACAATCTTTATACACCAGAAATTAGTCACAAATACAGCCTGTTTAAAACCAAACTTAACTTTTTTCTGTTTTCCTAATAATCAATTTAAATATTCTTACTTGATGAATAACACATTTATGCTTTAATCCAATTGCTTTTTAAAGTGTTTGCCTTGAAAAGTTACTAATTGCTTAAAATAAACAATTTGTTGAGAGCTAAAAACTTAACAAAAAAAAAATCAAATTTTTCCACACAACATTTATGACAACATTAGAATGCCTTTTAGTTTTTAATATTTTAAACGAAAAACTAATTTAATTTAAAATCCTTTAGTAGCAGTTTAGGCAACAACAACAGCAGCAGCAACTGTTGATCAAATTAAAATTATTATTTGTAGTTATTGTTAAGTAAACTTATGCATATGTACACAAACATATGCACATATAAACAGTGAAGAGCAAAACACATTATTTTCACACAAAAATTTTATAGATAAATACAACGAGTTTTTGAATTAATACTGGACGTATTTTTCTGAAAAAGCTTTGCAGTACCTGCAGTAAGTGCACGACAAAATATTTCCAATGACAAGTTGGTGTGCAGACGTCCACTAATATAATTTTAGAGTAGTGTCGAGTTTTTTGACCACTGCTGTATATTTGTTTCTAAGCATATACATACATATAAATAAACATAATCAACTATATGAACAAAATAAAAAAAGAAACATATGTACATACATATATTCAAATTTATCAAATGCCAACTAAAACTAATCCATCAAAATGACATTTTGTTTACGTAAACAAATGCACTTAAATATGCAAACATACACAATAGCATACACACACACATATACATACATACATACAGAGAGACGCTCACATTTAAACTCACACATACACACACACATACATGCTCACATTTTACACTAACAAGAACAACAACAACACGAAAAATTAAAGAATAACATAAACTCGTTTACTCAGCCTCAAGGTTTTCTTCCTACTCAGCTCTTTTTTTCTGTTCTAGTTGTTGAGCTTATTTACTTTCTTTTATTACTTCAAAGTGAAATAGCAACAACAAGAAAATAAAACAAAAATAAAAAATTACACTTGGGTGCAGTTGAAAAACTAAACAACAACAAAAACAACAACAACAACTGTAAAAACTGCAACAGGCATTAAAGCAACAATAACAATTTTAATAAAACGAGTATTTAATACTTTTACCCAGAGAGGGAGAAAAAAAGAAGAGAAATAGGGTGAGAAAAGAAGCACTGGAGGGATTGCAAGGCCAATGTGCGAGTATGGGAGCATTAATCAAAATAGTGTAAGAACAAAATTATGTTTTTCTTCTTCTTTCAAGCCAGAGCATATCCCCACCATCTCTAGCAAATACAGCTCTCAAGATAATTATATTTTATAGATTAATTATGCAACAAATGTGCAGTGACGACACAACAGCAGGAGCCACTCACTCACTCACTCGCTCACTATTGCCATCAACAACAGCAAAGCATCAAATTTAACCGCTAAAGAAAATTATGGGGAGAACAAAACAATGCACTAAAGCATTAATTAAGAGGCCAACGTAGAGGGCACAAGGAATTTTAAATTTATTTATAGAATCATTGGTGGAGTAAAATAACTAATAAAATGGCTGCTAAGCACAGCTTCAAAGCTTAATGCGCCTCATTGACACCAGAGGCGCTGCAGTACTGCCTTAAAAATACAATAATTTGCAAAAATCAGAGTTGTAAAGGGAATGGAGCATTCCTATACTTCTTTCTTAACCAGCTGGCTTTTCTATCAAAAAAAAGTAGCACAAGTCTTCAAAAAAAAAAAAAAAATCCTACAAAAAGTAGAGTTGTGCACTGCCTTAAAAATACAATAATTTGCGAAAAGCAGACTTACAACTCTACTGGGAATGAATCTTTCCTATACTTTTTTCTTGACCAGCTGTCTTTTCTATCACTATCCTTTTATAAAAAAGGTAGCGCAAGTCTTCAAAAAAAAAAAAAAAAAATGCTAAAAAAAGTAGAGTTGTAAAAGAATGAAGCACCTACTAGTAGTAATATGCATTCCTAAGAGTTACTTATCTTCAAAAAAAAAAATATTCTACAAAAAGTAGAGTTGTGAAAGAACGAAGCTTTCCTCTATCTCTTCCTTCAACACCTGTCTTTTCTATCACCACACCTGTCCTCAGGAAGGTTATAATATGACAGTAGGCCTTCATTGCCTAAATATTAAAGTCCTGCACAAGACCATTTATAAGAACTTTCAAGACACGAGGGATTTTTCAAACGCTTTACTATAGAGAAATCTTCTAAAACAAACGGTAAACAACACGGTTTGCAATAATTTGTTTCAGTTATTGCAGGTATAGGAGTAGAGAAGAAAATGCTTCTTGACTGAAAAATGTGTGCTGCTTGTTTCTACGCATGGGCGCGTAAACAAGCCTCATGCATGTACATACACACACGCCTTGTGTGTATGCTCTTTTATTTTTCTGCGCCCAAACAAACGTTCACATGCATTTACATTAGTTGTGTGCGCTTGCTTAAAAAAACCTCCCTTAAACACATAATAGCTTAGCATCTACATCTTACACACACACACACAAACGTACAATATGTAAAATAACAAAGATACACACATCAACACTACTTCTGTTGACTGTTTGTTCATAGCAAGAAGTCTTCACGACATTGCTTGTTAGCACTCATATACACGTACACCAATGCATCTATCGTGCTTTGCTTATAATACGACAGCCTTCATTATTGGTTAAGTATAATGCAGCCACGAGAATACATTTAAAAAACAAGACGTATTTACATTTCAAGACTATTTACGCAGGTCTCTACTAAATATTACTACTCCTCAAAAAAAAAAAAAATCATTTTGCCACTTGAAAGTTTAATCCGTCCATGGTAGTTTGGAAAAATAGGCTGAATAAATGACGGACAATTTCAGAGTTATAGGCTACGTTCGTAAAAGCATTTCTAGTGCACATCTGCAGCATCACGAACATCTTACGTTCAAAAATGCATAACTTGGCAGCACTATTCAGAGTCAAACGTTTTTTAATGCATTTAATCGGCATACCTGCCGCAAATCTGTGCAAATGGCGCAGTAAATTATTTTCAGATGCAAGAAGTTGCAGTGGAACAATAAGTTGAATATATCTATGTATTTTGATGTTTAAATTACATATTTCGAATCTTACCAAAAAATGAGATTGATAAACTCGAAAATAACTTTGAAACACATAATCTTGGTAGTTTTTTATTATTTCAAAGGAGTTTTTTTATTTTAGTTGTATTCTTTTTAAGGCCAATGCTGTTCTCATAAGAAATTGTCGCTTTGATTTTCTTTTAAATTTTTTGCTTACTATATTTTAAAAGAAAATTGTCAATATTTTCTTAAATAAAATTACTTGCCAATTTTAAAATTTTTTGCAGTTTGTTCAAAAATGTCAACTGAGCACAGATGTTGAGCAGTTGCAAAGCATGTGCAGCAGATAATCACGCATACGCAGTAAAACCTGGCAGAACTGCCGCATTGATGCATAAATTTGCAGCATTTACGAACGTACCCATAATTTCAATAATGTGGCAGTTTCTAGTTTCCAAAGTTAATTTAAAAAAATCTATAATAAAAATTACGAAGAATTACGAAGATTGTTTCATGTGAAACAATCGACTAATATATTGATATTATTACGTAAATGGCCGCGAACAGGGTTAATGCAAATGTTTTTCTATAAAGATAACATTGGACAAACAAAAATAACTATCTAGGATCGTAGCAATGAACTAAATACACATGGTGCTACACAAACAATACAATAGTTTTTAAATAAACTATAGCAACAACAACGAAAAAGCGTCTGCTTATGAAAAAGATACACATATCGTCGCTGTTTTACTAAACGATCTAATTGCCATTTTTTGAAAAACGAGTTAACTCTACAACTAGACCTTATGAGTCATAATAGATCTTCTCTACAATTTTTATGACTGTAAACATTACTGTCGACGCTATAACATTAAAAATATTTCAGACGTTTCCATAAGAGTCCATGTAGAAAAAAATCATAAAACTGCTCTCCTGTAAAATTTTAAAATTGTTAGATAGGTCACTTATATAAAAAAGCGACAGTACATATACATGGTAATTCAAACGAAAATGATGTATGTATAGGCACACGTATGTTTATACCAGAGCCCACCAAACGTGACTGAGCGCTTTTGTGCGCATGTGTATGTTCTTTCTGCTTTTTATGTGTGTTTGTTGTTCTTTTTGCAGATCGAGTCATCATCATCACACACACTTTGTCCGAAGTAGCTGATGAAACAGCCAAACACACAACATCACACATACTTTGTACGAAGTATACGTGTGTCACCAAAACGTCGACTGCGCAAGCCCATGGGCTTGCAAATGAAATTTTGAGTGGCTATGGTTTATACCATGAACTAATCGCGCTATTAGTAAAAAATCATTAAAAATGCTGCTGAGATTGTCTAGACGTTGCTGTCACATTCTGGAAGGCTTGTGTGAAGTATAAAAAGGGGGCGAGGAATCTGCTGGCAGGTCAGTTGATACTTGAATAGTCTATAGTGATGTGCACTAACACATAAACACACTTGCGCTTGTGTGTGGAGCAGAGGAATACCTCTGCTTACTTTTAACAGAGGTAAAAATGTTTTTTGAATTACTTTCTGTTTATCACTTGTTGCTTTCCTTTAATGCGTTATAGGGAAAGAGATGATTGCACATCTATGGTCTATAGTGAGTCAGTCTATAGCCCAGCTGGCATTTTGTATCATAATCGGATCTTTTCCGAATCATCTTGACGGGAAAAATAGCCGCATATGAGCTCATTTTTCGATCATAAATGATACTCCCGTTGTGAGAAAATGGTACCCTACAGATGAATCACACTAAAAAATCATTTATGATACGATTTGCTGATTAATTTTTGAACAATTTTCTGGTAGTATTAAATCATGAAATGACTTTTTGGCGGTTTCTTTCCATTTTGTTCCTCTATTTTCAAGAAATCATTGTTCGATCATATAGATGAATCATAAGTGAATCCTTTTTCAATCACCTAAGTGATAAATCAGTTTTTAATCATCAAAAGTGATCTCAGGAGAATCAAAAAGAGATTTACGCAAAAAATGATCAGCCAAATGCTAGCTGGGAGTGAGTCAGTCTATAGTTGACAGTTTATTGTGAAGTCAATCATGTTGTCTCAAGTAAAGAGTTAAGTTAGCAACACGGCTGATAGTCGTGCGTAAGTGTGTTAAAGTAGCCAGCGAAAAGTTGTTGCGGTATCAACGGTGAGCGTCAGCAGAGTGACTTACGAGTGTAAAACGAAAAGTAGAGAGAGGGGTTTTGCTCGAACACTAGCGCAGCCAGTTGCATGAGACGTGCCAGTTGCATGAGACAGCGGAGTATACGTAGTGGTCTCCAGTTCCATATAATTAAGTAACTCAAGTTGTGTGGGTATATTTAAGTTAGTATAAGTGCATTTATTTGTAAATAAAATTTATCTTGTAATCATTTGCAAATCTTCTAGTCCACGGAAAAGCGTTTATTTTGGCAAGAGTTGGCAAATTGAAAATTTTTATATGGTTATTAAAATATTTGCAAATAAAATACATATTGACAGCTGGTGAGAAAACAAATATACCACAATTTTAAAAGAAACTTTTCATACTGTCCTCATATTAAAGTAGCAACATTAAACAACTAAAAATGTATACCTTTGCTACTCAAAATCTTGTTGTTATTGTTATTAGTTTAGGAAAAAAAAACAACATGTTGATGCTCGTATTTCTATGTTCTGTTTTGAAAGTATGTGTGAAGAAGAGAGTAGTGTGCATGTGTGTGTGTGTATGTAAATTTGTGTGATTGTCATTAGCAGTGTGGCCATAACCAAAAAAATTTTTAATGCTAAATGAGGCTTAAAATAATGCTAAAAATGCTAAAAAAATATTTCAAAATGCTAAAATATAATGCTAAAAATTTGGAATGATTTTTCAATAATTTTACCGGTTTAATTACGAATAAGTATTTTATTTAACTTTAATAACACAAACAAAGTTTATTCAAAAGTAAAAACAACAATAAAGGAAGATGTAAAATACAATTGCTGAATTCATATCTTTGTATGATTGTATTAAATATAATAGTGTAAAATTTGTTCTTGTTAATTTTCTTATAAAAATGAAATATGTACATAAAATAATTTTACACTTTAATTTGATACGTTTTAATATATTAGGATGCCAGCTCTCAACATAATGCGAAAGACATTTAAAAAATACTTTTTGCATTAAAAAATTTATTAAGTTACTTTTTTTAGTTTTATTTTTCATTGTATGTCCAGGAGCCGGATTCCGCAACGATGAACTTTGAAGTGTTCGATCCCGAAAAAAAACATAATTTTGAATACTTCTTTTCTTCTTATTATTATGTGTTTGACGTTTAAAGCGGCTATTAGACGGTGATACTCGGTATATGAACATGACAGACTTTCGCACATTTCAATAAACACATTTAATAATGCTCGCTCTAACCAAGTCATCAAATTTGCACTGAGTTTGACAGAAGATCTAAAATCATACTAAACAAGTTTGATGGTATGATGACAAATACAAAAATTCAAAATTTTTTGAAATCCAAACCAAGCTGAAAAACACGAATTTTGCATTAACACAACATTCTCAAATACCAAGTACGACAGTTTAATAGCCGCTTAAGACGTCTTATGCTATTTACACGGTTTCCATCATTATACATTTGTATAAAAATAACAAAACTCAATGAAATACATTAATTGACAGAGGTTTTTACTGTTAAAAATGGAAAGGAGTATATCAAAACTATAAAATTAAAAATGCTAAATAATGCTAAAAAATTAATACAAAAATGCTGAAAAAAATACTAAATGCAAAATAAAAAATTCACTGCTAAATCAAACTACATAATGCTAAATTTAGCAGTGAAAATGCTAAAAGGGTCACACTGGTCATTAGATGCATTTTATATTATTTTATCAACCAAAAACTTTTGCAAATTGCAGCTGCTGTTGTTGTCGTCAATATTCTTTTATATAAATATTTGTTGTTATTGTTCCAGCTATGGTTATTGTTTTTTTTTCTTGTTGTTAGTTTAATTCTCAGGTAAGCAATATATGAAAATGCCAAAGAAAAGGAATGTTACCTATTTGTTACCAACAAAACAGGAAAAATAAATAAAGAAGTTCTGCTAAAATTTTAATTTAAAATATGCAGAAAAGAACATTAAATTTTTTTATGCGTTAGACATTTTTCGAGACATACTCCCAGCTAAGCCAGCACATTTTGGAAAAATAAAAAAAGATTTTACTAAGAGCGGCAAGCGTTATTTGTTGTTCACAAACTATTAAGCCAAATACTGGGGAGAGCTGTTAAGCAATATAACACCCTAAGCGTTGTAAGGAGTGAAGTTGGCTGCAACTGGCAAACAATTATATATGAACGTGAGCTATAGGTCTAATTATATTTTGTGGGCGTGATAGAAATAAATTGTTTGCTCTTGCTTATTGTTATAAGTGGTACATACAACTTTCGCCATTTTGTATGCCTTAATTCTTATGCTTTTGTACCTTGTGACTTAGCAGCAATGTTGGAATACCTTCTCCTTCTCCAGTTAAACTTTGGTTTTATCATTATTCGATGATGTTATGGAGATGAGAGTTGTAATAGTAAAATACGTTTTTAATGGTTGACTGAACATAAAACTTTTAAGCCGTAGCTTTTGATGAGTTTTTTTATATACAGATTTTAATGGCAATTTCTGTAAAAGTTTTTTTTTTCATCTAGCTCTCTATATACATATCTGCGTAGTTTATCTTTTTTATTTTTATTTCTTTTTTTTTTTATTGCTCTGACAAACATAAAGGAAAAGTTCGTTGCCTTAGTAACTTTATAATACAGTAATATTTTATGTTGCATATAAAAAATAATTTTTTTACTGAATGATTTTAAGGCAGACATATTTTAATGATGTTTTTTACACTTAAGCACACAGAGATTTGAGCATTAGTAGATCAGGTTATATAAAAATAATCAAGGTAATGCTTGTACCATATTGGTTTTAAAAAATTTTGCATAAGATTAAATTTAATTTGTTTTAATCACAATTTTTTTATTTGTTAAAAAAAAAGAAAAATGGCGTAGCTGAATTTTTTAAAAACCTTATAGGTTTCGGTACGCTCTCTATTGATAGAGAAAAAATTTTTGTAAATCTAATTTTATAAAAATTTCATCATGCAAAAAAGATGGAGAGCTTCATTTTGTCTCAAAAAAATTATTCATTTCAACATTTTATTTTATTTATTTTAATTTATTTAAAATTGAGACGAATTAAAAACATTTAATTGTTGGTAGCTTAGCATGTCTAGATGCGTTTCGTTGCTGCTAATCCACACTTGACTAGACTCACTTCAACCACAATTCAAAAAGTTGCAAAATCTCAATGTAGTTTTGTAATTCTCAATAACCTTTTGAGAATTTTTCTATAAGCATTGGTGATTTTTAACTTTTTGAATTGTGGTTAAAATGAGTCTAGTAAAGTGTTGCGTAGCTGCAATGAAATGTATCTAGACGTGCTAAGCCATCAGTAAATAATTTTTTTTTTAATTATTTTTTATTAGGCCATAATTTTTCTTCAAATATGTTGTGTTCTCCTTTCTTAGCGTAAGTATGTAATAATTTTATGCTAGTTTTTTCGCGGTGTGTCATGCATTAAAGTCTCAAATTTCTTTTGTGCCATTTTTATAAAAAAATTTTCAATTTTTTCCTTTTTCTACATATTTTTATTGTTCAGTTTCTGTTTCTGTTAAAATCTGCGTCATAATTTAAAAAGAAATATCAATACCTCTCTCTCTCTCTCTCACTGTACCCCTCCCTTTGGTAAATCATTGGCTTTTCTCAAATGTCTATTGAATTTTTGAAATCATTAATTTTTCCCCTAAAGAAAAGAAAAAAACAAAAGCTCTTGCAATAATACAAAAGATGTCAATGTCATGTTCGTTGCATAAACATTTGTTTGTGTATTACATGTGTTTGTATATCAAGGGGTGTGTCTGTGTGTGTGTGTGCCTGTCTATGTGTGCTTTTGTGCCGTTGCTGTAGTGATATGAGAAATATTGAAATATTTGAAATTTCTAATTAATCATTGGCTTATTAAAATGCGGAAAATATTCATTAGACATGGTATTTTGTTACTCATTGTATGTCAGATTCCTGCATTTGCTTTATCTGCAAATTTGTGTGTGGCTTCGAATTCTTTTGCCTGTGATATCGTCAATTTCACCGATACAAAAGTATTTCATTGAAATGAGCGGAAATGTCAAAGGACAAAAAAATTAAAGCCAATACAGTTAAAGATTAAGACAGTTAAATTATTTAAAAAAGGGAAAATTTAAAATTTTTTAGGTTTTAGGAAAATTAAATTAGAAAATTTAAAGTAATAAATAAAAGGTCTTCAAACCCGAATATATTATTATTTTAGAAATCTTACATTCTATTTACCACAAAGTTATTTAAAGCAAATTTCTGCATGTTTCTAAAATAAAAGGTAATAATTTTTTTTGCTAGATATTAAAACTTTCTCTGAAATATGAAACATAATTTGGAATTTTTCTTACAAGAACCTTTGAAATCCTTGTTTTTATTAAAAAAAATTTAATGAATTTCAAAAAGTATATAATCTTCCTCCTAGAGCCAATTTTTTTTTTTTTTTTTTTTTTCTTTGAAGAGAAGTAAAACGTAGGAAGAGAATGGGTACTGCTTTTACTAAGTGTTACCCTATTTAGGAAAGGCATAATGATAGAGAAGAAGGTGGTGAAGGAAGAGATAGAGGCAAGCTTCATTCTTTTATAACTCTGTTTATTAACGTTTCTAACAATGAAGTGTTGCAGCGCCTCTGGTGTCACTAAGGCGTATTAAATTTCAAAGTTGCGCTCAGTAGCAATTTTATTGGTTATTTTACTTCGCCTTTGAGTTTGCTACAATATCAAAGAGTTCGTTCTGATATTACATTAGGATTAGTATCCGCTGAAGCCGGTAGAGCTCAGTAACCAGAGTCCATACTTTCATCACTTGGACTTTCCTAGAACAACTGATATAAAGGAACACTAATGGCCATAAAAAAAATGCATGTTGTTATTGTTTAATGACTGTCAGAACCGTACATGAACCCAGGAGCTTCGGTTTCGTGGTCCACGTGCTATCTACTGCAGCCAATGTCTTAAAACTTGAGTTAAAATATAACAAAAAAATAAGAATACTAACCCCACCAAAAAAAATCTGAAACATTAATGTAGCGACTTAAAGAAAAAAATTTGAAAAGTGAGGAATAATGTAGTTTCAATAAATACAAAACATTGTGTGCTCTGAATAAAATTCTGTACAAGGTTGATGCCATATGTTTGACAATGACTTCGGGCATAAATTTTGGTAACACAAAAATATGGTATAATGTGTGATTTAACTGAAACTAGGATATATATTTACTGAACATATTTGAAAAGCTGAAAATAAAATCTGGCAGCACTGGTGATATTTCTGGTCTCACAGGCCTCTCTTTTTTTGTGTCCTTAATTCGTAGCACAGGCATAGCTAAAATAGTGTGCAAAGTTCTGTATGAATCAGAAACATTAAGTATATGAAAAAATGTATAAGGGCGTGGCTCCGCCCACTTTTCCAAAATTCTGTTTTAAACACTAAAAGAAACAGTCCTACATGCAAGCCCTTGCCAAAACCTACTGAATATAATAACGTCCTACATTTTGTTAGATTTTAGTGGGTGTGACTACGCCCAGTTTTTAAAAAACATGATAGCGTCCTGCTTATTTTATCCACTTTTTAAGCTCAACATTTTATCACTAAAGGCGTCTTCAAGTTTAGCAAGAATCTGCGGAGAGAAGAGCGTAATATAATATATTTAAGTAATATGGGCGTGGTTACGCCCATTTTTTCAAATGCAAGATATTGGCAGCAGAAAACCCAAGCTTTGTGCAAAGCTGGGTATAAGTGTATAAAATGTGATATTTAGTTCTTAGGGCTATGACACCGGCCATTTTTTTAAAACTTTATCACAAGAGAAAAACGACACTATTTTTTTATGGATGTGGGACTGCCCAATTTCTTAATCGCCCAATAATAATAATAAAAAAGAGCCTAATGCTTAAGAAAACAAGAATCTATTCAACAAAAATAAAAACTACGTATATGAAACTGGTATGGGCGTGGCATTGCCCCCTTATTAAATCGAGCATTTTTTTAACATTAAAAATTTCATAAGAAACTATTCAGCAGAAGTTTTTGGGAGAGAAATAACACTTTTGTGTGGGTTTGCTACCGCCCGCTTTAATTAATAATCAAATTTATTTTCGCAGAAGTAGGCGTTTTTAAGTATTTGAAATACTATCCAACTAATTGTGCAGTGGACCGGGCTTATCTAATTTTATGTCAAACCCCGGTAGAGACAATCTGTATGCCAACTTGCATTCGAATTCGCTCAAATATTTGATGTTGTATAAAGCATCAAGCCATACAAAATCCTTTAAGGATATAATATTTTGCATGAGCATATGCACATGCTTTTATAAATTTATTAAAAATTAATTAAAATATTCATAATACTCGATAAAGATCCAAAAAAAAAACGGAGTTATTAAGCAAACAATATAGAAAACAATGGCAGTAGGATACCTTGCAAAATTTAACAATTTTCATAGCTTATTTGGAAATTCCTATTAAAGGAAACAGGATATTGTAACATCTGCACGCATCCACAAAACATTTAAGCAGACAGTTTAATCACTTTGTTGTTCATGTGATCCAGTTTCTTTTAAAAATCTATTGAAAAGAAAAATAGAATGCAAAGATTTTTCAGAGATGCAAAACAAAAACTTAAATATTAATTGAACAATATAAAAGTGTTTTAAAAGTAAAACACACATACGTATGTATGTATGCTCTTAGTCATAGAAGAAACTTAAGCACACACATTATTAATACACAAGCAAGGACTAATAATACATCAAGGACCCACTAGAAAATTTAAGAAAATTTAAAGTGTATTAATTATTAAGGAAAGAAAAGTTATACCATTCCCGAGAGCGTGATGTATTAAAATAAATAAATAGTAAACTAATTAATTTAAAAGATAATTAAATAATAAATGAATTGATTTAAAAAAAATAATCTAACATCAAAAATTCGACTTGTTTAAAAAAAGTTCAGTATTTTTTTTATTAATTTCCATGCAAATTTTTTAGACGAGAGAAATGTTTGTTATATGGAAAATGCACTTAAGTCTTTTTTACTTACACAAACTATTCAATTTAACTATTTTTGGAAGCATTAGGTCTTTATATATATATATTTTTTTTTTTATTTTTATTTTTTATCGTAAGTAACACTCAGGCAATGAATGATTGCTAATAATAGTAGGTATTACCTTCTTGAGGAAAGGGAAAGTGATAGAGATGTCAGGTGGTGAAGGAAGAGATAGAGGGAAGCTTCATTATCTTACATCTCTGATTTTTGCACATTTCTAATAATATAGTGTTGCAGCGCCTCTGGTGTCAGTGAGCCGTATTAAACTTTCAAAGCTGGGCTTAGTAGCCATTTTATTGGTTATTTTACTTAGTCTATGATTTCGCTGCACAATACCAACGAATGAGGCCACTCTCATCTCACCTTTGGTTAAATTCTTCAGGACATTTTTTATTTTTTATTATTAAATTTTTTCTTTTTTCTTTTTTTGCTTTCAATCACACAAATATTTTCCTTTCTTTTTTTATTTCGCAAAATTATTACGATGTTTGTGACTCGCAATAAGCATAGGTTTTTTATTTTTTTTAAATTAACAAACACAACCCGCGAAGCGATTAACTTGTCTGCTACAAACACCCAGGGTCTATGGTGGGAGCCAACCCACGAGAGGCTAACATATTTACCACTCAGCTACAGGAGCACTCATAAGATGTTGGCTGTGAAGTGAATACATTCATTTAATGTTAATAAGCAATTCTCACTTAGTTCATGTAAAAAATTTTATATTAATAAGTTGTACACTTCCATAACATATCAAAAATATTTTGAAGCACTGCTCTGTTTTAAATAAACCGTTTTAAGAAATAAATTTTCTTTAAAGTTGTGACCAGGACCTTGCTTGCTTGCTAAGTGGTTCAAAAAAGTAGAAAAGTATTGGCATTATATTTTTTCACATTTTTCCTACATGCTTAGCAATTTCATCATCTAATTGCACAGCATTCTCTGTAGCTTATAACTATATTTGGACTAGAACACAAGCAAACAAAACGATTTTAAACTCATTGTCGAAGTTCTACTTAAGGCTTTTTGTTTTTCTACTTGTCCAATATGCAGTACAAGTATTAACTCTTTTTTAACAGACAATAAATGAAAATTCAAAAATTTTCCAATATGCAAACAATTCACACAAATAAACACAAGCAATAACTCAAAAATTTGGCTCCAAGACAGGCAGTGGGATTATAAACGAAGGCAGGAAAAAAATTCTTTTAAAAAGATACATTTTTTAATATAAAAATCTTAAAATCTTCTGAGATCTATAAGAAAGAACTGCTTGTTGTATATAAAAATTGTTTCATTAAGAACGTGTTATCCTTGAATTTAATTAAGGCAAAGTTGAAATTACATATCGTTGGCGTCCATATCATAGAAATTGGACCAAAAGTATTAGGTAGCTCTCTTGTGCCCACCACTGACGGTGATGGCCTAGCCAACGTCGTTCTCAAAGAAGTGTGGAGCGTTGGCGCCACCAGCCCAAAGTCCTGACCAAACTTTGACTTTTTCTGAATGCATTGGATGCTCTTGGATCTTGTGGGTTGAGATAACCATTAATCTCGAAATTGGGCTCATTAACACGCTTAATAAATTACTGCCAAATTTCTAAGACTCCTTATAACGTTTCTCAATCGCTCTTTATGCCACAAAATTTTTGAGACTAGATGTTGAAAATATCTTTTAATTTTACCCTCGTTTAAACTGTAATACTTGTTTATTCTTCAAATAAATATGAAACTGGCAAGAAGTAACTACACAAACACACAATTTCTAGAAGTTTTTCCATTGTTCTCCTAAAGAATGGGAAGATATTTGTAAGTAGAAACGTTGATGTCGGACAATAAAAGTGACTAAAAATGATGAGCATGTCCAGTGCAAGTATGTAAGTGTGTGCATGTGAGTAATCAAACACACACACACACATACGCACACACACACATACATGCACAGGCATGCTTATAATCTGCCAAAAAAAAATTATGCCTGGAGGGCTTAACGAAATCTATGCATAAAAGTTTAGGTAAAATAACAAACTCTTATGGAATCACATCGACTGTCGGCACAACAACATCATCATGCCAATGTTAAAAATCAGGCAGACATACTACAAGCAGTAAAAATCATGCCACACAGGCGAGAAGTATGGGGCCCTGCACAAATTCAAAATCAACATTCTACAATTTATCGGTGCACAAACAAGCAATTCAACAATAGCAGCAACAACAACCAGACAACAGTCCATCACCATTTTGTTGAAAAGTGCTCTCTACACAAACTTTTATTTACTCCTTTGCCGGATTAAAAATAAGTGAATGAGTGCATGAGCGTGCATGTCTGTGTACCTGTGTGTGTGTGTGCCTGCCTGTTTTTGCTGTGATGGCCCCGTAAATTTTTAACATTGTCATGTAGTTGTTAGTAAGGAGGATATTTTTGTTGTTATTTAAAATTTTGCTGGAATATGAAATTCAATTTGGGGGCGCGGCAGAGGCAGAGGCAGAGGCAGAGGCAGCTGAAGGAAGTTGATTTTCACTGTTTTGTTTTTAATTTCGACTGAAACTTGAGCAATCAATGTTGTTGTCAAAAAATCTTTGTAATTTTGATGAATTTCAGGCAATATTCTTTCATGTCGTAACAGTTGTTTGTTTGTTTTTTTCGGTTTCATTTTTCATACATGATGGTACGCTAGTGCTGCACTCGCAAGTCTCGCTGCTGAGATATCATGCAAGACTGCTGCATGCATATTAATGGAAGTGTTTAAGTTCAATGGAAATAAATGTGACCAGCTTGCATAGTTTTTAAGCATTAAGCATACCTTTAAATGGCCTTCATTTTTAAGTCTTAACTTACAGGCATCATTGCTAAGAATTTTGCACTGTGGCTCCATAGGACCACATAAACAGTAAATATAATATTGGTAAGCAGGATGGAAAAGGAAAACTTTTAAAGCATAAAATTCATATATTCATGCGAGCCGAAAGGAATTTAATAATTCTACAATCTTCAATGAGATAAAAAGAAGCTTGCTATTGCAACAAGTTTTTCTTTAACACTCTACAAAATACGGTTTTCGACTACAATGAATTTTGTAGAATGAAAAATTTTCCTAGCCATTAGCTGGTCTTGTTGCTCTAGATAGAATTTGGTTTTCCTTTTATGTACCATTTATAGATTTATTTGCTATACTTATATGTGTTTAAGTGTTCTGAATTTCATTGTTACCATTTTTTATAGCTATGCTATTTATTGCGCGATAATGGACAATATATCAGTCATAAATTTATTTTTGTTTTGATTTCTTTGTAATTAAAAGTAGACAACGAAAATAAGTAAAACAAATTGTTTGATTTTATTTTGTTTCGTTCAAAAACTGAACAAAAACAATGACAACGATTGTTCAATTTGTTTTTGTTCTTGCGCATGAGCACAAGCCAGAGTATACAGCTGAACGAAACATTAATTTAGTCATACGCCGCTAGGAAATAAATGGAAACAGTTTGAAATATTATCAGAGAATTTGACATCTACATATAATATAATTTTATGGCATTGTTACTTTACGCATGAAATTTGTTTTATATATAACTAAGCAACATAGCTATACCCGGGGGTCCTCTCTTCTCTTCTCTCCTCTTTTTTTTTTTTTTTTTTTTAGTTGATTGATTATTTTTGTCCAGTTTCGACCATGCATCAGGGCCAAAAATGTATAAATATGAAACTGAAAGGTCTAATGCAATACAAAAATTTCTTTATGCTCTTCAATAAACTTTAGTAAATGATGGACTTATTGTTTGTTTAGTGTATGAATAGAGATGGGCTTATATGGGTAAATTTGTGAGGCTCTGTGTGAGTATTTGTATGTGTGTGTGCGTGTGTGTGTGTGTGACAATGTGTTTATTCTCCATAGGAGTGTGCAATAGCATTAAAATTTAGATAACAAACGCAAAAGGAAATATAATCATAATAACAACAATAATAACCTTAAGGCCAGCTCCAGAACATTCATTTCAGTTCACAAGCAAATTTTCTCATTTTCACTCACGTTAACAAAAACATACCCACACATTCACACATACACACATGCTGCGTCTTAGATAAACACTCTTTGTATTTAGAAATACCCAAGCCTACGCATACAAATACACTGCGGGAAAATTGAGGCAGGTTGCTTTGATGATTTGATGTTTGGCAGCAAGGGCTGAAACTTGCTGTGCATATGCCTCAAATATTGTGTTGCCTTTGTCAATGTTAGTTTAACAGAAAGATAATTAAATATTAGTAAAATATTGAATCTGCTTGTTTGCCTTATGGTGAGTGCGCTGTAGTTGATTTTGAGCAGATATGAAATGTCTATAAATATAACTTTGCGTTTAGGAATTTTTTTGCATAGTTATTGCAAAAATTCTTACAATGACATACTTAGTCTTGAAAAAAAAGAAAATTGGAACATTTTGTAGCATAAAATTTGATATGACTTGTTTATTATACTCTCTCGCAATTTGCCTTATTGTGTTGCAAGTTTGTTTTTTTTTGTCTTTCAGTTTTTGCTTAACAATCTCCCAAAAAATAAAACCATTAAAATTCTTGCTATCACTAAATAAAAAAGACCTGACTGACTACAGCTCCTCTGTTGACAAATCCCACAAAAGTAATTTACATGTCCTCGCCATTGTTTTAACCTTCTTTTTTTGTACGTATTATGGTTTTGTAGCCTTTACTATGCTGGATAGTTTCTTTTTTTTTAGACGTTTTATTTCTCATGTTTTTTCACCACCGTTTACTTTTCAATGTTGAATTTTAATTCTTGTCCATAAAACAAGCATTTTCCCAGGAAACAACATCAGCAAAATAATAAAAGAAACAACAAAAAAAAAGGAAGAATTTAGCTGAAAGTCCATTACCATAAAGTAGTTTTAAGAATATGTAAAACCCACTAGGCCAGTATATGTAAAAAAAATACATAAAGAAAAAAACAATAAAAAATTAACATATTCCCCTATGCCAGTATTTTTGTAATAATTTTTGCTGAAGCATAGAGTGAAAAGGATTCTACATTAACTGAAGCAATAAAAGGTAACTTTTCTGGAAATTGCAATCATATAAAACTTGAACGTGCTGGCATAAAAATGGACTTTATCGAGAAAATAATTAGAGCACAGCCAGAAGTAAAAGCCAAATTAATAATAAACAATTCAACAGGACAAAAAAAGAAGGCTTAATAGCCTTCAAACTTTTTCAAATAAAACAAGGCTTTAACCACTGTTCCTGGTCTAATAGATCAAAGAGATTTGTGTACGCTTGGCAGCCCGCCATTTTAAAATGTTCATTTTAATGTTTTGTATTTATGTAAAATCTGAATGTTAATACTTTAATACTCTTACTTACTTACTCTCCATAAATATTATTATTATTATTTACATTAATATTTTATAGCAAATATTGCAAAAAATGAGAAAAATATACTTAAATGTAAATTTATTTTTTTTTCTTAAGAAGTAACAGGGTGGGAGTGAATGCTTACTACTTTACCTTCATTAGAAAGGGGTGCAGGATAAAGATTAGAAGAAATGAAGAAAGAGTTATAGTATGTTTAGACGGTACGTGCTTCGCTCTCTATTCATGCTTCACGCCCCAGTCATGACCGAATCAACTTGCTTCGCCATACAAAATTATGAGAGCGAATCTAGTAGATTCAATATGAATCTACTTGCGAAGCACGTAAAATTGGTATCTTCTCTAACTTTTATCGCAGTTAATCGCCACTTTATCTGAACTAGCTATCAAAACAAAATAGGTATATGTGTATGTGTGTGTTTGTAAAAAAATGAAAACAAGCCAAAAAAACATAGATGTGAGTTTAATATAAATAAATTTAATTAAGTTATGAATAATATAAAAAGGAAAAATAAGAAGAAAATATAGAGATGCCTTCAAAAACAAGATTTTGAATGAATCGAATTTATTTAAGTATGTATGCATGTATACACGTGCGCATGATACGTATGAATGTGTGAATATACATAAAAAAATGCCACGCGAACAGTGATGCCAACTTTTTCAGAGCAAAAATCACTGTGTGTTCATAAAAAAGCACTAAATGCAATATATCTTTTATTTATATTTTTATATTTATCTATTTATTTTCAATACAGAGAAAGCCCACATGGCTAATTATATATGTATTGAATGAGTAGAAATTAAAAATTTAAGTTAACTACAATTTTAAATTTACTACATTTCATAGGTTTTTGTAATAATTTTAATTATATCGAGCCATATTTCGATTTTGCTTATAAGTAGAACATGAGTAGGAAAATAATTGAAGTTCATTTCGCAAGACACTGCAATTATAGTGTATTAAAAAAAACAATTAAATTTTAGGTATTTCATCTGAATTAATTTTTACATGAACATAGTTCAGTATGTTACATTCTGTAGCTCGTTTCTGTATTTCTCGCATCGTAAAATTTCCCGCATGAAACAAGGGAATCGTGGAAACAGTGTAAATTGAAACACATAATGGCTTTTCTCACATAAGTGTTTCTGTATCGTTACTTTGTGAGAACTATCTGTCATTTAAACAAATTTCCAGCAATTATTGGAACGATGTGAGAAAAAGTGTTTCTGTAACAATATTTTGTGAATAGTTTCTCGCAAGTCTCGGATTTTAAATTGTACAAAAACATGTGAATTTTTGAATTTGTGTGTGAAAATATGAAAAATAAACTAGTTGAAAAGATATGCAACGAATTGTTGAAATAAAATTGTTATTAACGATTCGATATGATTATATTTATTTAGAATTTTTTTGTGGAATTTTCTATAATAGAGACAGTTGCTAGAAAAAACTTATTTCAAGCATTTTACATTCACGTTATATTCATGTTCATAATTTTATTTTTCTTGAAAATTATTGTTTTTTTGTTATTGAAATAAAATTTTGTGACTTTTGTTTTCATTTGACACTCGATTACTGGAAATATTCCAGTAAAAACACATTCAGTGTTGTCTGTTTTCACATCCAAATACAGAAACACTTTTTTCACAAATCGAGAAACGATGGAATTTTGTGTTTCACACTTCATGTGAGAAATTTTACGATGCGAGAATTACAGAAACGAGTTACTGAACAACATAAGCCTTTTCCTTTTAGACCGTATTTTATATGAATGAAACAATTTGATTTATAAAATCATTATTGTATTTTTAACTTACTTTTAAAAAAGTTATAAGTGCTAAAAGTTATTTCTACTTCAACATTTGAACATGGTAATGTTAATAGTCTTAGAGAAAATATTGGCAGTATTAGAAATGGATTATGATTATTTGAATTTCTATAATTATAAACTTCAATCCAAATTTAATCAGTTCTGAGCAAATTTGTCCATTTATGTGTCCTTAAATTTCTGATACTTCGTTCTATTTCTTCAATTTCACCATCCCAGCAAAAATTACCGCTTCCCAGAAGAATTTTTGTAAGCCAGCTAGAAGCAATGCATACAGTTTCCGAAAAGCCATTAAGTTTTTGCTTTACTAATTCATTTTACAGAAGTAATAATATGTAGTTTTTGTGTACTCAGATGCAAAAGTTACTGGTTTACATTTTTTTTACTCTTGCCCACTTTGTTAGAGGGCCTTACGTTAGTACTTTTCAGAAGCATTTTTGATAGCTTTCGTTATCAAAAAAGCAATACATTGCTGCCCTCAGTTGTTAGTAATTAGATTATTGTTGTAATTAAGTTATTTTATAACTGTAATTTCTAGAAATATATTCTTTTTTCTCACTATGAAAGATAAAGTTTTTCTTCCTTCGTATTTCACCCAGCTGAATTAACATTCTGCAAAGGAAACTTTGCATGTCTAAAAGGGGTGAAAGCAGATAGTTTTTGAAAAGTGAAAATTTCTTATTTGGTGTTTCTTATAAAGCCACCACACTTTCACAAATTAATATTTAGTAGATATGTAAAACGCACTAAAATCAAAGGTGAAAAGCACAAATTTAGTGCCTTTTTTTTAAGCAACAATTTGAAAAATTCCGCACTGTTATGAATTAAAAAACTCTAGATCTAGTACGAAAAGCACTAAATTGGCACGCTGCACACGAAGCACGAATGCATAGTCTAAACAGCATGATTCATAAACATGATTCAGAGAGCGAAGCAGGTGATTCAACTCGTCGTCTAAACATAGCATTAGAAGAACAATTAATTCTTTTACAGCTGCTTTTTAAATTTTTTTTTTTTTTTGTGAAGAGAAGTAACAGTTAGGGAATGAATGCCTACTACTATAACTAAGTGTTACCTTCATTAGAAAGGGAAGCATGACAGAGTATAGAAGAAATGAAGGAAGAGTTAGAAGAACAATTAATTCTTTAACAGCTGCTTTTTCCAGGATTTTTTTTTTTTTTTTTTTGAAGAGAAGTAACAGTTAGGGAATGAATGCCTACTAGTGTAACCAAGTGTTACCTTCTTTACAAAGGAGATCATGATAGAGCATAGAAGAAAGCTTAATTCTTTTACAGCTGCTTTTTCCAGGTTTTTTTTTTTTTTTTTGTAAGCCGCTGTTGCAGTGCCTTTGATGTCAATAAGGCGCATTTAGTTCTTTATTAGTTTGACTGGTAATTTTGCTTAGCTCCACACTAAGCTACACACTACTAACGAAGAAGGGCACTCTGATGATGTTACATTAGGATAAGTATCCGCTGTAGTCGGCATAGCTCCGTGACCAGACACTATGCCTTCATCACTTGAACTTTCCTAAAAACACATGACATAAAGGTACGCTAATGCACCTGGGCTCAAATCCAGGATGCTTTACTACTCCAGCCAACGCTCCACCAAGAGCTTCTATTTTTTTATCTTCTCCCTACTAAAAAACATTAGAAGAATATTATTTGGTAACGACATTTTCATATCGCCATCATTGATCATCATTTAATTATTTACATTTTTACCATCTAAAACGATTATTTCTTTTAAACTTTTCAAACTTCATATAACATATAAAGCATTGTTTCCTTTTCTTTTCCTTTTAAATGTAAAAATTGTTTTCCAGCAAAAAGAAAATTATTCCTTACTTACAATCTAATTGCTCATTTGAAAATCACACATGAACAGAAATCTTATAAATTTCTTAATATACATATTTATTTGAAAAATCTTGCCAAATGTCTCATTTCATTACGTCTGCTATTGAAACAAAGAAAAATTCTAGAGAAAAGAATTTAATGTGCTGATATTTGAAGTGTCACATTAAATTCCAGTCGGTCCGGCCCTCCCACTACTCCCCTTACTACTTCTTACTCTCTGTGCTCGTTAAGACATATTTGTTGAGCTCAGACTGACGTGCTGCTGATAGTTGGCATTTATGTCTTGTAAAACATCAAAATTGCACTTCGAATCACTGATTGTATTTTCCAGATTACTCTCCTTCATTTGTGCGTTTTTTTTCATTTCATTTCTTTATATTATAACATTTCTTTATCATGCATTTGGCTGTCTGTTGTGTGGCATTCTGGTACGTTAAATCTAAACTGCATAAAATGCTGCTCATTGGAGGAGCTGCTGTTAAAAAAGAAAACCATTTATATTTATAAAGAAAGCAAGAAGTTTTGTGCAAAAGCAAAAATATTAAAAGAAACTACTAACTGTGTTATTATGGTAGTGAAAACATTGTCATATGTGTAGATTTTTGTAGATTTCTGCTTCTCGAACTAAACATTTTAACAATGACAACGACCTCAGCTGGGTCTTTATTTTATAAAATTCTAGCAGTTTCTTTTTTTTTTCTTTCTTGCGAATAAAATGACATGACATTATTTTATGACAAAAAAAATTACTATACAAAAATAATTCTATATTTAATCAGCGCGAAAAATTATAATTGGCTTCAGTTAAAATTCAAGTTAATTTCAGGTCAAGTCTATTTATTTAAACGTTAAATTAAAAAGTTTAAGGAATATTTTTCATTTCAAAACAAAAATTTCTTCTTAAGTGAATGTTTTTGCTTCAATTTATAAAAGAAAAAATATTTGACACATGGTAAATGTTTGATATTTTATTGTCATCAAATTGGGAATAATTTGTAGTCGTTGTGCTCTCTCTTCTAAAATGAAATAAAAATAAAGAGAAAAAAAATTTATAGAAAAATTCATTTTTTTCTGCAACCTTTTTTTTTTTAATTCAGTTTGTTGCTTTTAAATTTCTTTGTATAAAATTTTTTCCTTGTGCCAAAGTTTGAGTGTGGTTGCATTCAAGCGTGTGTGTGTGTGTGTGTGGCTGCAATCAAACGTGTGTGTGTATGCTTGATAACTCTCAAATAAAATTTCTCTATATATGTGTGTGTGTGTGTGTGTGTGTGTTTATGTATTTTTAAAAGTGTATTGTCCTGTTTTCTTTTCTACGTGCGCTCTGTAGCACAAATAATCGAAATATCAATACAATCAAACGAACAGCATGCATCATGTATGATGGTTGCTTTAGTTTTGCTGTTGTTGTTGTTGAAACTGCTGTTGCTGTAGTTGTTATTATTGTTGCTATTATTGTTGCTCATTCATATTGTGTTACATGTGTGAATTGCGCTTGTTATCGATAAATCATGAAACCATTATTTATGTGTCGTCTTGTTTTGAACACTGGGGTGTTAAAATGGTGGCAAGGACAGAGACGATTGAACACGAAATTGCCATTCATGTTCAGTATAAAGTCTGATTCACAGAAAGCTGACTTAACATAGAAGGAAGGTGAAAATACATGACATTTTAAAAGTTGTATTTGTAACTCGTTTCCAGCTGATGGTCCTTCGAACCCACTTAATGCTGACACAGTGGCAATGCTCACAGTTACATTCATTATTACTTTATAGGTGATAATGAAATTTTTTAATTACACTGGAAACAAGGAGTGTTTTTTTAACGATTAGATTTTCCTAGAAGCATCAAGTTATAACACAATAAGCAGAATTGGCAAGTTTATAGCAATATTTGTTTAAAGAACAACAATACTTACTCAAATTCATACCAACAATTTTATCATTCCGCTTTTGGAATGGGGAATCCGAAACATATTTTCCGCTCCTACTTGCTACCGTATTGAGCTTAATAACTTAATAGTTCAGTATCTAATTTCCATTCATTATCTCTTTTAAAGGATAAATTATTTAAACTGTTGAATTGTTCAACGAAATACCCAGCAACATATTGCGTGGCTTAAGTCCTGTAGTGCCGTTCAGTAACTTTATTTAACGATAATCATATCGTCAAAATGATTATAACAAAAATTTATCGCATTTGCAATTCAGTAACATTTTTAACAATATTCGCTGTAGGTTAATGTCAGCTGTGTCGTTATTTAAGCGACAATAATGTTGGTGCTGTTAAAAATCAACAGAAAATATCAGCTGCGTACTATCACAAAATGTATAGACAACAATTACGATTGTTGGATTGCTAGAAGTTACTGAATCGCACCACTGGTTCTTAGCGGTCAAGTTTTCCAGCTCAAGTTTTCATTTTGTGCTCAAAAATAAAAAGAGATCTATACAAACGATAAATTTCTTTCATATTTTATTTCTCAAGAAAATGGAATACAACTCTCATGTATGGGCCGGCGCTTCAAAGTCTATTTTGGGGCTGCTCGACCGCGTACAGGAGAGGGCGAAGAAACTCATCAGTGACTGTAGGGTATCCAATTCTATTGATTCATTGGAGCATCGACGCAATGTGGGGTGCATTTCATTGTTCTATCGTTACTACAACGGAATGTGTCCTAATGAAATTAGGGAAATTGTTCCTGAAACCCGCACATTTATACGTACAACCCGTGTCTCATTCAGAGCACATCCCTTTGTGGTCGGTTGGCCAATGAATCGCACTACGCATTACAGAGAGAATTCCTTTTTTAGCCCAACTGTACGTATGTGGAATCAACTATCTGCGGAGGTCTTTTTTGTCACTACCAGCGTGGGAAAGTTTAAATCAAATGTCCACAGACACTACTCCCTCTATCCTCCTTCCCTATAACCTATTTTCCTTGTTCTAGCACAATGCGTTGCATAAGTAGGGGTTATCCCCTGAGTGCTGGTCTTAGAAAAAAATGTAGCACCTAAGAGTTACTCCTCTTTCAAAAAAAAAAAAAAAATCGAGATTACTTTTAAGCAGGTCTAACAGCTTTAGATTATCTATGGCAACCTTGTGAGCGCAACCTTGAGAGGGCGACCTTGTGAGCTCTATTGCCTTGATACAGATCAAATGCTTCCAGCGATAGTTAATTTTAATTCAAAAAAGCTATCTGCCGGAGTTTGCATGCCCTAAATTATATTGAAACATTAAAGGGCTCAAGATCTGTTGCTAATTCAGCTATAATTTTCTGGTTTCTTAAGATGAGCAAGAGATATTAAGCAACGTAGATAGAGAGAGGCAGAGGGGGAATGAGAGAGTGAGAAAAATCTTAAAATATTATTATTTATAGTTTCTCATAGAATTGACAGTCGGCTTGATACTTGTCTCATACAGAATGCTTTTTAGAGACTTATTGTCTACTATCGCTAGTAATAAACTTTTATATTTGTGGAAATAATTTCATTGAGTAAATGAGACTTGTAACAAGTAAAATATGTAAGAAAAAGGCTTCCCAGCAAAATTTTAAAGCTTATTGTTTGACATATTAGAACACTTTATGTCGTCATTAAATTTTTGTTGCTCAACAAAACTTACTACTTCGCTACAGTGGGCTTGTAGGCCAAATTAAATTTTCTCAGTCCTCTGCACCACAAACAAAAATCATATTCCTATGTGAAACTTGTTGTTCTATTGCAAAATATGCTGTTTATAGATATATTTCATTATTTTTTTTTTTTTTGCCTCCAACTGCTGAATGTATAAATGTTAGTGTTTTTTTTTCCTCTCTTCTTTAAATTTCATTCATTCATCTATTGGCAACATATGAATGTTTTAGGACCGTATTGGGACTTTTTTAGTTAGAATTCCATAAGCACATGCTAACTGTTTGTGTAGTTGCTATGAAAATTATAAAAAAGCGAAAATAAAAGCTTACACACAAACAGCATTCGCCTTTTTGAGATCGTGGGGCGTTCTTTGCCACAATTTTCGTTTTCATTTTTATTATTTCTTCTAGCAATCATTACTTTTGGTTTTTTTCTTCTTCTTCTTTTGCTTTACTTTTTATATTTTTATTGTATGGCAATCTTTAATTTAGTGTCTGGCACCAGTGGCAAATAGTTTTTCTTTTGCCTGATGTCCTGATGTTTTATTTTTCTAGCTGGCTCTCCTTGTAGCCCTGTTTGTTGGAGTATGCGGTTACATATACTAGAAAAATTTAAAAGTGTGTGTGTTTGTGTGTGGGAGGGTGTTTGTATGTGTGTATTCATGTATTGCGGTTGTAGCGAATGACATCGATAAATTGACAAATTGTAAAAATGTTCAATTTGAAATATTATTTAGAGGCAAACTTTTTATTTATATTTAATAGAGTGTTGAAAGTAGAATGTGGTATTCAGAAAATAAAAAAGAAGAAAAAATACATTTTTTCTGTATAACAAATAAAACAAAAAAAAGAGTTTTTAATAAATACAAGTCCATAAAGGTTTTCAACAAAAAAAAAATTACTCGAGCATATGATTGAAATTAATAAATATTTGTGGTTGTTTTGCTCTTGACTAGAAATGGGACAAATTGTAAGCAATAATTTTGCTATCAGAAATTTAATTTGAAGTAAGTAGGAGATGAATTTTCAAGAACAATTAAATTTTAAACAATTAAAAAAATATCTATTGTTATTCCTGGAAATGTCATAAATAAGACCTAAGTTGTAATTTGCCATTACAATTATTCTCCTACATAACATATCAAGTTGCAAACATTTGACTTAAGAGGTACATGGCAACTTTATTATTGTAGGGTACAATTTAATTCTTTTGCTTACACTGCTTGTTAGCATTGGTGCTAAGTTGAATGTAGGTTAGAATTATCATTCAGTTAGTGAATGAAACTGTGTGAGGCTTCAAGTTTTGAAACCAATCGGGAGCAAGTCACGGCTCCATAAGACCGCTAATTACAAGTAGTCTGCTTGTACAGTCGGTCGAGAGTTTTTCCGATTCTTGTTCGTATATTATTAAATAAAATTAAAGTTCTTTTTGAAACATATAATCCCGCGAATTTTTTTGTTTTTAAGAGAACTAACAATCAGGCAATGCATGCCTGAATACAACCCGCAAAACGTTTAGCTTGTCTACAGAAAACACCCAGGGACTATTATGTGTATTGAACCCACGACCTCTGAACTGAGAGCATAGCCTCACTACCACTCATCCACAGGGGATGTAGGGGAAAGGGATAGTGATAGAGACTTGTAGTTGTAATAAACTCGTGCTTATGTAATACAGAAACCCCTTCATCTTTTTAAATATAATTGTATAGCATAAATAACTGTGATTTATACGAGTGCAAAAAGCCAAAAAAATGTTAATTTTGTTTTGCAAGAGAAGTAACTCTCTGACAATGAATGTCTATTACTATTACTAAGCTTAAAATAATTATTTTAGAAAGGGATAGTAATAGAAAACATAGATGGTGAAGGAGCAGATAGAGGAAAGCTCCATTCTTTTACAACTCTGTTTTTGCACATTTTAATAATGCAGTGTTGCAGGGCCTCTAGTGTCAATGAGGCGTATTAAATTTTCAAAGCTGTGCTTAGTAGCCATTTCATTGGTTATTTTACTTCGCCAATGATAGTGCCTTATGCTTGCATCGCTAGAACTTTTTCCACAACAACTGATACAAAGGACACTAATGTATATTAAAAAAATGCGTGGTGTTATTATTTTATGACTGTCACAGACTCGGCTCATACCCAAGACCTGTTTGGTTCTGTTCTAACTACTTCAGCCAACACTATCATCATTACTTAGTAGTAATGATAGCTACGAGTAGCTATACCATGTATGAACCAAAGCACTATAGGAAATTTTGGTGAAAAATAAAATTTTAGTATATCTAATCTTATGATTGGTGATAGGGCTGCTATCTTTGCGTCCAATCACACGATGCAACCACGTTTCAGCGGCTTATCGCCTACTTTTCTGAGACATCTCAGACACTCAGAATACATGGTTGTTGCGCCTTCTAACTCTAGCTGGCCTTAAAATGGTTGTGTTAAAGCTATTACCCGGGGGGATACTTGGTCAAAGACCGGAATTAGTTAGCTGCTTGGACAATTTAACAAAGGAATCATTCTGGCCACTCCCAAGTGAGAGACAATCAGTAACTTTCCACCTCTGAGAAGAGTCCAATACCTATGGTACAATGGGAGTTAAAGAAAGTTATATATTTCAACTCAAATTATAAGGTCTAAAATAGAAGAATTTTTAAAAATAGTCACGCGTTAGAATAGTTACGCGTGACTATGAGTGAAAAAAGTATATTTTTTTACTTTAAAATACAAAGAATGACAAAGAAAACAACTGTTTTTCTTATTTTTTTATTTACCGTCACCTTATCAAGTGCTTTGGTGTTTTGTGTGTACATAATTGCAAATAAAATAGTTAAAGTTTTCATAATGAAAATTTATAGTTATTGAAAATTAAAAATATGTAAAATAATGCCGATGGTGATTATATTATTAAAACCATAGCTGTTAAGTAATGATTAGTAATCGTAATGATTACTAATTTGATTACTTTTCTTTAAAGGTGAAATAATGATTAAATTACGATTATATTCAGTTTCGCACGATTACTAATTGATTTCGATTACTAATAATGGAAAAGTAATCTAAATTACTTAAAATTACTAAAAAATAATCAAAAAAAAAAAATCAAAAGTAATCAAAAAGTAATCCGATTACTTCTAAGGATTATTTTTGCTTCTTTTCGATTATTTATTAAGAGTCAAAATTAATATTTGAAAGTAGTCGAATTACTTTTTGATTACTTCTAATTTCTTTTTGATCATTTTTAGTAATATTAAGTAATTCAGATTAGTTTTCGATTATTAGTAATCGTAATCAATTATTTATCAGCAATTCTTTTGAAGGCAATTATATAATCATTACAATTCTTTTTAAAATGTAATCTAATTGATTACTAATCGTAATCGAAATTTAACAGCTCTGATTAAAACTAAGCAAAAATTGTCACATGTGAGTAGAAGTGAGCGTGAGTGAATAAACAATTTCCTCGTGAGAGCAAGTGGTAAAAATGTCTATATAACAAAAAGTCAATTTGTCGATAGATTTTGAAAATTACACAATTTTTTGTTGTAATTTCTTTCTTTCTTTAAGAAAGTTGGCTAGCTAAGATTCAGCAGATATTTACACTAGCAGTGATCACAACTGCATGAAAATTTCCTTAATTTACAGCAAGTTAAAGCCTTGTACATTTAAACGGCACCATGTTTGCTATGAGAAGGTTTAGTACAACCCCATCAAAAATATACAAATGTGTTAACAAAATTTTTTTCTCGATTTCAGGCCATGGAATTTCGAAAAAATTCTAACTCGCAAGCATCATTTTGGAGTAGAAGGGTTCCCAAACAACATTTTTTATTAACAAAGAGTTTTAATATGAGGGCAATATGTCTTTAAATAAATTTAATTTTTAATGAAATGTATGCAAATAATATATGAAAATATATGTTTGCACTACTAGCTAAGAGTTATATAAATTCTCATTAACGTTTGTAAATATGCTTGTGCTTTGTGGCACAAATTGACAATTCAATTTGAAAAATTGTAATTCGTAATAGATGTTGGCAATTTTAACCACAATTACTATTATTTTTAATAAAACAAAGCACACGATACTCAATATACCGTATGCACGCACACCAATAAAAACCCGCACATATTACCCCATTAAATAGCGCTCGAATGTATGCTACAATAAACAAACAAACAAGAACCAAAACAATAAGAAATAAAAAAAAATAAATAAAAAGCCAAGGAAAAGGAAAACAAACTGCAAACACACACGCACACAACATTAATATTGGCAGTATTTCTCAATTTGTAATCATTTTAATGTGTTTTAACCCGAAGACATATACACGCTGTTGTAACATTATATTGTATATTTAAATGTATTTGTTAGTGTTGTTGCTATTGCTGCAACAACATGAATTTTTACTTGTGCGTATTTGCGACTACTTTACTTTACTTTTAAATATAAAATAACATATAAGAAATAAGAAAATAAAAAGAAAAATATCACTAACTCGTCTTAAAGCAGCAGTTAAAGGGGGCAGTGGGAGTAAAGAAGCAACACAACAATAACCATTCAGCCAGTCATTTACGTATGTATGTATGTATGTATGTATGTATGTATGTATGTATGCATGTAGTGTAAAGCAACAACAGCAATTCTGTAGTTTAAGATAATGAAAAGTCGTGGTGGGAAAATTGAAATGGTAGTAAAGTGACATTAAAAATTAATTAAATTTGATTGCAACACTCACTACACTGTCATTTAATTTAATGAATTTATTTGCACTTAAAACAATACACAGTACAGTATTTGAGCTGAGCACGGCAGACGAATAAAGAGAAAGAGAGTGGGACAGGGAGAGTAAGAGAGAGGTAGAAGGAATAAAATTAATGAAGAATCATAAAATATAGTAAAGGAAATCCCCTCAAGACATGCAATTGCAAAATAAGATCCAAAAAGATAAAATTAAATTCAATTAAAATTTTAAACTATTTTTTTAGTTTTAATATTTATTTCATTAGGAAAGGGTTTTATTTAAAATTCCTACTAATAAATTGCCACATTAAGGATTGTAACAGTGTCAATAAAGTTGCAATAAAAATGTTTTATAAGCAAAAAGACCACACTTACTGCTCACACATATGAAGTTCTAGACTGTGGGCACATTTATATCTTAAATATTACTTAATTATTAGCTGAATAGAGAAAAAAGTTAGCTGAATAGCAATTTAGTTCTTATTTTAGTCAAATTAGTGCACAAATATTTAGCTGAATGAATAATTTTGCTTGCTGAATAGCAATTAAAGTTAGCTGAATACTATTTTTCTCTATCCTGTACACATATAATTGCATTGGGAGGCTATAATTTTTTTCTAGGGAGGGGGCATTATGACTGGCGGTTTTCATAAATAATATTAATGATGGGGGTGAGGCAACAGCAATTCCTGGGGGGCCTGCATTGCCTAGATGGCCTTTCTACTCTTATGTATATTTGTAAGTTTCGTTATATATATATTTTTAAACACATATATTAGCTGCCCTATGCTCCTAGTAGGAACGATGGGAACCTATATATTAGCTGAATGAAAAACTGAGCTTGACTGAGAGCAAACGTTAGCTGAATACATTTTTTCTCGAGCTGAATAAATTTGTCTAAATGGAGTTTTGTATTATAGCCTTTTTCTGCTGATATAAATTTAGCTGCAGCGAAGAATTACTTAGCTGAATTATAAATAACATATTATATTAGCCCAGTTAATGGAAAATTATTTTTTTGCATGAAAAATTTAGCTTAATGTATAACGAGAACTTTTAGCTGAATATAATTCTTTTTACATTTATACATATTTCAAATTGCTTACAAAATATTGTAAAAGAAACACTGACCTTACTTTAATTCAGAATATAACACATCGTTCAACTGGCCGAAAAACATAGACAGCTGAATAGCTTTAAAACGTCTTTTATTTGGACAATTTTACAAAAATCGAATTCAGCTAATATTTTAATAGAAAAATGGTATTCAGCTATTTGTTATATAATTCAGCTTTGCTGAATTTAAAGAAGTTAAAAAAATTATCTAACTAGGAGATGTTTTATTTTCAAAATTATTTAACTAAAGCACCTATTGAACAAGCAATGTTTACTTTGCAAACTCTTAATTCAGCTGGTAGAAAGACAGAAAGAGAAAGTATTCCTACCAGTGTCTTTCATCCAGCTGAATTGAGGCTTAGCAAAGTAAACATTGCTTGTCTAAAAGGTGATTTAGTTAAACAATTGTGAAAACAAAACGTGTCTTAGTTAGATAATTATGCAAACTTCCTTAAATTCAGCAAAGCTGAATTATATAACAAATAGCTGAATACCATATTTCTATTAAAATATTAGCTGAATTCGATTTTTAAAGCACTTTAAACTAAAATCTTGCGCAACTACAAATTTAAAGTTGCAAAAATAGGTTGAATACTAAATTATGTTATCGGAAATAATATTTTTATTTCAAATACTAACAATATTTCAAGCTAAGGAAATTTTTTTTTGCTGAATTAAACAATATTGTGCTGGCAACTTGTTTTGATTCAAAATTTTGTGTACAGTTGTAAGCTAATCAAGAAATCAGACGAGAAAATTATGCTGAATGCCACATTTTCAAAAAAAAGATTAGCTGAATTAGATATATAATCACTTTAAAATAAATTTATATGAATTTCTAGGGTTAGTCTTATAAAAAAATGTTAGCTGAATTTAATTTTTGAGGTATTTAGATATAAAAGATATTTTTATTTTGAAAAACTAGGCTGAATAGTAAACTAAGTTTTCGGAATTTTTTAATTGAAAACTTCAAAACCCTTAATTTTTTAAGGCTGAGTTAGACAATATTATGTTGAGCAAGTTTTTCCTTACCAAAATTTTTCTTAATGCTATAGTTTTGGGCAAGGCTAAATTGCAAAAATGTTTTGCTGAATACCGTATTTCAATAGAAACCATTAGCTGAATTTGATTTTTAAATCACTTTAAATTAAATATATGGGGAATTGTTAAGCAAGTATTAAATAAATGTATGCTGAATCGAATTTTTTAGGTATTTTAAATAAAATTATTAAGCAATCAGAAATTTGATGTTAATAATATTTTTTTAATTTTTTTCAACAATATGATATTTTTTAATATTTTGAAGTTACTTTGCTGACCTGAACAAATTTTTGCTATTTAATATGCTAAAATTTAATCTGTTCTGCTAAATGTCTTAAACTTTAAAATAAAACTTTGAATGTTAACTCAATTTTATTAAATTTTCTTTTGTGCTTGCAAAATAAAATATATAACAGTATTAAATAATAATAATAATAATAATAAAAAAAGAATCAAGGAAAACACTTCCGCCGGATATTCAACATATAATATTAGCTCCAAACGGAAGTGCTGCATGTAAAATAAACATTTACGTTAACATTCATTTCATTCTGACTTTCTGAAACAGAAAATGAATAAAATGTTAAAAAAAAGTTTAACGAAAGATAAACATCTTGTAAATAACACTTGAGCAAAATATTTTGGCGTGTTCTTAATAAAAAAAATTAATATCCGGTTTAATTTGTAAAAAGAAATATTCTTAAAAAATTTTATTTAAAATATATTTAGTTTTTCTCTATTGACTACACACAGTGTTTGCTTAAAAATATTTTTGTGTGGTTTTTGGTTTTTTTTTTTGTTTGAAGAAGTCAAAAACACAAGTTTGTTTTTAAGTATTTCAATTGAGATGAGGAAATTAAAGAGAAAAATTATAAACTAATTTTTGTTTTAAATTAGTTCTAGACATTTTGCTTTATTTTACTTCAGCTCATGCTACAAGTGGTGGGAGGGAGGGGATGCAAACTTTTGTTATTCTCAGAAAATAAATAAAAAATCTTAAATATCAGGCCCTTTAATCAGACATAAACCACAAGCTTATTTATGCATTTAACTGGAAGGCAAGGCGTGGTAGCATACGCTTAATTTTAATTATGCACTCAATGCAAAATAGCAAGGAGAGCACAACAAAAAACGCATACAATAAAAAAAATAGCCAGTAACTTAAACATCATAAATTAAATATAATGCGCACACAGTCCAACTTACTTATTGAGTTGAATCTGCATATATAGATGTTTATAATTATGCATTTTCCCATGCAGTAAGTATGTGCATGTATTTTATTTAATACAAGCTTAATTTCAACGCATTTAACATACAGACAGATAAATAAGGAATTGCTTGGCAAAATGTGCAAAAAAAAAAAAATGCAGAGAAGAATAGCAAACAAAAGCATATACACCATTTCCACTTGCAATAATTCAAAGAGTTATAAGTACTAGACGCCTTAAAGTATGCAGTAAATATATACTATTAAATTTTTAAGTTACATCAAGGAGTTCTCAAGGTGTAAAAACTACCCAACTACAATTGAAAGTTTTTCATTTTACAACGTGGGTGCCCCTGTGGCTGAGTAGTAGCGATGCTAGCCTCTCAGTCCAGAGGTTGTGGGTTCGATTCCAGCCATATACCCTGGGTGTTTTCTGCAGACAAGCTAATAGATTTGCGGGTTGTTGTGTTTCTAATCCTGCTGCTGCCCAATATGGCTTGTAATTGTAAAAAGGTTGTGAAAATTAAATAATGAATTAACAATCGTTTAAAAATATATGTTATCAAATAGCTTTGTTTGAAGTTTTTTAACTCATAATGTTTGTGCATGTAATTCTCAATAACCTTTTGAGAGTTTTTAACCGACTTCAAGAACAGGAGGAGTTTATCAATTCGTATGTATTTTTTTTTTTTTTGTTGACATAGTAAAAACTCTTCTTTTTTTGTCTGAGAGGGTAAAGCTTCCAATTGGTCTCATTGTATTAAAGTGGGCGGGGATACACCCACAGCTTTATATATTTGACTTTATAATAATCTATGCTTGCTGCGAAACTTAGCAAGCACCTTTGGTTCTTGTAATGACACAATCTTAAAGTTGCAAAAATGGGTTCTAAGATAGACACAATCCTCTTTTAAAAGAAATGGGAGGAGGCACGCCCATTAAAATTTAATATTGGCTTTACGTGGTTCTACTTTTTTACAAAGCTTAATCCACACCCTTAGGCTCTGAAAAACACGCAATCTGGCATTTAAAAAAATGGGCGGAGGCATGACCATTAGCATTTAATTTAATATTTCACGTACTTCTTCTTAAACAACAGATTTAAAAAAATTTGTTTTTGTTTGAAAGAGTTTACTTCCTGTTTGGTCTTTGGTCCCATACAGTTTTTTGAAAATATTCTATGAGATCCTATCAGTTTCTTTTGGCAGAATTATTCTATAAACATACGGAGTTTTTAAGCTTTTCTCACGAAATTTTATATTGAAGACTATTGATAAGTTTTCTAAGCAGAAACGAAATGTTTAACAAATAGCAAAACAAAAATTTTTCACAGTCGTTAAGCAGCTCCGGGTTGGAGAACATCTCTCGCGTCATCGTAATTAGCTCCTAAGTGCGGTTAGGCTTGTGTGTGTTGTTGGGCCCTCGAGAGTTTTACGTCTCGCTCGATTTGGTGGACTGATCTGCCATGGATAACTATATAATCTTGCGGTTTTTTGTGGAATTTCTTTAACAGCCACATTGCTACTTCCAATGTGAGGGCATAGGTCGTGTACAGTCAGTCACAAAACTTTTGAAACTAGTGTTAATAACATCTTGGGCATATGGTCTTAGTTATTCCGCCAATATTTGTGCAACACCATACTATGCAAATTTACTTTGTATAGTATGTTAAATAAATAAATAAAAAATGTTCCATATTGGCCAATGTACTAAGCGTGTTATATTGAACTTTTCTGAAATTTTACATGCAACCCGATAGGCCTAAAGTATCAAGAGAACACTAAAGTTGCCTCAGATCAAAATCCGACATGCTTATAAAAAAATATACATATATATATATATATATATATATATATATTAAAAACTCGTTAAAATTTAAAGCAAACCTCGTCGTCAGATATATACATCACTATCTTAGGCCATAAAAATCATGTGACATTTAAGGCGAAAATAAATGTATGAGAAAAAAATTAGCAGCTTAAAAATATACAAACAAACAAACAAACAAACAAACACATGTCTCTTATAAAAAAAATATTATAATAATGCACAAACACGCACTTACTTTCATGCATATTTAAAACTCACACTAGTCAAACAATCAGCTTGCACTTTCTCGCTCTTCCTTGTTTGTATAACCCCAAACATCTCTCACTCACTATCTATCTCTCTCTCACACACTCTACAGCGTATTCAAATTACAAAAGAATATTTAATTACGAAAAATGTTGCATAATTACAGGCGGTTGTGAGTAATAAAATAAAGCAGATAATAAAACAGCATGAAAATCAAGCTCAGTGTATACATATTAACATTTTTCCGAGAAAAAAATATATATTTAATAAAATAAAATAAAAAATATATATTCTTTCTACTGGGGAAAAACATAAGACCATTGGCCAGTTGCTATAGCTGTTGTTGTTTATTGTGCATGCATATAAAACGTTTCGTGGCCACAGGTTTATAAATCAACCATAAAACTGGAAAACAAAAATTATATTTAATATCACATTGTATTGTGTGCATTAAAGAAAGTGTGTATATGTGTGTGTGTGCTGGTTTGCATATGTAAATGTACATGTATCTGTATAGTTCTTGCTGTTCTTAACATTTATATTGCTTAAAAACAATAATAACATATCTGATAATGCCAGCCAAAAAAAAAAAAAATTCCCTGTGACATATTGAAGAAAGAACAGCATTTGTGAGAAGAAAAAGTGCGTGTGGCTGCATATAAAGTAATTAAGAAAATCCATAATTGAATGAGATTAAAATAAAAAGATACGAGAGTAACTTTAAGTAAGTGCTGGGCACAAAATAATCATCAATAATTAATAAAAATGGAATGAAAGAAATGGGAGTGAATAAAAAAATATGACTTGTTAAAGCAAAATGTTTAAGTAATTTTATATTTGTGAAAAGAAACATGAAATATACAATGTAAAATTTAAAGTAACTTTAAATTTAATGGCATTTCCCTTAACTGGGGGAAATTTAAGTTGGCTGCACTGTTTTCAGTAACAGCTGTTTTGACAGTTGGCTGGACTGTTTTCAGTAACAGCTGTTTTGACAGTTTTTTATTTAGTTTTACATAAAACTGACTCATGACGATGATAAATTAAAAACGCCAAAACCATTTTATATAGTTCGTTCAAATTTATTTCCAAAAGTATGTATCAATTAGAGAAATTTGTATGATTTGTTCAAATATATGTAGAAAAGTTTACTGGGATACGTTTTGTTTGTATTATTTGCTAGTTCTGCACGTTTTTTATCTCCTCACTAATCTTATTTAGTTAATATATCTATTAAAATACCTTGCATATGCATTGTTTGCCCTTTGTTCATAATTTTCTTCACTACAATTCTCATTTAGTTATCATTTGTTTTTGTATAAGTAAGGAGTGCCCCTTGCTTGCATTATTTGCTCATTGTTTTCATTTTATTTATTATAATAAATATAAGCTAGTTATTTAAACCAAAGGCTCTCCGGTTTAATGCCCTAATTCAGTAAGAAGATTTAGGACGTATTTGTTTGAAAATGCTTCTGAGTTCTTGTCTTTGAAGTCCCTTAATTATTTTCTTCAAAAATGGTTGTTGTCTTTGATAATGAAAAATAAAAATATTATTGCCATGTTTTTAAAACATAAAAATTCAATTAAAGTATTATACAATAGTTTGAAAAATATATGAAAAAATATGTGTTGGATATAATGTTTAGAACAAAATCATAAAGCAAATACACGAACCTTCTAGCATAGACAATAAATAATAATCGTTTTAAGGAATCAAAACTGCTTCTTTTTTTCGTCCATAGACAAGACGATACATTCGTCGAACAGAATTAGGGCATAAGACTTGGCAAAGTAAACTTTTCGTGTCTAATAGACGTCTTTGATTCCTTCGAAAGTTTGACTTTATAGCTGCTTGTTTTGCTTTTAAAGACTTTATTCTGGTAGGTTGATAGTTTTGAGATTTTATAAAAAATCACCTCTGTACAATAGTTATCGAATTAGAACATTTTATTTACTTAGTAGTGATATTAAGAGGTTTTGGATACACAATGTTAACTTTTTTACGGCTAGAAGACCACAATGTTAACTTCGCTATTCTTTACACAAAACTTACTGCTTTCTTAGCTAATGCACTGCTTCCTTCATAGTTAACACAAAGCTTAGAGAAGAATGTTGGCATCATCCAGATAGTCTAAACACATTTAACAGCCACCTAAATAATGGTTTTCGATTACGTCATTACATGGTCTTACAATTTGTTTTGTTGTTTTGTGTGTATGTACTTTGACAAAATAGTATCATTGTAGATATAATATAGTTGTTGTTGCTATTAGTGCCTTTTGTCAACATTAGCTTATGTATTTGTGTGGTTGTACATTTTTTAATAAGCAGAATTTAGAAAACATAAGGGGTATTATGAATGAAAAAAGAATTTGCTATTTGCTTAAAAATTAGTTTTAAACGCCAAATTATAGAATAAAAAGCATTTTTAATTTTAAAATAAAATTTTAAGTAAAAAGCAAATCCTTTTTTTAATTCACACTACCCAATAGTTGTTGTTATACTTTGAATGTTTGCTCCACATCGTCTTGTATGTTTGTGTGCTTGTTTAATGAAACTATTTTCTTACCCCCATATTTATAAAAAAAATTCGAAATAAAATACATTTCAAATTCATTTTAAATATTATGAATATTGGGGTTAAGCTTTAGGTATTGATATATTATTAATTTTGTATTTTGATAAATTGTTGAACTTCTGGTAACTTCTTCAGGAAATTTTTTATATTTTTTGTTATTTAGTTTTTTCTTGTGATTGAAAGCAAATAAAAAATTATTGTTCTTGTGTACAACGTTCTTAAGCTGATAATATCTGGAACTTTCTAATTGTTATTCTTATTGTTGGTATCTTTTGTGCCTGCATTGGCTTATGTGTTTGTGTGGTTGTATATTTCTAATGACCTTTTATTTTCTAGGAAATATTTGTTACATTTATTGCTTTTTTCAATGAAAATTTGCATATAAAACTAAATCTTAAAATGAAATAGAGAGTTTTGTATGTTTGGGTACTTTTGTGTTATATTTTGTTGGCATACAATATCTGGACTGTTCTTACTGTAGACAAATATTTTTATGGAAAATATTTAATTTTTATATAAGGTCTGATTACCGTAACAATATATTAAGCTCTCAAGCTGTAATATAAACTTGGGAACAGAATGAATGGGAAAGTAGTGTTGTCACGCATTCTTTTGAGATATTTTAACAGGCACTGGGAACTTAAGAACATTTATAAAATTATCTGAGTCAGGCGACTTAAAAATATGTGTGATTATCTATTGGAGTTTTTGTTTTATAACGTCTGGATCATAGCTGTTAAGTAACGATTAGTAATCGTAATGATTACTAATTTGATTACTTTTTTTTTAAAGGTGAAGTAATGATTAAATTACGATTATATTCAGTTTCGCACAATTACTAATTGATTACAATTACTAATAATCCAAAAGTAATCTGAATTACTTAAAATTACTAAAAATAATCAAAAAATAATCCGATTACTTCTAAGGATTACTCATGATTATTTTTGATTATTTATTAAGAATCAAAAGTAATCTTTGAAAGTAGTCGGATTACTTTTTGATTACTTTTGATTCTTTTTGATTATTTTTTTTAATTTTAAGTAATTCAGATTACTTTTCGATTATTAGTAATTGTAATCAATTATTTGTCAGCAATTCTTTTAAAGGCAATTATATAATCATTACAATTCTTTTTAAAATGTAATCTAATTGATTACTAATCGTAATCGAAATTTAACAGCTCCGGTCTGGACTATTCTTATTGTAGACAAATATTTTTAGGGAAAATATTTGTATTCGGTCAGTTCACGGTAGATTTTTGTAACAATTTATTAAGCTCCCAAGTTGTAATATAAATTTGGGAATAGAAAAAATGGCAAAGTATTTTTTTTATAACTATCATTAGTATTGTCAGGTTTTGTCTTGAGATATTTTAACAGTCACTGGGAGCTTATGAAGTTTTTTAAAATTATATAAGACAAATGACTTAAAAATATTACTTAGTAACTAAACTTTAAAATTTTAAGACCCTCGATATATATGGAATACATGTGATATCTTCTAAACACTGCTAAGAGCACTCCCGATCAAGCCACAGAAAACAAACAGAAAAAAATAAATCAAAACCAGTCCCGCTACTTGGTCTGTACTTTGACTAATACAGACACACAGATACACACTACAACCTTTACAATAACCCTTTTTTTTGGAACGAAGAATGAAGAAAATATTTTCGAATTAGCATGTATATAATATGTAACTTCGATAGCATTTTCTGTCTTTTCAAATTGCGTAGTACACAACCAGCAGCAGAAAATTATATATCTTTTTTGTTTGGATAACTGTTTTATAAACCTCTTATAAATTCAAAAAATACTTTTTTTTATGAATAAGTTAACACCAGTAGTGTTGAGCATATGCTAAAGGCTTAGTTATTAGAAAAGAAGTGTATTTCTTTAGAGTTAAGGAACCTTAAGAAAAAAAAGCTTTTAAAATTTTTAACAAATATATCCTTGTGAAACTTTTATCGCATGTCACACTTAAAAGCATTAAGCTGCAAGTTTTATATTTTGTCACGATTTGGACTGAAAGTCCTTAGTTACAGTTTTTATAATCCTAATTTACATAAACATTTGTTTCCGCCACTCATAATATTTATTATAAATTGAATAAAACTCATATGTCAAGTCAACTTAATGCTTTACCTGCAAATTAATTTTCATTTTTTTTAAGCATGATGGCATTTTTTTAACAAAGTCTCTTAATGTAATATAACACTTTGATTTACAAAAACAAAATAATATTAACAACACAGCAAGGCACAAAAAACCTTGTAACCATTTAAATTTCAAACAGCTAAAATAAAACGACATTAAAAAAAAACTCTGAAAAATAAACGTGAGTGCATGTTTTAATTAATAGTTAACTGATGTTGTAATGTGTTACATTTAACGTATATTACCAAACAGCAAATTGGTATTGGCCATTACATTAACAAAAAAAAAATTAAATCAAATTGCAAAATGGCTACTGACTGCTCTAAATGTACGATGGCGTACAAAAGTATGCTATGGATTTTATTACAAACAAAAAAAAAATAGTTTTTGCTGATATTTTTGCATGTTGCCAGAGTTAAATGTTATAAATGATATATTGGCAAAATTTTTAAATGTGTTAAAATGATGTTGTGTTAAATCAAAGTAATTGCATGTGTTTGTATCTGTGTGTGTATAGATTTGGTTATATTGGAATCAAATAAACATATGTGACAACATGAAGTAGTTAATTTTAGTGCTGCTGCTGCTGCTGCCCGCTTGTCCTCTACTACATTTCAACAATTTGTTTTTTGCATACGTGCTTTAGTGCTAGTTTCTTTTTTAACTCGGTTTATTATTATTATTTATATTTTTGCTTTAATTTTTATTTTGTTGTCTTGTTAAATATTATTGCATTTTGTTGAGCTGCAAGGCCTCTTTTGTTGCTGCTGCTACATTTGTTATTTTATAAATAACAACAGTTTGTTGATTGCTGTTGCATGTTCTTCATGTTTTCTTGCTTGTTTACTATGTTTATGTATATTTTCAGCATGAAATTTACACTCAATTAACGTTGATTCGCAGCAATTTTATAACCATTTTTACTCATATTATTTTGTTGTTGTTGTGCTTTCCACCAAACCATGTTAAAGCACAAATACATGCTGCAAAAAAACTTGCATTTTAATCATACATATGTGCATACATGTGTAAATAGATTTATTTGCTGCTGCTTGCACATGCATGTCTCAGCAAGCGCTGGTACTCATACAAACACTTAACAAACATAACTTATTTAAAGCTTTTTAATGTCAGCCATAATAAAATAACAACCAGTTACAATACGAGATGAAAAATAATATTCATATGAGTGTACTTTTTCGCTATAACAACAAGCATTTGACTGTGAAAAAAGAGAATTAAATTTAATAAAAAAATACAAAATAATAAGTTTTAATATTGTAAAAAATTATTAATTCACAACACATGAGGAGAAAAAACTAGTGACTTTATCCATCTTGCAAGTCTCAAGGCTCCAACAAATCTTAGAAATTACTTTAAAATTCAAACTGTCTTATTCATAAAAAATATTTGTGTTTAATAAGAGGTTTATGAAACAAATTTTCTATGGAAATTTGATTAATAAGCCTTTTGTAAAATCAAAATATTTTTTTTTTTGAATCAGGCCCAAAATCTACAATCGAATAAACTCTGTGCCACATTTTTAAATTTTTTGCCCTGATCTTAAAGTGATTTATAGACCGAAAATATGTTTAAATTAATATACTTCTCTATAAAAAAAAAAAAAAAAAAAAAAATTCCCGGGGAATTTTTTATCCTCTTCTTTCATTCTTCTATTTTATTTTTTTTAGGTAGGACCAGCACTCAGAGGATAACACCTACTCATGCAATGCTTTACGCTAGAACTAGGAAACAAAATAACTGAAGTACCCAAAATATATTTCTAGCTTTTGTATGGGTGTTTTCTCAAAGCTTAGCTTTTGTTTTGCTCTTCCCTGCAGCTCCCCTACTAGATTGTTCCTTTGCTGCAATACTTGAAGTACAAATTTTATTTTCCTGTCTATTTTTTTTTTCAAACTAAATAACAAACAAATTAAATTAATGTCACACAGTTACAAAGCACAGCAGAAAAATATGAAAACTAAAAGAGCTTTGTCAACCAACCAAGCTGCACAACAAAGAAGGGAAAATACCAAAAATTTAATTTAATTTAATAAAACATATACTCCAATTGTTTCATTCAGCCATTGGACCATGCATTATAATATTACATGTTAAATGAACGCAAAATGTTAAAATTAGTTCTATATACTTCTTAACAAAACATTAAATTTATTAATTTTAATTAATTTTTATATGTTTCTTGCTAATTAAATATTTCATAGAAAAAATTAATGTGTCACAGGACACACAGAAAAGTAAAATGTTAAGCAGCACACTTTCTTCAAAGAAAAATTAAATTTGGCACATCAAACTTTTCTTATAAAAAAAACTTTGCAACAGCAAACTTTTCTTATATAAAATTAAATTTTTCTTATAGAACAGTTGACTGCTTCAGATTATAAAATGTTTAATGCAAAAGTCACATAACACATTTTCCTATATAAAAGACGATTGTGTCATAGAAAACTTTCCTAAAGAAAAATGTTCACAGTAAATTTTTCTTATAGAAAAGTTAATTTGCAACAAGCTTTTTTCTATAAGAAATATATGCCATCGCACGTCGACTGTGTCACACAACACTTTTCTTATAGAAAAGTCTACTGTGTCACACAACACTTTTCTTATAGAAAAGTCTACTGTGTCACACAACTCGTTTCTTATAGAAAAGTCTTCCGTGTCACAGAACACTTTTCTTATAGAAAAGTCTACTGTGTCACACAACACTTTTCTTATAGAAAAGTCTTCCGTGTCACAGAACACTTTTCTTATAGAAAATTCTGCTGTATCACACAACACTTTTCTCGTAAAAAATTACTCAATCGAATTATGCTTTTCTCTTAGTGTAAATTATTTGTTAAAGTTAAATTTTGCTAGTTAATAAAAATGTATACTAGTAACATAAATCTTGATTTTATTTGATTTATTTTTTTAAATAGTATTTTTAATACTTTGTCCACATTTTTTTCAAACACTTTTCACTTAAATTTATAAAAACAGCAAAAATTATTAAATTTTTTTTTGTTATTTAGTTTTAGTGCTCGAGTCATTGTCATTTATGATGGCCTTTTAAAAGAAACTTAATGTTCCGTTGTGCATAAAAAGTGATTTTTTAAGTTTTTTTTGTACTAAGTTATTGTAGTTTTATTTAAATTCCATGACTAAACAGAATTGAGAATTGCACTATCACTAAAAGCATTAAAAAGTCGAATGGAAATAAAAAAGAAGGTGTTGAAAAATGTATTTTTTTAAATATATGGAAGACTGCTTTGATATATATGAATATGCTTAAGTGCTATTAAAATACATAAAATTCATAGATATTTAAAGTAGACTATAAGTGGCGTGGCAAAAAGAGAAAAATTGCTTGGGTCGAGTAAAGCTGGAATTGAGTTAATGGTACCAAAAAAATATTTTTAATACAAAACTATCCTTAAGAGAAATGTTTTTATGGGTTGAAATAAAAGTTATCAATAAATGATTAAATTCTTGCCTTTAGTCTGGGAACAATAATTGTACTTGACTTTCTATCTTATAATTATAGAGTTTATATGAAAGTACAGCGGGGAAGTAGTGTTTTTACAGCAAAACGGAACTAAAAAAATTACTTTAAGTTTCAAAGTGCTTTCCTTAAAACTGACTTAAGTACCTCTACCTGATTGCCACAGAAATTCTTAACAAAAGAAAATAATTGAAAGTTTTATTGAACTTCAGGGCCATTAGGGTACAAGTACCAAGACCACAGATAAAATATGTTTTAGTGCAGCAATAAAAGCTTAATACTCAAGCTCTACAATAACGTCATACTACCCTTTGTTGAACAAAAATTTTACTACTAACAAGAACTTCACCAAATGACATTGAAACTCAAGTATTCAAAATTATTTTTTTTTTGTACTAGAACCGCCACGATTTTACCACTCATTTATAAATTCATATAAGAAAAAAAAGCTGCCAGACAGCTTATGGTTGCTTAATATGCCTCAAAGAACTATATAGTTTTGCGTTTCGTTTGTGGAATTTCTTTGGTATCCACACAACTTATTCTTCGTTTGTAGTCGGTCATAAAAACAATTATAAGAATACTGTTCATAACATCACTCCGGCCAGTATTGTGCAATCATATTTTTAAAACTAACTTTGTAATATATTTATTAAATGAATGAATGAATGAATATCTAAACAATATATAAAAAAATTCACAATTTCATATCACAGCATCATTTTAAGTTTTCTAGCGTATGAGTAATATTGAACATATAAAATTAAATATTAATCATCCGTTTTTCGGTTTTGATAACAACTTGAAAGTGCATGCTGAGCCATGCACAAATATTACATTTTTAATAATTCTAGGTAATATTATTTATCTAGAAATCATCTTACGTTGAAGGGGTTTTATGGTGAATTCATTTCCTTCTGAAAATACTCTCCATGAATGCAAATTTCTTCGGAAACAATTTTTAATATAACTCGTAATTTAAATATTTTACAGAGGAAAAATTACGCCATTCGATACTTATCGAAATTTTCTAGTATTTCCATTAAACTCAATTAAAATAATTCAAATTTTCATTCGCTCTAGAGTGCCGTAATGGGTAATATTATTACTTCTGAATTAATTTTAAAATTGAATCACGTTTTTTAATATTTTCGTACACATTTTAGTCTCAAATCATTTATAGAACTTTCTTTTTATGAAAAAATACTTATTGATTTCTTAACAGGCCTTGCGGTGAAGTATTTATTGCGTCATCGTAATTATTTCTTAAGAGCGGTCAGGCTGGTGTGTGTTGTTTGGCCTTCGAGACTTTTTCGTCTCGCTCGAACTGGTTGACTGCTCTGCCACGGATTACCGTATAATCTTGCGGTTCTTTTGTGAAATCTCTTTAACAACCACGTTGCTACTTCTTATGCTATGTGGGGGCATAGGTCGTGTACAGTCATTCACAAAAATTTTTTAAAATGCAAATTTACTTTGTATAATATGTTATCAATAAATAAATAAATATTTAATATATATTTATTGTTGGTTTAGCATATCTAGATGCACTTCCTTGCTGCTAAGCAACAAGCATTTAATAAAAATAAAATATTGAAATACATATTCATAAAATATAAAATCTCTAGTAAAGCAAAAATTATTTGCTACCAAATCAAATCCTGGCACACAATGCTGATCCTTTTAAATCATTTTGCTCGATTTTTTTTTATATTGCAAATACTTAATCATCAAAACGTGTTGCTGCAAGTGCTTAAAAAGGGAACACCAACAAAAAAATAAAATAAATAAATAAAATTTATTTGTATAAAAAAAAACAAGCATATGAGCACACACAAGCACTTCCAGCCTTAGAAAAGCCTTTAGTTAAATTAAATATACAAATATATATAAAAAACCATGACTGCCAACAACACCAACAATGACAAAAACAACGTATCAAATTGAAAAAGGATATGATGCCAAAATTGGAAATAAATTGTAAAAATTGAATCAAATTCACATATAAACGACAAATAGACTACGAAAGGAGTTTGCAGTGCAGTAAATATATGGCGAGAAGATATTGAGTGGTAAGGGGCCAGAGATATATGAAGAGAGGTATGTATGTATTAAGGAACTTTAGAAAGGCTGGTTGGCAGTTGTAGATAAATAAACTACACTTGAAAAAGGCATACAAAATATGTTTGTACATATGTATATGACACAACCACGAGGAAATAGTCATATAGACTCATTTAAACGAGTTAAAAGGACACCAACAAGTAAATAAATGGCTTACAGAAAGCCGTATAGATCATTGTAATATAAGAGAGGAAGTATTTTTGAACTGGGTCCAAACGCAAAATAAGAGGGGGGTGGTAGTTTAAATTGCGTATTTCGGATATCAAAGAGCCATATGCAAACTATAGCCCTTCCTTATAGCCCATAAATTGCGTATATCACTAAACACGGTGGCGAGTCAATAATGTGTGATGCCCACCCACATGGATATGAGAACAGACGTAAAATTCAGATAACATCATAGCCAATGATCTGTGTAAGAAGAAAACACTGCTACGGCAATGGTTCTCCCTTTTTTACCTTCATCAAGATTTCTAAAACGAAAGCCATTGACTGAAATTGTTCCTAAATTTCAACCAAACAACTGCAATTTAGCTAATTCACACACCTTTTTGAGTACATCGGTTTGTTTGTAATATGTACAATTTTTAAAACACTCATGGTCGCATCTACGAGATTTTAAATAGACTTTGACAGAATCTAGTGACGAGGTAGATTTTGTTTTGTATGGAGAATCTACAACAAGTTGCTCAAAATTTCGTCAGTAATATAGTTTGTTTAGACGTGCATGTATTATTTTAAAAAATTAGTTTGATTATAATATGAACAGCTCATTCTTTATAGAGTTTAATTATAATTTGATTTATGCGTTAAAACCGCAATAATATGCACTATTTGAGGAAATATGTAAAAATATGCTCTTAAAACCAAAATATGCAAAAATATTGTTACGCAAAAATATTCAAACAAACTCACCGAACGCAAATACTCTCAAAGGAATAAACAAAAACAGTAAACAAAAAGAATTATCCATAATTGTTTAGCTTAAAAACTAAATACACATGCGTACGAACATAAAAGCAGACGAATTAATTAAATCTAAAAACTATTATACTAACCATGATGAAATAGATTCTCCTAGTTAAGAAGATATACATACAAATACACACACATATACATGGTAGTGCAGACAAAAATGAAAAAAAAAAATTATGTAATACAGCTAATGATGCGATCGAGATTTTTCTAGACGTTGCTGTCACATTCTGGAATCCTTCTGTGAATTATAAAAAGGGCGATTTATCTGCTGGCAGCAAAGTCTCTCATAAAGTCAGTCAAAAGTTCAATTCTTTATTGCAAAGAGTTATCTATTAAAAGTTCAGTCCATTATTGTGAAGAAAGAGTAAATCTCAGTTGAAGGCAGTTGAGAGTCGTGCAAAAGTATGTAAAGGTAAAGTCAGTGACTTATTATTGTTGTACAAGCAGTGAACGTCAGCAGAGTGAGTCTTGTGTGAAATATTGCTTTTAGACCAGCGCAGCCTGTTTTGTGAGATAAGTGTAATTAGTAAAAAAAAAGTTTCCTTCTTTATCCTAAGTGGTACACTGGGGTATTTCAAGCATTTGCAAATCTTCGAGTGTACAGCGTTTTTAAAGGGTAAAAACGAAACAATTTGCAACTACAAATCGATGCCAATTAAATTATAATTTGATGAATCTGATATATTACTAATAAGTACCTTTTTATCTATCCCAACAGAAACATTAATGTGCATGAAAGTCCCAGCCCTGTTAATTAGTATAGCCAGACTTCATTATCAGCCGTTTTAAGAAGTTTAGTGAATTTTTTTATTTTTTAGTTATTTTAAATTAAAGTAGCACAAAGCCTACAGAAAATGCGTTCAAATTTTATTTGGACCAAAAACCGGCAGATGTAACCGAAAGTACGTCTGATCGACACTCGATTTCTTTTACCGTCAAATTTCCCTGTAGGGTATTTTAGTTTATAAGGCTGCCATACAAATGTTTGAATATTTTTTTTCTTCCCTTTATTTGTTTGGTATTTTTTTCTCTTACTTCAAAAAAAAAAATCAACAAATACTGATAGCAATTTTATGCTTGCAAAGGCATGAAAAGCCTTTGTTCGTGTCTATTTCACGTTAGTTTGGCTACCAGCCGTTGGTAAACAACAACATATGATTGTCATATGTATGCGAGCAGCGAGAGTGTTTGCTTTATATTTTTTTACAAAGCTTTTACTACATATTGGCAGTATGCAACAATATGCGCCAAAAAAAAAAACTAACGCAGACACGTAAATTTGAAGCAAAAGTAACTAGTGAATGCAACATATGTTTAGTCATTTGGCCGCACAGGCACACAATCGCAAGGAATCTTACTGTCAGACAGAAAAATAAAACAAAAAATTAACAAGTGATGGCAGCACAGCACAGTATTGGTTTTCCTCTTTGAGGAGTCAGCCAGCTGGTAACAGTAAGAGGCAAAACTGTAAGAAGTAATTCCACTTTATACGAAATTCGTAAATTAGAGAAATTAACAAAATTGCTTTCTTAAATTTTCTTCTCAAAATGTACGGGAAGTCCTGTAACCTGAAGTCCGGATTTAACAGCATTTTATGCTTGATTATTACAAGGACCTAAGACCAATAGCTCTGCACAGCTAACTAACTTCCTTACATTCCAACAGGTTGTCTATTGGCTCTTCAATTCAGGTGAAATATCAATTCCGTGGATGTTCGAAATGGAGTCAGGCAGTCACACACAAGTTGTTAAAACAGCTACTCCAATACCACAGGGTGCCCCTGTGGCTGAGTGGTAGCGATGCTAGCCTCTCAGTCCAGAGGTCGTGGGTTCGATTCCCGCCACAGACCCTGGGTGTCTTTTGCAGACAAGCTAATCGCTTCACGGGTTGTGTTTGTTTAAAAAAAAAAAATTAATTAAGAAATGTTGAATATTTTGAGCGGAATGGAGAACGTATTTTCTTTAATGTCCATATTTTTGAGGTATCATTTTCATAGCTCCAGACACTAAACTATAAATTAGAAGAAATTGTAATTTATTCAATGAAACTCTCTCCCCTATTCTGTCATTCACTGTAAGTGAATCAACAAATGAAACTAGTTGCTTGCCAGCAAACACAATTGAATTGTATGTCGTTGTTAAAAAGAAAACTCAAACGATTTAAAAAAAAATATATATTGAAAATCAAATAAAACAAATTGTAAGCGCATAACACAAGCCAAATGAATTATTTATGAAGTGGTTGTTGGTTGAATACTATGTTTTTTTTTGGTCCAGGCTTTATAATGTTTTCAACACTTTTACCATACGGATTTGTTGGCAATTGAGTTTGGTGGCCGTCTTTTTTTTATTATTATTATTATTATTTCCACAGGGCTCTTAATGCCAATAGACTGCTTGAGCTGGCAAAGCCTTTGTACAACGAGACAACAGGCAATTGCTAAGAATTGCATATTGTTACAAAAGGTGTAAGAGAGTTTTTTATGGAGTTTTTATTAAACTATAGCAGACTTTGTACATAAAAAAGGCTAGTGGCTATAGGGGAATCGAATTTCTAGGACATTTCACTGGGATACCATTATTCTTGACTAAAATTTACTAAAATATTGATAGTCAGTGTAGAATATACCTCAATATCTTATAAAGGGCGCCTACAAGCCGAAAGTTAATATTGCAGCAAAGGCTTTTAGACTTCACCCAGGCTTTCAGATACTGCAAATCTAAAATAAATCACGTTCTACTAACAAGTCATGGATTTATATCCTCAAACTACATTTTTTAAAGATCTTTTTTTTGTATATAAAACGAATTAATACCTTAAACATTCCACTACATACCGAATTTTCTTTGGTTTCAAATTCTTATACTGTTCTATAAACTTCAATATAAACTCACTTGCTTAAACTTTCATTCCAATAAAAATTACTAATAAAAATTACTGCCTCCTATGAAATTTTAAATACTATTCATGAGTTTTTGCAACTCCTGTTTAAATTGCATGTAGGCTGCTTGTTTCCAGTTTGTCTAAGGACAACTTGTTGCCTGCCAATAATAAAAGAGGAAACACGCGGCTTCCAATGAAATGAAATTCCCTACAAAGTGCAATTTTTTTGTAGCTTCTAAAACACTTTTACAGTTTCTTATAAGTTTATTACAAAACCTTTTTGCTTTGTACAGCAGTTTATTCCAACTTAAGTAACTAGATTTATTTTGTTCTCGTGCATGTGTAATATTTGTTTGTTAAGTTGAATTATTACAAAAGGAAATTGAATTTATTCTAATTTTATTGCCTTATATCCTTGCGTTTTCTTACTTTTATGATTTTAAATCAAAATTGTTGCTTTCACTTAAACATTACCCGGTAGTTTCGAGAATGTAGTAGTCATTCTAAAAAAAAAATTATTTAAATTTTAAACAGAGAAAAAACAACAACAAATTTTAGGAATATAATCTCTGTTAAGGTTAATAGGACATTTACACCTGCACAAAATCTAGTAAATTTCCATCCAAATATTTTGATAAAGATCTAACCATTTACACGTAGTTTTTTTTAACATTTATTAAGATTTCTTATCCAGAACAACAACCATCAACTGAAATTTTTCATAAGTTGCAACCAAACAAATACACTAAAGCCAATTCACACACCTTTTTTACATACAGAGGTTTACTTTTTAGCATAATTTTGAAATAATTTGTTCTGCCAAAAAACCGACTTTAAGGCAAAAATCTCATAGAAGAAGATAAAAAGAAGTATGTGAAATCTAAAATTTAATTTTAATGGGCCTCCGCTCATATTTAAAATGCAAGATTATGTGCTTTTCAGAGCTTAGGGTGCGTGTTAAGTCGTGTCAAAATCGGTAAAGTAGAACCACTTAAAATCAAATATTAAATTTTAATGGCCGTGATTCCGCTCATTTTTTTAAACTGAGGATTGTGTCTATTTTAGAGCACAAGGTGTGTGGTAAGTTGCGTAAAAATCAGTTAAGTAGAGCCGCCTGAAGTATTATAATAAATTTTAATGGGCATAACCCGGCCCATTTTTTTAACTTTCAAATTGTGTAATTACAAGAAACAAAGGTTTTTTATAGGTTTCGCAGCAATCAAATAAGTAGAAAATCATAAAATTAAATATGAAAATTGTGGGCGTCTCCCCGTCTATTTTTTTTACAGTGAGACCAATGAGAAGCTATACCCTCTGAGAAAAAAAAAGTTTTTACAATCGGTCTAAAATGTACATTGCAATTAAGTATAACCCCTATAACCACCCCCCTCCCCAAAAATAAAAAATAAACGACGAATTGTTAACCTCCTCCTTATTTCGAAGTCGAATAAAAATCCATAGTTGCATCACTCCGTTCTACTAGATTTTAGGTAGATTTCAACAAAATCTAGTTCGAAAGTAGATTTCGTTTTGTATGCGAAAAAAAGGCTACTAGGTTCTGGTAGAACTCTCGTAAGTACTTATCAAAATATGATATTTTTTTATAAAAGTCGCCTTAACAATTTGGCGCATAGAAAAATATTTCAAACTAAACTAAAGTCATGCACAGTTCCACAACTTTAGATATTCTTACAATATAAGTGCGTGTTAAGGTATAAAATAGCTCAGGATTTCAATTACAAGTTGGTATGCTATTTTTGTGGTAAATGAGACATAAGCAAATAAAAAGATAATCAGGGTACATATTTTTCTCACCTTGTATAACGAGTGCAAGGACAAGCCAATGAGTCCAAACCTTTTTCAAGTTCCTGCCTTTTAGCTGAAAGGGCGACACTGCTCTGTTTTAACAACCTACGCGTTTGATAACCTTTGAAAGCAGACTACCACGTGTTTTGAAATTAATTTTAATTTCGTGTGTTCGTTAAATATAATTTTTTAGCGGAAAAAAGCCATAACTCAAACACAAGCTAAGCAAGATAAATACAATTTAGTTTCTAAGCCAACAATTACAATATCAAAAAAGTGATTACCTTATTGCCGTATAAGCAAGATGCCCAATGTCCCGAAGCGCCAGTTGAGATCTACTCGAAAAATTAAAAAGAAAATTCGCAATATAGTATTGGCCTATCAGAAGTTGAAAGTGAGAGAGATTTGTCAACGCCATATGTATCTTACATAGCTCAGTAATTTATATTTTGAGTAACAAATTGTATATGAAAAAGCCTTTCATAAAATGGTAGAGCATTTCTCACAATCGACCAAGACGCAAGAGTTTTGTTGTTGGCCAACCGCAATATGGACTAGTTTTTAAGCCGTTACAGCTATCAAAACAGTGTGTTTCTCGCAATGAATCAAAGCCTTTCGAAAAATGATTTTTTTTTATCCAAAAACGTGTGCTTCTTTCAAAAGTCATAAACCTATTAGCCCAACCTGGTACTTACGATGATTCACACTTTATAGATATGCATACATAAACACACAAATAATTTGAAATTTATTTGCTGGTGGTTCAGCGATGTCTATATGCATTTCATTGTTGCTGTAACAAATCGTCAGTAGACTTCAACCACACATTTTGAACAGTAACAAACCTCTTATCTTATGTACAGACTTTCAAAAACTATTTGAGAATTCACAAATAATAATATTTTTTAAAATCACAAAAGAAAAATAAGCATAGTATAGTGATTTTCAAAAATATTATTATTTGTGAATTCTCAAATAGTTTTTGAAAGTCTACTGACGATTTGTTACAGCAACAATGAAATGCATATAGACATCGCTGAACCACTAGCAAATAAATTTCAAATTAAAATAAACTTATGACAATAAGTCGAATAATAAATTTCTTACACACAAATAATAATATGAAAGAAGAAAACATCTGTTTTGTATATTTTCTTGTCTGTGAAAAAATAAAGAAAAATACTTCATAACTTTTTGTCCCAAAGCATTATCGCAATAGACCCAATTCGGTCTCCGAGTGGAGAACCGGTATAGCACCACCCTTCCTAACCTTTTGTCCCAAAAATTGTTTTTATTAAGGGCTATTCACACATTAAGTAACGCTATTTTTTGGGGTTTTTTATTCCCCCCCCTCCTTTAATAATGCAGTAACAAATCTTTTGTTTTCCGTTTTATATCTGTTTTAGCATTACTTTGTTGTCCACTAACGCATATGTTTAATATTCACACAAAATGTGTGTGTGTGTGTGTGTGTGTGTGATTGCTTATACGCAAAATTAAATTGACAAGAATTTCCGGTAGCTAAAGCAAAGTTAAAAATATGTATTTCCTAAGAACTATAAAGGAAAGCAAAGGCTTTCTTTGTGCAGTTGTCTTATTTCACTTAAACAGGATATACATTTTTTTTTTTGTATTATGGACATGTGTAGCCAAAGAGTTAAAAAAACAAAAAAGGTATGGCATAAAACATAGAGAAAATTTGATCAACGTTTTAAATATATAAGATAATTTGCTTAAAACAAGGCAAGAATACAATAAGGTAGCGCACAGCAGTTTACTGTACTGTTCTGTATTTCGCTATATTATACTAAACTATACTGTATAGCAACGGGCTATACTACACTGTACTGGATTCCACTTTATTGTACAATAATAATACGCTGTACTGCACTGTATTCCATGCCACTACACTGTACTATACCATAGTATACCATACTGTACTTCACTGTGCTGTACTCTACTGTACTGTACCCTACTTTCCTGTATTCAAATCTACTATTCTGCAAAAACTGTGCTGTACTGTACAGTTTCGTACTATTCCATCGTGAAGTCTATTTTATTGTACAGAATTTTATGGTACCTAATTGTATATTTCTGTACTATACTATGCTGTACTGTAACTTGACAAACTATGATTTTCTTTGCTATACCATACTGAACTGTAGGATATTGCACTGTACTGTATTGCTCTATACTGTACTCTACGTATTTTTTTAACACAACCCGCAAAACGATTAGCTTGCCAGCGGAAGACACCCAGGGCTTATGGAATCGATTGCTTCCAGGCCTACGACCTTTGAACTGTTAGGCTAGTATCGTTACCACTCAGCTACAGTGCACCGTGTTTTACTGTATTGTTATTTATTGTAGTGTACTGTAACTCTTAGGATTTTCGTATATTACTACTTGACCATTAAGTTCACTTATAGACAAATTTATTTATGGTATTACTCAGCTGTTACAGAAACATCAACCCAAGAACCGTAAAGAACCCCAGCAAACTGATTTAGATTTAAAACAATAGTATACAGGGTTTTAATTTATAATTTTAATTGATAATTTTTAATTATCATAAAAACTGAAGACAAATTTTATTTTTTGCTAAGCGACTAAGGAACACAGACAGTTTTTTTCAGAAAAAAATGCTATATCATGATGAAGTCCAGTTTATCATACAAGGGATCTAAAATCCCCTCAATAATAAATTTCAATGTATTTTTAATAAAAAATATTTTACTGAATAAGTAAAATAATAATTTTATATTATTAGTGCGTTAACAAATAATAAACTTAAGCTATAAAAATAATTTTAGGAAATACTTGTAACATATCACCTCCTTTTTCCCCCAAGTGCTCAAGTGCACGGTGGTCACATAGCCTCCCAAGAATAAAACTCTCCATATTTATATAAAAGAGGAAAAATTGTATGCACTATTTTCATTATGACACTTTTTCTGTTATATGCTTATGTAAATGCATGCACGTGCATGCCGTATGTGTTTTTATTATTAATATGTGTAAACATTTTATTTTAAAAAGCATGACAAAGAATTTTTCTCCTGTTATTTTATATCCTTTAGTTAGTTGCTTGCTCTTGTTTCATAATTGTATGCATGTGACATTGATATTATGCTGTCACTTACTTTTAAGTTTTTATTTTTTTGTTTTTCTTTTTTGTTTGCTCTCGTTTCAGCAATTCCAGAAAAAATATAAAACATTGTAATGTAGATGAAGCGAACCAAAACTGAACTCCAACAGCCCAATAATAACAACATGCAAAATTGCATAATGTCCTCTTGTTGAATTTCGTATATAAATTTTGATAAATTGTAAGCAAGTGAAAGCAACATAAGCAGGATTTATAAACGTAACAATAACGACAGCAGTAGTAGCGGGTAGAAGAAATAACAACAGCAACAGCAACAACAACAACAACAAGAAAAATATGATAAACCCAACCACCCATGAACGTAATCATACAAAAGCACACATGCACACTTAACCTCACCCACACACACACGTGTGCATGTCAAATTTAAAGCTTTACGCACTTAATGCATGTGTTTGTGGAAAAGATGTAGAATAAAAGTATAAGGATGCGAATCAGTCGAGTTTGCAAATTAAACTAAAAACAATTTCTTAATTAAAAATTAAGAAAACCTATATATAAAATCTTAGAGCTTTTTAAGCTTTTCAAGCTTTGTAGCGCTAATGAGGAAAACTTTTGATTAAGAAGAATGAGCTAAGAACTTTTTATGCATTTAAAACAGCAGCGTCCAAACACAAATAATCTGATATCTGCACTTAAAGTTAAAAGCTTTGAAAGCTCTTACAACTTGTTCTTCTTTCTTTGCAAAGAGAGAGATCAGACTGCCATGCTCTCGTTCTCGTAAAAGTACAAAGCATTTTTGTAAAAGTGTGTATATAGCTAAGACGTAGCTCATTTAAAAGCAAGAATGGTATATTACTTAAGCAAAAGCTTTAAAAAATTTAAATGCGTAGAAAATTGCATGTTTGATGTTATTAAAGATTTACAAGAGTAATTTTTCAGCAAATGATTGTTTATAACAAAAGAAAGCTTCATTTTTTTCTAACAGATAGCTTTTTGTATGGAAAGCTTTTTTAGTTTTTGTATGAAAAGCTTTTTATAGCTTTTTTCAATGGAAAGCTTTTTATAGCTTTTTGGCCTTTCCTTTCAAAAGTACTTAAACATTATTCATATATGGCCAGGACATACCTCATTAAAAAACAAGAATGGTATTTTAGTTAGGCAAAAGCTTTAAAAAATTTAAATGAGTAAAAAATTGCATGTTTGATGTTATTAAAAATTTGCAAATTTTTTTATAACGAAAGAAAGCTTCAGAAAGCTTTGTGCATGGAAAGCTTTTGAAAGCTTTTTATAAATTTTTTTTCAATGGAAAGCTTTTTATAGCTTTTGGGTTTTTACTTTTAAAAGTACTTTAAACATTTTCAGAAGCTTTTTTACACCAGCATTTTCTTTATATTTCAAAAAGCTTTTTTTACAGCTCTTGTTTATCTTGCCTCTCCCCTTACAGAATAAGTCATCTTTTATACGTATTTATGCTTGCGTAACTATTTTGTATGCATGCTCGTGTGTTTGTGTTTTGTAATAAAATGCAATTTAAATTGCATTTTGTAACATTTTCTGTTTATATGCAACTGACATTGCATACAATAGCAAATGTTTTTTAACATCTACATACAATGCATTTAATAACACTTTTACAATCACACACACATACACACACATACACACACACATACACACAATACAGGAAACACTATAAAGAGTGTGAGAGCTAACAAATAAAAGACAATACAATGAAGCTGTAAGTCTACGTGCACGCACTACTCTAAGGGACTCATCAGACAGGATACCAGCCAGAGATTAGTGTAGTTATTGTTTGATTTTAACTGTTAAAATTAAGCGAAAAGAAAATTGTATAAGCTAGCTTCTTCCTTTGTAAACAAGAAATGTTGAAAAGATAAAAGGCAAAAGCTTATAAGCGAACATTTTGTTATTGCTTTTGAATACATTGCGCTGGTTTTTTCTGAAAGGTTTTTTTTCTAATGCTTCATATAAATGTTAACCAATTATGAAAATTTAGTAAACGGTGGTACGATTTATAAAAACATACAACCCTGGTCTGATGAATTGTTATTGTCTTTTGAAAATGTCCATAACCTCCCTCATGCCAGGGTTGTATTTTCTCAAAAGTAGCACGATTGTGTAGGTTAGTGAATCACGGCCTTAAGCAAATATCTGCTTTAAAAATATATTTTTAAAACCGATTTTAAAGTTTTTCTCACAAAATACTTCTTGCGTAGTTCCTCTCATTGTCGCCTATCACTTATTATTTAATTTTACAACAATATGAAATATATCTATCGCTTAAGCAATGAGATGTTGTTGCATGTGCTTGTCATGTTGCTATATTCATTGTTGTTGTTGCTGTTGTTGTTGTTGCAGCTGCTGCTATTGTTGTTACATAAATACAACTTTGTATGCAACAAACGCTTTAGCAAAATTCAGAAAAAGAAAACTGTGTTGACTACAAATAAATAAATCTAAATACATTTAATTGGTTTTATAGTTTTCATATGTACGAGTATAATATTTTTTTTATATTTTATTTCATTCTGGTTGCTGCTGTCATTGTTGCAAACCTTTGCTTTATTGTTAACATTTTTGTTTGATATTATCTAATGTTTTTAATTGTTGTTTTCAAAATTATTTAATTCTAAAATCACGTTTTCTATTTTAAATGTCAACATGTGTTGCTAAGTGTGATTTATGATTTTGCATCACTAAAAATATTTATATAAGACTATTAAGTTAAATATATAAATGATTTTATGAAGGTAAAATATATTGGAAAATATAATAATAATAAAAGTTTAGAAATGTTTTAGAATTATTATTTCTTAAAAAAAAAATTATTATTAAAATTAAATTTGGGCTTATGAACAACAGTAGATAAAAAATATATTAAAATTATTTTTATTATTATTTAAAAATTTAAATTTGTTTATTTGTCAACAGCAAACAGGGATAAGCAAATCAGACTAAAAGCCTTGCTATGCTTTGTTTATACATAGATTCTTGCACCATCATTTAATTCTCACTCATTCTATTTTAATCCACTTATATAAATATATAACGTTCCATAAAAAAATTTATAAACAAAAATATATATTATAAGAACCTGGTATACCTGGTATACTTGGTATAGCAGTGAACGTCAAAAAAAGCTTAACCAATATATTTTTCAACTTCTTTAGCTAATCTCCGGTACATAGTTAATGCATGAACTAATGACGCGATTGCAAGCAAGATGCTGCTGAGATTGTCTAGACGTTGCTGTCACATTCTGGAAGCCTTGTGTGTAGTATAAAAAGGGCGACGCACACTGTCTCGAAGGTGGCCAAAAATTAAAAAAAGTAGATTTAAATTAAAACGACCAATTACTTTGTTGCATGTGCAATATTCTAGTTAAGTAAAATAAAAAGAAATTTGTTAAAAAAGGTTTATTTTTTAAAGAGTTTTGACGATTCAACTATTACAAAATATGGCAAGGACACATGCAAACTTTAACAGGTTAATTAAATTTTTTTTCTTACATTGCACTACAACTTCCAATAAAACATGAAGGGAATATTCTTATAATATGGTTACAACATATTTTTTCTATATTTTGTAACTCATATGCTATGTGCCGCTGCTTATATTGATAATGGAAAGAAAAACATATGTGGGTGAAAAAAGTATAAAATTGTAACGTTGATCACCGTCTAACTAAGTTGTACTTAGCCAGTGACCAACCGCTACATATTATTATATTTCTACATATTTTTTTATATTTCTGTAGAACAAAACAAAAACAGAAATCAAACAACAACAATAATACATTCTTGTTTTTATCAACCACACACGCAAATATATATACACACCCGTTACATACATACATACATACATACCAACAGCCATAGCCAAGCAAACAATACAAAACGCATACGATGCATAATCGTCTACACCCGTACATTTAAGTATAGAAATAAAACCAACTATATACGTACAACAAGGCATACATATATATATTCTACATATCTATCCTTAACTATGGCCAAACAAAGTATGTACAATCATGTATACAAACGTTTTCACATAATTAACGAAACCACTCAAACAAAGTAATAGGTACCGACTACGTGAATATTCGCTGGGATACCAGCATGCAATTGCATGGGGTTTTCGTTTAATACTTGCGTGTATATTTTGTTAGTATCATCCTCATACAAATAATTCTTGTTTAGTCTGTTTGGTGAAATGTATAAGTGTTGCAGTTTTGGTAATCAAAGTCATGTTCCGGCAGGCACAGCAATTCCGCTGTAAGGGTTCGTACAATTCATTTTGTTGAGCCGACTGACCTCCAGGAGGAGTAAGTCATATTTTTGGAGTACAAAGGTACGAAAGTGCCTTTGTAGATAAATTTTTACAGCGGCTCCGGCTGACTGTTCTCACCGCAGCTTCGGCTGACTGTTCTCACAGCAACTTCGGTTGACTGTTCTCACAGCAACTTCGGTTGACTGTTCTCACAGCGGTTTCGACTGACTGTTCTCACCGCAGCTTCGGCTGACTGTTCTCACAGCAACTTCGGTTGACTGTTCTCACAGCGGTTTCGACTGACTGTTCTCACCGCAGCTTCGGCTGACTGTTCTCACAGCAACTTCGGTTGACTGTTCTCACAGCAACTTCGGTTGACTGTTCTCACAGCGGCTTCGGCTGACTGTTCTCACCGCAGCTTCGGCTGACTGTTCTCACAGCAACTTCGGTTGACTGTTCTCACAGCAACTTCGGTTGACTGTTCTCACAGCGGTTTCGACTGACTGTTCTCACAGCGGCTTCGGCTGACTGTTCTCACCGCAGCTTCGGCTGACTGTTCTCACAGCAACTTCGGTTGACTGTTCTCACAGCAACTTCGGTTGACTGTTCTCACAGCGGTTTCGACTGCCTGTTCTCACAGCGGCTTCGGCTGACTGTTCTCACAGCAACTTCGGTTGACTGTTCTCGTAGGCTAAGCAAGTATTGCATGTGTTGTAGAAAGTAGGTAACTTACTAACCCGATACCGACCGTACCGAACCACGCACCCGACCTGCATCAACATAAGGTGAAACCTACATCTACGAAGATACCGAACCGAGTCCACCAGCAACGAACCTGCATCAACGACATCAACGCACGAAGTCATCAAGCCGAGTCTACCAGCAACGAACCTGCATCAACGACATCAACGCACGAAGTCATCGAGCCGAGTCTACCAACAACGAACCTGCATCAACGACAATCAACGAACGATGCCATCAAGCCGAATCTACCAGCGACGAACCTACACCAACGACACTCAACGAGCGAAGTCATTAAGCCGAGCCTGGTCAGAAACGAACCTGCATCAACGATACGCAACGAAGTTATTTTGAGCTATTTTCATTATTCATATTACTTATATTTTTATTCAATAAAGTAAGATCTTAGTATAAAACCCCATAGAGGGATAAATAAAGGTCTTTTATTTACTTAAGGTTCGTGGATCCGTAAGTAGACCCTGGACGCGGCTAAGCTACCTCAGCCGACGACAAAACCACGTTACAAAATGGCGCCCGAGCAGGGACCCGATTCGAAATCGCAAAGCGGAAAACAACAATCAACTGCCAACGAGGAAGAATCGTCCCCATATGAAAATAGCTTACCAAGTAACTCGTCTGCGCTTCGCGTCGACTCCATCAGCTGGATTTACTTGCTGAGAAAAGAGCAACTAATTGAGCAATGTAAGGCTGCAAATATACCTACAGTTGGGTACACGGTGGAACACCTGAGAAAGCAGCTATCCGAAAGACTTAAGTCAAAAAGGTTGCGCGCATCATCTGAAAACCTGCTTCTAGAGCTAGAGAAGGAAATAATAACTGTGGAGAAAAGTGTCGTAGAAGACGAAGTGGCGATTGCACCCACCGCTTCAAACCTTTCATCATATCAGCTTTCAGATACAGATATAATGGGCTCGGTTTTAAAATGGAATATAACGTTCGCGGGGGAAACAGATGTAATGGAATTCCTCGATCGTCTCGAAGAGTTAGCCGAAAGCTACCAAATCCCGTTCGATCGCTTACTACCGTCACTCTTGGGCATTCTTCGGGGCAACGCACTCAAATGGTATCGTGTAAAACGAGATACCATACGAACTTGGGCCGCTTTTAGAGGAGAAATAGAAAAATTTTTCTTGCCCCCTCGGTATCTAGCCCACCTCGAACAAAATTTCTTTAACCGTCGACAGACCAATCGTGAACGGGCCAAAGACTACATATTAAGTATGCTCACCCTCTCCCGACAACATCCTCAACTTCGGCAATTAAACCACCTCGATCGCATATATAATGGATTACGCACAGAGTATCGACACTACGTACGAAGGAACGACTTCAGTAATCTTGACGAACTAATTACTCTAACTGATGAGTACGAAGCATTACGTCGGGAGGAACGTCCACAAACATCACATATGGTGTCCGAACAGAGGTACGAAAGATCAGCAAGATGTTGGAGATGTAAACGAATAGGTCACAAACGAACGAGCTGTACTTTCCCCCCGCAGACTATTTTGTTCTTATTGTGGCCGTGATGGCACATTATCCCGATGGTGCCAGTGTCACTCAACGACTAGACCATGCGACTCCACATTTGCAAGTGACGAACGATACTACCTATCGGTAAAAGTACATGGCCGAACAACAAAAGCTCTCATCGACACCGGATCATCCCGAACATACATTGGCGAAGATTTGAAGAGATACCTTATAGAAATAGGTATCGTACCCGGCAGTACTGAGAGCTCAGTACAAATGGCTGACCAATCTCTCGTTACTCTGCTAGACGTCTTCCCATTAGATATACAATATAAATCCAGTCTAGTACACTTACGCGCGTCCGTTATTCCAACACTAGCTGAACCGATCATCCTGGGCATGGACTTTTTAGGCGCATTCGAATTGGAATTGCGGCTAAACGGGGAGGTCATCAGCAGTGAAAAACAACAACAAAACAATGCGGGCCATCTTCACACGATTACTAGTCGTGATTTCCTTTGTCTAAATATTCCGAATACTATAAAACAAAAATATATGCTTCCCACCCCAGTCATGGAGGAAAACGAAGAGGTAAATAAACAAGTCGTCGACGATTGCATCGAAACCGAGTTTATATCCTCACCGGACTTGAGAAATCGATTACCATCAACGAAATTAAACCCATGTGATCCACACGAGAACCCGACCGAGCCGGCAACTACAGCGCTACCGCCTCCCCTAGCATTCATTTCGGAACCACGAATCGTACGACTCTCACCAAAAAACCAATCCGAAGCAAACAAAAAGGCATCCACCTCAAACGCTAGTCCTGGGATAACGACCAAAGATCACCCCCCGAAGCCCAACTTTGCTCCTAAAAGACGACGGTTTAGCGAAGAAACCATATTCGTGATGTCCAGGTGCCGAAGCCGAAGAAATATACGAGGCACCAGCAATATGTAATTTGGCGATCGGCACTACCCCCAGTTAAAGTGACAATTTTAAACAAAGAACTCGCTAAGTTGAAGTGTCAGGGGTACGTGAAGGTAGTTAAGATGGCTGAATAATATAAGTTACGGAGTTTTTTTTCTTTAGTAATAGAATAGAGTAGGAAAAGCTGTAGGACAGCTGTTAAATTAGTTAAGAGAAATTTATGTATATATAATAAGAATGGGAAAAAATGACATGAAAAAGAAAAAAAAAATTTTTCATGAAAAAAAACTAAAGCTGTAGGACAGCCAGTAAGTTTGGGCCGAGCCTTCTTTTCAGAAGGTAAATATACCTATCAGGTAGTGCGGGTCTTCGGACCAAAACTCGCCCACACGAAAGAAAACCCCTAGGGCTCACCCTTCCAGGCATCGCTCTCTAAAGAAGGGGGGAGATGTAACGTTGATCACCGTCTAACTAAGTTGTACTTAGCCAGTGACCAACCGCTACATATTATTATATTTCTACATATTTTTTTATATTTCTGTAGAACAAAACAAAAACAGAAATCAAACAACAACAATAATACATTCTTGTTTTTATCAACCACACACGCAAATATATATACACACCCGTTACATACATACATACATACATACCAACAGCCATAGCCAAGCAAACAATACAAAACGCATACGATGCATAATCGTCTACACCCGTACATTTAAGTATAGAAATAAAACCAACTATATACGTACAACAAGGCATACATATATATATTCTACATATCTATCCTTAACTATGGCCAAACAAAGTATGTACAATCATGTATACAAACGTTTTCACATAATTAACGAAACCACTCAAACAAAGTAATAGGTACCGACTACGTGAATATTCGCTGGGATACCAGCATGCAATTGCATGGGGTTTTCGTTTAATACTTGCGTGTATATTTTGTTAGTATCATCCTCATACAAATAATTCTTGTTTAGTCTGTTTGGTGAAATGTATAAGTGTTGCAGTTTTGGTAATCAAAGTCATGTTCCGGCAGGCACAGCAATTCCGCTGTAAGGGTTCGTACAATTCATTTTGTTGAGCCGACTGACCTCCAGGAGGAGTAAGTCATATTTTTGGAGTACAAAGGTACGAAAGTGCCTTTGTAGATAAATTTTTACAGCGGCTCCGGCTGACTGTTCTCACCGCAGCTTCGGCTGACTGTTCTCACAGCAACTTCGGTTGACTGTTCTCACAGCAACTTCGGTTGACTGTTCTCACAGCGGTTTCGACTGACTGTTCTCACCGCAGCTTCGGCTGACTGTTCTCACAGCAACTTCGGTTGACTGTTCTCACAGCGGTTTCGACTGACTGTTCTCACCGCAGCTTCGGCTGACTGTTCTCACAGCAACTTCGGTTGACTGTTCTCACAGCAACTTCGGTTGACTGTTCTCACAGCGGCTTCGGCTGACTGTTCTCACCGCAGCTTCGGCTGACTGTTCTCACAGCAACTTCGGTTGACTGTTCTCACAGCAACTTCGGTTGACTGTTCTCACAGCGGTTTCGACTGACTGTTCTCACAGCGGCTTCGGCTGACTGTTCTCACCGCAGCTTCGGCTGACTGTTCTCACAGCAACTTCGGTTGACTGTTCTCACAGCAACTTCGGTTGACTGTTCTCACAGCGGTTTCGACTGCCTGTTCTCACAGCGGCTTCGGCTGACTGTTCTCACAGCAACTTCGGTTGACTGTTCTCGTAGGCTAAGCAAGTATTGCATGTGTTGTAGAAAGTAGGTAACTTACTAACCCGATACCGACCGTACCGAACCACGCACCCGACCTGCATCAACATAAGGTGAAACCTACATCTACGAAGATACCGAACCGAGTCCACCAGCAACGAACCTGCATCAACGACATCAACGCACGAAGTCATCAAGCCGAGTCTACCAGCAACGAACCTGCATCAACGACATCAACGCACGAAGTCATCGAGCCGAGTCTACCAACAACGAACCTGCATCAACGACAATCAACGAACGATGCCATCAAGCCGAATCTACCAGCGACGAACCTACACCAACGACACTCAACGAGCGAAGTCATTAAGCCGAGCCTGGTCAGAAACGAACCTGCATCAACGATACGCAACGAAGTTATTTTGAGCTATTTTCATTATTCATATTACTTATATTTTTATTCAATAAAGTAAGATCTTAGTATAAAACCCCATAGAGGGATAAATAAAGGTCTTTTATTTACTTAAGGTTCGTGGATCCGTAAGTAGACCCTGGACGCGGCTAAGCTACCTCAGCCGACGACAAAACCACGTTACAAAATATAAAAATATATTTTTCATACTTTCAAATTATATTTCTACAAGTAACTAGATTGCAAATTTTTTATATTCTTGTCCAACTTTGCCCCCCCCCCCCAAAATTAATTTTTTCAATATTTTTCAAGTTATAATTTGTATATTTTCAGTATATTATTTATTTCCAGGACATTTGAGAAGGACACTAGTCCTTTAAATTTAGATGACCAAATTGTAGGTGTGTTTTATATTATATATTGCGTCTAGTTAAACATTTAACTTATTATAAGTGAATACAATTTTTTGTTTTACTTTTTTGAAAAAGGACATTTTTGAGGTATGCGTATCCTTGCTCTGAACTGACCGAAATTTTTACGAAGCATTAAATATATTAAAATTAGTGTTTATACATAATTTCATTGAGTAACAATTATTTTTCTCCCTGTTATGGTAATTTTTTATTTCAGGATATATGGGAGGGACACGAATCTTTGGAAATTAAGCGGCCAAATTTTATATGTGATTATATGTTACCAATTGAAAGCATATGTTCCAAATTTCATTTCTTTACGATAACTCCTTCTATTTTTGGCCGCTCGTTATATGAACTCACGACACTGTGCGACGTATTTGCTGACAGTAGGGTCTATCATAAAGTTAGTCTGAAGTTTAGTTGTTTATTGCGAAGAGTTCTCTATTAAGAGTTGAAATCATTACTGTGAAGAAAGAGTAAATCTCAGTTGAAATCAGTTGATAGTCGTAGAAAAAAGTGTAAAAGTTAAGGCAGTGACAAATTGTTGTTGTACAAACAGGGAGCGTCAGCAGACGTATATACAACAGGGGCGTATATACAACAGCGTAGTAGACGTTGTGGTAAGCAGCTGTGAATCATTTAAGTAATTTAAGTTGTGTGTGTGTGTGTGTATTTAAGTTCTTCATTTTATAAGATAAATGTAATTAGTAAATAAAGTGTCATTTTTAACCCTAAGTAGTATACTGGGGTCTTTTATTAATTTGCAAATCTTCGACTCCCTTTAAAAATGAAACAATATGAACTTTTCAACAAATCAATTTTATTTAAATATTTTTCCAAAACTTTCTTAGTAGTGCTCCAAATTAAAAAAAAAAATTTATGTATTATTTTTGTTTTTAAATTTCATTTCAAACTGTTTTTGATTGAGATTTTTCAATTTTAAAATTTATATCGTGTTTTTGCAAATGATTTTTATTTTGTTTAAGACTTTTAAATTCCAACTTCTAAATACTCCACAATTTTAAGCTGGGGGCGGTAGTGGGCATGCCATAACTAAACATTTTTTTTTTATTCTTAAAAAGTTTAACAAATATAAGCAAACTAAATTGTAACACAGTCGATTTTTTTTACAATAAAAGTGTGCGGTAAAACAGTTGACTTTTTCATTAGAAAATTTTCTTAAACAAAATCTCACTGTAGACTCTGTTGACTTTTCTATAGCAAAAGTGAATTATGACACAGCCGACTTTTCTATAAGAAAATTTTGCTGTGATAGAGTCGACTTTTCTACAAGAAAAGTGTGTTGCAATACAGTGGAATTTTCTATAAAACAAGTTGCAGCTCTAAGCTTTCCCCCAGAGAAAATTTTCAAAATGATTAACAAATCCTCGGTTGGTTTCTGGTTTGCGGCACAGTATATTCAAAATACATTATGTCTGCAGCCAACCAAAAGCCACCCGACGAAATGACAAAAAAAAATAAAAACCTGTACATTGAACGCAATTATATTTTTTAAAGTTGGGAAGAAGCAAAAAAAAAAAGAGTTGAAGAACTTGTTGTTCGTTAAGCAGGCTTAAATTCATTCCCTTGCTGCTTCAGCAAATCATCAGTAGATTTCAATGTTTATAGACAATAAATAATTGAGAGTTACAAAACTACAAATTACAGGCCTAAAAAGTTTTCCTTAAAAGAACCAACAATATTTTGGCTTATTTTCGTGCTTAGGTATCCTTTAAAGCGTTTCCTGTAAGCCTTTTGAAATTAAAAACTAGCAACTTAACAAACTGAATTCACAGTGACTTTAATTTATTTTATTTCAGCAAAAACTCTTAAAATCCAGAAGACATTTTGTTTCTGTTTGCCTTTGTAATAGATTTTTACTTTATATTAAATGACCTGCTTTTTAATCAATATATTACCAATTACCCCATTAATTTTGGGAATATATTTTGTAACTGGCTTTCAAATACATTCAAAGTTTTCGCTAAAAAAATAATTAAATAATATAACAACCACTGTGTTGAACTAGAAACTCAAATACGCATCTCTGCACTCTATACTCTTACCTATATAAATTCTTTTCAGTTATGTTAAGCTATACTTAGTATAGCATAAGCTATAAAAGCACGCATCTGAAATGAAACTCAATCTAAAACTAAATTGTGAACATGTTTGTGCAAGAATTTTTATGCACGCAGAAACATGCATTGTATATACATACATGAGCTTAACGTAAGTATGGTGGCAAGTGTGTGTGTGTGTGTTCGTGTGCGTGTGTGTGTGTGTGCATGGGCAAATTTCTAAACAATTTTTGCCACTATGAAGCCAAGCTGTCGCTTTTCTTTTATTCAATGAATAAATGAGTGATATGTGTTGGTGTAAATATACATTAGAGTGTGTATGTGTGTGTGTGCACATGAATATCCTGATAAAACATTTTAGTCAGAGGAATTCTGGCTTTTCGCTTTTCCCTCTCTTGGCACATTTATACCTTATTATGATGCCAGGCATCATCAAAAAACTGTTAAATATGAAAACAAAATTAAGTTGAAGAAATATTTAAAACGCCAAATGAAAAAACCAAACAAAATTATGGCCGTAATAACAATGACAAAATTAAAGCCAGAGAAAATGGGGGGGGGGGGAAATGGTTTCAGTGACTTGTTGGGTTGGTTGCTTTAGTGGCTGGAGAGCAGAGTGTTTGCATTTGTCCTTCGCTTGGCTGGTGGATGGATGGTTTATATTTGTTGGTTGTTTATTTAGCTGTGGCGGCTTGGACTGCTATTTTTTGCAGTTTATTTTTGCTATTTTTGTTTCACATTTTGTTTGATTTTTTTTTTTTGCTACTGTCAATGTTGATAATAAACTCTTTGGCTGCTGTTGATGCAATTGCAAAAGCATTTCCACGCATATTAACATAATCAAATTGGATTTGTATATCATCATACTTTTACGACTTGGAAAAAAAACTGAGAAAAAAACTTTACTCATCATCGCTCAGTATTTTATACGCTACATGGCATTTAGACCAACCACCGCCTAGACCACAGGCAATAATATCAACATCAAATATTTTTTTTTTGTTAATTTTTATGCAGCCCACTTGTTCATCACTTGCAATTATAAATACAGCATGTTGCTCATGTAATTATGCGTGTAGTTATGTGTGTGTGTGTGTATATGTGTGTGTAATAGTGTATTTATGTGTGCGTTTATATGTGCATTTTGATAGTGCTGCCATTACCGATGTTGAGCTTAATAATGTGCAGCAGCAGCACCTTCAATCTGTGGCTGCTACAAAGTCGACTTTAAAATTGCAGTTTATTTAAATAAATTACAAAAAGTCAACTGATGTTAAAACGTAAATAGTTGACCTTTTGCATGGAAGTCCTTAAAGGATGTTGCAGTGCACGTTTCATGTAAACAAAGTTTGTTCAATCTCGTCAATAAAAAAAAATGTATACTTTATCTATTCTGCCTTTTAAGCAAAATTATCATTTATGCAACAAATATACATAATATTACAATAGAACCTTTTTTTCAGCGACTGAAAAAAGGAGGAGAAGGTTTTTAGTTCAATTACGTGCTTTTTTTAAGGTTCAGTAACATTGTTACCTCCTTTAGCAAAGGGATAGTGATAGAGAAGACAGCCGGTGCATGAAAAGCTAGAGGAAAGCTTCATTCTTTTACAACTCTATTTTTTGTAGGTTTTTAATAATGCAGTATTGCAGCGCCTCTGGTGTCAATGAGACGTATTAAATCTTCCAAGCTGTGCTTAGCAGCCATTTTGTTGGTTATTTTACTTTGCCCATGACTCTGCTACATACTACCCACGAAGGAGGGCGCTCTGATGTTACATTATTATTAGTAGCCGCTGAAGCAGGAGTAGTTCAGTGACCAGTGTCTGTGCTAGCATAACCGGGCTCGAACCCAGGACCTTCAGTTTGGTAGTCAACGTGCTAACGTGCTTCAGCCAACTCCACCTTTAGACTTCAGGGAACAGTCGTTTAATAAACGTTATTGAAAAAAAATTTGTTTCCGGGACATCATAGTCGTCACTTTGTTAAGAAAGTGGGCAAAGTCACATTATTTCTAATAAAGTTAAACACACACCTTAAGCTCTTATAGCGATGCGATTCATGCATAAGTGTAGGCGGTACCACACCCATTGAACTGTTACACGCCATTTCACGCTCTTCTGCCCGACCAATACTTACAAAACTTGACATATAGCCTTATTTGCAAAAGTAGGCAGGACTATGCCCTCAAAATTTTTATATTGAATTTGATCTATAAGCATTGCTTACAATGAAAGCTCACGTATCAGTCTCTTATATATCATATTTTATTTAATTAGATAAAATTTATTTTTTAATTTTTAGTCCCTACTTTTAAAGTCACTTCAGTGCATTAAGAAAATTGTTATCTAAGTTTTGTCATATAAAAATAAATTTTTCTAAAGTAATTTCAGCTATTGTTAATTTCAAAAGGTTTTGTTTATTGTTTGTAAAAAAGGTGCACACTGCATATAATAAAATTTAATTTATTCTCTTAATTATATGGCAAACAAACGTCTAAAAATATATTTTATATTAAAAACTTTGTACTGATTTCTACAAACAACTAATGAGTATTATTTATAATTAGGAAAAAATTCCTTCCAATATTCAGATACCTGCAAAACTTTCATTTGAAATTTTAATTCAAAAGATATTCCTGAAATCCTCTTAACATAACAATAGACTTTCAGTTAATTTTACTAAGCAAATATGTGTAAGTTTTTTTAATAACAACACTCAATTTAATGCCAATGAATGAATATTAAATAAAAAGAGCTTTTATTTAAACAAACAGAAGTATTTTTGAGCTTATAAATGCACTTAAGTATATTAAAATTAAAATGTATGCTAAAGCAAATAACTATGCAAAATAATAAAAACAATAAACATATAAAATTCCCTCTTTACCTTTTAAGCTAAGCCGCCTTAAAAATGTTTTGTTAAAATCATAAATACGAATTATATTGCATACTTTCAGGAACATGTAAGTGATGTTTAGCAAATGAGCATTCATCACACGTACACAAATAAAGTAACCTAAAATGCTTGTTACAGAAAATTCCAAAAACTTATGTATGTATACATAATACATATGATTAAATTAAAAGCTTAATTACTAAATTAATTTAGTATTTTTATGCGTCAGCGAGAAAATTATTTGAAAGAAAAATTTGTGTATATTAATTGCATAATAATCCAGCAAGGACTCGTTCCGGCAGGTCCGATTTTTAAGAAAATATTATTTACACGTTTTCTAATATTATATATACAGAGTTGTATAGGAGTAAAGACGAAGAATACACAGTTTTATTAGGTTTAAGGTTTCAAAAAAATTCTTCGCAACAGCTCTTGTAAAGTTAAATAAGAACTACTAAAGAAATTGAAATTTGTTCGAAGCTTTCGCTTCAACTACAGCAACTATTAGAGAAAATTGTTAGAAGTTGTTGTCAAAAATTTATAAAGAAATCTGAGAAAAGTTTTAAAAGCACAAAATTAAAATTGTTTCAAAAAAAACTTTGTACAAGAGTGTTAGGAAGTTTCTTTAGAGTCCTGAAAAATCTCCCAAAGTTATTTTGAAAATATTTCGAAAAATCTTAAGTTGTCTGTAGTTCAACTCTAATTATGTAACCTTATTTACTCCTCCTATTAATTGTTATAAAGCAACTACGTCCAAGCCATATGCACAATGTGCAAGCTTTTACAAAAGAGCTTTTGAGCTTTCGCACCGACGAGAGTACAACATCCACAACGACAACACAGCAGACAATAATGCCTGCTCTTACTTTGCAAGGAAACAAAAAAAATTTAAGAGCTTTCAAAGCTGTTTATCTCAAATGCAAATATCAGTTTATGTGTGCTTGGACGTAGCTGTTATAAAGCTTTTTGAAAATGAAAAAATCTTTCAAAGCCGGTGGTCCAGCGTTGTCTATATGCATTTCATTGTTGCTGTAACAAATCCTCAGTAGACTTCAATCACACAAAAACTTTCAAATAGTTTTTGAAAGTCTGTGCATAAGATAAGAAGTTTGTGACTGTTCGGAATGTGTGGTTAAAGTCTACTGGTCTACTGATTTTTTACAGCAACAATGAAATGCATATAGACAACGCTGGACCACTGGCAAATGGATTTTGGATAAGGATGGACTTATGACAATATATCGAATAATTTTTCTTAAAAATCTTTTAGAGCTTTTGAAAAATCTCTTTAAAAAGCTTTTTAAGCTTTGCAAAAAGGTGGTCAATATTTAAAAGATTGTAAAAAGCAATAAAAGTATTTGTTTATTCGACCTTTATGTTTTTAAAGAATTAATAACTGCTTTCCTTTTTTTTAGTTTAGTTAATTAAAAAAAATGGTTTATTAATTAATTTCAAAAAGCTTTTAAGCTTTTTAAAGAAAACTGCTTAAAATTTGTGAGAACAGTTGAGCAGCTTTTACAGTTTAAAAAAGGATTTGTAAAGATTTAAGAAAAAGCTTTTTTATCTTTGGAAAAATCTTTGAAAGAGATCAATTCTTTTGAAAAAGCTTATAAAATATGTTATGGCATATGATTTTTAAAGCTTTCTAAGATATGATATAAAGCTTACTGCTTACAAGCCGTTATTCAAAAAACTTTTGAGGGAAGCTCTAACATTAAAAAAAATTTTGGAGCTTTTCCAAAAGCTTCCAAATGAAGTTTTAAAACTTTTTAAGCTTTGACACGAGGTTTTGAATCTTTAAAATATTTTAAAATATTTTTTAGGCTTTTAAAATAAATATGCTTAATGTTTTTAAGATTCAGTATATATTCAAAAAAGCTTTATGATTTAAAAAGCGATTTCTAAAGCTTAAATGAAAAGTATTTATAGCTTTGAAAAATCGTTAAAAATTGTCAAGGCTTTTCAAAAAGCTTATAAAATTAGTTATAACATGTGGTTTATAAAATATACGTTAAAAGCTTTTGAAGAATTGATTTTAGAATTTGTGCAATTTTGGTTTTAAGTGGAGAATATCTTTGAAACTGTTTTTAGAGGTTACTTAAAGCTTTTTGATATGACTGTTAAGAAAATTTTTTTAGATGTCATTGTTACTGAAATTAGTTTAGAAAAAAGTCTGAAGACTTTTGTAGTTCTGTTTCCTTGATATTTATAATCGATAAATTTGTCAAACCAGCAAATTATAGAACAATTCTCAAAAGCTTTAGGAATTAATTTTGAAATATATGCACAAAAAGTTCTTATACTTACAGAAAAATAAATGGAAATACATAGTTTAATTAAGCATACAATTATAAGTTAATTAAGTTTGAGCCATTTAATAGAACTAATCTTGTATTTAAAATTAGCTGCAGAGCCTAATGAACTTATGTTAACTTTAAAAAAATTTTATATTATCTTAGGGTGTTAACAATAGAGAAGAACATTTCAATGAACACCAGCTTTTCTGCACAACAAATTTGCCTTCAGTTGCTATTGTTTCTGTAATTCTTAATAGTAAAAAAATAATAAGAATAGAGAAAGGCTGAAAATAATATACAGATAACAATGAGAAATAAGCTTTCACAATGTATGTACATATTAAGCAAAGCCACACAGAAAATTATTCAAAGCATTAAAACAAAAGACGATTTTGTAGAATAATTTTCTTAACATTGATGCATTTTCATGCAAATGAGATGGAAACGTGAGCTCATAATAACTGTTGCTCACGTTCATGCAAGTTCATGTGAGTGCACAGAAAACTTGGCTTCTCATCGAGAATACTAAGGTAAAAGTTAAGCTAAAAAAGCTTTTTTTATTTTTTTTTTGCAACAAAATTTATGAAAGGTGTTGCATCAAGATTTCTAATTTGAATCATCATTCTCGATTTATTTTTGGAAAGTTATAATTTTGGAAAACCTATTCAGTGATCACAATGGACCCAATTGGGACTTCGAGTGGAGGTGCGGCTTAGTACCTAAGCTATTCAGTGTCTCTCAGTTCACAATATTCTTAAATATTTATGAAGTTCATTGAAGGCAATTTATTGTTATAGCGTGATCACCCGTCACTTAAGCACAATACCCACGCCATTCAAGTGAGCTCTGCAATGGTCAAATATTTAATCCAATTACCATAACAGACTTAATTTTCTTTCGCAAAATAGAATATGTAATTAAATGAGAAAATAATATTGAAATTAAAATTTAAATCACTTTATTAGTTGTTTTTTTTTTCGTTTCATGATTTATTGCATAATTTTTGTCATTAATTTTATTTATTCAATTTTGTTTTTTTATTGTTATTATTATTACTTTTTTGAAATTTAATCTCACTGTATAAATATTTGCAATTAATATCACTCATACGTCAAAAAAGCTTTAATAACATTTTTGTACTTTTTATAGCATTTCATAATTTTTTTCTTTGTGTTATTTAAAACTTTAAATAAGTTGATTTCTATTCTGTTTTATGTAAATTTAAGCCCCTTGAAACCACATCTTTTATTGGCCAATAGCCAAACAACATTTATAATCAGAGATTAATTAGTATGTATTGATTTTTGTTATGCCATAAAAATTACTCAAGTGTACAATTATAATAATTAAAAAAAAAATACAGATAACTATGCATTTTGTGTTAAATTAATCTGCAGTAAGGCCTAGCTGCCTGGTATTTCCAAACAAAATTAAGCCTTCTTAAGTATTTTTGGGACCATTCGCCATTTTTTTAAAATAGTCCTGAAAATGATTTCAAATCAATCAACCATATTTTAAAATATTGTTCAGCTCTTTCCAAACATCCATAGTAGAAGCTTTAAAAGCTTTTTTTCTCTAAAGCCATATTTTTTCTCAAAGAAAGTGAAATTTTTTAAGCTGGTGTGCAAAAAAAAATTTTACCCACGAAAAATAGGTGTAAGCTTCTAAATAGTTAAAGCTTTGCTTGGCCTTGAGCTTAAAGCTTTACCGATCTTAGAACAATTTTAGCTAATACGGTGCGAAACAAATAGATTTTGACCCATAATAAAAAAATGAAAGCTTTTCTATTTGCTTTGAAATATTGAAAGCTTTTAGAGCAACAAATTACAACATTTTCAAAATAGGCCAAGTTAAAAAAATTCAAAAAGTTAGCTCTTTAAACCAATAAAAAAGCTCTAAGATTTTTAAGAGCTTTCAAGTTTCTGTAAAGGTTTTCTGTTTGAAAGCTTATAAGAAACTGTTAAAATGAATTTTTGATCAATGAAAAAATTTTTAAGCTTTTGCATATTCTTCAAGGTTGCTGTTAAATTTTTTTCATTTATAAAATTATAAAACACTTTATACACTACTTAAACTAAATTTCGATTCATGCTTTTCATCTTCTTAAAAGTTTCGGTAATGCTTTTCAAATAACAAGATTTGAAAGTTATTTCAAAAAGTTATAATCAAAACAAATTAAAGCTTTCGATATAGCGATCACTTACTAAAAATTTTCAGAAAAAAAACTTTCGAAAGTTTTCTCTTAAAATGCTCTCAGCTCTTGGAATAAAGCTTTTATTTTAATCTTCTTGTAAGTAGATATAAAAAAATAGAATGTTGAAGAGTTTTTGAGCAATGTCTTGACAAGAACTTATGCAGTTTTTAGCTTAAAAGCTTTTTGAGCTTTTTTTTTTTTGAACAACGTAGATGAAATAAAATTCGTTAGCAAAAATTACCCAGGCAAACCATGAAGTTATATTGATTTTTTCGAAGATAAAAATTAACCTGAGGTACCAAAACTAAGAAATTAGATATGTTTTGATAAAATTAAAAAATAATACAATTCTAAAGGACACGTATGCCGGTGTGCAAATACTGCGGAAGTGAAAGAAATTTTTATCAATTACAACTAATAAATATTACTTTTTTTTCTCTCACTGTAGCTTCCATCACACTAACAGACCTAAAATGATATTTGTATGAAAAATTACGAAAATATTTAATCGATCAAAACATAAAATCAGTGCTAATAAGTTTGCACAACAACAAATATCAAATAATATTTAACGTTTTAATAAAAATATGCTTAAAAAAACATTAAAACTTGATAATAATATGATTGACTACCTTTAGCGAGTAATTTAAAACCAGAATAATTTGCAAAAAATTAAATTGAAAAATAAATAAATATATATGAAGGTGGATATTATGTACACCCAAACAAAGGCACTTATGCGTTTATGCAATACGAAAGGATAAATTTCATAAATCACTGTACGCACTCAAACGCATTAAAAATATTTTTCGTTTTGTATTCATATTTTTGTTTTAAGCAACAAAACTGACATAAGGATAATAAAGTTGGGAATGAACAGGCCTGAAATACAGTAGAACAGAGAGTAGAGTTGATGGAAAGTATTACCAATATTATTTATACATACATATTTATATATACGTATATGTATATATAACGATTGTTTGGAATTTTCCATCGAAATTTAATCAAATAGAAAATCTGAAATGTAAAATGAAATATTGACATAAATGATATGAACGCATACGCAATGACTGAAAGGCTGCTTGATTGACAGACTGGCTGGCAGTATTGTGCGAATGACTGATTGTAGCAATGAATTAATGGCTGAATGTTTGGTATACATAAATGGATGTTGTAGCGAATGAGCGAGTGAATGGAAGACTATTGATATGGTTGTGAAAAAAAAGTACAAAAGTGTGTTTGGTGGTTTTGTTGTACGATATATGTTAACTAAGGAGTGTGTTTAAGAAACATGTGTATTATTTAAAAAAATACAATTAAGTATCTTGCAGATATTTTGACGATATAAATATGCCTTTCATGAAATAATGTCTTTAAATATTGGTCCTACGAGCCAGCCATTCGTATGTATTAACATGCATTAATCAAATATTTTTTTCACTTTAATATAGATGATAAATTAATATTGAGCTACTTTTTAAAATATTTCTTGTTTTCAAATATTGGTCCTTCGAACCAGGTACTTAAGAAAATTTAACATAGCCAAAGTCGTTCAACCACATATTTTTGCTATAAAATCGACAGGAAGCTTTCTTTGTAAAAATTTTTAAAATACATTTGTCATTTAATATTACTTACAAATATTGGTCCATCGAGCCCTTTATTCCTTAGAATTTAGCACAGATAACATTATTTACATAGATATGTTTGGCTTACTACAAGCATACATATTTGTTAACGTATTCTGGCAGAAAAATTTGGCCCTTCGAACCTGCTGCCTGATATAACTTAACATTGTCAAGTATATTCATTCAGATATAAATTTTACTGAAACATCAAAAAGAAATTAGTTTTAAACTAACTTTCCTAAAAGGCTTTATATTAAATATTGCTAGAGGATATTGGTCCTTCGAGCCCTTTATTCCTAGAATTTAGCACAGATAACATTATTTACGTAGATATTTTTTGCTCACTACAATACAGATAGTCAACTTACTTTAAATGCTTTATAATGCTTGATAATGTATTCTGCCATGAAACTTTGGTCCTTCGAACCTGCTTCTCATATAACTTAACTTTGCTATGTTTATTCTTTTAGATATTTTTTTAGTGTAAATCAAAACGAATTAATTTACCTAAAAGTCTTGATTTTTAATATTGCTAGAGAATATTAGTACTTGGAGCCAGATTTGTAAGGATTTTAACAACATTAAGTATGTTCTATTAAATCTTTTTCTTTTACCGCTAGATCGTTAGACATGCTTTTTGTGCATTTTGTAATAATTTTGAAAACATGTCAGTTTGAAAAGAATTAATATTGGTCCTTCAAATCTAAAGCTGCAAAAATGTTACAGCGTTAACATCGCCTTATTAGGTATTTTCTGTTTCTTGCAAAAATGATAAGAAACAAGCATTGGTATAACTTTCATAAACTGTTCGTTTTTAAATATTGCTACTAAATATTGGTCCTTCGAACCATGTATTAAAGCAATACAACACCGTTTGCATTGTTTAATGAGAAATTTTTCTTTCGTTCGTGATTCGATTAACCCTAATCTTACTAACATGTATCTGTGAGACACATTCGGAAGTTCCATTCAATTTAACTACAGAAATATATAACATATCGCAACCAAACTTCATGACTTTTATTTAACATATGTTTTGTATAATTTAATTTAAAAAAAATTTTAGGTATTGCCTTCTTACATCTTTTATATGCCAAAACATAAAAATATAGCAGTAAATACTGACATGTGTCTCAGAGACACATACATGCATATATGAATGTTTTTGTTTACATATTTTTGGATGTCTAGCGTTTTTACCAAATAGAAGAAGAGAAGTGGAAAGTAACTTGTTTGGTTTTACTGAAAACATGAGTTTAGTATCCTACGTCCTAAACCAATATAGATCAGTTCTTTTACTCTCATCAATGCATTACACCAATCACTGCGACTTACAAAATAAAAACAAATCAGAGATAAACCTGCATTATAATCAAACTAAAGGAGCAGTTGACACTCTGGATCAATTTACACATAGTTTTACTTGCCGCAGAACATCTAACAGATGGCCGTTTGCATTTTTTTGCAATTATTTGACGTTTGCGGAATCGCTGCGTACGTAGTTTGGAAAAACTTGCATCCTTCGTGGAAAGCAACGCAAGCAAAGAAAGCTCGAAAACTCTTTTTACGAGAAGTCGCTGAAGGGCTTGTTGCACCCCAAATATGCCAAAGGTCCAAGAATAAATTGCAACGACCTATCGTTTAACTAATGGAATTGCACCTACTAATACCTAGAGTGCAACAAATAAACGCAAGAAGTGCTATTTATGCAATCACAAAATAAGCCGTATTATTAAGCAATGCTGCCAAAAATGTGATAGTAATGTCTGCAGTTAACATGCAGTGAAAGTTATTTTATGTAAAGAATGTAATGAATAAAAAATAAAAAAAGTTTAATAATTTTTCCGTAAGTTTTTTTATATGTGTCTTAGAGACACATGTTAGTAAGATTTGTAAGTTTTTATGTCAGTATGATTAGGGTTAAAATAAAATTCGTTTCGCTCTGTAAGCCAAATTACATGTGATAATTTTTAGGGAACAAACTTCACTAAAGACAAATTGTAAATTATTATTACAAACAGCAGCATAACGGAAAAACTTGCTGCTTTTCGTATGCAGCCGCCACATAAACAGCTCCCTTAACATATTTTTTGTTTATTGTCAAGGATATAATTTAAAATATTGTTCACTATAATGGTCATTCGAGCCGTTGGCAGCGTTTTTTGTTTGTTTGTTTTTTTAACAAACACAACCCGTGAAGCGATTAGCTTGTCTGCAGAAAATACTCAAGGTCTATGGCGGGAATCGAACCCACAGCCTCTGGACTGAGAGGAAAGCATCGCTACCACTCAGCCACAGGGGCACCCTTTTTTAAATAATATATATATATATATTGTGATATTATAGCTTTTACTGTGAAATCTATAGCAAACCATGTTTGATCTTAAATATTTTTAAGAAATATTGGTTCTTCCAACTAGCAGTACAATACAGAATTCAAGACATCTGCCCAAAAAAGCTTTAACATTACTCAAGCAATATTTTTTTGCTCACTCGGAAAAAGGTGATAATTATTGATACCAAAATTGGTCCTTCAAACCAACCTCTTAATGTAAAATATAAAACAATTTTACTCGTTTCCTTCCTCATGTGTTGTATATGCCTGTGCTAATAACGATTTTTTAATACAGGCTTTTTTTTGCTTAAGTACTGCGTAGGCTTGTAGGCAAAGGGTGATTTATTACAGTTTTTGAATTATCATAAAAGCAATGATTTGCCTATTCGTCAGAATAAAAAATACATAAGCAAATACAATAACAAATACACAGAAGATTTCCTGCTAATTGGTTTATATAAAATGTAACTCAATTCACGTTTTCATAACAATTAAGCGAGAAATGGCACTCAGTTTCTTGGCTTAAAGATTTGGATATATGTAAAATTTTCTTTGCAAGATTTCTAGTTCAAAAATTAAAAGCCCAAAGTTTTAAAATTTACCCTATTTACAGATTTTTGTGCAAATGTATTGAAATAAAATGATTATCATTCAATCATGATGCTTGAGGCCGTACGTACGCTCCCACATACACAATTCTAACATACATACACACACAAACACACAGACGCACAAATATAGTTGAATGTGTAATAAACCTTGATGCGTATATAACTGACATAATGACATTAAGCACAATTATTTACGCATGCAATTTGAATATCATATTAAATATCAAACAATATTTTATAAACAGTAGTGAAGCCGCAACCCAAACTCTACTTTCTTTTCATATTACCTTCATATCAAATATTTGCTTGTAACATTGGTAAATTTTGTTTGATATATAGAGGAGAAATCATTGAAAATAAAACGAGAAATATAATAATATATTAATATACAAAGGCAAAAGCTGATAGATAACTTTTAATTTAAATAAGTTTTTTTTAATTAAGCTTAATTTAGCTGCATTTATTTTTAACATTTGTCATATGAATATCATTTGTATTCAGGTAATAATTTTCTTTTAAAGAGTAGTATATGTAAAGGCTTTGAAAATGATTCAAAATTTAAAGCATACCTCAAGGTATGTTAAACAAATTTTTAACTGCAGTTTTTTAAATGAACTTAATATAACACATTAGTTTACTTCCCCCCAAGGACCTTTGAACTAAAAAAAATATACTATTAGTCTATGTTCATATTATTATATCTTTAGTATTCACATTATTATTTTTTTAGTTGTTTGTTATGTGGTTGATTTTATAGAGCAATAAACTTATAACAAAACAAACTCAAGCGCTACTAAACCATAAAACTTTATATGCATATTAGCAGAAAAAACATTGAAACATGAAAGTTTTGTTAGGGAGACTTATATTTATTTCAAAAGCCTATTTGTTCTTGTAAATAAAAAAATAAACATTAACATGGACAATCAATCCCTGGTGGTTAGAATGCTTCTTACCCTCCAAGGTGAGTCTTTTAACCAACCTTTGCTGGTTACAGTAACAACAATTATCTCTATATTTAGTTATATATTGGTTTTTTCTGCTATTTTTTTCTCCTTTTTATATTTCTTATACATTTTTAATATTCTTTCACATAACGGCGTATGCACAGTTTGTCAAGAAAATTTTTCCAAATTTTTTTTTCAGCATAGTTTTTTTTAAGAAATTTTACTCTATTACAGCAAACTTGTTTATAGAAATAAGAAACAATTAAATAATTTACTAAGCAAGTTAAATATTTAATTTTGCGAAAAAGTGCAATAAAAATATAAAAAAAAATTACTTAGAAAAGATATATCTTACAAACTGCACATCAGCAATTTTATTTAAGCTCTTTAAGGTCTTCATACGTGTAAATATGTAGAGCTATAGTACTAAAGTATGTGTTTATTGTGTTATAAAGTAAGTGGTTGCTATCAAGAAATTTTTTTTTTTTTTTTCACTTGAGTTGGTCTTTGGGGATACATAATAATGAACGCTTGTTTTTGGTTAACAAATATACTTTTAACAACAAACTCTCCGGAACGATTACACTTAAGATTTCGCCAGCATGCAAAGAAAAGTTGGAATAAAGAAAATCCATTGTCTGCTTTTAGGCAGTTACATTATTAATTACAAAAACTGTTTTCAAACCGCCAAACACAAACTACACGTAAGCTTTATGTACTGATAAACACTCTTGCTATTTTTTATTAACAAATTTGCCATTTTATTGGACTTTAATTATTTTATCAAAATTATTTGAAATGAAATACAAAATTCATTTTAAAAAAATATATTTTACATTATTTGCTTAAGAGAAATAATTGTATGTATGTGCGTATCTTAGTTCACACAAATTTTAGTTTCGAATACTTCCTTTAAAGCTGAACAACTTCCATTTTTATAGGAGTCGTAAATTGGCTGCCAGAATAGCTAAAATACTTGTATGAACTTTGGCATTTATCAACCGAGCGTACTTAAGGCAATTGTCTAGAGTTTAGCTGATTTGTACCATTCATATATTCTGCGAAATTACAAACTTTTTTTAGGCAGCTTCTTAACTATTTATAAAATATATTTTTAGGGTTCTTATTATGGTTTTCGAATATTTGAGAAAACAGAATGCGGTGACTTACTTGCAATACTTCCAAGCAGCTACCAGAAAACGAAGCCCATACAGATTTATCGGTGGCAGCGGCAGCTAAAGGTTGATTTGCTAGTGTATGTTGCCTAATGTTAACAAAATCTCTTAGCTACCATTTATGTCAAAAGTGGGCCCAAACTTTTCAGTTGATTTAGAGAAGTGCGATTTAAAGCCAAAGCCGAAATGAGCTATAGAAGTTGAAGGCGGCTGTTAGCCGGCTCCCAGCCAATCGGCTTCGTTTCTGGTACCTACTAAGTGCAAAAGTTTTGCTTTAAGCCAGATCACTTATGTCAATATAATTTTTAGACCGCTAAAAGAAGTTTTTTTCTCAATATGAGAAGATATAACATCTTTTTGGCTCGATTTCCAAAAAAGTGGGCGGGATAACGCCCATTAAATTTTTTTTTACCTTGTGCACTTTTATTTATCAGATTGTTAAAAGACTTGACACACCTTAAGCTCTTTTAATAACACAATTTTGAACTTTAGAAAGTGGGCGGAGCTACGCCCATTAAAATGTAATATTTTATTTCACATGTTTGATTTTACTTAACCGATTCTAACCAAATTTTGGCAAACATCCTGAACTCTGAAAGTGACATTATTTTGAACTTAAGAAAGTGCGCGGGGCCACGCCCATTAAAGTTTAATATTATATTTTATGTAATTCTACTATATATCCGATTCCCACAAAAACTTCGCTAACATCTTGGTTTCTTGTACTAACATAAGCTCGGTCTTAAAGAAGGGGGAGTGGACATGCCCTCTTCCTGGGGACATGCCCTATTCCTTAATATTATATTTTATGTGTTTCTACTAAACCGATTCTTACGAAACTTGGCACACACCTTGAGCTCTGAATGTAAGACGATCTTACATTTAGCAAATATGTTCAAAAGTGGGCATGGCCCTTAAAATTTAAATTAAGCAGTAAAAACTAAAAGATAAAGCTTTTTCTTAGGAAAATTTAAACGACATAAAAAATAAGCACAAAACTGTTATATTTGCACCCCGTATCGAGTGTGAGCAAGAGTATCAATATTTTTCCCCGATTTCTTTTACTTTTGTAGTACAGTGCCATTGTTTTTTTTTTATCATATAAGACAAGATCTCAAGTCCTGCCTAGTTTAACTTAAACTCCAGAAATTACAACTACAAACTAAACTAAAACTTCATGATTTCCCCCAAATAACTGCAAATCTTGCTAAAATCTACAGCAACTGGTGGTGGTAAAAAAAGCTTGTACTCTGTAGCAAAAAGAATTATTTAAGCACTTGAAAAGCAATTAAGTTAAAACACTTTAACAAAAGGCACACAAACAAACAAAAACAAATACAATGTTTGTTCTAATATGAATAAAAGTTCCTATCCAATTTAATTTGCTAGAGAGCAGGATTCCTTAGAACAATGAAAAATAAGAAATTGCGAAACAAGATTTTAGAAAAATTAAACCAAAAGAGCTGCAAGTGTTTATATAAAATTAAATAAAAACAAGCTGAAAACCTTTATAGATTAACCTTCGATGTTCATATGGGTCTGGCCAGACCAAATCGATTTTAAAATGCATGCACTATGTTTTTTTTTAATTGTTGAGCTACCCCAGTCCACGACTTCCTCAAATATATTGTGCCAAACACAATGAAACGGTAAAATTAAAAATTTTATTGTATTTGTGGTGAAAAATCCAATTTTAAATACTTTCGCCAGTTAAGCACACATGGGTCTGAGCAGACCCAAAAAAAAATTTCATGTTATTTGTATCACCGTTATAAGAAAACAATAAAACTTTTACAACGGCAGAGGGAGAGATCACATATTTTAGTTGATGCTTAGAATTCAGAGTGAACACGTGTTTTTAAAGTCTTTAGTGCGAGTTATTATTTCAGTAAAATGGAGCAAGAAGGCATCTATGAAGATGATTTGATGATTCGTTTGCTTCATAAATTAAGTGCAGGAAATGTTAGTCCTGAAGAACGGACGCGACTTGAGGCACAAGTTGAGCAACTTATGGGACAGGAGCTCGATCCATTCGAGACTGGTGATGACTTATTAGAAGATGATGACTATCTACCAGAAAATGATGAAAATTTTGATGAGGCATCCGACATTGAAGAGGAAATTGAACTAGAGTTCGTTGATGATAGGCATGATGACGTTGAGGATTTGTATACAGAAACTGTGGCCGCTGTTTCACTTCAAGCTCCATCCACAACTTCATCAGCCAGCACATCCAGCATTCAGGATCATACGTATCGCTCAAAAGACGGTAAGATATGGAATTCAAATCCACCACCATCTGCGAGGCCTCGCTCTCATAATGTGCCAACTTTTACCCGTAAAGGGCTATTTCGAGGGACATCACCGAATCATGGAGCTATCTTGAAGTCGTTATTGTCCCCCGAAATCGTTAGTATTATTGTGCGGGAAACTAATAGAAAAGCCCTTGAAGCTTTTAGATTATGGACCGAAACGCATCCTAATAACAAACAGAGAGCTTGGATAATGACCAACGAGAACGAAATGTATGCATTTTTTGGGATGCTACTATTTGCTGGTGTGTTTCACGCAAATTCTCAGCCAACAAAAGAATTGTGGGCGAGCTATAACATGCCAATTTATAAGGCCACCATGTCATTAAATCGATTTAAGCACTTGACTACTTTCATCCGCTTCGACAACGGTAGCACTCGTGCAGAGAGGTTAAAACAAAGCAAATCTGCAGCCGTGGACGATGTATGGCTAATGCTGATGGACAACTTAGAAAAAGTGTAAACACCCGATTGCCAAGTAACTATCGATGAGCAGTTATTTCCATATCGTGGGCGTACTCGGTTTACTCAATATATTCCGAGTAAGCCCGCAAAATATGGCATACAAATTTGGTGGATTTGCGACTCAGTTTCAAATTACCCTTTGAAAGGCATAATGTATACGGGAAAACCACCAGGTGGCCAGCGAGAAACGAATCAAGGCGAAAAAGTCGTCATGAAATTGATGGAAAAATACATGCACAGCGGTAGGACAGTTTATGCTGACAACTTTTTTTCAACATATAACCTGGCAGAAATGTTAATGCATCATAATGTGGCATTCGTGGGTACCGTAAGGAAGAACAATACCTTCATTCCCCCTGAATTGCTGGACCATAAACGTGATGTTAATAGCACTATATTTTGTTACCACAATAATAATATCGCTCTGTGTTCTTATATGGCAAAGCCGAAAAAGCCAGTGCTCATGTTGTCCACCGTTCATTACCGTCATGACACCGATCCATTAAAAAGATTCAAGCCGGATAAAATTTTGGACTACAATAAGTTTAAAGCGGGCGTAGACACAATGGATCAGATGTTGACTGGATATTCTTGTAAGCGTTCGACAAATCGTTGGCCACTGGCAATGTTTTACAATATGCTGGATGTCGCCGGTTTGGCCTCATTCATCATCTACGACGAGTTGAGTCCAGCAAAGCAAAGTGACAAACGACGCTCATTTGTTATCGAATTGGCTCGGCAGCTGGTTATTCCACATATGACGGAACGGGCGACTAACCCATTAGTATGGAGGTTTGCTCACATAAAGCAAGCAATGAATCTTTTTAATATCGATGTGAGTATACTTTACATAAATGTATAATATATATACGTATGTGCAAAAATCTATCTATATAGATATGTCTATGTATGTTTCCATATATACTAATTTATACATAATTATTTCACTATTTTGAGGTAATGGACTCTTCCCCTTCTACATCAGGTTCAGCACAGCCACAAATATATGCTCAAGTAGCCTCAAAACGTTCATCATGCTATCTTTGCGCTTCTTCTTCAAAAAAACGACGTAAAACTCGATATAACTGCAGCAAATGTAATCGACCTATATGCCTCAACGAACATTCTATGCAATTACATAATTGCAAACCCAATTGCTCTTTGTAATGTACATATATTAAATGAATTAAATTAATAAATAAAATTATTTCTAAAACAATATTTCTAATGTTATTTTCATGGGTCTGAGCAGACCCTTATGCTACACTTAGGGTATCATATGGCACCGAACATCGGAGGGTTAAAAATTAAAGGTAAAAGAAGAATTTTGAACGAGCTACTATATAAAAGGGCAGGAAGAAACAAAATAAACAGCCGTATACATCATGCAATAATAAATATTAAGTATACGCAAGCGTATATGAAACAAAACATGCGGGGAAAATGTATAGACTGGGCCACGATGTCGACAGCAAACATTCGATCGATTACTATTGTATAGAGAAAACAAAAAGACATTTTCTAGTTTTCAAATTGTGGATCGTATGTTCTCTATCGACATCGTGGGCAAATCCTTTATTTTTAAACATTATGTTATTTTTAAACAATTAACATGGGGTCTAATCGTCGCTTTCGATAACGAGCTGATTCGATCACGTTTTTTCAGTTTGGGATTATGGCATTCGAACCATAGTATTACATTGCTTGATAGCGAATGCCATAATCTCAAACTGAAAAACCAGATCGAATCAGCACGTTATCGAAAGCGACGATTAGGCCCCTGCTTAATTTTCTACTAAGTTAATGAAATCAACACTGCATATTGCCAAAATATTTCGTAGAGGCATTAACTGTACATGCAATGGAAAAAAAACTAAAACGGATTTTTTTTTGCTGAAATTGTTGCTGGTGTTTATTTTAGTGTTTTTTTTTTCATAAAACAATTACTTGTGAAAGTCCCTAAAATGAAAGTAAAGAAATTTGTTGCAAGAAACACAAAAACAGCAAGGAAGTGAAAGAGATGGAGAGCGAGAGAGAGAGAGAGAGAGAGAGTAAAATCGTGTATTTGTAACTCTAAAGAGTAAAACATATCATTGGTTGAAACAATTTTTGAGATCCTAAAAATATGCTATGTTTCTTCTATTTACAAGATAAAATATGGCTTCACGTTACTTAAGTAAACCAAAAAACAAAATCCCTTTCATGATATGTACACAAACAAATATTTTTTAAAAGCTTGGCTGCTGTTGTTATAAAAAAAAATTCGTTTCTTTTCAATTACAACACCTGTGCTGGCCGGACTTAGCTTCCCCAAATGTATGAGCTCATGTGTAATTGCATGACTGTGTGTTATACCAAACGTTGAGGGAAAACAAAGTAATGACTATGTGTGCTACCTGCTGCCTCAAATAAAGTAATTAATTTAGTAAAGCACACACCTAAATAAATACAAGACATTTGTTTTCATTTACTTGCATTTATAACAACTGCATTTGTATCTGCACACCATGGAACGTTCGAACGTTCCATTGTCTTAACAGGCAAAGGAAGTCTTACATCTCATTTCGGTATTCTAAGGATAAGTAAAATAGACATACAAATAGATTTGGCATAGACAAACAAATGTTTTTGTAGATATAGATAAGCTCAAACACATAAAGATAAATTAATTTATTAAGCAAGTATATGCACAATAGGATAAATAAACCATTTGATACATGGACGGCGTTTATACACGCAAAGTTTACTTTTGCAAAGTCTTGAGTTTGAGGGAGAAAACGAAAAAGAGAAAGAGAGCTAATTTTTCAACTCCCCTATAAAGGCGGGACTTTGCAAATTCAACCTAGGATGAGTAGAAGCCGTCAAGCTTTGGGTCTCTTACTTCAAAAAAGATGCCCTCAGAATTAAAAATATAAAACGAAAAAAAGAGGACGTGGAGAGGTCAATCAAAGCAAAAATTATGCCGAAAATACTTAAGAGGTTTATGTTGCGCCATTTATTCCTTATCGCTTTCGATCCAGCGCTGCTTTTAAGAAATAGAAAAAGGTTTGTTTTTTAGAATACTAAGTTCTCTAATATGTAGTATACAAGCAACTACAAAATTCCATCCCATTGTGCGCATACATGTTCTTCTTCTAAAAGCCAACTTGCACCTACAATTTTGCGTGGGGTTTTTCCTTTTGATAAACATTAATTTAGAAATATAATACATTTTACTTAAGAGTACTGCAGGTGTCTAACAATTTTCCTGTTTCCGTGAAAAACATGCACGCCATGGTACGCCTCATATAGATACATATACATTAATTTCACTGCATTTCTGTAGTGTTTGCAAATACCAAACTGCGGTGCAGATGTGCATTCAAAAACTTCGATAGGACTAGGTTGCATTAAAGCTTTAAAGCTGAAGGGATGAAAAATTATTAAAGTAGCTTTTGTAAAAAGTATCTTTAAAAAAAGTACCTTTTACAAAAGTACCCTTTACAAAGAGTACCTTTTACAAAAAGTACCTTTTATAAAAAGTACATGTTATAAAAAGTACATTTTATAAAAAGTGCATTTTATAAAAATATACTTTTATAAAAAGTTACTTTTAGAAAAAGTACCTTTTAAAAAAAGTGCCTCTTATAAAAAATGCCTTTTATAAAAAGTACCTTTTATAAAAAGTTCCTTTTATAAAAAGTACCTTTCATAAAAAGTACCTTTTATAAAAAGTACCTTTTATAAAAAGTACCTTTCATAAAAAGTACCTTTTACAAAAAGTACCTTTTACAAAAGTACCCTTTACAAAAAGTATTTTTTACAAAAAGTACCTTTTATAAAAAGTACATGTTATAAAAAGTACATTTTATAAAAAGTGCATTTTATAAAAAGTTACTTTTATAAAAAAGTGCCTCTTATAAAAAGTGCCTTTTATTAAAAGTACCTTTTATAAAAAGTACCTTTTATAAAAAGTACCTTTTATAAAAAGTACCTTTTATAAAAAGTACCTTTTCTAAAAAGTACCTTTTATAAAAAGTACCTTTTACAAAAAGTACCTTTTATAAAAAGTACCTTTCATAAAAAGTATCTTTTATAAAAGGTACTTTTAAAACAAGTACCTTTTCTAAAAACTACCTTTTCCAAAAAGTACCTTTTACTAAAAATACGTTGAAAAGCACCTTTTATGTAAAGTAACCTTATTTAAATTGCATTTTCTTGAAAATAAGATTTATATATCTTATATTCGTGCTTATACTGACATCTAATAAAATAAGTTCTTTCTGTTCTTAAATAATATTTTTGTATGTGATACATTTTACGCCAAGAAATTCAACTGTGTTGGTTTCTAAATATTTAAAAGTTTTGGACAATAAATTGTAGAAATCATCATTAAATATTAGGGCAAACATTTTAATGCAAAGTCAAGGCTTAAAGGTAACTTATCTTAAATTAATTAAGTTCAAGGAAATTGCTAAAAATTAAAATGAAAAAATGTATCTCTCACGGAAGAAATTTTTATTGAATAGAATGCTTGCAAACCATATATTTTTAACTTGAAAACCCATTAATTATTTCAGGTAATCAATCTCCAGCTAATATGTCTGCCCATTATTTTTATCAAAATATGTACTTATTCTGTTCGAAAGCATTTAATTACCAGCCGACATAATAAAAGACCAGTCAGCCCTTATATCCTTATAATTAAATTTTAATTAAAAACATTAAGCCCAGCCATGACTCACTCCAAACTCTATTTTAATTACAAGTTTCGTGTATTTTTTTAGCATAACTTCCAAATCCTTATTTAAGTTCAATATTAAATTTCTGGCATTTCATTAAAAAAGAAAACATCAAGACATTTACAACAAACAAATTCCATCATTAAAATAATACAATGCAAAAAAAAAAAGAAATAAATGTATATAAATACATATATAATCAGTTAAACAAAACAATCATCATTATTTTGTGAATTCAAGTATTATAAGCTTATTTATGCATTTAAATTACCTGGATATATAAATTGTATGCCATTTGTTTCTGAACAGAAACAGATGAAAGACGGATGCGCTTTGATGTGCGTGTAGGCGTAGGAGATTTTTTGAAGCATATTTTTAGGCTTAAAGTCGTTAAAAAATTACACTACTGCACAATGATGCTGTTTTTTTCAAACTTGGAACATTAACACACAAGAGCAGTCAAACTTTCATAAAAATATTTTTCATAATTTGAAAATTTAAAAAAAAAATTAATTTAAATTCAATGCAAAATAATGAAATAATCTACAGTATAAAACAATTGGCACAATGTACCCATACGACTCTCTCTCTCTCTCTCTTTAATGATCCAGGTTTCAAATAAATCTTACCGATATTTGGCAAGTAACATATTGCACCCCACTGTGCATTCTATTTAATTGCAAAACAATTAAACAAACAATTTCTTTTCCAATGCCTGTAATTTTATAGTCTAATTCTTCATTCAAATTTCTTTTTATTTGTAACACACAAAAACAATTTTACAGCATCAAATTCTTACCTGAAAAGAAAAAGAATAAAAAGTCTTAGAATTTTCTTGTTACAATTTGTGGAATTAAAAAAAAACTTAAGGCATATCAAAAGGTTTGAAATATAAATTAGAGTAATTTAAATTTTATTTTATAATTGAAGGCTTTGTAAAATTGGGGAAAAAACACACGCCAATTATGATGGAATTAAAAGTGTTAAATAAAGAAATTTGAGTAATATAAAATTATAAAGTCCTTGATATATTCTTGAATAATAAAATGTTTTACATCATTTAATTTATTTGTTATTCATTAAAAGAAATTATTTTCATACATAATCACATGACGCTAAACAACATTTCAAACATGTTTTCGAAATCATCTGCCCTAAAATATTTATGGTTTTTCTGATTTTCACTCATGTGAACAATTGTCTCTAATTGCTATAAAAATCTCGCTTATCATCTCAGTTTTAAGCAAACAACAGCAATTAGTACAACAGAGATAAGCGGCTTAAAATGTAAAAAAATGTTAAAGAAATCATGCTACAAATAAAAAAAAATAACAGCTTCAATTTTAATAGACAGCAAATCAAAGCAGCTAAATTTCCAACAAAAAAGGTTTTAGCTTACAAAAGCTTGTAACTCTTATAAAAACTATTAACGAACAATAACAAACCAAAACCTCATCAAGAAATGATAACAAAAAGTCAAAATGTGACTGAAGTAGTAAACACATTGACTACAAGACCGTAAGTCACTTAAATATACCGATAAATATAATGTAACATCAGGAGGCCCCACACAACGAATGTGTGTGTGCAGAATCATCGGCGAAGTCAAATAACCAATAAAATTGCTACTAAGCTAAACACAGCTTAAGAAATGTAATGCGCTTCGTTGACACCAGAGGCGCTGCAACACTGCATTATTAAAAATCTGCAAAAAGCAGAGTTGTAAAAGAATGAAGCTTTCCTCTATATCTTCCTTCACCACCTGTCTTCTCTATCACTAGCCCTTTCCTAAAGAAGGTAACACCTAGTAATAGTAGTAGGCATTCATTGCTTGAGAGTTACTTCACTTAGTAAAAAAATAAATAATAACTGTTTTGCTATTTAGACTGTCGTGTGGTTAATATAACCAATTTTAGTAGGTTTTCTACTGCGCATATCGTTTACATTTATGTAAAATATTGTAGCGGTTTAGTGCTAAGAATGTAATAAAATTAACTCTTTTCTTGGATTAGCTAATAGAAACACAGTTTACAAAACTAAATTCCAAAAAATGGTACGAAATTTAGTCTTCACTGCTTGAGTGGTTACTTTAACTGTAAAAAATTGTTACTATGATTTGATTTTTTTCTTTGTCTTTATTTCTCTTGATTTCACTTAAATCCTCTCTCTCTCTCGTTCCTCATATATCTATTTTTTCTCTCTCTGTATCTCTCATTCTCCCTCTCTCTCTCTTTCTACCCTCCCACACTCTCTTTTCTCTCTCTATCTGTCTTCCTATCTATCTCTTTCTTTCCTTATCTCTTCTTATATCTTTCTCTCTCGTTCTATATTTATCTGTTTCTCTTGTTTGTTCGTTGTCTCTGCCCTTGGCTCTCTATCCCTCTATCGTTCTCTCTGTTTCCTTTTCTTGGTCTTTTTCTCTTTATTATATTCGCAAAAAGCTGCTGAATTTTTAAATCACATCATGGCGCGCTCTTGCTCCCTCTGATTCGCTTTCAATATCTCTCCTTATCTCTCTCTTCCTCTCTCCTTCCCTTTCGCTCTCTTTCCTAATCTCTCTATATCTCTCTTTTAATGTCAATTTATCTTTTTCTCAGTCTCTTTTTAATGCTGTTGCAATTTTATATCTTTTTGTAGCTTAGGTAATAAAGGCATTTTCTTACAAACATAAAATGATTTTGGCGGCCCTTGAAATGAAAAATTACTTAATATTTTTTTATAAAATATACAACATTTTTCTATTTTCTATTCACCAGGTGTTGTCCAGAACAGGTAAGATTTGTAGCATTTAGCAGTTGAAAGAAGATGGTATTAAGATGATGATGGAATTACACATAGTTATGAAAATTAAAATATGACTTAAAACAATAACTTAAATTTTGGATTATTTTGATTATCTATTCGAATCCACAAAGGTGAATTGAAACGAATAGACAATCTAAATTCATTTCTTACTAAAATGTAATTAAGCAATGAAACGCAAAATATTTAGTTTTATTAAAATAAATATTTGTTTTGAAATAAAATTACTTCTTTAATTATATTAACAAAAACTTGATACTAAAAGGTTGTCGATTAACAGTGAGCAATGAATCATGATTGATTGCAAAAATTTATAAATTATTTACTTGTTTTTTTTTTTTTTACTTGTTCTTATGTGATTTTTTTTTTAATATATTGCTTATCATCTGAAACGCCTAAGCTGCTGCTATAAGTTTCTTTTTAAATATTTTATTACCCTGCTCTGAAGAACGAGCGCAGAGAAAGAAAACTGGGAAGATGATAAAGTAGATTAATAGCAAAGTGGAATTTTCTTCAAAATTAAATCATTTCATACGAATCATACATACTTGTTATAGTTTCAGGCATGCATAAGTGCACACAAGCACACACACACACACACACGCACACACACACACACACACACATATTTGAGCACGTGTATTGAAAATGTGTTGCATTTTAAGCATTGCAATGCGTGCTTGCATTCGAGCATGCAAAATTAAGCAAAGCTTTCTTACTCAAGTACTTTTTGAAAACAAATAATTTCAACAAAAAAATTAAAATCAAAAATTACAGAAAAATGGCAACGAATCGAAAGTGTGCTACATTAGGACAAAAATTTCAAAGTAAAGAACAGTTTCCGCAAAAAAAAAATTACACTGCATTAGAGTAAAACAGAATGGATCTAAGCATTTTAATATTTTTCAATTTAATTTTCAATTGGAATTGAGAAATGGCAGGAATATTGAAGTATTGTAGAAATGTCTGTTCTAGAGCGACACCAATATTAAATTTCGATTTGTGTCATCTATTTGCCATTTTCGTTATTTCCATCTTAAATCTTTATTTTTCAAGCCTGCAAATAGCTAAAAAAAACTGCGTTTATTTAAAAAATCTAATTTTAAAAGTTTTACAGCTTGGCCCAAGATGTCGAAAGAAAACGTTCGAAATATTATGTTTATTGAAAACAAAACAAATTTTCTTGTTTTCAGTACAAGTTGTCGATCGGACGTTATCTGTCGACATCCTGATATCCTGGGCCAAGCCAAAACAACTGTCTTCTAAGTTCAAAATGAAAGCTTTTCCTCAACTTATATGTATAAGTGAAATTTATCAGCTCTAGTTGATACTCAACAGTCGGCTTTGCTGTAAAAATTATGAATAACACATCCTGTCAATCCATGCAATCTACATACATCATTGTGCATAACACTCACATGCCAGCGTATTTGTACATACAACAGCTTATGAGTGCTTGTGAAAGCGTAAGTGTGTGTGAGTATAAAATTGTATAATCACTGACGCACTCTTATGCGAATTATGCCTGCTTGTATGTGTTTGCCAACATGTACATGCAAATACATTCCATTTTATAAATTCCACTATGAATTAAGTGCTTGAAACACTCGATATAAAGCTCTGCTCCTCTTTAGCAGTAATGCATGCCTCAGTTTGTTGCATAGCAAATAATGAACTCAAGCAGCTTTTGAAAAAAAGCAAATAAAAATTTAATTGGTAGAGACAACATATTTGCTGTTCTTAATTATACTTGAAAAATTCAAACAAAATTTAACTCGTATTTTTTACGCTTTATTAATAAATATTAAATAAATTATTGAAAATGTTCAATTGCCTGTAGAAAATTGAAATGAGTTAAACTGTAACTTAAACTTTTGATAATGAAACAGCTTAATGCTTCAGTAGCAAAAATAAAATATTTTAATATATTAAAATTTTTCTCCTAACCAAAAATTGAAATTAAAATAACAAGCAATAAGACCTGAAACCACAATTGCTTCTGCTTGCTACTCATTAGTTTTAGTTTTTCTTCCGGTTTCTGATCCTGTAGACTAGGTAAAAGGTAATTGATAGTTGCTTGTTTTTGTTGCAAACTGAAAAGCTGTATAAATTTGTTGTGTTGTTACTAAGTTTTCTGGTTTGTTGGAGGCAACTAGCTAGATTTTTTTTAAGTTTTGTAATATAAAATCTTTGCATGCAAAAAACAAAATATTAAAACTGGAAAACAATACACAGCAAGGTACTACAAGACGAGAGAATAAACTGATGAATTCTTCCCCTCAAAACTTGGTTTCCTACAGCTTGGCCATATAATTATCAAAAATTATTTATTTTATTATTTTATTTTTATTTGTATAACATTTACTATAACAGTTTAATAAACTTCAACAGTAATTTCGTATCTTAAGTCGCTGTCTAAATAAGGCCATTTATTTTTGTATAAAACTTAGTATAACAGTTTAAAATGTTCTTGAAAGGGTCAGCTGATCTTAAAAATTATTTCGTTTGATATAACTGTTAAAAAATGCTTTTAAAAGCATCCACTTATCTTAAGGTGCAGTTTACTTTCAGATAAACTTCATTATGAAAAGTGTTTAATCAAATACGTCTCGAAAATCACATTTATGTAATAATAAAAGTATTAAAAAAAAATCACGTATAACAGTTAGCAATTTTTATGACAGTATAATAGTTTAAAAATTTTCACAAAAACATTTAATATCCTAAGTCCCTGTCCAAATAAAAAAATTTATTTTTTTATAACAGTTAAAATGTTCTTGAAAGGTTCAAGGTCCTCTTTATTTTAAGAAAAATCTTACTACCAAAACAGTTTGATCAAATAAATGGGTACATCTTCAAAAAGAAATAAAAAAAGACAAGAAAATATAATAATAAAATAATAAAAATTAAAAAAAGTCAAATATAACAGTTAACTATTTTTAAAAAACTCGGTATAATAGTTTTGTATGTTTCTGCAAAAAAATATTTGATAGCAATATTTTATTTAGAAAGCTACTTTCATTCTCTTGAAACAGTCGGCTGATGTTTAAGGTTCATCCTCAAAAAGTTTTATTGTAAGCAAGAGCATTTCTTTTTGTATAACAGTTAGTATAGGTTAGGTTAAAGAACATTTTCACTATAAACAATGATTGATCAATGCAGGAATAAGTTGGCATTATCTATGTATAACAGTTTTGATAACACTTCTAAACTGTTCAACATAAAATATGTGATCCTTAAGTTTTGTCAACAAAGAGACAAATATTTTATTTTTATAGATTTTTGGCTTAAAAGAAGAAATTTTACATGGTATAACACTTAGTATAACAAAAGAAAAATAAGTTGGATAGAAGTTGCATAATCTTGAATGTTTTATCTTAATTTAAGAACTGTGTTTAGTATAACACTTTGTATAACAAATTAAAACAAGAATTTTAGCATAGTAAAAGCTATTTCAAATACTACAAATAACAAGTCTTACAAAAATGCTTTTATAAAAAATTTACTTTTATATATTAAAAGTTCCCTCCTCTTTAGTTTATCCTTCATCTCGTTATTAGTAAACATTTTTAAGGTCTCGGTTATGTATTTGAACCACAACTTATTTTACTGCTTCTATAGCCTCTTTGCTGCAACCATTCTTTTGGCTTCCCGTTAACGTATTTTTGTAAAAAGAATATCCAAAGTGGCACAGAGATACCTGCCATAATCATTCTTCATTTTAGTTTGAAATTGTTTACATTTTTCTCTTCTACCTGGTTTTTATTTAAGTTTTCTTTAGTTTTCTGTTTTTGGTATTTTTAATTTGTTAGCCAACATAAACAATTTGTGGATTTCATTAAGTAATTTTTACAATTTGTTCTCTCTCTGTTTGGCTTCACCACTTTTCTCGTTTTTATATTTATTATTTTATTTAAAGTTTTTTTCTTTCTTAAAATGAAATTCTTTTTTATTACTTTTTTTTTGTGAAATATTATTGGTAGCATTTTGAAGCCAAAGCTGAGCTAAAGAAAAATATTTTGAACTAAAAATCATGTACAGGAAAAATATAAAATTAATAAGGAATAGTAAAACAGCAAAAATTAAATTTGAAATAAATAAAAAAATAAAATAAAAATACAAATTATATGTACATAATTACAAGACTTCATGTAAAAAAGCTTTTTTGTAAACCATCTATGGCAGCCTATTTTGAAAAGCACAATAATTTGAAGCAGCATGAACTCTACTTGAAAATATTTTGAGAAAGCTTGCTTGCAGAAAACCTTTCAAAGACTTTAGGCGAGATGATTTAACATTTTCAAAGAAAGCTACAAGAAAAGAAAATATTTCTTTTAAATCTTGTAGAAGTTATTCTCAGCTGTTGAGAATACACTTCTCTTCAAAATGCTTTTTAAAAACAAATTTATTAGCGATTTATTTGCTTAAGCCATATCAAAAGGTGCTTTAGCTAATACAAAAATGTTTATTTATAAAAATCTTCCAAGAAATTGTATTTTGAAACATGTTATTAGTGGGAAACAAGCATAAAGTATTATCTTTGATAAAAGACAGCCCAATTATAGAAAACTGATCTTTTTTTTAAAGAAAACACAAGCAATTGAAATATTTTTTTATGTTAATTTTAATTATTAAAATTATTATTTTATGTGTGGAAAATGTTGTCTCGAAAATGTTTCCTTAAAAAGCTTTAATTACAGCTTTTCTGATTTTCATATTTAAAGTTTTTTGTATGTGAGTGTTTTGCAACAAAGCTTTGCTTAAAAAACTGTTTCAATTAAAAAGATTAATATAAGCTTTCTCATAATTTACACCAATATTTTAACTACAAAAGCTTTTAGCATAAGCATATTTCCTAAAGCTTTTGGCAATAAAAGCTATGCATTGCTTTACAACTAAAGCTTGTACAGACTTTTTCATATGAACTTAATTACGTACAAATATGTCAACAGAAAAATGTTTTAATAAAACATGATGCGTGAATTAAAGCTTTTTGAGTTTCCTAAAAAAATTATTGCCAAATTGCTTTTGGACAAAAAGATTGGGTTGAAAAAAAAACTTTTAAATAAAAATAAAAAAAAGTAGCTTAATTGTAAAAGCTTTTTAAAAATTATTTTTTTAAAATTTAAGCAACAAAAGCTTCTCACTGCCAAAAAATTAAATGCAAACAATATTATTAATGTGTTGCTTTAATGATTAAAAAAAAAGCTTCTTTAGACTTTTCCATAGAAGTTACGTGCAAATCTATACCGAGAAATATTTTCCCTAAAATATGGGAATATATATCTTCCCATATATCATATTTTTGCTACATAAAAAAGTAATCAAACTATATACAAAAATAAAGTTGTCCCCACAAAAATCTTGTCGGAAACAAATACATGAATTCACTTGAAGCGAAAGCTTTGTTAAATTTTTATTTGCAAATAACTTTTTGCAATAAAATTTTATTAAAAAAAGATAATCATTAAAAAGCTTTTAAGTTTTTTTAGTTTAAAAATACCATAAACGTAAAAGCTCCAAACTTTTTCTAAAGCTTTTAACAATGAAAGCTCACAAATATTGTACCAAACAATTTTTCTAAAGACTTTTTCTTATGAACCAAGTTGCGCTCAAATATATGTATCTCGCAAACATTTTTTTCTAAAACATAAGAAAAGCTTACAAAAGCTTTAAAAAAATTTTTTTTGATGTTCACAAAAAAAATCTTGTTATTTACATTAACTTTTTTACAACAAAGTGTGGTTTAAAAATTTTTTTCATAAAAAAAGGTTTTAAAGAAGCTTTCTTCAATAAGAAGAAGACGTTTTATTTATAAAGCTTTTAGCAGCGAAAGCTTCTTATGACTAAAAATTTAAGCAAACAACTTGTTTATTCTCATATTTTCATTCGTTACGTACAATATACTTCTGAAGTATTTATTTATAATTCATAGCAGCCTTAAAGCAAGAATATTCTTTTAGTATAAGTGTTATCCAGGGAATACTAAGAACTCGTTCAGAGCTTTACGTCAAATTAAGACCATGGCTTTAATGTATTATTATAGCTAAACTTTTGATATATTAATTCAGCCCTTTGTTGCCACCTCTTCGACTGATTAAGTGTTAACTTCATCTTATTCCCATCATGGTATTGAATTGCTTTTTTGTCTGCATTGTCACAACCTAAAATGATTAAATGTCAAAAAATAATTCCTTCTCCAACGCTTTTTGATGACACAAAAGAAAGTCTACAAATTCTTTTTCAAGCAAAATAAAACGCCAACAATAACATCATCATTTTATGGCAAATACTAAATTTCTATGAAACTTTGACGCTTACAAAAAAAATCAACATAATAAAGCCAAACCGCAAAAAGTGCTGCAAAAAATATTTCTTAAGCAAGGACTGCATATAATAGCCTTAGCATTTTTCTTTAAGCCCGCATTTCTTGCTGGCTTTTATATATATATGAAAGAAATTCTCTAACTGTTACTGCCATAAATCCAAATTTAGTTTCTTTTCATTTCATTAAGTCTTCTCTTGCAATTTATTTTAGTTTATTTCTTTTCACCTTGTGTTAATTTTTTTTATTTTCCCACAATATTGTCGCTTTGCCTTAGTTGAAATATAAGAAAGTTGCTTTTTTTTCTTGGCATCATAAAAGACTAGTTTCAATTTGATTTAACGAGTGTCTGAGATAGAAAAAAAATTTAATTCTTTTCGTGAAATTATAATTTTTTTGATTTTTTTAAAGAATAAATTTGCATATGTTTCCCTCAAGCTTTTTTTTTCAATATAATCAGTGCATATTTTGTTGAAAACAGTTTTCAAATGAAACACAAACAATTACTTTTTCTCAACAACTTTAAGATAAATGATGGCTTTTATTATAATGAATTTTATACGAGTGAAATAAATTGTATTAAAAAAGGAATACGCAGATGTAAAAAATGCATTCACACTTGCGTTAACAGTTGAACAAAAGAGAGTAACCACTAAATACCAATGAAAAGCCTTTTGGTTCAGACGCCTAGAGGCTGCCAATATCTTTTGAAGATTTGGTAACTTTAGCTAGTACAGCTAAACAAAGACATACATAAGTCCAAAACTCCATTTTCGGTAAGTGGGCGGTACCACGCCTCTTAAATGTTTCAAAAGAGTGGGACCACACCCACTAAAATTCAATGCCATATTGCAAATGATTTACTGAAACTAATTTCTATGAAACTTGTTCCATATCTTTAATGTTTGTAATGAAAAAATCTCGTATCAGAAAAAGTGGGCGGGGCCACTCCCATGCAGGCTTAGTTCTATGTGTAACCTCCAGTATTGCTCTATATTCTCTTCCAGACTTCTCTTAGAATTTAATTGTAATCTTCATAATTATATAATCCAAAAAAATAGTTTCTTACTACCTTAATAAAATACTTGCAGAGCTGGATAACTGATATTGCACTTTTCTTTAAAAGCATGTCAATTGCTTCTTAAAGTATTAATAATTTACACCTTCGCTAAATTTATTGTAAATTTAAGCAGCAAGTGAAGCCATCGAAGAAGTTGTTGGTTATACAAAGTTGCAAAAGCAGAAATATGTTTTTTCCAATTTGAACTTTTATTTATTTAACAATTTCTTATATAAATAAATTAAAAAGTTGCGTGTCATTTGCAAAATATAATAAATAACATAACAAATACTTATACGCATGTTGTCATGGACAAGTCTTCATTTAGGAATTTTGCTTTGCGTAAAAAAGATGCAGCCCTGCACAAATTATTGGCCAGTTTTAATTAATATTCTATGTAAGATTTTTTGTTGTTATATATCATTTAATAAGTTTATTTTGAAATTTTTTCTTCAGTGCAGAAATATTTTAAGCACTTGACGACCACCTGCATTCTGTGGCATGATGATTTTGATTTGATTTCATCGCCGGTTACAAACGAAAATGTTTTGTTGCACATAAGTCGTCAGAACTTGTTAGCATCATTTTCAAAGGACATTTATAATTTTAGCCGGCAGGATGACTTTTTTAACAATAATCAAGTGTTTTATAATGACTTGACCAAGAAATATATAGCGGCCATTGAAAATACTAAATGTGAGGTGAGTGTAAAAGAAACGTTTATAATACAGTCCCTTAAATTAGATATTTACAAATACTGGTACGAATGGCTGCATTTAATATCGAACAAATTTCCACAAAAATTTTAACTATGTTCGCATAAAAATTTTGAACAATATCGAATTCCAGTATTTGCCCCCGATTTTGAAATGTTTTATGATTGAGAGTTACTGAAAGTTTATTAAATTTTTTATTTTATTTTCAGGGTTTTTTGGCCTTTCAAGATGACATTCCTTTATTTGCGAAAACATTTCGAAAAGCTAGTGTTTACTCTCTATGGCGTTCGCTTAACTCTCGTTTCATGTTCGCTTATGTCAAGAATGAAACAGAGCCTAACTTATTCGAAGATATTTTTTTCAAAAGTAAGTATAATACAGAATTTTTATTTTTTAACCACAAAAATCCTTGATCCAATAAAAATGTTGTTCAATGATGAATCTTTGCTAAAATTGTGATATCAAATAACAGAAAAAATTTTAAAATTTCAAATTTTTCTATCACAATTCTAAAGAAGGTATCACCTAGCAATAGTAGTAGGCATTCATTGCCTGAGTGTTACTTGTCTTAAAAAAAATAAATGAAAAAAAAGAATCAATTAGCAACTTAATTGTATTAATACTCGTATATTAGATCTTTCAATGGCTACAATTTAAAAAGAATGGAATAGAATATCGTTTTAACAATTTTTTCGTTTAAATTTTAAACATTTTTTTTTTAAATATCACAGTTTACAAAATGGTGCTAGAATAATAAATGCTTTATTCACCTAAAAATATTTCATCTCATATAAGTTTAACGTTAAAAAAATTCACCTTAAAAATTTTTATTTCGAAAAATTTACGTCATTGGACTCGAAGGAACACAAAATATTTACTCACTTAGTCTGAACAATAGTTCAAATTTATAGATTTTTGCAATGGAAACTGCATCTTTGCATGGTTCCGTTTGAAAATAACTTTTTTCTTGGCCAAATGCGATCGATTTTTTTGCAAATACTCATTAAACTGGGCCAATTAGTGGGCATAATATTCCCCACTGACTGTTTCGCCCTTCAATGGCGGCAGTCAATGTGGATTATACCTCCTGCTTCAAAAAAAACGGTTACCATAACTCTATTGGCTGACAAACCCACATTGGCTTTCTTAGGCTTCGATTCACCTTGACAATCTCATTCGTTTGACTGCTGTTTGGTCTATGGTGTATTTTGATGAATACAAGCAAAATTTAGCAAAACCCCGTCCATATTGGGGTTGAATACGAAAACAACACAGACGATTGCATTTGTAGCGTTCATGTAGCGAAAAGCTTTCTTAAACCCAAGTTATCATTCAATATTTGAACCACTGAGCCAAGTCAGATAATGGCAAACACTTTATCTTAAAATTTTTCAATTATTTCGGATGTCGAGATCCCCACTAGTCGTCCACAAAATTTGGCATCTTCCGTGTTTATACGGGCAAATTTTAGCATTAAAATTGATTACGAAGAGTCCTCGGAATTGTTATTAAGCTCAATGAATACAAGAGATTCGCTTTTTTCTGCCATCAATGGCTGTCAGACAATCCAAATGGTACAGCTTGTTCAAATTTTATAAGGAGTCAGTTTGTCCCTTTCTTCTATGAGAGGGAAAATCCCAAAAAACACAGATCTTTTGATGTTGATTTGTCGAAATTTACTTCCTTCTTTTAAAAATTTAAACCATGCCTTAGCAGTATAGTCAACTTTCAAAATTCAATTTATTATTTTCACCTCGAATTTTCGTCACTTAAGACATTTTTATCTCCACAAAAATTGTCTACCACAATTTTCATATGAAAAAGAAAACGCTTTACCCTGATTTACTTAAATATGAATAAGGTTAAATTTATGCCCTAATTCAGTAAGAAGATTTGGGACCTTTTTGTTTGAAAATGCTTCTGAGTTCTTGTCCTTGAATTGTATAAACTAGTTTTTTTTCAAAAATGGTTGTTGGTTTTGATAATGAAAAATATAAATATTATTGCCATGTTTTTAAAACATAAAAATTCAATTAAAGTATTATACAATAGTTTGAAAAATATATGAAAAAATATATGCTGGATATAATGTTTGGAACAAAATAATAAAGCAAATACACAAACCTTCTAGCATAGACAATAAATAATAATTGTTTTAAGGGATCAAAACTGCTTTTTTTTTCGTCCATAGACAAGACGATACAATTGTCAAACAGAATTAGGGCATTAGTTCAAGTTTAGTTCATTTTGCAAGAGAAAAGCGATTTAAAGAATACTTTATTTTGAAGGAAAGTTACACACAGTCATTGAATGCCTATTACTATTACTAGGTGTTACCTTTTATAGAAAAGGAAAAGTGATAGCGAAGACAAGTGGTGAGGGAAGAGATAGAGGAAAACTTCACTCAGTTACAACTCTGTTTTTGTAATAATGCAGTATTGCAGCGCCTCTGGTGTCAATGAGGCGTATTACATTTTCAAAGATATGCTTAGTAACCATTTTATTGGTTATTTTAATTAATCTGCTATTCAATAAAATCCCTTATAAATGCCGGAGTTAAATACTATCAAATATATACATATATTTTCACTTAATTACATATTCTTCAACCTAATATATTTTTTTATATTTACATAATATTAAACCATATCAGATCAAGCCAGCATTTTAGTGATAGAAGCCGACTCCAAAAACTCTTCGACATTCTATTTAAAAACCAATAAATTCGTGGGTCCACGCAGCCAACATCCTGAGGAATTAGTTCTTTTGTCTACCTTTGATGCTACAAAACTTACCTTCTCACCGGACATTGATTTATATGCGAATGAAAAGCTTAATAACCTGCAAGGACGTGAGATAATTGTAGCCGCCCTAGACTATCGCCCATATGTCGCTGTAGACTATGCACGCACGCCGCTCTACTACGATCATGCTGAAGATAATCCCACACATTTGGTGCATATCGATGGCATAGAGACACGTCTGTGTCTGACATTTTGTGAAATGTACAATTGTACAGTAGAATTTGATACGTGTAAGCAGAGTCAATTTAAAAGTTTGCTGTGTTGTAATATAAGTTTGCTCTTTTTTTTTAATGTAGCCGAAAAAGAAGAATGGGGTACGTCTTATACCAATTTCACTGGCATCGGCCTTATAGGCATGATAATAGACGGCAGGGTGGATATGACCAATGGCGGAATGTACGCTTGGTGAGTTTTGCTATCTACTGAAGCGTAATGATAATAATTAGAATGAGTTACTCTGTTCTAGGAACGACAATTATATGAATGTGGATATCAGCACGTTTTTAGTGCGCTCTGGTGTTACCTGCTTGGTGCCCGCTCCCACGCGCATGGTTAGCTGGGATTTGCCTTTGAGGCCCTTTAAAATAACTCTGTGGTTGCTCATGTTGGCCGTGTTAGTGCTTGAAAGCATATGCTTGCTATTGGCCAGACAATTTGAGTATTTTTTGGAAAAGTTGCAACCCAAAAGTGAATGGCGTTCAAGCTTTTTATTTGGCTTTATATCAGCCTTCAAGTTGTTTATAGGGCAGGGCACAGACTATGTGGTGCAAGCTTATACGCTAAGAGTGATACTTTTTGCCTGTTATATGCATGATATAATCATCACTAGTGTCTATGGAGGAGGTTTGGCCTTCATATTAACCATGCCCATGTAAGAGCTTTCGAGTCTTTAAAATTTTTTTTTTTTTTCATTAAAAGCTCTTTTTGAAATTTAGCCTTAACGAGGCCGCTGATTCGGTAGCAAGAATGTATAGCCATGACTTGAAGTGGGCCAGTACTTCTTATGCTTGGGTGGAGTCGCTCAAAGATGTGGATGATGACGTAAGCTTAGAAACCTGGAGCTGGAATATAATTTTTACTTCAGATAAATTTTTAATTTTAGCAAATAATAATGAGCATTTTGGCCAACTTTAGGGTATTTAAATACGAAGATATAAGGGAAATGGCTAAAACAGATAATTTGGGCTTTGCCGTTGAACATTTAGCCTTTGGCCATTTGGGCAATTTAGATTTTATTACACCGGAGTCCATAGAACATCTCAAAATAATGGTGGATGATCTTTATTATGGCTTTACCATCTCCATGGTGACACGTTTGTGGGCTCATTTGCCCAAATACAATGATTTGATTATGGCTTGGCATTCTTCGGGTTTCGATAAAATCTGGGAATGGAAGATTACGGCAGAGTATTTAAATGTTAATTATCAAAATCAAGTAATTGCCTCGAGGTATTTTAACTTTGATACCGGTCCTGTTCAGCTGGACATGAGTAATTTCGGTGGTCTTGTGTTGTTGTGGCTGGTGGGTATGTGTTTGTGTATTATAGCATTTGCAATGGAGTTATTGGTCCACAAAATGTTACCGAGAATGTTACCACAGGAAAATGCTTGAAATGGTGTATCAAAATTTATATTAGAGTATCAAAGTGAAAGTGTTTTTTACATAAATATTTTATTTAGCTCACGTTTAGATGATGAAAGCTTTCTTGCTTTCACGCAAATGATCTATTTTATGCATACCTGTCCATAGCTTCAGAGCAAGAACAAAAGCCAAGCAAATTATAGAAAAAAAAAGCAAATTAAAATTTCTCTTTTCCTTTTTGCCAACAAGGAATGATTTTTTGTAAGCAACACTTTTAAAACTGGGACTCATCTATTTTCTGTTGCATTTGAAAAATATTATATAGAAGATTGAAATAAATAACATAAAGTTCAAATTTAAATAAATGTTCTTTAAAAAAATATGTGAACTAATCTTTGTTTTTTCAAAAATATGTAACACTCAGATCAGCAATGTGCCTACCAACTTTCAAACCATTCCTAAGAATATTTTTTTTTTTTTTTTTTTTTTTTTTGAAAACAGAAGTATTTTGAATGCTTATTACTATAATTACATAAAACCTTTTTTAGAACAAGAATACATTTATAACAGACCTATGGTAAATAAAGATATTTCGGAAAGTTTCATGCGGTTCTTACTCTGCTTTTTGGCATCTTTTTTTTTTTTTTTTTTTTTTTGAGAATTTTATTAACACATACAATTTAATAATTTAAGCAAAACTTAGTACCGGTCTTGAATAGGCTTCAGTTTGGGTTTTGTATAAAAACTCGGCTTTCACCAAAATTAACGCCGAACAGCGATTATTGGCCGATTAATAATATTTGGTAGACATGTATGTAAGTCTGCTTTCCGCTTTGAAATTTCTTTAGTGTCCATATTATCAAATTCTAAATTTGCAATGAATTTTAAAAAAGTTTTTTCTGTTTTATTTCTGGAACAAAAATTATAACTTTTACTCGTAATATATCGAATTAACTTTATGAAATATCTAGTTAAGCATAGATTCTACTATTTATCAGTAGGACAGGACAATTATTAAAATGGTGCGCTATTCAAAATGAAACTTCTTATTGCAACACTATCTACAATGGGCGATTATAATGCTTATTAATAAAAAAAATTAAGTATTTAATACCTGCAGAGCTGGGCAACTGGTATTTCTGTTTCCAGCACGCATGTCTAGTAGAGTCGTTAAATTTATAAATTTATAAGTTATAAGTTATAAACGACCTTGAAAATAATTTTTATGAATAATTTAACCTTTAAGTATTTAGTGCGAAAAATTACACAACACAAACACTTGGACTACACGCGCTTATGAAACGTAACTTAACAAAAAAATAAAATGCGGTTGGTGGTAAGTAATTATTGGACTGTTTTACTAAATTTAATAGGTAAGTTTCCACAAAGAAAAACTAAACTTTCATTACCTTTTTTGCTTATAAATTTTAGCTCAAAAATATTTCTCGGACTTAGTGACCACCTGCATCATCTGGCCCCAAGATTTCGACTTCAATTTGGAAACTTCTGCTAACAACAAAATTGTGTGGCTTCAAATAAATCCTTCAAATTTAAATACCACATTCGAAAATAATATTTACAACTTTAGTAAACGTGAGGAAGCTGACAATAGCAATGATGTGTTTTACAATGATTTAACTAAAAAGCTTATAGCAGCCATAGAGCAAACACACTGTGAGGTAATAAATGTTAAAAATAAAAAACCTTTAAAGAATCAAATATATTACACGAAATTCTATTTTAGGGTTTTATAGCTTTTCAAGATGACATACCCAAGTTTGCCCAGGCCTTTCAGCAGGCTAGCATTTATTCCATTTGGCGCTCTATGAACAATAAATTTCTGTTTGTTTACATTAGTGAGGGAAGGACAGTGAATTATTTCAAGGAGTCCTTGTTTAAAAGTATCATCTATACAATAGTGTTTTTGCTAAGGGAAATGATTTTTCTTTCTTGCTTCCTTTCTTTGCAGATCAATTTAATATTTTAGTTATAGAGGCCTTGAGCAAGAACTCTAGCACTTTTGATTTGAAAACCAACAAATTTGTGGGTCCCAGCTCACAGCATCCCGAGGAGTTGATAGATCTAACCACTTTTTATGCCCTTAATCACACTTTCGTACCGCCCATAGATTTATTCTTTGCCAGAAAATTGCTCAATCTACAAGGCCGAGAAGTCACGGTGGGTGCTTTTGATTATCGGCCTTTTGTGGCAGTGGACTTTGAGCGTACCCCTCTTTACTATGACCAGGCAGCTGACAATCCCTCACACTTGGTGCACATTGATGGCACAGAAGTCCGTACGTGTCATGTATTTTGTGAAATATATAATTGCAGCCTACAATTTGACACTTGTGAGATTTCAAAGTTTTGTAAACTTGCGGGGTCTAGTTAAGTACATTCAGTTTATTTTCAGCTGAAAAGCAAGAATGGGGCTTTGCCTATAGCAACTACAGTGGCTATGGCTTAGCTGGTATGATTATAGAGGGCAGCATACAAATAGGTCTAGGGGCTACATATCCCCTGTAGGTTTTTATTTACCACAAAGTCATTTAAAAATAAGTTATAATATATTTCTAAACATTACCAGTTATACAGATTATGCAGTCATCGATTTCACTGTGTACTTGGGTCGTTCTGGCGTCACATGCCTGGTGCCAGCCGCCTCAGCTCTTACCAGTTGGGACTTGCCCTTGCAGCCTTTTGCCTTTACATTATGGTTGGCAGTTTTAGCGTGTCTAGCATTAGAGATATTTATACTTTTGATTATCTGGAAGTTTGAGCAAACTATAACCGAGCATGCCACAACTTGGTGGTCTTGTTTAAAGTTTGGTTTCATAATTACTTTAAAGTTATTTTTAAATCAAAGTTCCCACTATTTGGTGCAATCGAGTACGGTGCGGGGCTTTTTGTTTGCCTGCTATACAATCAATATCATTCTGACAAGTGTGTATGGAGGAGGATTAGCGGCCGTGCTCACGCTACCCACGTAAGAAAACTTGTTTTTTTTTAGTGTTGCACTTAAGTATTATCAAAGCTTTTCTACTAATAAGCTTTGGAGAGTCTGCGGATTCCTTGGAACGGCTGGTGAAGCACAATCTTACTTGGACCGGCTCGTCTTATGCCTGGTTAGAGGCCATAAATGCAGTAGATGAAGAGCAGGAGGAGCAGGTAAAGCTTTATATTATTCTTTCACTTTCTGTTTGTCATACAGACTCCGAAACTTTCAAAGATCATCTACAAAAATTTGCTAAACAACTTTGAGCTAAATACCATGGATGAAATGCGCTCTAAGGCCCAAATCGAGAATATGGCCTTCATTGTGGAACGTCTATCTTTTGGTCATTTTGGTGGTGGCGATTTTTTTACTCCGCAGGCATTGCAACGCCTCAAGCTCATGGTGGATGACATCTATAGTCAATTCACCGTAGCCATTGTCCCCCGTCTGTGGCCGCACTTAGAGAGATACAACAATCTTTTATTACAGTGGCACTCATCTGGTTTGGACAAATTTTGGGAATGGAAAATCACCGCAGAATATTTAAATGTAAAGGAACAAAATCAAGTGGAAGCATCAAAATATTATATTTTTGACCGGGGTCCAGTTAAATTGAATATCAAGCATTTTGCCGGTTTAATTTTGTTCTGGATAGCAGGCATTATATTGAGTACAGTAGCTTTTTTGGGAGAAATTAGTTGGTTTAAATGGTTGGGAAAGAAGAAATAAGAGGCTTAAAATTACCAAGAAAACTTTAACACCTAAACAAAAAGTAATAGCAAAGTGTTTAATCTAGAATCAAAGTTTTTTTATTTTTACGCACCAATAAAAAGTATAAAAAAAATTTCTTAATGCGTTTTCTGTGATATTTTTATTTCTACATTTCTACAATTTATATTACAAGTAATTTTCTTTTTTAATATGCAACAAATGCTTGTTAATATGACAAATTAAGTATTTAATACCTCAACAGCCTAAAGGAATGCCTGCAGAGCTGGGCAACTGGCATTTCTCTTTCCAGCACGCTTGTCTAGTTGCAATCATTAAATTTATAAATTTTTTATGACTTTAAAAATACTTTTCATAAATAATTTAGCCTAGAAAACTTCTGAGTGCAAAACATTGCCTAAAGAAAAATCCAAACAACACTCGCTTATGAAACGTTACTTAACAAACAAATAAAATAAAATGCGGCTGGTGACAAACAATTCTTGGACTATTCTAATAAATTTAATAGGTACATACACACAAAGCAGCTTAAGAGCTTTATTTTTTATATTTTTTTCTAATGAATTAAAGTTCAAAAATATTTTGCGGACTTGCTCACCACCTGCATAATTTGGCCTAAGGATTTCGACCTTAATTTGGAAACTTCTGCCAACAACAAAATTGTGTGGTTGCAAATATATCCTTCAAATTTAAATACCACATTCGAAAATAATATTTACAACTTTAGTAAACGTGAGGAAGCTGACAATAGCAATGATGTGTTTTACAATGATTTAACTAAAAAGCTTATAGCTGCCATTGAGCAAACACACTGTGAGGTAATAAATGTTTAAAAAAAATCTTTAAAGAATCAAATATATTACACGAAATTCTATTTTAGGGTTTTATAGCTTTTCAAGATGACATACCCAAGTTTGCCCAGGCCTTTCAGCAGGCTAGCATTTATTCCATTTGGCGCTCTATGAACAATAAATTTCTGTTTGTTTACATTAGTGAGGGAAGGACAGTGGATTATTTCAAGGAGTCCTTGTTTAAAAGTATCATCTATACAATAGTGTTTTTGCTAAGGGAAATGATTTTTCTTTTTTGCTTCCTTTCTTTGCAGACCAATTTAATATTTTAGTTATAGAGGCATTGAGCAAGAACTCTAGCACGTTTCATTTGAAAACCAACAAATTTGTGGGTCCCAGCTCACAGCATCCCGAGGAGTTGATAGATTTAACCACTTTTTATGCCTTTAATCACACTTTCGTACCGCCCATAGATTTATTCTTTGCCAGAAAATTGCTCAATCTACAAGGCCGAGAAGTCACGGTGGGTGCTTTTGATTATCGGCCTTTTGTGGCAGTGGACTTTGAGCGTACCCCTCTTTACTATGACCAGGCAGCTGACAATCCCTCACACTTGGTGCACATTGATGGCACAGAAGTCCGTACGTGTCATGTATTTTGTGAAATATATAATTGCACTCTACAATTTGATACTTGTAAGATTTAAAAAAAAAATTTTAACCTTCCGTTAAGTAGCTTCCATGTGTTTTTAGCTGAAAAGCAAGAATGGGGCTTTGTCTATAGCAACTACAGCGCTTTCGGCCTGACTGGTATGATTTTAGACGGTAGCATAGAAATAGGTCTAGCGGCCATGTTTCCCCTGTAGGTTTAATTTACTTAATGCCAGTTAAAAGTAACTCATAATTTACTTCTCAAATTTTTCAGTTATTCAGATTATACCGCCATCGATTTCACTGTGTACTTGGGTCGTTCTAGCATCACTTGCCTGGTGCCAGCCGCCTCAGTCCTTGCCAGTTTGACCTTGCCTTTACATCCTTTTGCCTTCACATTATGGTTGGCAGTTTTAGCTTCTGTGTTCTTAGAAGCATTTGTGCTTTCGGTTACCTACAAGTTTGAGCAAACTGCAACAGGTCATCCCAAAACTAGGTGGTCTAGTTTAAAATTTGGTCTCATTATCACTTTAAAATTATTCATAAATCAAGGCTCCGACTATCTGGTGCAATCGCATACCATGCGTACCTTTTTGTTTGCCTGTTATATGACCGATATCATTTTGACAAGTGTCTATGGCGGAGGTTTAGCGGCTGTACTCACTCTACCTACGTGAGGATACTTAATTTTTTATTAAATCACTAAAGTATTATAAACGTTTTCTTGCTGTTAATAAGGTTTGGAGAGTCTGCCGATTCCGTGGAACGGCTGGTTAAACACAATTTAACTTGGACTGGCACATCGTATGCCTGGTTAGAACCTATAAATGCAGTAGATGGAGAGCAGGAGGAGGAGGTAAGCGCTCAATTGATTCCATAACTTACTTTTAGTCATAATCACTCCTGTACTCTTAAAGACAATCTACAAGCATTTGTTAAACAACTTTAAGCCAAATAGCGTGGCTGAAATGCGCTCTAAGGCTCAAACGGAGAATATGGGCTTCATTGTGGAACATCTTTCGTTTGGTCATTTTGGTGGTAGCGATTTTTTTACTCCGCCAGCTTTGGCACGCCTCAAACTTATGGTAGATGACATCTACAGTCTATTTACCCTGGCCATTGTGCCGCGTCTGTGGCCCCACCTAGAGAAATACAACAATCTTATACTGCAGTGGCACTCATCCGGCTTAGACAAATTCTGGGAATGGAAAAGTACTGCAGAATATCTAAATGTGAATCAACAAAATCAAGTGGAAGCATCGAAGTACAATAATTTTGACTTGGGCCCAGTTAAATTGAATATCAAGCATTTTGCCGGTTTGCTTTTGTTGTGGATAGCAGGCGTTATATTGAGTGTGGTGGCTTTTGTGGTGGAAATTATTTGGTTCAGATGGATGGGAAAGGCGAAGAAAGAGGCACGTAAAAGGTTTGCTAGGAAAACTTTAACAGCTGAAGACGTAATCGATTTAAATTTTTAATATTTTACATAAAAGAAATTTTAAAATTAAATTTACTCTTATTAAAAAGATAACAAAAATTTAAAAATTTTAAAAGCCCCCGATATATCTAGAAAAGATGTGATATCTTCTAAGCGGCTGGACCGATTTTTTTCAAACATACTTAAGAACCTTTTCGATCAAGTCACCTTTCGAACAGAAGAAACTAAATCAAAATCGGTCCAGCCGTTTGGGCTGTACGTGGACACGGACAGACACACAGATACACAGATAAGCAGACACACACTACAAACTTATAACACCCCTCTTTTTGCTCGGGGTTAAAAAATATTTAACCTAGAGAGTTCTCTACTTATAAGAACTCATGTGTGAAGAGCAAATATTCTGAAAAATGTCTTTGAATATGTTAAATTAGCAAAGAACTATTGCAATATAAAAAAATTATGAAAATTACTGGGAAATATTGCGATAGGGTCAGAAACGCTTGGTTTTGCAAAAGGAAAATCTTAACAATTCTTCAAATGCCGAGTACACACTATGGCATTTTGTGACACTGCAATAGTGTGTACTAGTGGCCGCGTTTGTCATTTCCATTATTTTTTGCTGTTTAGCATTGCTTTCCATACATAAAAATGTGTAATGTGAACAGCGTTGCACACATTTTAAAAATGACAACACAAGAAATACGAGATGTCTACCCAGTATAAGTAACTTTATTTAACAGGGAAAAAATATTCCTGGTGAAAAGCTTTTCCAGTATATTTTTCAACAAAGTTCTGAAACTTTTGACATGTCAATTATGTGAAAGGATTTCAATGTTAAGAAAATTATCCTGTATTTCTACATACATATATACATATATAGTGCAATTGTGAAAGAAAAGTTGTAAGAAAGAAATTGACGTGAAAATTTTCCCAGTATTTTTACCACAAATTTTTGGGAAAATTATCTTAACAAAAGTACTAGTTTCTATTTTGATTTTCACTTCAAAAAAAATTCCCGGTATTTTTACTTATATAAATACTGGGAAATTCTAAAACCATGAACAGAAGCTCTTGAAAGATATCCTTAATCCAGAGCATATGAATACAGTTAGAATTTTATACAAATATCCCAGCACTATTTACACAAATACTGGGAAATTTACCTTTTTGCTTATAAAAATACTAGTCTTAAAATATATTTTCAAGGCTTTTAGATATCAGGAAAAATGTATTTTATATTATTATTAAAAAAAACTAATTACTTAAAATACTGGGAAATTCTTACACATAAATCAACAATTTTGGAAGTAAAAAAACAAGACTCTAAAAAAAGTGTTGCTTTATATTTTGAGCTTACATTAAAAAAAAAATCAAAAATTAAATCTAAACTCCCAGTATTTTTTTATATACATATATATACTTGTAAATTAAATATTTTTTTAAAAATTTCTCATGTAGTATTAACTAAGGTGCACATACATCTGTGACCTTCTCCTAGAAAAAGGGACCTAGTGTGTAAAAAACATTAATATTTTATTTTTAAATGTGTTTTTTTTTCAAAACTTCATTTTCATACACTAGGTCCCTTTTGTCGGAGAAGGTCACATACATATGTATGTATGTCTAAAAATATAATGCATAGAATTCAATTATTTTAAAGGATTGCAATGTTAAAAAAAATTTCCCAGTATTTCAATTTATGTATAGTGCATTTGTGAAAAAAAAGTTCTAAGGAAGAAATTCACGTGAAAATTTTCCCAGTATTTTTACCACAAATTTTTGGGAAAATTAGAAAAACAAACCATTTAGCTTAACAAAAGTACTAGTTTTAATATTAATTCTCACTTTAAGAAAACTTCCCTTTATTTTTATATAAATACTGGGAAATTCTGAAACCATGAACAGAAGCCCTTGAAAGATATCTTCAATCTAGATCATATGAACTCAGTTAGAACTTGAGAAAAAATTTCCCAGAACTATTTATACAAATACTGGGAAATTCACCAATAAAATCGAAAATGTTTGCCTTTAAAAATGCTGGTCTTAAAAGAAATTTATAGTCCTTTTAGAAAGCAGTCTTTTTTTTTAACTAAGTAAATGATGAATAAATAAATGTCTAAAAATATAATGCATAAAATTTTAATTTTATTTTAATTTCACAAAATATTTGTTTTTGTTTTCAAATAAGAACTACTCTTTCCTCTTTTATTTTAAACTTAATTTGCGCATAAATTTGTTTTTATTTTTCTGAAAGAATTTTTTCCTTTTGAATATGAGTTAAAAATTTTCATATGACTTGTTTTGATCAGGTATAATTTGCTTATGTTTGCTGCTTGTTTACCAAAAAGGAACTTTTCTTTTATTTTATTTTATTTTTTTGATAAAATATAAAATTGTTGTGATAAACATCAACACGAATGCGAGAAGTACAAGTTGTTGATTTGTCTTATTTTTCTTATTCTTATTTTAATTTATTTATTTTGCAGTTCGTAGTCATATTTAAGGTTTCACAGCGTGAAATTTGTTTCATCATTTGTAAGAATTTGTTATTTGCTTTTCTAAGTTTTGTGAAATAAGAAATCAGTTGAAATTATGTACAAGGTTGTTATGGTTACAGGAGAAAATAAATTAAAATGAATAAAAAATATTTTTTTATTATAATAAAAAGACAGAGCAAACAAAAAAAAAAAAGAAAATTGCTGCCATTAAAAGATTTTCTACAGAAAAAAAATTTAGCAGATAAAAATAAAATTATATATACAATAAAAATTTGTGGAAATGTTTTATTGCTATTTGATTTGTTCTTGAAGGAATGCTTTGTTGATGTTAAAATGGGTGGTGTCTCTGCTAAATATAGCGGATGATGGTAGTGGGGTCATAAACCAATTCCTTGCAAGAGCAAAAAGCATGGAACAATAACAAATTATTAACAAATTTGCAAATTAATTTTTGTTAAAAGAGAATTGGTTTCAAGTGCGTAAAGTTTTTTTTTTCAAATATATAAACAATATTCCAAATATAAATATAGCAGATGACATTAGTGGGGTCATAAACCAAAGTCTTTTAATTCGCCGTAAATGCAGAGAAGTTACTCGTATTTTATGGCGAAGAGCATGGTAATTGGTTGCAAGCGTAACTAGATTTCGACAAAATTTAGTGACGAAGTAAAATTTATTTTGTATGAAAAGTCTTCTTAAACGCATTGAGAGAGTTTTATTTTGTTGGAATAGTAATATTGCCGAACAGGATATTTCAGACTTAAATTACAATTAAAGCAGGTTAACTGGATATCCAACAATGCCTACAAAAATATGGTTGATATGACATTTTGTTTAAACTGATTGCATCTAATTAAAATGATAAGAGTCAGACAATGAAAAGTTTCTATGAGTATTAAAAATTCTATAAAGGACTTTTTTATTTAAAAATAAATTTCTTTAATATGTATTAAGTTATTTTGTACTCACTTTTATAGCATATGAAATACATTTTTATGCTTAACACTTAACTTCACAATAACACAAACTTTTCACTTATTCACTCACCTGCAATGAAAGAAAATAAAAAGAAAATTAAAAATTATTAAATTTTCCAAAATAAGTATAATTTTTTAAAATTAAAGATGTAAAAAATTAACAGATTTTAATTAAAATCTTTAACGTTTGCACCAAGTTTATTTGACATTTATCAAGATTTTTTTAATCCAAAACAGAACCCATTAACTGAACATGTGCCAAGTCTACAACCAAACAACTGCAATGTAGCTAATTCACACACCTTTTCAAGCACATTGGCCTATTTTTTTTAGTACAAGTTTGAAAAAAACTAATCATAGTTTCAGCACTAAGTTCTACTAGATTTTAAATAGATTTCGGCAAAATCTAATGACAAAGTAAATAGTTATTGCTCTATAAATCTACTCGAAATCTAGAAAATTTTGCCTGCATTCTCGTTAGTACTGGATTGTGTTACTTTAAACAATAGTTACAATTTCAAATAAATTTGTATAAAATTAAATTACTTTGTAAAATATTACTTGCTTTTATCAAATATAAAATTAATTAACTTGGTTGAAATTTTGTTTATTCAATTCCCAACTAATTTTATGCTTTATATTAAAATTTTAGTTTTTATTTTCATTACATTTTTATATAAATTTGGGTTAAAAATTAAATTTTGCATATCGATGGCTTAATATAAAAAGGGCTTAACTAAATTTTTTTCGAAATAGCATTTTTAACGTTTTCTGGAAGACAACGTATAATTGCATCCTCCCTGAAGATCTTAGTGCCTTAAAGTTCAAAATTAAGAACTTATGGGCACTTGAAAAATTATAACTGCATGTAAGTGTTTTAGTTTTTCTACAGTTTTTTGCTTCTCCTATAAAATATCGAAAATTCGAGTTCCGCCTTTCTTATACTAATCCATCGATATGCTTTATTTTGAAACAAAAGTAATACTAAGCAATAATATCTACAAAATAAGCCAGTCAAGTGCTTTTTTTAATAAAAAATAAATAAATAAACAACATAGAAAAGTATTTGCTTTATAAATATGTTAGAAAAATCTCTTCATTAGTAAAGAAAACATAAATATTTTTAAAAAAGAATTTATATAACTCGTATCAAACAAACATGGAAACAAACAACAATTATTTTATAAAGCTTAATTTCAACGCTTGTTTCCATAACCTGGCTCATTCTGCTGATAATATGTTTTCATTATTTTATTCCCCCATGTAGACTAAATTTTTTCCATATTAAAAAAAATATATATATACATATGTACAAATATTTATATATATTTTTTTAATTGTAGTTATTTTCCATAGAATTGTTGAGAATTATGTGCAATTTTTTATTTTTGTTTTTGCTGTGCGCAACTTTTTCCACTTTCATCATCAACAACATAAAACTCAATCACAAATTATAATGTATTATTGCCATGGCAAACTGTTGCGTTGCCAAGCAATCAGGCAAGAAGAAAAACAAAAATAATAATCATCATACAAAAAATATATAACACACACACACACACACACAAGTACACGGAGGAATGGTTGGATAATAGAGCAGCATCAGGCAGGCAGATAAAATCAACTTTATTCAGCCAACAACAATTATTGTGTAGCCAACATGCTCTTACGCACCGCAAAACAAAAGAGCCTGGTAAAAGGGGATTTAGTACCAAGCAGGCGAGAATGGGAAAGATGAATGTATTGAAAAAATAATAATAATAATATAACCTTCACAAATACCAGTAGGGTTATCAAAAAAGTTTTACTTGGCTTCATGAATACACATTTTTATGTTTCTAGATAAATTTAAATTTTACAATAACAAAGATATGACAGTAAAAAATTGATGGGCGTTCTAGAGCAGTGATGTCAAAAATAAAACTATAGTTGTAAGTGTGAGAAAAGTTGTCTCATTCGTCTCTGAAGTACACAGAAAAAAATAAATATTTGGAACAAATGCAGTTTAATAAAGCAACTAAAAATAAATAAAAAGTAGCCTATGTGATAGAAAATTAAAAGAGTCATGGGGCTCTGAACTTTTCATAGGAAACTCGCAAAAATCTCCAAAAAGAAATTTCTAAATAGCTTATCTGATGGTAATGTAAAAAATAAGAAAAAAAACTTAATCCAAAAAATTGGCTGCAGCCCATATTTCCCGAGTTATTGGTGTTCAAAGTTTCTGTTTAATACACCCGCTACGCATGTGTTTTCGTCCCTGTCTCATTGACGACTAAATGAAAGAGAATAAGAATGTGTGTTATTTTAGCTAACACAATTGTGCTATGAAATTGACATCAATTCTCTAGAATTTCTAACGTAATATATGTACATAATTATTAATATATATAGACACTAGACCTTTGCAACAAAACATTCATTTGTTTACCTGTACACAAATAAATCGTCATTCATTCAAATAATTTATATTCGATGAGAGTTGATGAGAGACAAGAGAGTAAAAACGACAGGGAAAATTAAGTGAGTGTATTATTGAGTATTGTTCAAATAGAATATTGCGTCTGCTTATTCATTTTAAATACGAATGAATTTAAAAGCAAAAGAAACAGAATAGAATGAATGAATAACACAAATATAATTTGAGTATAAAACTATTTGAATTTTTATTCATTTTTTGAATACTTTCAATGTGTTTTCCATAAGGCTGAGTTTACATCTGGCATTTCTTGTGTGTCATTTGCCCAAAAAAGCGTAACCAACTAATTACTAATGAAAAACTGTTTGATTCAGACATGTATTTATTGATTTAAACAGTTTGGAATCATGTTGGATTCTATTTAGCTATTTAGCTTAATAAATACATGTCTGAATCTAACAATTTTTCATTAGTAATTAGTGGTTACGCTTTTGTGGCACATGGCACACAGATGTAAGCCCGGCCTAAGTTAGGAGCAACGATGCCATATGTGAAGACTTAATGTGCTTTTAAGATTTTTGGGGCTTCTAAAAGATCTGAAAATTTTTATCAACAAAATAAGAACTCCATGATTTTAATTTTTTCTGATTTATTTTCGGCTGATTAACTGTCAAAACAATACAAAGCGTTAAAAAGTTGAAAGTTAACCAACTTTCTGCGGCAAACGCGTCAAAGAGTTTCGTATGTAACTTGCTGTATGCAAAAACACTACTTCAACTTTTATTGACAGATGCCTATTGATCGCACGCGCACCAACACGTGTTACATACTTTCACATTAAATGAAGATTTTTTTGCGTATTGTGAAGAATTAATAAAATAAATGGCAACGCTGGTTAGGAGTATAGAGTGAAAAGGAATGTACAAAAGAATATGCTTTTAATATAAGCGTAATAACGGAACTTTGAAATACATGTAGGTACTTACAAATGTAAATTAATTGTATATTACTTAGTATATTTTAAAGTTTCTCTGATGTTGCATCTTATGTAAAAATGGAATGTAAAGACAACGCAAATAACTGTAATTTATATAATCATTTATGTAATTTTTTTATTTTTTAGTTTAACCGTTTTTGAAAATTTCAAGAGTTTTGCTCTTATGGTTTCCAAGATAAAGCAAGTTGTCAAAATTGCATAGTCAAAATTGCATTAACTGATGGAACACCCTTTATTTAAAATTTTTTGAAATTTTAGTGTTAATTTTTGTAGTCTGTATACAAATACACTAACCTTACAAATTTCAAGTGTATATACATACATACATTCAATTGTATGTATATTACATGGGATTTTAACATTTTTCGTTGCTCGTTTTGGAACACCCTTTAATTTCCAATTCTCATGTATTTGTTGTTGTAGCGGCCAAAGGTCTACACACTGTGTCCAAATTTCAGGTCTCTAACTCTTACGGTTCTCGAGAAAATACCCTGCATAGTTTTAGACATAGTTAATTTTACATAACACAAAAAGTTAAAGTTTTCCAACCCTGGAAACGTCTTTTTAATTTTTTTATATTTTTTTAATTTAAAATTCCAATTTTAGTCGTACTGAAGTGTAAAATAAGTTTATTTATTAAAAAATAATAAAAATTTGTTTTCGGTAGTTACTTTTATATGGCAAAATAAAGTTTAAGTTTTCCAGCTCTGCAATCGTCTGCTCGATTTTGCTGAATTTCAATACCAATCTATTTTGGAAAATTTCTGACATACCAGTCCAAGAACGAAGTCTCTAGCTTTTGTGGGAGCTTCGCAAAACCGATTTCACGTACAGACAGACGGACATCCGGACATCCTTATTCGTCTTCCCTATGCATAAGGATCCAGAATATAATATATTTTATGGGTCGCTTATTGATACTATAGAAGATACAAACTGAATGACAAACCTATATATACCCTTTTACCATTTTTTTGGTAAAGGGTATAAAAAGTAAAAATTAATGCATCAATAAAAAATATCTGCGACAAGAATCGTACAATGTAGACGCAAGTGCAAGTTTAAAGAAAGAAAAAATCGCACAATGTAAAATATTATTAGTTATATAACGACATATACATAGTGTCATTTATTATTATATGTGATATATGCATACATATATGTACATATACATATGTATATATCTCTCATTTACTTCAATAGTGTCACAACTCAGAAAACCAACTTTTGCAGAAAACGTGTTAAAGTTTTCAATTTGTACAAAACTCAATGCAGACATTACATGTATCAATAAATAAAAAAAAATTATATTCCCTCAAGAGCTGGTTGTACGAGCTACCTATTTTTATGAAATTTGTACACATTTATAAAATACGTTATTAATAATTATTCTGCATTATTAACTCAAAAATGCATTTTTGAATTATGCCACTATTAAAATAAATGAGCGATATGTAGAATGTATTATAAAAGCAAATAATCAAATAACGAGTATTTATTCAAATAATTGAATACTCCAACCATATGTATATGAATGACCAACACATTCTTTTGAATTTTAGAGTAACATTGCGTTTTGAGTTATAGTTGGGTTTGACACTCATTCTCTTTGAGTTTTTATTCATTTGGTTTGTTAACACAGAGAAAATTAGTAACTACATTCATATTGTACTGAGTTATTACTACATCGTATTCAAATTACAAACGAATGTGTTGAAGTGGCAATTGGGTACATTCATGCAGACTTTTAATAGACACTTGACATTTTTAAAGTTATATCGACTCACGGATGGAAATCATGGTACAATTGTACTTTTTATGGTACATTTTTGACCTCGTTGGTACCGTGGTGCTACCGCGAGTTACTTGGTACAATTTAAAAATGCCAATGTTTCACTATATCGTCGGTATGTTTCTGGTTTGCTGCACATTATATACAAAATACATTATGTCTGCAGCAAACCAGAAACCAACCGATGATATGCTAACATTAATTTTGCCTATGTTGTGTATAATTTTTTTGTGTATGTTTTATTTAGAATAACCGATCTCTAACAAGTCTAATCTACTAATGTACCCTTATGTATGAAATATTTAATATTTTTTATGTTATTTTTAATTTTTTATACTGAATTTTTATATACATTTTTGTTAAGTTTCTCTATTTTATTGTTTACTTCTAAATTTTTACACATTTTTTTACGTTTCCGCTCTTATTAATATATTTTAAAAAAATGGTACCGTCATGGTCCAAAAAGTACATTTTGTTTTCACAGTTGGTACAAAATCCAAGAAGGCATTTTCCTTCCCTGTGCCGACTACACCAATTAACACTAAAATATTAAATATAAAAAAAATTAAAGGGTATTCTATCCGTTAATGTAATTTTGCCTATGTAATTTCGACAAACTTGTTGTTGTTTGGAAACCGTAAAAAACGGTGGAACTAAAAATCAAAAAACTAAAAAGATCGCAAAGAAGAAAGTAATCGCCAAGAAACAAAAAAAAAAAAATCAAAACTAAAAAATCTTAAACTATAATAAGTCGCCAAAAAAGGAAAAAATCGCCCAAACGAAAAAACACCAAAATCCGAAAATATTCCCTAAACTAAAAAAACGCTAAAACTAAAAAAAATTTAAAAAATTGTCACAACTAAAAAATATCTAAAACTATAATATTTCCAAAAAACCAAAACAAAAAAACGCAAAAACGCAAAAACGAAAAGCAAGCCAAAAAGGAAAACATCGCCAAAATCCGAAAACATTGCCAAAATTAAAAAAAAAACGCCTAAACTAAAATAAATCGTCAAAAACTGAAAAAATCGTTAAAATAAAAAAAAACCTCAAAAAGGATGAAATTCTAAGACAAATAAGACTCCAAAATGAATAAAAAGCGCCAAAATTTAAAAAATCTGCATACTAAAAATAACTAAATAAATTGTCAAAAATAAAAAATCTAAAACTATAATAAATCGCCAAAAACCGAAAAAATCGCCAAAACGAAAAACACGCTAAAAAGGAAAAAATCGCTACAAACCGAAAATATTGCAAAAACTAAAAAACTAAAACTAAAAAAATCTTCAAACCTAGAAAAATCTTAATTAAACTATAATAAATCGCCAAAAAAAAAAAAAAAAGAAAAAAATCGCCAAAACGAAAAACACGCCAAAAAGAAAAAAATCGCCAAAATCCGAAAATATTGCCATAATTAAAAAAAATGCTAAAACTAAAAAAATAAACGCAAAAACCGAAAAAATCGTCAAAACAAAAAAACAGGTGAAAAAGGAAAAAATCGCTACAATTCAAAAATATTGCCAAAACTAAAAAACGCTAAAACTAAAAAAATCTTCAAAACTAGAAGAAAAATAACAAATCGCCAAAAAATAAAGAAATCCCCAAAACGAAATACACGCTAAAAAAGAAAAAATCGCCAAAATCCGAAAATATTGCCAAATTAAAAAAGCGCTAAAACTAAAATAAAACGCCAAAAGCCGAAAAAATCGTCAAAACAAAAAACGCCAAAAAGGAAAAAAACGCTACAGCGAAGAAAACGCAACGTAAAAAAAACGCCAAAACTAAAAAATCGTTATATAAAAAAAAAATAAAAAAATCTGAAATATTGCTAAAATTAAAAAAAAGCTAAAACTAAAATAAAAAATAGAACAAATCGCCAAAAACCGTCAAAACAAAAAAACGCCAAAAAGGACAAAAAATCGCCAAAGCGAAGAAAACGACAAAGCAAACAAAAAGCGCAAAAACTCAAAAAAATTCTATACTAAAATACATCACCAAAAACCATAAAACTCAGCAAAAGTTATAAAATCGCTAAAACTAAAATAAATCACCAAAAACCGAACAAATTAGCAAAATTAAAAAATATCGCACAAAATTAAATAAAAGCACCAAAACTAAAAAAGCGCTAAGATTAAAAAAAATCGAACTAAAAAATAAATCGCCAAGAGCCGAAATAATTGCCAAAACAACAAAAAAAAAAGTTAGCAAGTTGACTTCTAAGGGTTCGATCCCGGTATCCAACAGCAATTAAATAATAACACCTTACATTTTTCTGATATGCATGAGTGTCCCTTTGTATCAGTTGTTGTAGGAAAGTTCAAGTGATGAAGGCATAGTCACTGGTCACTGAACTATACCGACTTCAGCAGATACTAATCCTAATGTAACACAGAGAGCTATCCTTCGCCGGTATTGTGTAACAGAATCATCGACGAAGTAAAATAACTAATAAAATGGCTACTAAACACAGCTTCTAGAAATTTAATACACCTCATTTAACACTGGAGGCGCTGCAATTCTGTATTATAAAAAAAGTGGAAAAAGCATAGTTATAAAAGAATGAAGCTTTCCTTCACCACCTGTCTTCTCTTTCCCTTTTCTAAAGAAGGTAACAACTAGAAATAGTAGTAGTAGGCACTCATTGCCTGAGTGTTACTTTTCTTAAACAAAATTTATTCGATTATATATTTTTATTGTATGATATAGCTTGTGGTACCACCTCGTGAGAGAAGAATATTTTTTCATTTCTTCCTTGAGTTGCATGTGAATTGAAAACTTTAAACGCGTTTTCTGCAAAACTAGTTTTTTTGGGTTGCGACACTATTGAACTGTCCATAGGGAACCCTTCATGTGTGAGTCAAGGTTGCACTTCACTGAATTTATGAAGAAAGAAGATAAGAATAGTCTGATGATAGTGATGCTTTTGCGATCTTGCTACCCCAAAATCCAATTTTTTTTTCAAATAATTTTACGCTTGGTTGGAGTTATTTGAGGGTGGCAGTCAGAACCCTGGACGCAATTAAGCACTTCTGGTCCATTGTGATGCGACGGAGAAAATTAATCAATATATCAATTGCGTTTTAAGGGTTAATTTTGCAATCAATCAAACTTGGATTTTAGCTAAAGTATTTATTCAGCAGTTAAATATAACATCCAATGAGAGATATATTTTATCATTTTTCCAACAGGTTTGCTGAGCTGAGGAAAAGGGCTTTGGCCACACTGACCATTTTAGTTAATAAAAAAAGGTTGAGGTTCCATACGAAATGTTTGCAGTACTTATGCGAAAAAATGTATGCGCTTTTTAAACGTCTCTACCTCCACCTTTTTATCTTTACTTACATTTAAAAGCATGCCTTCCCATTTTTAGTTTAATCAAATACCCAGCCCCACAGTAAAGTAAAAACATATTTTTAAATTAATTTTTATTTAAAAACCCATATTTCACCTAAACGTCTCGCAGCTTACCACATTCGACCATATTTTTTTTTTTGTTCACTTTACGTTCATTTTCCAATAATAATTATAAAAATATGTAATAATAAAAAACAAGTAATTTTTTATATCTCTACATGTTTTCCCCCACGCATCTTTCTTTTCAGTCTGACTGGCTGATGAAACCCATGGAATGTCTGAATGTTGCATGCAACTGAAAACCACATACAAAAATAGTTGATGATTAACCATTTGTAGCAGTAAATAGCAGCAAGCAATGATCGAAGCAAACCTTTAAAAAAAATAACATTATGGAGACTGAAATGAATGATGTGCACATGAGTTGTTAAATAGTGGTTTTATAATTAACTCTAGAAAATAAATTGACCTCTCTGTAATAGAGCATAAAAAACGTAAAATAAAATAAGAAAAAAGCACCAGAAAAATTGCGCAAAATAGGCATAGAAATAAAACAATTTAAATTGCTTAAAGTATATTTAAAGGATTTGAGCCAGACACAATATAAATAAAGTTAAGCTATAAATTTAAACTGTTTTTAAGTCCAAAAACCTCTTCAAATATTTTAAATTTTTTGGCTTAACGAACTCTTGTTGTCCATTTATTCGCAAGTAATGATTTTTATTTATTTCTTTATAATTTAGTTCTTGTCCATCAGTTATTCACTTAAGCATAAAATCTCTAAAAAAAATAGAAGCAAACGCCATGTTATATAAAAATGAAAGAGGAAAAATTCCAGCTACAACTCATACGCATAAATAGTTGCAACAATCATGCATTACATATTATTGTTTCAACAAGTCTAGAACAAAATAAAAAGAAATATATTCATTTCTTTGATTTCGATTTGAAACGTTATTTTACGAAAATTTGCTTCTTTCGATTTGTAATATTGATGCAAAGGCAATAGCTAGGCCCTTAAGAGGCCTTTTACATGTTAATAAGCAAATTCTAAAATTTAAAAATAAAAGGACATATGGCTGATTCTTAAGATCAGCAAGATAGATGAAAACAGTTAAGATAGGTTCAAGGAGCGCACAAGATTGCGAGTTGTGATATAAAAAAAATTTCAGTTGTGATATCAAAAAATTTTTTAAAAATGTTTAACATGAAAAATTTTATGTTTGTCTATTATGTATAAGAAACTTTACTTCATTTGGCTTAAAATAGTATTCAATTGCTAAATGGTGCCTGTGAAAAGCCATTAGAACGTTTGTTAATAAATATTAAAAAAAAGGATACATGGCAGGACCTTAGAAAAATTAAGATTTCTCAAAATAGTGAAAACAGTTTCAAAGAGTACATAAGACTGCGAGTTGCGATGCTAAAAAATATTTAAAAATTGTACTATATACATACATATGCATATGTATGCACAAACACTTTTAATATTTGTTAATTATGAAAATTTTAGCTTCCTTTGCCTTACAGTATTATTAAAAAGCAAAGTAAGGCATTTGAAATAATAATAGAACATTTTTTGTTATATTAAAAAAAAGGATATATGACACTAACTGAAAATAATTACGATATCTGAAAAAGCTCACAACAGTCTGAGAGAGCTTGCTTAGCTACATGTTGTACAAATAAGAAAAAGTAAAATTTGTTGTGGGATAAATAAATGTTTTTCTTAATATTTTAGCGGTTTAATTTTTTTATTAAATTATGTACATGAAATTGCTCTTCTTTCTCTTTGCATTATTGATGCAAACACAAAAGGTAACCATTATAAGGCTTCTTGTCATGTTTATTAAAAAATTATTCAGTTAGAAATAACAGGATATACGACAGAATTTTAAAATAGCCAAGATAAATTAAAAGCCTTAAGGCAGGCTCACAAAGTATATTAAATGCGAAGTTTTTAAGCAAAAAAAAATTTTTTTTATAAAAAAAAATCGGTCCTGTTCTATAAATACAGGACAATTGTCTTGTACCGGAAATTAAAAAAAAAATAAAAATTAAAATAAAAAAATAAAAATAAAATAAAGAAAATGTAAATAGTAATTTCATTTTGAAGCTCACCGCAGCATTAGTATCGATTTACAAAGGTGAAAAATATTTAAGTATTCAGATATACTAAAATGAATTTTTCTTTGTTTATAAAAAAGGCAATTCAATTATATTAAAAAGGATAATTCGCTTTTATTTAAAGTTAATTTCAATTAAACTTTCACAATGCCAGGGCTCTTTACAACTGCAATCAGCCACCATTAGCATAAGAGCTTTTATACGAGTACCTTTCTCAGTGTGTGCAATTGTATGTATCCGTAAGTTGCTTCAAGTACAAAACTAATAATTTCCTTCTAGATGCTGTTCAATTTGCCATGTAATTTTGCATGTTAAAATGATTTTCAATTTGTACAAAATTCTAGATTTCTTAATAAAAAAGAATTACGAATGATGCCAAGATTACATATTGTTGTAAAATAAATTGTTTAAAGAAAAATTCCGTTTAAGAACTATCTAACAAAAAGCTTCTGCACAAAAGTCAATTATTTTAGTATTTTATTTGATAAAAAAATACTGTAATTTAGTTTAAAAAATTTTTACCAAATAGAAGCATAAGCCATGTTTCATTAGTTTTGATTGTTTAACAAATTAAATAGTGCTTATATCCAAAGAATATAAAGTGGCATTGACTACAAAGCAAATGGCGGTCTTCGAGAGCTCTATTTCAAACCTTGGCCAGCAGCAGTCTATTTAACATCATAGATTTTTCTGATATGTATGTATTAGTGTGTATCCTTTTGCATAGACACAGTACCAGTTGATTTCCTGAGAAGCTTTTTCTATTAATTTTATTACTTTTCAAACGTCATGCTGTGGCCAGTTTCTCAACAAGGACTTTTTCAACAATACTAAAAATTATTAAATAAAGTCATGCTTGTTAAAAATTTTAGTTCATACAAAAAAGTTCAATACATGTATGGGAAATTTTATTTGTTAAAAGCTTTTGTCGGAAAATCTAACGGCAGAGGAAGAAAATTTTTTGTAAGCTTGATCTAAAAACTTGTAGAGGAACTTATTTTACCGCTAGCAGATAAAGCTTTTAAGCTATTTTACATTTGCATCGACTTACAGCAGTCGCCAAGGGATGGCGCTCAAAGCAAGTGGTGAAACTTTATCCACTTGACAACAAATTGCAGGATAAACAAGTCCTGCCCCCCATTTAAGCAAAAAGTGAAATTGTCCGAGAACATTAGTACCAGAGTTGCAGGTTCTATACTAGCCAGAAGACTTTGAGAATTCTATTTAATTTTTTCGGCGAAAGTGTTATAAAAATTACTAAAGTTATCTCAGATGAAGAATAATTTTAAAAAATTTTATGATTTGCTAATATTAAACCATTTTCATGTGAATGACAAAAAATGTACATCTCTTTGGTTATACGAAAAAAGCTTTTTTTACATTAAAATGGAATACACCAACCCTTTAGAATAATTTATTAAAATCAACTATTAAACGTTATTGTTTGTAAACGAAATATAAGTGAGAAAAGACTTTTGTTTTAGAAAAAAAACGGGCTGTTAATGTTTTATGTATTGCAGTGCAACTGTATCAATCGAATATAAAAAGCTTTTTTACAATGATTTTGTAAGAGTTTTTTTATGTTTCCCAGTTTTCCTGTTGAAAACTCAGACAAAACTCATAGCCAATAACAGACCCTAAGCTTTCAACAACCTTAGTTTGTTTTATTCTACAACCAAACTCAAAGCTTTCTCAAATGCAGGATATTTTGGCAGCAATACCAAGAAAAGCTTTCCTCACAACTTGCTGTAGTCTACTGTTAATGTTATTTCAAATATACAAATGTAAGGAACTCCTGTTCAACTGAATAGAGTTACACATTTTAGCAAGAGAATTTAACATTATTAGTGGACATTGCCAGCATTCTAGATTATTTATGGTTTTAGCATTGAATAAAAAGGAATAAAAGGAATTGCTTCAAACTACCGCTATATACCCTGTCAACTATGGCAACAACGGGTTTGAAGCAAGGCTAATGGCACTCACATCAGGTACAATTACCATTTTAACTAAAACTCGTGGTTTGAAAAGCAGTGAATTATGTACAAAATTTTAGTTTGAAACCCCTAAAAATCATTGTTCCTTAAGAAACTAAAGTTGCCACAACTCATTAAAAATAAGTGTTTAAAAAATTGCAAAATATATGTATATTAAAACTTTCACAGAACAACCAAATTACCTTGAAAAGTATATAAGTACTTATTGAATTTTATTTTAAAAATTTTTTGAAAAAGGACATGTGCAGGGATATAAAACAAAAACAATTTGCTCCGAAATTTTAACGCAGCAAAAAAGAGAAGACAAAGCTACATGTTCTTAGTGAACAAAGTATTTGCAAAAAGTGTCCTCAAAAAATTTTTTTTACCAAAAAAGTGACATTTACAAATGTATCTAATGAGTATAAGTGTTTGAAAAATGGAAAATTACTGCATATCAAATTTTTCAATACCAACCACATCACCTTGATAAATACTTAAGTACTTATTAAAGTTTTCTCTAAATTTTTACAAAAAAGGACACATGGAAGGACTCACAATAAAACAAGATTCCGAAGAATTTTTTTGCGGCTTAAAATAGAAGAAAAAACTACAAGTTCTAAGTCAAACAAATAACAAAAAAAAGGTGCTCCAAAATTTTTTACAGAAAAGAATACATTTATAAATACTTCCAGCTTGTGTTTTTAAAACTGGAAGGTGATTTTTACGACCGTAAAAACATTCATATTAACTAAACTAATATATATGTATGTACTTTTAAAAGTTTTTTATAAGAAATTTATAATTTACCAAATAAGCGCAGAAATGCTTAAGCGGATGCAGATACAAGCAGAAACTGAAAATGTATCAAAATGTCTTCTAACATAGTGACCTCAAAAGATATGTAGATATGTAAATATGCATATGACAGAAAATTCTAAAAATTTCAAGGTAAACTTAATCCGATTAGCTATTGCTTAGAGCATTTTTTTAAGTTTTACAGAAAAAGGATATATGGAAGGCTTTAAGACTATTACAGATACATAATAGTTTTTTACGCCGCTACAAATAGGAGCAATTAATATACGTTGTGAGATAGTAATATATAGACAAATGTTACTCTTGTTTATTTTCCATAATAATTTTAGATTTCCATTAAAATTTCCATATATGTATGTATGTATGTCGAAATACATACATATGTATTTAAAATTACAAAAAAAAACTTTCTAAGACTTTCGAAAAGAATTAGTTCTAAGAGTTATTCTTAAATGCAAAAATAAAGGATATATGAAAATCTTTGCTAATAAAAAAATTAACAAAGAAATACATATGCGGCATCAAAGAGAAGAAGTAACCAGAAATTGTAGGACAATAATATTAAGAGTTTTTTTAAATTTTAGAATAAAGGATATATGGCACCTCTTGAAATTAAAAAACTTAGATCAGAATTTTTCAAGCCTCATTAAAAAGCAGAAGAAACTACAAGTTGTAGGCAAATAAAATTTCAAAATATGTATGTGCATATGTACATTTGTCTTCTGCCAACATGAAATTAAAAAATAAATTTAACACAAATACATTTTTCAAAAGAGTGTAAGCTTACAATATGCATTTAAAACGTTCAAGGTTAACCAAATTTTCTTTAAAAATACTTAGAAGAGTTTTTCGAATATCTTTGAAAAAAGGATATATGTAAGAATTTTTATTAAAATATACAATCTTAGCAATACATATGCCGTAGCAAAGAGGAGAGGGAACTTCAAGTTGTGAACTAGGCAATTTTAATATATTAATACATATGTATATATGTATATTAATATATGTATATACATATATCTTCCTACATACATATGTATGTATGTGCATATATACACATGTACATGAACAGGCATACATATGTATATTTTTTTCTCAAAAAATTTATTTGAATACTTCAAAGGATATAAAAAATACAAAAAGTGTGTCAGCAACCAAAAATTTCAGAGATTTTTCCTTATATTGAAAAAAGGATACATGGAGGGCTCAATAATCTATTAAATTACTTTACAAAAAGTCTACTAATTTAAAGAAAATAGAATATTTCAAGCTGTACATGAATAGATTTTTAAGATACTCTTCAAAAAAAGTTCTGTTAAATATGCTTATATAAGTTTTTTAATCTTTAAGGCATTTATAATTTGTCATAATTTTATTTTGAGCGAAATTTCATTGTTGCTTTAGCAAATCATCAGCATGCTTCTATTAATATTATTTAGCATATGTAATAATTTTAACTTCTAAATTCTCACTAAACATATTTAACTACTTAACTGCTAGTTGTGCACGCAGACCCTAAAAGCAACAGTTAATGTTTTAAGTTTGCCATTATATAATTTTTACTCCATTATTAATGGTAATGCCAGGTCTAAACACTCTAAATGCTTTTGCTTTAATACAAAGTAGACACAAAAACATATATAATAACAATAATTGTCACGTACTTGTGACATAAAAAATGTATGTGATCTGCGAATAAAACAATACAAGCCCCAAATTGAGAAGAAAGATTATTATAACACATGGGCTGCAACAACTTGGCCGTAAAACAAGAGAACGACTCGAATAAAAAAAATAAAAATAAATGTTCTACAACAAACAGAGTTTAAATATTGCAAGGCTTAATAGACAACAGTGACTATTTTCCAACATCATCATCACTTTTATTATTGCCATTAGTCTCATCTTCATTAACATTATTATGTTTTTTGCTGAACATTATGCTAAATATGTTCCGAGTTGTGCTTGTAACACTAACATACAACTTTAAGTTAAGTCCTTTCGAAGTGAGCATGCAACTGCTGTAAAGGCTTGTTTGTGCCTGCAAGTACATGTACATGTACAGAACAAGTATGGGTAGTATTAAGCGGCTGGCATAATAATAAGGGTCCATTTAGCTCCTGCTGCTGCTGCTGCTTCTACTAAAATGCATACTTAAGGTGACAGACAGTAGCGATTAATAAAACAAGTAGTGAGTATTTTTAGTTTTTATTTTTCGACTTGCAGCGAATTTAGGACGCCTTAAATTATAGAACACGGATGCTTTAAACATAATATTTCGGGATTGGAAGTTGTAGTTAAAAGATTTATATGAACCTGTGCACTTTTACCTCTAAACTTTAAATTTAATTGAAATATTGTTGGGCAGTTTTAAGTTTTCGAAAAAAAGGATATTAGTCCAACTCTGTAAATACCTGAAGTTGTGTGCAAATTCTTTTCACTGCTGTAAGGGTTGAAGAAAACCACAAGTAGTAGACGAAAAACAAATATATAATTTTATTCCTCTGAGACAATTTTTCATTTCATTTCACGTTTGAAGAGAAGAAATGTTTAAGTGTACGTCCATTTTTGTAAAGACATTTATATTCTTTATAGAAAATGTCAGCAACTTAATTGATTGTAACAAAATTTTGGAAATTATATTTTTAGAAAAAGGATATATGGTTACCTCTGTGACGACAGGACATTTAGGGATAAAAACTTCACTACTGTAAAGGCCAAGGAAAACAACAAGTAGTACAGAAAAAATTTTGCTTTTGCCTTTAATGAAAACTTTTCTGGGCCTTAAAAATTATATATATTTTCTGTTTTTTTAACATACGTTTTAAATTGTTAGAAAAAAAGGATATCTGTCGAACTCTGTTAATACATAGAATTTCGAGAAATTCTTTACACTACTGTAAAGGCCAAGGAAAGCGACAAGTTATACAGAAAAAAAAATTTGCTTTTGCCTTTAATGAAAAATGTTTGCTAGACGTTAAAATATAATTGTATATGCTAGGCCTTGAAAATGGAATTATGTATTTTATTTCTCTTATGTTTAAATTTTTAGAAAAAAGGATATGTGTCGAACTCTGTTAATACATTAAATGTTTGGAATGTATTTCCACTGCTGTAAGGGCCAAAGAAAACAACAAGTTGCACAGAAAAAAAGTTTTGCTTTTGCCTTTAATGAAAACTTTTTGCTAGACGTAAAAATATAATATATGCTGGGCCCTGAAAATTATATTTCTTCCTTCTTTTAAAACATAAAATACATTTTAAAAATTACTGGAACTTATTTTATATAGTTATTAGAAAAAAGGATATAAGGCTAGCTCTGTAAAGACCAAAAATTGCCAAAAAAAAATCACTGCCGTAAAGGCAATACACAACTACAACTTGTGGGAGGGAAACATTTGATCTTCCGCTTCCAATAAAATGACCATTCCACGTCAGGAGAAAATATGTGTATGTACGTGTGTATGCACAGCCTTGGAAATTACATTTACATACATATATTCTTAACAAAATAATTATAGAAGGACTGCGTCCCGAAATATTTTTATGTTCAAGTTTTTTTTAGAAAAAAAAGGTATATACATACATAGCTAGCTTTGTAAGCGGGATAAGTTTAAGGGAAAAAATCACTGCTCTAAAGGCCAAAGAAAACAACAGGATGTAGAGTACAAAAATAGTTAATTTCTGTTTTCAAGAAAGTTTTTCATTTGATTCCTAAATAAGATGCACGTAAGACTTAGAAAAATACATTAATATATTTCTCAATGCAGTATCAGATTTGTTTTCCAAAAATTTTTAGAAGTTGCCTTTTTTTTAGAAAAAAGGATATATGTTTGGCTCTGTAAATACGCAGAATTTTGGGGGAAAAAATTCACTACTATAAAGGCCAAAGAAAACCACAAGTTGTAGTGAAATAATATATGAAAATTGTCTGTTTAAAACTTTTTCGGAAATGAAATATTAAATCAAGAAACCAAATAAATTATTTCAAAAATCCAATCCACTGAAGCATATGAATACTCAAATATTTTGTATTTATATGGTTTTTAACAGCAAATAAAACGTGAAAAAGGATACATAGAGCGTTATTTAACAAATTTAAATAAAAATTAAAATAAAACCACTGGGCGCTTACTTACATAAATTGTTCTATTATAAGGCTCATATAACTGAGAAAAATAATATTGTTATCATTTTCCGTGTAGCTCTAAGTTACAATTTAGATGTACATAAACAAAACTTTAGATAAAATACCCACAATATAACACCCAAAGGACGTTGGCAAAAAGTGGGAAAAATCTCCTGCTCATCGCACGCTTCATAATGCATAAATACTCATTGTACACATTAACTTTATGAGCTCTTAAATGAAAGGCCTACCAATGGTCGGCGCTTTTTTATGTCTCTGTTGGTGTGCATGTTTTTTTTTTCTTAAAATTTTGAAACGTGCCCAAGTACTTAATATTGACTAACAGCCTGCCACATCATCAAAACTAAACGACATAAGGCTCAACTAAATCTGCTAGCAGGCTTTTAGCTGACTGGAAGTTCAACGGTGTTGAACAAAAATTTATGCAGCCATTAAATTAGAAAAAAAGGGGACATCTAGTTACCCAGCAAGGCCTGAGTGAACGCTTACAGTAAATTATTATTTGCTGTTCACAAATATTATGAAATTAAAATATGAGTTTCATTTTTTAAGCGAAATAAATGAGTGAATGAATGAGTTACAAATTGGGTCAGTTATGTTGAATTTACAAATATTAATTACAGTAAAGTTAATTTCTTTTCAAAAGGCTGCATTAAGTAGAGCATAATTCAATGCAAATAATAAAAAAAAAATAAAAAATAACTTGTGTGCTTAAACATGTTAAAAAAAATTTTAAAATAAAACAAGGTTGCTATATTAAAATAATGAAATTAAAAACAAGCAAATGTGCTCTTGTAAGGGGAGAAATTAAATTATGTAATGTTATATAATATGCAGAATTCAAATTATTTTTCTTGTAAAATAGATTAAACACTTAAATTTCACTTGAAAAGAATATGATGTAGCAGCCAATTTCTCTTTTTAAGCTCAATTGTTTGTTCTTTATTTAAAATATAGAGAAAATCCTTTAAAAACTACTTATCAACAACTTAACAAAAAATTAATTTCATCACAAGTCAAACCAAACGAAAAAAATAAACTGAAGAGTATAATAAATGCATAAATATTTTCAATTTACTTAATTAACCATAAAAATACTTTTTGTGGGTATGTGTTCTTTCTTTAAAAAAGTTTTCAATATATTAAAAATATATAATAATTATAATTTCTTGTTTTTTTTTCATTATTTTACTTTCTTTACTTTTTCATTTACATCATTATAATGCAACAGCAACAACAACAACAAAAAGGCACATCAAACACAATAACACTTAATCGCTTAAAAAGGTAAACAATTTTTACTCAACAAAGACACTTAAAATTCATAAAACAAACTTATAAACCAACAGACAGATAGGCAGATAGACGGACATCCATACGAATGTGTATGGAAGCAGCCACACTTACACTAACACACAAAATTATTGCTTCACTCTCAATGGACTCAACATAAACTTTTCTGTATACTTGTAGACTAACAAGAAACTACTTAAAAGAGACAGCAAATGATTAAAGGCTATTTTAATAATTAAAAAAAGGATATATGGGGAACTTTTTATTTAAACACAATATTTAGGAATTTGTTTTACCGCCTTGAAGAGCAATAAAGACTACAAGTTGTAGTGCCGAAATTTTTAGAAAAAAATGTTTGTTGTAGGAAAATGCATATGTATGTATTTAAATACTCGTTTATATGTATGTATGTTATTCTCATAATTTAGCTAAAAAAAATTTGGTATTTTTTAATAAATTACAAAACCATTTAAAATATTCTAGTCTTTTATTTAGTTTGTAAAAAAAGGATACAAAATTTTGTTACGTTTTGAAGATAAGTAACGACTGTAAGTTGTATTAAAAAATTTTAGGAAAAATATAGTTTTGAAAAAGTTAATTCACTCGTAGGTTCTTCATTACACATTTAAATTTGACACTTGAAAAATGGTAAAAGCCATTCATATTTTTTTAAGACTTGTTCAAAAGAGGATATATGGGGAATATTTAATCTAAACCAAATTTTAGGGAAATTTTTCTGTGGTTTTTTAAACTAGTAAAGACTGCAAGTTGTAGTAAGCAAATTTTATGAAAAACAAAATTTTTAATTATGTAAAAAAGGATAAACCAAATTTAAAAAAAATTTTTGTTTTATTTTTTATATTAGTAAGGACTCAAAGTTGTAGTAAAAAAATTTTAAGAAAAACATTTAATTTAACTTGTGTACTAAAAGGATTTATGAAAAACTTTTAATATAAACAGAATTTTAAGAACGTTTTTGTATAATATTTTATATTATATTAAGAAAAACAATTTTTTTAGCATATGAAAAATTTTTTAAAAAAATTGTTTGCAATGAAATTCTGATGTTTTCATATTAATTTATAAAACGTTAGAAGTGTTTTCAAATTATTTTTTCATATGTGCAATAAAAGGATATTTGATGAGCATGTGATTTCAGCAAAATCCAAAAGTATAAAAAGTATAAACCGTAAGTTGTAAGAATAAATGTTTAGGAAAATCTATTAATTTTAAAATTAAAAATACATATAAACAACGTATTAGGTAAATTTTTCTGCATTTTCCTGCATCTAAATTAATATTCGTAAAAATTTGATACGTTTTGAAGTATTTTTTGACTTATGCAAGAAAAGGATATATGGGGAACTATTGCTTTGACCAAATTTTTAAAGAATTTTTTTCACCACTTAGAAGACTAATGTAAAGTACAGGTCGTAGCAGCAAAATATTTAGATAAAATTAATTTTTGAAGAAAAAGTTGTTAAATAAAATTTTTAAAATTGAAAATCTTGCGTTTAAGAAAATATTGTAAAGGTCTTTTTTCATATGAATAAGAAAACTGTATACATTTATGGTCAGCTTTTGGTTTTTACACAACTTTCAGATTTCAGATTCTTGAAATGGCAAATTTCAAGAATTATTAAAAAAGAATTTTGAAATAAATTATTTTTTTATTGAACAGAAGGTTACATACAAAATAATTTTCTCAAAGCATTTGACATTCACGGCATTAATGTTTTTACGGGGTGCCACAAGAATAGCTGTTGTATGGCTATTTCCAATTTCGAAAATTGTGCCCTTGATATCAAAGCCATTTATTGATATATTTTCAGTAGTGACTTTAGCTGCAATTAAAATGACGTATGCACGTATCCTACGACTTCTTAGAAACATCTGAGACGAACTTCGAATGCAAAATAAAGTTGTGGGCAAGTTTAAAGTTGTGAAACAAAATTTTTACCATGCTTAATATTTTCTATGGACAAGGTTCCACTACTAACAGCACATACTGTATCCCCAATTCACTTATTCGCACTCAAACTTTGCTGACAAAAAAAAATTTTTTAAAATTAAATGCAATGTGCTGGTTATTAAAATGAAAATGTAAACATAAAAAACCTCAAATGAAAATGTACATACACACACTAGCAATTCATACAAAATGAAGAGTTTGCAAATAAAAAAAAATTGCAAAAACTGTTGCCTACTTTGCGGTCTTTTATAAGAGCATCAACAACAATAACTGCAAAATGTTGAAGTTAACAAAGTGAAGACCAGTCTCTACCCACTGAAATTAAAAAAAAATCCCTCATACACAATTATGCACTCGAATACGAACATCTACATCTACTGCCCAGCTATATCATAATATAACAAAAGCAGACGGGCAGAAATATGAAAGAACTTTTATGTCCTTTTGCAATATCAAATACAGAGAGTTGTATATATACAACTATTGCTATATAACAGCAAACAATTGCACCATGTTGTTTGTTTTGTTGCCATTGTTATTCTTTTTTTAAATTGTTCCTTATCAAAAAGAGAATTTTTAATTGGGCATATGTGTAATAATAAAGCAACACACACAGCAACATCTAGTCATAAGGCATCAAATTATGTAGAAAGTTGCAATTGCATTATAATCTTTTTGCTTTAGAATGCAAGTAGATATGAATATACAAAAATTTGTATGAGTGCGAAGCATGAACTGTTTTTACAACTTCTTTTTTTCTGGTTGGAGTTTATGTATACTTTTTCGTTGTATATCAGTATGTTGACTTTACCTTCTTTTGAAAAGTTTAAATTATAAAATATTTATTATTAAAAACATTTAAATAGGCCTTAAAGGCAGACAGTCTTGTTGTTTTTTTTTTTTGTTGTTTTCACGCCACAAACATTTGCTTGCTAAAAAAAAGGCCAACGTTTAGTGCCATTCAACACCTTTCTTTGTTTTCCCACCGTCTTGACACTTAACAAATCTCTAGATAATATTTCCCCACTTTGTTGTGTTTTAAAAGTCATTTCCATGTTTGGATTCTTTATATTTTTCTCATCTCTGCTATATCAAAGAAATGAAAGATACTTGTTGTTGTTGTTGTTGACAACACTTAGTTAGTCACTGTTCTTGAAATGTTGCTGTTGTGCTTGTTGCCCCTTGAGCTGTGTTTATTACAAGCAGGTGTTTCATTTTATGTTTCTTGATTTCAAGTATGTCGTCTGCTCTTCATTAAAAACTTAACAGTTGTTGTCTTTATTTGGCCCTTAGTGACTTAACTGTTAGTGGTAAATTGTATGAGTTAAGATTTACTATTTTTTTTAATTATCAACAAGATGATAAGATAATTTTAATCTTAATCTTAAGTATAAACAAAATATGGGGATTGAAACTAAGATGCTTATTTAATGAATTTTAAAGTGAACAAAATATTTCACAGTTTTGGCAAAATTTTTCTATGAACCATGTATTTTTTAGCAAATATTTTTGTGCCACAACTTGTGGTTTACAGTGCTCTTTGAAAAAATATATAAAATTTTTAAGCTGGTCAATTACATACAAAGTCCGCCATATATCCTTTTTTGGAAACATATAAAAATCGTTAAAAATTCCTAAATTCGTCAAATAATTATTTATTTACAACTTTTGCATAAACAATATGCAAGTAAATATTTTTTCATTTAAAATTATATACGTTTACATACTTAAATTTGTTTGTAAGCATTTTGTAAAATATTTCTCTAAAATAGATATTTTTTAATAAATAGTTTTTGCCACAATTTCAGGTTTACAGTTCTCTGTCAAAAACTTTTTAAATTTGCTCAGCAGATCAATTACATAAGAAGCCCTCCATATATCCTTTTTTTCAAAATATGTATGTACAAATTTGTAAGAATGCATAAATTCGTTAAAAATTTATTTATTTACTATCTTCACACATACATTATGCAAGTGTCTTTTTGTTTTAATTTATAGAACGTTTAAATTTGGAAAAATAAATTTAAGTTTTTCTCTAAAATGCGCGTATTTTTTGATAAATATAATGGCTTTTTTAAGCAGATCAATATAAAGTCTGACACATATCCTTTTTTATATGTGTATATAAATATTCTGTAAAAAATCAGAAATTCGTTAGTCTTAATTATTTACAGTTTTGACTTAAAAATTATACAGGTATTTTTTATTATTTTATAAATTATTGAATATGCGAAAAAAAGATTTTTGAAAATTTTTTTTACAAAATATGTCTCGTTTAAGAATATTTTTGCGTCACAACAGCTCAAGGGAATAAATAATAAATAATTTTATTTAATAAGATCATTTAAATACGAAGCCCACTATATATCCTTTTTTCCAAAATATATAAAAAATCTGTAAAAATTCATAAATTCGTTAAAAATTTATTCATTTACAATCCTTACATATAAATCATGCAAGCATTTGTTAGTATGTATCAATTTATAAAACATTTACTTGAATTTTTGGAAAATTTTTTTTTTATAATTTGCTATAAAATGTATATTTTTTAAGAATATTTTATGCCACAACTTGTGTTCAACAGTTCTTCCTGAAATAATATATAACTTTTTCAACCAGGTCATCTACATAAGAAGCCCGCCATATATCCTTTTTCCAAAAACTATATAAACAATTTTTAAAAATTCATAAGTCCGTTAAAAATATTTTAATTTACAATCTTTATTCATAAATTATGCAAGTATTTACTAGTTTCAATTTATAAAACACTTACGTAATTGAATTTTTGGGAAAAAAATATTTATTGTAAAATTTTTTCTCTAAAATATGTAATTTTTACGAATATTTTTATGCCACAACTTGTGTTTAATAGTTCTCCTTGAAATAGTATAAAATCTTTCAATCAGGTCTTCAACATACCATGCACGCCGTATATCCTTTTTTTCGAAAATTAAATAAAACAATTTTAAAAGTGCATAAATTCGTTAAAAAACTAATTAACTTACAATATTTACTAATGATTTGTGCAGGTATTTGTTTGCTTTAATTTACAAAAAAAAATTTGATGAAAATTTTATAAATTTTCCACCGAAATAGGCTTCTTTTTCAAAAAATTTTTTTTGCCACAACTTGTGACTTACAGTTCCCTTTAATATAGAACATGGTTTTTTTAGGCAGGTGAGTTACATACAAAGGTCGTCATATATCCTTTTTTTATTATATACAAAATCTGCTAAAATGTTTTAATTTGTATTGAGTCTATTTATTTACAGTCTTCACATATAATCTATGCAAGTATTTTTCTTATATTAATTTATAAAACTTTCTGAAAAGAGTGAGCTTGTCCAAAAAAAATGTTCCTAACAACTTGTAGCCTCCTTTAATATTACCAATGAACTTAAGTTCAGTAAAAAATATGAGGTAGAGTAGAAGAATGTCATATATCTTTTTTCCAGAGCAAAAAAGCTTTAATGAATCGGTATTGTGTTGAAAATAATATTTGTCCCTAATTTTTTTTTTATTTTTATCCCCGTCTCTATGAACTTTAGCCAATAAACGATTATAAGAATGTTAAACATAAATCCTTATTTTAAACTCTAATATTGCGGGCAAATTATCACTAATCGCTTTAAATGAAGTAATAAATGTTTATTTCTAACGACGGCCAACCAACTAAGGCTCCTTTCAGTTCCCTAAACTCTCACATAAGCATTCCAAACACTTACAGACTATGCAGCTCATAAATCATCAACCCTTTAAAAAAAAGTATTTGATCCTTACGATAGTGCAATGTAGATGATACCAAGAGTTAAATAGCAACATCTTAATCACCCTTGATGTTCGTCATCTTCAGGGCAGGAGTATACATTTTTTTCCTTTGCCTTTAGCTTGACGTTATAACTTTTTATTTAGCTCTTCTCTTTTAGGCTAAAATCTATGTTTTTTTTCTTAGAGTCCTTTTTTATTTGCATATTTGTTTTTTTCTATTTTTTTTCTTCTTAAATGTCACTCAGTTAGACCCTTGCTGCTTACACAACTATCTGTTTTGTTTTCCTGTTTTATAATTATTTGATTTGTCGCCACTTTTACAATTTTTTTTTCTCTTATTTTGACGCTTCCATTTGGTTTCTAGTGTTCGTTTGTAGCTGTTGGCTAGAAACAGACCCAAACATGTCTAATCGCATAAAATGGTACAGGAAATGATACGATAATGAATGCTTGACAGAAATGTTATGACAGGGTTCCATGGTAGAGAGAGAGAGAGAGAGAGAGAGAGAGAGTGAGAAAAAGATAGAGAGAGGTAGAGACAGAGGCATAGGGCTTGCAATTAATATGAGTTTGTTTGCTGTTAAGATTATTTTGTAATGACTTTTGTTGCGTTGTTGGTAACTGGTTGGCTGTTTGCAAAAATGAAATTAAGCGTAAATTTAGTTTGTTTATATTTTGTTTACTTTTTTCCGCTCAGATAATTAGCGTAAAGGGAAAATGGCATAATGAAGAGATAAGAAAGTTTATATGGAAAACATTAATGTTGTTGAACTAAAACAACAACAAAAATATTTAATGTGAATAGTGTTTAGGAAAATAACAGCAAATGTTGTTTAGAAAATAAATCATTTGGTATAAAGGGAAATTTGCTACGAGTATAAAGTAACTTTTCATTTAAATATTTTAAGTTTGAAAAACAATTAGGAAGAAAAAAAGTTTCACTCTCATAAAAAAAATAAGAAATTAACGAAGCGATAAGGAAAGAAATTAGTCCTTTCAAGGGGCCTGGCGTAGCCTTTGTTTTTTCTTCTACATTTTCTCGATTTTAAATCTCAAGAGTATCTATTTTTTTTAATATTTCAATTCAAATGTCATGGCCAATGGGTTGAAACCAATGATCCTTGGAGTTGAAGCCTATTGCAAAGCAGGCAGCTGCTAAGGAGCTGCAGCTTATATCCTTTACTGATATGGTAATAGATACCTCAGCATAAACACTTGCATTAGTTTCAGCCATTATGAATTGATAATGATATTACTATACACAGCCATGTACATATAAGCCTTTAATGGAACCAATTTGTTTAATAATACTTGCTAAAATTCTCATTTGGTTCATATAAAAAGTTACTTAAGTAGTTTGGGGTTACTGAATTACAATTGCTACAGTATCAATAATTGTCCATGAGCAAAAATAACACTGGTCGAGAGCTATATATAGCGATAAGCACCATGTTATGGTCATATCTGCGGTTTTTCGTAATAACCGCACAAGTAGATTTTTAACAATTTTGTGTTATTGCTAACAAATCTCTATATTTTTCTCTCTCGAGAACTATATATCGCGATTAAGCACCATATTATGATTATATCTGTGGCTTTTTTTGAAAAACCACACAAGTCTATATTTAAACAATCTTGCGTTATTGATGCCAAGTTGCTATATTTTGCTCAATCTGGAAGTATATGGCAATTGTGTAATATTTTATAATTATATCTGCACTTTTTGGGAATAACCGCATAAGTAGATTTTTACCGATTTTGCGTTATTGAAGCCAAGTCGCTATAATTTGGTCACTCGAGAAGTATATGGCGATTGTATATACATTTTATAATTATATCTGTAGTTTTTGGGAATAACCGCATAAGTAGATTTGTACCGATTTTGCGTTATTGAAGCCAAATCGCTATATGTTGCTCACTCAAGAAGCATATGATAGTTGCGCAGCAATTTATGATTATATCTGTGGTTTCTGGGAATAACCACACAAGTCGAATTTACCGATTTTGCGTTATTAAAGCCAAATCGCTATATGTTGCTCACTCAAGAAGCATATCATAGTTGTGCAGCATTTTATGATTATATCTGTGGTTTCTGGGAACAACCGCACAAGTCAAATTTACCGATTTGGTGTTATTAAACCCAAATCGCTATATTTTGCTATCTCAAGAAATATATGATGATTGTGCATCATGTTCTGATTATATCTGTTGTTTTTGGAAATAACCGTGCAAGTCCATTTTCAACGATTTTGAGTTATTGATGCCAAACCGCCACATTTTGTTCACTCGATAACTATATGGCAATTGTGCAGCATGTTATGAATATGTCCGTTGTTTTTGGGAACAACCGCACAAGTAAATTTTTAACAAATTTGCGTTATTGATGCCAAATCGCTATATCTTGCTCGGTAGAGAAGTATATGGCAATTGCGCATTACTATTTAATTATATTCGTTGTTTTTGGTAATAACCATACAAGTCGATTTTTAACAATTTTGAATTATTGATGCCAAATCGCTATATTTTGCTCGCTGTCTGCATGAAACTTAAGTTTTTAGGAATAAAATAGATAGATCCAAGTTTTTTCTAATCAAAAAGATCTTTATATAGAAAGGCACACATCGTTAGCTAAAATGCTAAAAGACTTTGCTAACAAAAATATAATTTTACAGCAGAGTCAAAATTTTGTCAAGGCATGTGGTTTAATGGCATTCATAATAATCAATTAAAAAACTCGTTTTTGAACTTCTTGTTAGTTACGCCTTTTTGCATTTTAGCTAACGATATGTACATATGAACATTGTTATTTCCTAGAAACATTTTAGCATATTTCTAAGAAAAAAGTGATATATGTGTAGGTATTTTATTGTTATAGGAAAATATTTGCGGCATAGTTGAGATATATTTAAGATTTTTCACTCCAAAGCAGTCTCTCTTATAGTCTCACATTAAGAGAAAATCTTAGATAAAACGCTTCATATATTATTTTCTTTGAAATTCAGCTAAATTTAGAAACTTAACTTAAAAATAAATGTTTTTCCTTAAATTAATTTACGTCTCCAAATTAATGCTATTGAAGAGCACTTCATCTAAACTTTAGTTTAAGGAAATAAAAAATAAAACACAAAAACTAGAGGGTGAAAATTTGTGGACATTTACGTTGACAAGTTTTGTTTTAAAGATATCAAAACAAAAAACAAGTAACAAACTTTTGTAAAAGAAACTCCTCTTATCGTGGTTATTTGTTTATTTGTTGGTAATTTTAGGGCATTCTCTTTTTTCCACTTTGCCATTTGAAAACAAAAACTAAAAACAATTGGCAAATAACATTTTCCAAAAACGTTGGGGTTGCCTTCATATGCTGGCAAGTGTCTTGTAGTTGTACTTGTTCCTTTGTTTTTGTTTTTTTTTTGGTGGTTGCCCCAAAAACTTAAAAGTTTCTTGTTAACAGTGATGAGCATCATTAAATTTAACGTATTATGTGCGGGTTTGCTTCATTTTTAGAAGTTTAACAAATAGACATTTGTATTGTGTAGGAGTCAACTTAGTTTTCACGAGTTGGTTTTGGTGGTTTCTTATTTGCACTATTTTGATGCCCACAAAATATTTTTGGGCCTTTATTTGCCCTGCAAGATATTTATTTTTCAGGCTGTTTTATTAAGTTTGAGAAAAAGCAAAATGGCGTAAGATAAAATAAAAAGCTATTCAAATACGAAAAAGGAAATTTTAGGCTTATACTTGAAGTTTTAAACATAAAACAATAATATGGGTTTACGTGGTGCAATAAAGTTTAAAAAAGTCCAAAATTTATTACATAAGAGTAAAAGAATAAGAAAAAAGAATAAAAATAAAAAAATTAATACCAATTTTCGTACAAGCAACCATTCCAGGACACTTTCCCCTGAAGAAAAAGTCTTGACACTATTGCTTTCTGTGGCAAAAAGGAAAAACTGCTTAAGTCGAGATAAGCTGATTTTGAGTTAATAGTACTTCCGGAATCAACATATTTGAAAGTACTCCATTCCAGGACACTTTCGCCTGAAGAAAAAGTTTTGACATTATCAATTTCTGTGTTAAAAAGTAAAAAGAGCTTAAATCGAGATAGGCTGATTTTGAGTTAATGATACCTCCATAATCTGCATATTTGAAAGCACTGCTGGTCAAAATCGCAAGTAATTTTCATGATTTTTCAGGAAGTTATAGCACTATGACTTGCGACTTATCTTTTTTAGACTTCTAATCTAATTTGGAATAATGGCTTAATTTAGGCTATATTTTCGTATATTTTAACTGAAATGTATTACTTATAGTGTATAGAACGATATTTGCTTAAAAAAATAAAGGTTAACAGAGAATTTCGCAATTTCACTGTAAAAGAAATAAATTTGTGAAAATCGACTTGAAAGGTTAAAAGTGCTCTCCTGCAAAATAGTAAAATATGACATAAGCACTTTTTCCTTATTGCCACAAATTTCTTTGAGCCAGCTAAAACGAAAATTTTTATTCCTCAGCAATAATCTCTATAGCAACAATACTACAAACCTGGATTTAGTAGTTTACTTAAATATTTTTTTTAATTTCAATTTTTAATTAAAAAAAACTACTTAAAATCTTGCGATTTATTAAGCAGATGTTGCCTCAGTTTGATCTACTTGGGTTTTTTTTATCAAATACGCTTTGCTGGTAAATTATCTTTCTATAAAATTGAAACACTTTTTTGCATTAAATATTTTCTGTTAGTTTCATGCATTTTCTGAACTCCTCCTTGCACAATGACACCATGCTTTCGGGCTCATTTTGTTTTTGTAATTGCAACAATATTTAATTGACTTGTTAAATTTAAATAGTGTTTGTCAGAGTTTTTAACTGTTAAGCGTTGGCCATAAATTATTTATAAAATAAAAATATAAACCGGTGGCAACAAACATTAAAAGAATGCAGAAAAACAAGTCAAAACCCTGAATATATTACAACAAGCTGCAAAAAACCATGTACACGCATGCACACACACACACACAGACACACATATGTATACGCCTTCATAACACTACATAACACAACACCTACTGAAGGCAACTCTTCTTGTTTTTCTTTTTACTAGACCCAAAAAACAAAATGAAATTCATATACGTACATCAAAAGTTTTATGCATGTTCATGTATGTATAGTTGTGTAAAATTCCTTAATGTGTTAATTTGTAAATGCGGATGTATGTGTGTATGTGTGTGTATGTGTGTGTGTGTGTGTGTGTGTGTCCAAACATGTGCAGGCCTGTGTTCGTGTGTGTTTTATTTAATTTATATTTGCTGGTTTGTATGTGAATAAAAGTCAAATGTTGACTAATTAATTTTACACCGCTTATTTTCGACGTTCAGACATACATGTTTTTTCTGTATATAAAAATGTATGTAAGTGTATTAGTACTCCAGTATGTAGACGACTGGTTTGTATACATTTATTTCCATGTCAGCGATATTAAGTGACAAACAGTTTTCCTTGTTTTTATTAAGCCCCACCTACAACTTCTTTATGTTGGGTAAACATAATAAACATTTTACATCTCTGCTATATTCAAGTAACCACTTAGAACTTCATTATTATATGTGCTGCATGATTTGCTTTTTTAGATATGGTTTTTAACATTTCGAGAAGATAAGGTCTCAGTAAAGGATAACGAATTTAACATTAATAAAATTTTTTGATACGAAGCAACTTTTAAGCAAGAAATATTTTTTGACTAAAACTTTCTTTTTGATAAAAATTACCAATTTAATAAAAAGTTCAATAAAAGTACTTTTTGATCAAAAACAATTGCCCAATTCATTTAAGGTAACTTTTTGGTCAAAAGTGTGTAAATGATTAGCTGTGAAATATAAGTTCCTTTTCTTATTGCTAAAAATTACTTTTTTTTATATACTTTTTAGGAAATATAGTACGTTTTTCATAAAAAGTACCTTTGTCATAAAAAGTACCTCTGTCATCAAAAGTTCCTTTGTCATAAAAAGTAAGTTTTTCATAAAAACTACCTTTTTCATAAAAGTACCTTTGCCAACAAAAGTACCTTTGTCATAAAAAGTACCTTTGTCATCAAAAGTACCTTTGTCATAAAAAGTAACTTTTTCATAAAAACTGCATTTTTCATAAAAGTACCTTTGTCATCAAAAGTACCTTTGTCATCAAAAGTACCTTTGTCATAAAAAGTAACTTTTTCATAAGGATACCTTTTTCATAAAAAGTATGCTTTTCATAAAAAGTACCTTTGTCATCAAAAGTACCTTTATCACAAAATGTACCTTTTTCATAAAAAGTATGCTTTTCATAAAAAGTTCCTTTGTCGTAAAAAGTACCTTTGTCATTAAAATTACCTTTGTCATAAAAAGTAACTTTTTCATAAAAACTGCCTTTGTAATCAAAATTACCTTTGTCATAAGAAGAAAATTTTTCATAAAAAGTACCTTTGCCACAGAAAGTACCTTTGTCATTAAAATTACCTTTGTCATAAAAGGTACCATTGTCATAAAAATCACCTTAGTCATAAAAAGTACCTTTGTCATAAAAGGTACATTTGTCATAAAAATTACCTTTGTCGTAAAAAGTACATTTTGTCATAACAAGTAACTGACATAAAAAGATCCTTTGTCATAAAAAGTACCTTTGTAATAAAAAGTACCTTTGTAATAAAAAGTACCATTGTCATAAAAAGTAGCTTTGTCGTAAAAAGTACATTTTAGAAAAAGTACCTTCTTTATAAAAAATATTTAATTTTGTTGAGAAAAAAGTACTTTTTAGAAATAAAGTACTATTGTTATATAATATAAAAATTATCTTATTTATGAAATGTGAAATTTTCATAAAAATTACCTTTTGATGAAAGAGTATATTTTAAATAAAGAATTCCCTTGCAATAAAAAATACCTTTTGGTATTGAGCAACTTTTGACAGAAAGTACTTTTTTAATAGGAAAAAGGACATATATTTCAACAAAATACTTTATTGGCAAAAGTAATTCTGTTAAGAAGAACAATGAGTTTTTTGGAAACATACTCGTAGTAATTTTGCTGTAATTTTTTTACATAAATTAGGGATGAAAAGTGCCTTTTTGGAAAAAAAGTACTTAATTGATACCATTACAATTTTGATAAAAATTATATTTTGCATTAAAAAAATACATACCTTTTTTATAAAAAGTACTCTTTGGATAATAAAAAAGTACCTTTTTGACAAAAAATATTTTCTGATATAAAGTACTTTTTGATAGAAAAAAAGTAAATACTTTTTGATAAAAGGTACTTTTTGATAAAAATTACGTCTTGATAATAAATACTTCTTGAAAAACAAAAGTACCTTTTTGATAAACAAAAAAGCACTTATTTGATAAACAAAAGTACTTTTTTGATTAAAAAAAACTAAACAGTATTTATAAAATGTAAAATTTTCATAAAAAGAACATTTTCATTATGAGAGACTTTGCTTGTAACAAAAAGTACTTTATAGAATTTAAGTACTTATTGACTAAAAGTCCTTTTTAAAAAAAGTCTATGTATAGATAAAAGTAAATTTTTGTTAAAAAAGCTAATTGGAAACAAAATTTGTTTTAAAAACTTACTTTTTAATCACAAGTACTTTTTATACACAATAAGTACTTTTTAGACAAAAAGTACTTTTAGACAGAAAGTACTTTTTTGATAAAAAAAATTACCTCTTTTTTCAATAAAAAATATAATAATTTAAATTAATATAAAACGTAATTTTTAAATTAAGTTCCTTTTTTTTATTAAAAAAAAATCACGCTTTTTGCAAGAAATAGAATTTTCATGACAAAAACCCTTTTAAGAAAAAATATCTTTTTGATGAAAAGATATATATACATATATATATATATATATATATATATATATATATATATATATGTATATATGTATATATATATATTTTTTTTTTTGCTAAAAAGGATTTTTTACAAAATTTTTATAATTAACTATTTTTTTTATTGTCTTAATCCTTAGAAAGTCTCTTATAAACTGAATGACAAAAAGTACCTAGTTACTTGACAAAATAACTTTTTGACATAAAAAAATTTATGAAAAGTACTTTTTGACATTAAAAAAGATTTTTGCTAAAACCGGTTTTATAAAAAGCTGAACTTTTTCACAAGAAGTAAGTCTTTAGAAAAAATTTCCTTTTTTTTTAAAGTACCTTTTTGAAAAATGTATCTTTTTGAAAAAAGTACCTTATTGAAAAAAGTTCCATTCTAAAAACTACCATTTTGAAAAAGTATCTTTTTCAAAAAGGTAATTGTTTGAAAAAAGTACCCTTTCGAAAAAGGTACCTTTTTGAAAAAAGTACCCTTTTTGAAAAAGATACCTCTTTGAAAAAGTACCTTTTTTGAAAAACTACCTTATCAAAAAAGTATTTTGTTGAAAAAAGTATTTTGTTGAAAAAGGTATCATTTTGAAAAAATGGAAAATCATCTTTTCAAAAAGTATCTTTTCGATAAAAACTTTAATTTTTATATAAGATTGGTCATCAAAGTACTTTTTGCAACAACAAAAAAATATTCGTCAATTTTTGAAAGAAAAAGTACAATATGTATTAAAAAAGGCTTTGTTTTGTTATATCAGAAATCTTTCTCCGATTTTTTATTAGTTTTTCTAAAAACCTTAGAAATTTATTTATTTATGAAATATCTTCCTATTTAACGTTAATATTTTTTATTTAATGTCCTAATTAACCTATATAATATAATTTTTAACTTGAATTTTTTTTTGTTTTCTGTACAGCAGTGATTCTTTCAACCTTTATAAGAAAAAATTAATTTTAATAGAGGTTAAAATTATAAATTTTGTCTACCAACATTTCCTGACGGTTTTTAATACTATTAAAAAAACAGCAGCAATGATGGCACAAATCAACATTTGCTTCTAGTTTTTTCTTTTCTTTTTTTCATCATTTAGATTTTAATGTACATTTACTAAAAAGGAGTTAAAGCAAATGCTAAATCGTTTGACTGTACTGCACTGTCCACTTAAACTCCTTCTTCTACACAAATACTCGCTCAGAGCTTTCAAAAAAAAAATTGCACAGAATTTCACACTATCGCAAAAGGAAATGATAATACTTTGGCGTTAACAAATCAACAGCAATTATTTATTCGTCATATGCCACAAGGGCCGGCCATTCGTACTTGATAATGGGCATTCACAGCAAGAAGCCGAAAGATACCAACCGACTGACAGACAGACAGACAGACAGACAGACCGGAGTGACAGAAAATACATTCAATCTTTACGTGTAAGTAGCAGATACAACACAGACAAACTTAATTGTGTAGTGTGAATACACAAAGAGAAATATTGGAACGAAACTGAAAGCAAATAAAAGATTACACAGTAATAAATGATTTTCAATTATTTATTTCGTTAAATGCGATAGTAGATGAGAATTGTTTTTCAATCAAGTTTACACTTAGGTAAGCCGTGAAAACTATAAATATATTCACGGTTGTTCTGTATATCGCGAATTTCGAAATCTCCTAATTTCCAGGAAATTGCAGCTTTTTAATTGGTTTTGATATTTTCGATGTTGAAGATATTTTGTATTTTGTATAACTTCAGTTGCACTAAATTGTCCGATCAGTAGAACAATGTTTTCGTTTTTGGAAATTGAACGGTTTCAAAACGCGTGATTTACAGAACACCCCTGATAATGGGCCAATCGCACGATGTCGACAAGGTTCGACATGTCGCACACTTACATTTTTTTTTTATAAAACACAACACAAACCGCGAAGCGATTAGCTTGTCTGCGGAAAACACCCAGGGTCTATGGCGGGAATCGAACCCACGACCTCTGGACTGAGAGGCTAGCATCGCTACCAATCAGCCACAGGGGCACCTAATTCAATTCAAACCAAAAGCAAATTATAATATTTTGTTGTTGTTTCAAATGTAAACGTGCGACAACAACTCGCTCTTTGTTCACATCGTGGGGCAAGCCTTATGTGTATTCTTTCTAGTTTTTAGATATTTTGGATAAGATTTTAAAAAAATTTCCCCAATCTTTTGAATTATTTTGTTTACTAGCTCCTTCCTAATCAGCCTTAATTTAATTTGAACAAACTCCATTAACCAAAAAAAAAACAAGTAAGAGTGCTATATTCGGCTGTGCCGAATCTTATATACCCTTTACCAACGTACGTACATATATATAGTATACAGACACGTACATACATATTTGTTTTGTGAAAAAATTTAAAATTTTTTAAAGTTTCCATCTTTGGAGCTATAATTTTCATTTTTAAAATTTCATACACCAAACTTTTCTTTCAGAAGCATAAAATATATTCAATTTATAAAGAAAAAGAAAAAAATTTTTAGACCTATTTAATTTTACATAACACAAAAAATGTGAGATTTCCAACCCTGGAGTCATAATTTTGGATTTTTCTGATTATTGATACCAATCTAGTTCTTTAAAAAATGCATAAAATATGTTAAGTGAAAAAAGCAAGAACGAAATAAGTAAAAACTTAGTTTCATTTAATTCCTTTAATATTAAAAAAAATCAGTTAAGTGCGACTTTGAATCGCGCACGAAAGGAAGGTTTTTTGCTTTTTTGAAGTTTTTTTCAGTTAAAACGATTTTTTCAGTTTTGTCGCTTTTTTCTCGTTTTGGCGATTTTGTCTGTTTTTGGAGATTTTTCTCATTTTGACGATTTTTTCTGTTTTTTGGGTTTTTTCGCGATTTTTTTGGCGATTTTTTTGTTTTTTTTTTCGTTTTGGTGATTTTTTTCATTTTGGCGATTTTTTTTCATTTTGGCAATTTTTTTCTTTTTTTTATGTTTTTTTTCGTTTTGGTGATTTTTTTCATTTTGGCGATTTTTTTTTTCATTTTGGCGATTTTTTTTTCATTTTGGCGATTTTTTTCTGTTTTTAATTTTTTTTTTCGTTTTGGCGATTTTTTTTCTTTTTTTGGCGATTTTTTTTCATTTTGGCGATTTTTTTCTGTTTTTTAGGTTTTTTTTCGTTTTGGCGATATTTTTCATTTTGGCGATTTTTTTCATTTTAGCAATTTTTTCGTTTTTTTGCGATTTATTTTAGTCTTAGAAATTTTCTTTTAATTTAGTGCTTTTTTTCATTTTGGCGATTTTTTTTCTGTTTTTTGGGGTTTTTTTCGTTTTGGTGATTTTTTTTCATTTTGGCGATTTTTTTTATCATTTTGGCGATTTTTTTCTGTTTTTTAGGTTTTTTTTTCGTTTTGGTGATTTTTTTCATTTTGGCGATTTTTTTTTCATTTTGGCGATTTTCTTTCATTTTGGCGATTTTTGTTTTCATTTTAGCAATTTTTCCGTTTAATTTGGTGCTTTTTTTCGTTTTGGCGATTTTTTTCTGTTATTTAGGTTTTTTCTTTTTTTTGGCGATTTTTTTCATTTTGGCGATTTTTTTCTGTTTTTAAGGGGTTTTTTCGTTTTGGCGATTTTTTTTTCATTTTGACGATTTTTTTCTGTTTTTTAGGGTTTTTTTTCGTTTTGGTGATTTTTTCATTTAGGCGATTTTTTTTCATTTTGGCGATTTTTTTCTGTTTTTTAGGTTTTTTTTCGTTTTGGCGATTTTTTTTTCATTTTAGCAATTTTTCCGTTTTTTGCGATTTATTTTAGTTTTAAAATTTTTTTTTAATATGGTGCTTTTTTTCATTTTGGCGATTTTTTTTTCTGTTTTTGGCTTTTTTTCATTTTGGCGATTTTTTGTTTTTTGGGGTTTTTTTTCGTTTTGGCGATTTTTTTCATTTTGGCGATTTTTTTTTTCATTTTGGCGATTTTTTCTGTTTTTTAGGGTTTTTTTCGTTTTGGTGATTTTTTTCATTATGGCGATTTTCATTTTGGCGATTTTCTTTCATTTTGGCGATTTTTGTTTTCATTTTAGCAATTTTTCCGTTTGTTTTTGCGATTTATTTTAGTCTTAGAATTTTTTTTTTAATTTGGTGCTTTTTTTCGTTTTGGCGATTTTTTCTTGTTTTTGGCGATTTTTTTCGGTTTGGCGATTTTATAATATTTTATTTTTTCAGTTTTACCGTTTTTGAAAATTTCAAGAGTTTTGCTCTTACGGTTTCCAAGATACAGCAAATAGTCAAAATTACATAGTCAAAATTGCATTAACTGATGGAACACCCTTTAATTTAAATTTTTTTAAATTTTAGTGTTAATTTTTGTAGTCTGAATAAAAATACACTAACCTTACACATTTCAAGTGTATATACATACATACATACAATTGTATGTATATTACATGGGATTTTAACATTTTTCGTTGCTCGTTTTGGAACACCCTTTAATTTCCAATTCTCATGTATTTGTTGTTGTAGCGGCCAAAGGTCTACATACTGTGTCCAAATTTCAGGTCTGTAGCTCTTACGGTTCTCGAGAAAATACTAATATAGTTTTAGACATAGTTAATTTTACATAACACAAAAAGTTAAAGTTTTCCAACCCTGGAAACGTCTTTTTAATTTTTTTGTATTTTTTTAATTTAAAATTCCAATTTTAGTCGTACTGAAGTGTAAAATATGTACATTTATTAAAAAAAATAAAAATTTGTTTTCGGGAGTTACTTTTATATGGCAAAATGAAGTTTAAGTTTTCCAGCTCTGCAATCGTCTGCCCGATTTTGCTGAATTTCAATACCAATCTATTTTGGAAAATTTCTGACACACCAGTCCAAGAACGAAGTCTCTAGCTCTTCTGGGAGCTTCGGAAAACCGATTTCACGTACAGACAGACGGACAGACGGACAGACGGACAGACGGACAGACGGACAGACGGACAGACGGACAGACGGACATCGCTTATTCGTCTTCCCTATGCATAAGGATCCAGAATATATATATTTTATGGATCGCTTATTGATATTATAGAAATTACAAACGGAATGACAAACCTATATATACCCTTTTACCATTTTTTTGGTAAAGGGTATAAAAAAACCAGCGCATAGTCCTGATTTTTGTATTTCCACAATTTCATTTCATTTCGGCACATTGCATAAAACTGTTATCCTCTTTGCAACGGTTTCTTGGTATTCACTCGTTCAGCGAAAACAGTCATTCAGTTTATCTGTTTGTCCATCAGATACACAGAACTACACACCAATACATTAACACAATCGCACTTAGTCACTTAAACATTTTCTGTCTCCAAGCTTTTTGATGTTGACGAAGTTGCTGTCACCTCGGTGATAAGTTTAGTTCATTGATTTTTCACACTTGCAAGGAAATGAAGTGCATGCAATTAAAGGAGTTAATTTTTTAATCAAAACGAGTAGAGCGTACAAAAAAGTGACAAAAAAAATGCTTAATACTATATTTAGCTTAAACTGAAAGGTAACTAAATTTAATTCTTTCTTAATATTAATTATTGCTACATATTTGGTTTCTTATATGCAGAGTGTTATTTACTGTTTGGCTATTTTTCAGTTGACATTTGCTTTTCTAATATTCTGTCACTTTTTTGGGGGCATTCACACATACATTTATGTAAGCCGCACTTTCTACAACACTTTTGCTGTAGTGCTAATGTGGCCCTTGGCAGTACAGTTTTGCTATTTCATTTGGGACAATATATAAAATACTGCTGTCAATTGGCTGTTAAATGTGTTGCAAGTGTATGTTTGTGTGTTCGGCTCAAACACGTTAATGCAGGTACATGCATGCTTCAACTAAAAGGCAATGTTGTGGCAAATTACCTGCCAAGTTGTTTTGAATTGTGTGCTTTTAACTGCAACTGCACAAAAAAAAAAACAAAATTAAATGCGTTATTGCACATTCTTTGTACCGTCTAAGGCTTTAGCAGGGATTAAATTTTACAAAGTGATGAAATTTTCTAAACAATCTAGTTGACAACACAGGCAACAAGCGATAAGGATGCAGAAAGTTGAAGTGTAAAATATTGTTGTAATATATGAACTGCTGTGCAATGAATTGATTAAGATCAAAAGGGCTTGCTGTCAGCACTACCACAGATTGTAAAGTAAATTCAAAAATACATATTCTAAATCCAGGTAAATAAAGCTTTAGAATTTTTAAGCCTTTAGCTTTTATGAGTTTTTATAAGAAAAATCAATATTTTGAGCAAAAGCTTAACTCATCTTAAGGCGCCATATTGAACACTTTTTACATAGAGTAGTTTTCTGTCTAATAACACTATGGCAAAAAGGAAAATGTGCTTAAGTCGAGATAAGCTAATTTTGAGTTAATAGCAGCCCTGTAATCTACATAACAAAAGGTAGTCCTGGACAAAATTCCATTTATTTTTTAAAATTTTTAAAAAAACTTAAAGCTCAATGACTTGCTGCTTATTATCATTTTCCGACTTATAATGACATAAGGAATAAAAGCTTAACTTATTAATTCTTTGGTATATTTAAAATTGAATATATTAATTATTATGTGTAGAATAACGTTTTTCTAAATAAAATAAATGTGAGCACCGAACTGCCCAATTTAACTGTAAAATAAATATAATTTGTGAAAATCTACTTAAAAAATTAAAAGTGCTATAGTACGAAACGGTCAAATATGACTTCATAATTTTTTTCTTATTGCCTTATCTTTCTTATCACTTATCACTCCTAAAAGTTTGCTCAATATATTTTTACTGTTTCATTTATTTCATTGTAAAATAATTGTTTTAAAGCGGAAATATTATAATCAAAGACTTACTGCTGTTAACTTTGAAAGCCACGTGCAGGTTCGAAGGACCATAACACAATATTAAATTTCATTAATTATCTCTATTTAGTGCGGCAGTTTTAAGCGCAATTTTTGTTAAACATTTTTCATTGAAACTTAATCATGACTTAATCCTTTCAAGCATTCTTTAAAATCTGGCTCTAAACAAAATATTTATTTCTGCAACTAAACTACATGAATTTAAACTTAATATAAGCAATAGCTGTTTGATTGTCACCAGACATTGTAGTACTTGGCTATTTCTTCTAAATACCATAATAAATAATTTTATTTTAATATTTTTAAGTTCATTAACTATTGCAAAATATTTTAAATATTTCTTATACTGCTAATTGCATTCAACATTTATGAAGAAAGTTCTATAAATTCTAAAAAATCTGTAGAATTTTATAATTAAAAATTCTAAATATTCACAACCAATTCAAACTTTAACCATCTTTTCAATTCACCCTCGTAGTAGTGGCAAAAGTTTTGTCATTTTATGTTTATGTTCATTTGCAGCAAATTTAGTAATTGTCAACGACTTAACATATTTTTAGAGTTTATTTGGCATTGAGCGCTTAAACAATTTCTATTTAATTCCATTTCAAATTCTATTTTCTTTTGTATATTTTATATTTATAAAAATTTCCTCTTTATCGTTTCCAGCACTGCCAACATTTATATATGGTATACATTTATATGTATGCAGTATAGGAGGAATGAAGAAAATATTTTGAAAATGTTTACTGCTGTCTATGTGCAACTTTTATGTAGTCTATGTTGCAACAACATAAACCATAGAGAAATCACTTGAAAAGTAGCTAAAAGACATTTTATTTTAATTTATTTTGGACAAAAGCCAATACAGCCAAAGTAAAACTATTATTAAAATCAACTACTTTGTGTGTGAATTATATAAATTTATAGACTGAAAATAAGGAATTTTTATTGTGGAATGTGTGCGGCAGCATGTGTGGCATATTAGAAGAATTGCTTTATATGCAAAATAAAGTGAACGAGCCAACAATTGTTGCTGATTTGTGAAAATTATATTCTATGGCAACATAATGGCTGCATGTTTGTGTAAAATGTTTAAGGATTTTAAAATTATTAAAAGCTTATTTTACTTATATGTATATTAAATTATTAATTAGAAAGCTAAAAATATTTTCCCTCTGTAAAAGGAAATTTAGAAAGTATCTATGTGTGTTGTTCACAGCGGAGTAGTTTTGATGCAACACATCAATCATTTCTACCTCTTTGAAAAACTGAACCTTTGATTTCTTCATAGCGTAAGCTATCAGTTTTAATGTACTCTACTCCAGCAGGCCTTGAAATCTACGATGAATTTTTTCACTATAACATAAAGTAATCTTTTTACATAAATTTATATCACAGCACACTTTTATCTTCACTAGCAGCCATATTTCCAAATGTTTTTTTTTAATTCACCATTGAGTGAAACAGGAAATTCTTTGATGTTTTTCTTAACAGAGTTTCTAAATAAATTGCAGCTCTCACTACAGGAGAGTATTTCTTGAGTAAAAAATTGATGACGGTTCTGGAACAGCAAACTTTCGTGTGCTGCATTTTCAGAGAGTTAATAATTAAATGTGTGCTTTATTTAGCAAACAATTGATTTTTCTTCATTTTAAGGGGTCCGTAGATCAAAGATGAAAAGAAACTTTATTGTTTTCGCTACGATAAGCGTCCGTCTGTCTGTCACAGGCTATTTTCTCCAGAGCCGTAAGAGCTATGTACCTGAAATTTTCATAAAATATGTAAAATTTTGGCCGCTACAACAGCTAAAAATTCAAAGGAGCTCTAAAGCGAGTAAAGAAACATGTTGAAATCTTAATGTTATATAAAGATAATTATATAAGGACACTTGAAATTTTTTAATTTTGTGTATTTTCATGCAGAGTGCACCAATTAATATTCAAATTTAATAAATTAAAATTAAAGGGTATTCTACCAGTTAATGTAATTTTGACTATTTAATTTTGACAACTTGCTGCATCATGGAAACTATGAGCGGCAAACTCTTGAAATTTTCAGAAACGCTAAAATTAAAAAATTGTCAAAATTAAAAAACGCCCAAATAAAATAGCGCTTAAGTACAAAATACCAGCAAAAATAAAATAAATCGCTGAAATGCAAAAAAAAATTTAATAATACTAAAAAATCTCAAAGTGATGGCTATTAAACCACAAAAGAACGACTGAATAAATTACAAAAAGTCGTATTGCCACACTTTTGGAACAATAACATTTCATTTGAAGCACGGATGGAAGTTTTTTTTTGAGAAAACGTTGTGAAAGAAAGACAATTTTTTAGCTATAAACATTGTATTATAGCTGAGATAATTATGTATGTTTAACCAAGTGCAATGAAACATTGCCTGTAAATTTATCTCTTTTTTATTATAAAGATCTATCATATAGAAAATGGGCCCAAGCCAAAACAAAATTCTTTATTGAAAACTTTTGTTTATTACATTCTTAAGAGAGTTTGCATAAACATTGACTTTACAATCCCGTCTTATTTAAAGTCATTTCTTGCATGACTTTTCAAACAAAATTGATTTAATTGTTGTGACTCAAAATTAATATTCTTGAAGCCAAACGAAGCTTCGCTGCAACTCCATCACTTGCAATAATGCGTGTAAAATTTATTTATGCTCGAACACATAACACATAATCTTCAATCACTTTAAAGTTTCCTGCATACAAAAATATTCAAATTTAATTCTTGCCAAAATTGTAACTCATATTTCCCCTGGTACAAGCCAACAAAATTTGAATGAGCAGTATTTTTCTTCCTCACAACACATGATCGCAAGAAATATGATATGTTTGACAAAAATATTATATAAATATTTGTTCCCTCTAACAAGAATGAAAAAGATATATATGTATGTATCTTAAATAAATCAATAGTTAGTTTTGCAATGTTATTTTTATTTTGTGTTGCTCATGCATAATAAAAACAATTTCTATTGCATACAAATAGGGTTTGCTTTACAATAAACCAAAAAAAATATATAAAAATTTAGAGGTACATCATGGCAAAAATAAACATACACACATACATATCTACATATATTTTTATCCATAAGCCCAACATAAAAAAAAATCCAATACAATATTTTTTATTCTACGAATTGTTTTGTTGTTGTTGGTTTAGTGCATGTTTGCATTAATACACTAACAAACATGTAAATGCGACAAAAATTCTATTGCTTACAAACACGTTTGAATAACTTTCCATCATCAATGTGTAAGCCAGCATCAGCAAGCAATTGCAGTCACTCACCAGCATCTTTCTGTTGCTCTATTAGCAGCCAACAACACGTGTGCTTTTGGAGAAGTGTTGTTGTCTGAATTTTTAAGCTTTAGGCTTAGAGATTAGTGCCTTTAATCCACTGGGTGTTGGAAATAAAACCCCCTAAAAGACCAGCCTGCAATTGTTTGATAGTTGAGCGTCAAGGCAAAAGTTTTTTTTTCAGAATTTATCATTTTTTTTTTTTTTTTTTGCTCTCCCCTTTGGTTGATAGACATGAATTAATGCTAAACAACAACAGCAATAGCACAGAAATATGGTCAACAAAAAATATTTTTTTTATTTGGCGCATTCAGAGTGAAAAATTCCAAAAAGCTTTTGTTTTTTAAGCAAATGATATATAAATATTTGAAAAAAAAAAAGTTGGAAAAAAATACGGTGAAAAAAATTCTTTCAAAATAAAATACATGCATCTGAATATTAATGCATTTGGGGATGGCTATTGAGCCGTTTACAAAAGAAATTTATCCAAAGTTCTAATAATAGCTGCGAAAAAAATATGATTTCGTTATATGAATACCATTGCAAGTTATTATTGATGGACAGCTGAGAAATAAATTGTTATAAAAATTTGAAGCCAGTAAGGTTTTTTATTTGGTAAAAAATTTAATAACTATTTCAATAAAGGGAAGTATTTAAGCAACATTTACATTTTTTGAACTTGGTAGGGAACGTCTTCATCTATCAGATATCTTAAAATAAAGCTTAAATGTTGAAATGAAAATGGACACTTCGATATGGTAGATAATGGGATGTACTTCAATCAGGTCCTTTATGAAAAGAAAGTGATAAACTAAAGTTCAATCATATTAAGAAGTTCTTCCATTTACAAATTCTATCACAATAAAAAAAAATAGAAAATAAATCTTTCTCAGATTTATGCACAGCATCCCTATAAAAACATAACGATAACTAATATAAGGTTCAACCCTATTCAAATTCTCCTCCTTTTTAAAATCGATTTCACAGAAAAGTTTAGGGGTAACTTTTACCTACAAATTTGGTTAAACTAACTGATGTGAAGCAGTTAAAAAATTGTACACCAAAACTTGTTGCAGCACAATTCCAATCCATCCTAACGTTACACCATATTCAAATTCTCCTCCTTTTTAAAATCGATTTCACAGAAAACTCTAGCGGTAAATTTTACCAACAAATTTGGTTAAACTAAACATCAGCAGTTAAGAAATTTTTTTCCAAAGCTTGTTGTAACACAATTCCAAACTATTCTAAGATGAACAAGTCAATCATGAATTGGTTAAATTTAGAATTTTTGCCTCCTCTTTCTTAATAAAGAGAAGTAACACTCAGGCAGCGTGACCGTTTGACCGACTAAAGTGGCAATTTGCCACTTCTTCGACTGCCTTGGCACCTTTTGTCATCCTTTTTTTAAAGTGAATTATATAATAATATATTAAAAATAAAAAGTTCAGTGTAGCTATCTCGTTTTTTTTATGTTGCCCCTTTTTTTTGGTAAATCCCCTATTTGGTGCCACTTTTTCAAAAATGTCATCGGTCACCCTGCACTCAGGCAACGAATGTCTACTAGTAGTACTAGGTGTTACCTCCTTTAGGGAAAGGATAGTGACAGAGAAGACAGGGCATGATGGAAGAGAGAAAGGAAAGTTTCATTCTTTTACAACTCTATTTTTCCGCATGTGTATAATAATGCAGTACTTCTGCGCCTCTGGTGTCAATAAGACGTATTAAATTTTTGAAGCTGTATTAAGTGGCCATTTTTATGGGTTATTTTACTTCGTCGATGATTCTGCTAGACAATACCCATGAAGGAGGGCAGTCTGATCTTACATTAGGATTAGCATCCACTGAAGCCGGTTTAGTTCATCACTTGAAGTTTCCTACAACAACTGATACAAATGCACACTAATGCACATCATAAAAATGCTTGGTGTTGTTATCTTATGACTTTCAGAGACCGGTATCGAACGCAGGACCTTCGGTTTTGTAGTCAACGTGCTAACTTGTCAACGTCCACTACCCAAGGGAGCTTTTCCCACAAGAGGGCCTAAGTTTCTGGTTGCATAATGGCAGGGGTTTGTTTTCCTATCCTATAACTAACGCTTCAGAACCCTTCAGCGTTGCTGTACCATCCTTGTACCAACTGATGTTGCCATGTATAAGGGGAGAATAGAAATAGTTCTGGAGTTTAGGTGGAGCAACTGGATTTCATTCTAACTGTTTCGTGAATGGGGAGGATTTAATGAAGAAAATATTTAAGTTAATATAAATGTTTTTAAAATGCTTAACAAACTTTTGACATGTGTTGATATTTATATAAATAATAATATAATAAAATATTTTTATACACAGAAAAAATGCATCACCAATTAATATTTTCGGTTAAGAATTTAATTGATTCAAATAAATTTTTAATTGCTTTAGCTAATTCGGGAGGAATAACTTAATTGATATTATAAAACTATTTGCAAGTGTAAATTTAATTATTGTTTTATATAATATAATATTAATTAATTAATTAAATAAAGTTTTTCATATTAATTTTTTTCTGTGTAGTAAAGAAGCCGTACGCTATCAACTTTATAACAACTTTTGCTTTTAACCAAAAATTTCACATATTTACCATTTTTGTTTTCGGTTTACAAACATAAGCCCATTTCAGTTTTCAACTCTTTAGCCCAATTCCTCCATTTATATGTCTTTCTTAAAATATGGTTTTGATATGCTTCTACGCTTGCAAGCGCATTTACTAACCAACAACTTTTCTTATTAAAATCTCTGGTTTTCAGTTCAAACTTAACTACCAAAAACCACTTTTACTTAATCATAAAACTAACCTAATTTCTGTCTAAAAACAACAAGACCAACAGCAACATAAAAACTTTCTTTTGCCACTAATTTTCTAAAATTTTTAACATAATTGTTCCCTTTTGAACAAGATTTGTGAGTGAGTGTGTATGTGTGTGTGTGTATGTCTGAGTGTATGTGTGAGTGTGGGTATGTGTGTGTATGTTATTTTAATTTTGTATATTTTGGTAACAAAATTTCCTTTTCTTCCCCGTCCCACTCCCCCACAGTTCTCTTTTAACCAACAGCCACCTTAAACTATTTAATGCTCATTTATTTGTTATTTAAGTAGAGTAGTTGTTGTTGTTGTTGCAAGAGCGGTTGCCAAAAAGTTTTAAATAGTTTTCTTTAACTTTTTGACTTGCAAACGATTTTGTAGAGCAAATCAAAAGACACCTCTACACATGTATGGGAGTGTCTGCATGTGTGTGTGCTCAAGTTTTGTCTGGTTTTATTAAGAAAAAAGAAATTTTTCTGGCCGCATAAAAAAGGAAAAAGTTTAAAAGTTAAATAAACTAAATGAAAATTAATAATTTGCCACAATCATACATTTCTGAGCGCTGCTCATACATGAGCAGGTTGTTATTTAAAATGGGATATTATATATTTTTATTTTTAAGTTAAAAATTTAATTTATATTTTTATTGTTAATGTTGAAATTTATTTGAGTTTGCTTTATGTTTTGCCACTTGATATTTATTTTCTTACTAAATTTTCCCATAAATATTGGAAGTTTTTCCGAGAAAGAAAATGCAATTTCTATGGGTAAGTTTTGAATGCTACACTATATAAGTTAGAGACATAAATAAGAGATTGGGTTTGGGTCAACAAAAATAATATTTTTTTAAGAAAAGTCATCTAGTAACGCAAAGAATAGAACTCGTTTGTGTTGCTCTATGACAACTGAGAATATGCCTGTAGTAGCCCCATTGTGCTGAGGAAAACAAAGGTTTTTCCATTTTCCATCGATCCTTGGAGTTGGGTTTTCTACAAACGACAGTACACCGTATTTTGCATCACAACTTGAGACTTTTAAAATTTACTTAAAATGAGTACTCAAGCCTACCGTGTATTTGCTGATTGGGTTCTTGAAATGCATCAAACTAACAAAGAATTTTATCAAAAAATCGTCTTAAGTGATGAGGCTCATTTTCACCTAGGAGGATTTTTTATTAAAAAAATTGCCGCATTTGGGGCTCGAAGGACCAGATAGATATTGCTCAAAAGCATCTTCATTTTCAATTAGGGTGCCCCTGTGGCTGAATGGCAGCCATGCTAGCCTCTCAGTCCAGTGAGAGCCCACGGCGCTCAATTCCAACGATAGACCCGGAGAACTCATGATTTTTTTATTCGCGCACGCTCTTTATGAATTACCTGTCATTGAGTGATGAATTATCCAAAAATTTATTTTTTAACAAACCTAAGAAAGTTAGCTAAAATTTATTTTTAAGGTCATTATTATATATAAATACAACCACGTTCACGCGAGACTCAGGCATGACTTATACGGGACTAATGCTGACTCACATGCGAATAATTCGTGCTCTTCTTTTCTTGTTTTACTGACAACATAGGCCACAATTTTTAATGCTCCTCAATGTATGCTAAACATATTTTTAGTCCTTCTTTTATCTGAATATAAAATTTGTTTTTTTTTCAATTAATACCTACCACTATTAACTACTTCGTTAGGATAGTGATATAGAAATATTCTTAGCCTGTGGTTGTGGTCTCTGCTGCTGTTAGCGTTGAAGGCCACGTGCAGGTTCGAAGGACCATAAGTAGTTACATATAAAACAATGACAAAAAGCAGCAGTAAAACGAGTTTTATCGGAAGTCGTTAAGGGCTTATAATTGTTAAACTCAAAGCGTGAGGCTATTACTGACTTGTACACAACTTCTGAGACGCTTGTTTCTTCAATCTTTAATATAAAAATTAAATCTTTGTTTAACTGACCTTCAATAACAACTTTACGTTCCCTTTAAATGAGAAAATCTTTTTTTTTGCTAACTACGAGTATTAAAAACAAGAACAGTTTATCAAATTTTCAAAAATTTCATGAAAAGAATATGGTCCTTCAAGCGTAGTCATGTCAGCCATTTGCCTGACATTGTTCTCCATTATTAATGGCATACATTCCTCTTTACAATTTAATTAACATGCAATGATTTCTTTTTAAAATACTTGTTTTCTAATATCAAAGTGAAACCTTTTATGGGAAGACAAGAGCAATGGGAAGGCTTGAGCAGACTCCCAGATTTGTAAAAGTTTCATAACAAAAAATGTCTGATGATGTGCCGGCATAATCGCTGATTTCCAAGTTGATGAAATGCAACTAATCTCCGATTGAGGTCAACAGATGTCCAGATTGCAAGACTGCTATAGGCCAATCCTATCTTGACTGGTACTCACTTAAAACTTGATCCGATCATATACAAGTGTATGTATTTTATCAACTTCACTAGAGAATTATTATGCCATAAAATTAATTTTATTTAAAATTTTTATCTGCGAAAAACCATTGAAAGGCCTTTTAAATTCTTCACAGCCAATTAAGTGTAAAAATGTAACTTATTCATGTGCAAATAAATATGAAAGCGGAAACATTAACATAAAGTTTCAACTAAAGAACTCCACTAATGTTCTTGTTGTTCCTGTTGTTGTATTTTATGTTGTTGGCCAAAAGTTAAAAAGTTGTTATATATTTTTTTTCATAAGAGTTTCGAGGGTTCTTGATATCATTGCTATTGTTTTATTGTTGTTGTTATTATTATTGCTTTTATTGTTTTTATAATTTAAAACAACTTTTAATTTTAACTGCTAAAGTTGGCATAGTAATTTTTATTGTATAACTCCATACTCCATACAGCTCGCCCTCCATCTTTTTAACCAAGAAAGCCAACAACTGAGATCTAATACACACATACACAAAGAGGTACACACACACAATCACATCAAGAGAAAACTTGGAATCCTTATTTGCAAAAGCAGTGTGAGCAAATATGCCAGCAAAACGCTAAAATATTAGCTTTTACCAGTAGGGCTGAAAGCAAGGGAAAATTTTTTTTAAATGGCACTTGTTTTATTTGCCAATGTATTTTTTTAATGGTTCTTGGACATTGGACCAATGAGTTATTTAACCACTTCATTTAAATTTATATAGCCACCAATTTTTTATTAAATGAAGTTTTTTTTATTTATACATATTTGAGATTTTCTCTGTTAAATCTTTTGACTTGAAGATTTGCTCAAGTAGCAAGACAACTTGAATTGCTCCCTCAAGGAAGTTGCAAAATTTTGTTATCAAGAGAAAAGCCTGCTTACATTAAATTCAAAAGAAAGCCAACTTCAAAGAAGCCTCCTCATTTAAATTTTAGTTCTTATTATATTTCCCAAATATTGTTGCTCAAAAAAATGCTCTTTGTCCACAAGTCTCATCGGAGTCCTGCGATGCTTTGAAATAAACATTTCTGTGAATTGTGGTGCTCTATTGCTTTTATTCAGTTACTTTTATTCTATTATAGAATTTTATAACCTTTCTATTATGTTTTAAAGTGAAAGATTATGTTCCTTGCTATTGCTATTGTTAATGTTTAGAAAATATTTTTAGTTTTTTCTTTGTGGCAAGTCTTCTGAGTACCACAGCAGCTTGAAATATTTATAAACTGTGCATTTAACATATGCTTTGCTGCTTTGTTGTGTAACAAGGAAATAAAATATTTTCTTGCATTGTATTGAAGGTTATCAAATGAAAGAATTTCTTCAAGAAGAACAGATTTTTGTTTAAGGTTTTTTTAAACAAGTTTTAGAAAAGAATGTGGAAAATTTGTAGAGCAATTTTAATGAAAAATTACTACAATTAATACAATTAATTAGTTATTACAATATAATTTTGATTAGACAAACTCTTGAAATTTACAAAAACGCTAGAAATAAAAAAAAGCAAAATAAAAAAATTGTCAAAACGAAAACAAGTGCAAAAAAAAACCGAAAAAAATCGCCAAAACGAAAAAAGCGACAAAACTAAAATAAATCGCTAAAACAAAAAATCACCAAAACAAAAAATCGCCAGGAAAGAAAAAAATCGCCAGGAACGAAAACAAGCACCAAAACTAAAATAAATCGCTAAACTAATATACATATATATACAAAAACCGAAAACAAATCCCAAAACCGAAAAAATCAAAACTAAGAAAAGCGCCAAAAAAAAAACGCCAAAACCTTATTTTTTTAAATTCGCCAAAAACGAAAAAATCGCCATAAGCCGAAAAAACGCCAAGTGTAAAAAAATCACTATAACTAAAAATCACTAAAACCACAAACCGAAAACAAATCTCAAAACGAAAAAATGCGATATAACTAAGAAAGGCACCAAAACTAAAAAAAATGTAAGTTAAAACGTAAGATATTCTAGAAATTTTCAAAAACTAGAAAATCCCAATTTAAAAAATTGCCAAGTCGAAAAAACCGCCAAAAACCAAAAAAATCGCCAAAACCGAAAAAAACGCCAATTTAAAAAAAAAAATCGCTAAAACTAAAATAAATTGTCAAAAAACGATGAAATTGCCAAAAAAACCGTCAAAACGAAAAAAAACCCAAAAACAGAAAACAAATCAAAGCAAAAACGAAAAAATCTTAAAAAAAAAACTTCAGAACCGAAAAAAAGTTTAAGAATTTCTGCATAAGGTGAGATATTCTTGAAACTTTCAAAAACTAAAAAATTACAAAATAAAAAAAAATTTGCCAAAAACTGAAAAAATCGCCAAAACTAAAAAATCGCTAAAACTAAAATAAATCGGAAAAACTAAAAAAATTCCAAAAAAAAAAAAGCGCAAAACTAAAAACAGCACTAAAACTAAAAAAAATCGCTGAAAAAGAAAAAACACTTAAAAATGTGTACATAAGGTAAGATATTCTTAAAATTTTCAAAATCTAAAAAATCGCCAAAATGAAAAACCGCCAAATAGAAAAAATCGCCCAAACAAAAAAAACGCCAAAACTAAAAAATCGCTAAGACAAAAAAAATTTGCCAAAACCGAAAAAAGCTTAAAAATGTCTACATAGGTAAGATATACTTGAAATTTTCACCCCCGTATTCATAAAAAATAAAATGAATTTGAAATTCGTTTTAGGAAAATTTTTTATGAAAAATTTGAAATAAAATACATTTCAAATTCGTTTCAAATTTTATGAATAGTGGGGTTAAAATCTAAAAAATCCCAAAATAAAACATCGCCAAAACGAAAAAATCTGCAAAAAAAACCCTAAAACAAATCAAAATAACGAAAACACGCTAAAACTAAAAAAAACACCAAAACTAAAAAAAAATCGACAAAACAGAAAAAAAATTTACCGGGTGCTTAAATTTTTTTTTTAATGATTACATCAGGTAAGATATTCGATTATATAGGCTCAAGTTCGTATAGTAGTAGTAAATTTGCAGTGCCCGTACGGAACCATTCGTGTGCGAGTCAAAGTCGCACTTTATTAAAATTATTTATGTGCTACTTCAAATATTTAAATCTTTTGATTAAAAGGTAAATCACTTAAGCTTTTATGCTGCACATATCCTTCTAATAATAATTTTTAAATTGTGCCTCGTGTAATGTTTCTATTAATATGACATTTATCCTTCAAAACTTGAGACTTCTATGCTCTCAGGCCAGTAACAGGACAATATTAAAAGAGATATTATAAAAAAAAACATATTTCAGTCGAAAGTTAATGGAAAACAGGCTTAGAAAATAAAATCATTCATAGAGAAATAAAGATTTTACTACAGCTTATTCCAACACACACACACACACACACACACACTAGAAGAGATTTTAATGTTAAACTGCATGCTAGACACACACACACACATATATTCACTTATTATTATTATTATTATTATTATCAAGGTAAACGTCAAAGTCTACTCAATGAGTTTTTCACTTGTATGTGTCATTTGCTTGCATTTAGTTGTTGTAATGGAAAGTAATTCATTTCATTTGTCATATATTTAAAGTATTCATGTGTGAACGTTTTTCTAAATGGCTGCCTGTGTTATAAAGGATGAATGAATGCTTGCATGTATGCATGTATGTGTGTGTTTGTGTTTGCATGTGTCTGTGTACTTTAGCAAAAATAATGACTATATTGACATCATACCAAAAAAAAATTTGTATACATATATATAAAATAACTGTCTCTCTGTCTGTCTTTCATTTTCAATTTCCTAACAAATTCTACAACAAACGTAAATCTTGTCGAAAATCTCCTATAGCTGATTTTATATGGAAAATTTTTCTATATTTTGTTTGCTTGCCATTAGTCGTACATACGTCTGCTTATTTGTTCTTGCTTAGTATAATGCCTTATTTTTACCAACTTAATCCTTTTTATCTGTTCTGGTAGTTGTACTTAATACCCAAAACAAAAAATGGAATGTTGTGTGCTTATTTGCCAAAAAATTCCATTTCAATTTGGAAATGTCTTTCTACTTTCTGTATTTTGTTTCAAATCAAGATATTTTCTACTTGTATTTTTAAAAAGAGACTTCAGATTTTCTAATTTGCTGCAACAGCAAAAAAAAATTGTATATTTACACATCAATTCCTGGAAACAATGCAGAGAGATTGCTTCTATTTTCAGGTGTGTTATTTTCAGAGATTATTTTGTGCAAAATACTTGTTACTAAAGCCAGTAGAAAAATTGCTTAACTAAATAAGAAATGAGTTTTTGTCATTATGACAAATGAAAATTATTTTCCTTTGTTGTTTAGCAAACAAATATTTCTAATTTAACTTGATTATAAATTCATAAGGGATATAATGTCTTTATGTGCTGGAAATTAAAATTGAATACCTAAAATCTCTTTGGGAAATTTTTAAAGAAAGAAATTTTTTTGGAAATAATATTAAAAATTTTGAATTTGAATAAAAGTAGGAACTAATAGAACGTTTATATTAAAGCAAAATGTAATATATTTCGAGCATATTTCGCATACAAAACAAAATTGACTTCGACACTGGAGAACTTAGTGAAGCAACTATAGTTTTTTTTCCTTGTACTAAAAAGTAAGCCTTTGTACAAAAAAAAAGGTTTGTGAATTAGCTTTATTGCACTTCTCGGATTGTAGTTTCAGAAAAGTTTTAGTCAATGGTTTTGGCTTTAGATAATAAATCTTGATAAGTGTCCAAAAAAAAATTTGGTTTAAACGGTATGGACTTTGATAGAGATTTTACTTTGAATCTGCTAAATTTTGGGCAAGTGTAAATGCCCTTTTGAGACAAAAGATTGAAAACTTGGCTCAATGCGATAATATACCAAAAAAAAGATCTCAAAATAAAAATCAAACAACTTTAAAAAAAATTCATATTATGTCCTCGAAATGACCTCCTTCTGGAACCACTCACAAATTTTAAAGATTTATTTAATTTTATGGAAATAATTTATTTCTTTTTTTTTAATTTTATTACAGAATTCCAGAAAAAAAAATTATGTTGGTTTCTTTTTTAATTTTTTTATTTTAAAAAGAGAAGTAACACTCAGGCAATGACTACTACTGATGTTACATTACGGTTAGTATCTGCTGAAGTCGGTATAGTTTAGTGACCAGTGACTATGCCTTCATCACTTGAACTTTCCTGCAGCAGCTGATACAAATGCACATCAGAAACAAAGTTGCTATTTAATGACTGTTGGATACCGAGATTGCACCCAGGACCTTCGGTTTTGTAGTCAACGTGCTAACTTCTTCAGCCAACGCCACCCTGAGTTCAGTTGGAGCTTATTTAATTTTCTTTTTAATTTCAAACGTTTGTGAGACTTCGTCCCTAAAGTTTTTCCACCTAAAACTTCGCTTGCTGGAGCAATTTGGTATTGCCCCGCTTCATTCGGGGACAACAAGGATTATCTCCTGGACAATATGCTAAAAAGCGATATACCACAGTTGTTCTTCTTTAGATTTTCTGCACAATTTTTGTATTACATCTAGCCAAAAAAGCCAAAAAAAACTTAAGTGACATATATTTTATTTTTGTTTTTGGATGAAAAACGATTACTAACAATCGCACATAATCGATTTTCGTCAAAAAATTTATTTCGAAAATTATGTCACTTAAGCCTTTTTGGCGCTTATGGCTAAAATTAAATTATTGGTACTTATTTCATATATTTTGTATGTTACTTGGTATTTTGAAATTAGCTTGAAAAAATTGGTTTCCAAATGTATAACCCAAGACACAAACCAAATCGATTTTCGTCACAAAATTTATTTTGAAAATTATGTCACTTAAGCCTTTTTGGCGCTTATGGCTAAAATTAAATTATTGGTACTTATTTCATATATTTTGTATGTTACTTGGTATTATGAAATTAGCTTGAAAAAATTGGTTTCCAAATGTACAAGCCAAGCCACAAACCAAATGCTTCAGCAGAGGAATGTTAACCTGATAACAGAGATCTGTTAGACATGAAGATTTTGCAGGTACATAAACTTTTTAAAAATTTTAAATTAAATTGAAAAGGTTTTTTTTGTTGCTACCACAAAAACACTTTCCTTGTTCTTTTTCAAATAAATTTCATTCTTGTTTCGTGTCGCCTAACTAAAGCAAAATCTACAAAAAGGATGTCAAAGGCTGCTATTTTCTCAAAATGCTTTGTTCTTTGTGAAACTTCTTGAAGGATTTATGTGAGAGCTTCCCGTTTTGCTTATTTCTTTACTTTTTTTTCCTGAACTTAAGTTTACTATTATTCATGGTTGGCAACAAACAAGAATGTCATGATATTTTAAAGATAAAGGAAATCATAGGAAAGAAAATAAATTTTATGGCCTTCACACATCTAAGCACACGTACACACACACACACACACACACACAAGAACACAACTACGCATAACCACACAAATAAGATAATATATCAATAAAAAAAAGTGTTTGGAATCGTGATAAGGTTGTACATGAAGTTTATTGATTTATTGCTTGAAGCATTTGAAAAAAAACGAACTAGAACATGAGGTTATCCCAAATAAAAGGAATTAATAAATACATTTGTATAAAAAATAGACGAATATCACAAACAGTTAATACAAGTTTTTTTTTATAAATTTCTTAAATGCACTTTTAAAATAAACTCCTTAAAATACAAAAAAAAAATTATAATAAAAGATTATATTATTAAATCAAGCTGGAGTTAAATTATTGCTAAGATCCTTTTAAATAATATTACTTTCGTCAAACTAAGAGTGCTTTAAATATTGCATAAATCCATTTTTAGCTGTATGTGATTTCTGCTTTACCATTGTAAGCTTTTAATTCTAAAATAACTCCATGGCTTTTATTTCAAAATATTAAGTATTTATTAAGCCGTATAGGCTTGTTTGTGAGCACTTAAATTTATTTTGTTTAAAATTGTGTGTACAATTTTTATGCATTTGCTGGTGTATGTATCAGTGCGTGCGTTTGTCATTGTATGCTTATATAATTATATAGTAACGCATGCTTAATTGAATCGAATTACCCTGTGATGGGTTTAAATAATGGCAACAACACGTACATACATATAATTAAAGCAACAACACCAACATTAAAAGCAATAACAACATGTCAATACAATACGTAGCAAAAGCAGTACACAATACAAATCCATTGCAATATACATATTCCCTAATGCATTTCAACACAATATTCAACAAGCTTTTGGTAGATACTAAACTATACGAGCGAGCACAAATGCCTCAACACACTGCCGACATAAATTGTGATTTACACTCAAAGGCAAAATTAAACATCGAATTAAAGAAAGTTCACCTGTAAAAAATGCCATATATTTCGGATAAGTTTCTTTAAAATGAATCAAAAAAATTATCTATAAGAAATACCTATTGAAAAAAGTACCTTTTTAAAAAAAAGTACCTTTTGAAAAAAGTACCTTTTGAAAAAAGTACCTTTCAAAACAAAATACCTATTGAAAAAAACTACCGTTTGAAAAAAAGTACCGTTTGAAAAGAAGTAGGTTTTGAAAAACAGTACCTTTTGAAACAAAGTACCTTTTTGGAAAAAAAGTACCTTTTTAAAATTAAGTACCTTCGGAAAAAAGTTACCTTTTGAAAAAAAGTACCCTTTAAAAAAAGGGCCTTCTTAAAAAAAAGTACCTTTTGAAAAATAGTACCCTTTGAAAAGCATATTTTAAAAAACTACCTTTAAAAAAGTACCTCTTAAAAAAGTACCTTTTAAATAAATTACCTTTTACAGAAAGTACCATTTAAATAAAGTACCTTTTATAGAAAGTACCTTTTAAAAAATTACCTTTTAAAAACGTATTTTTTAAAAAAGTACCTTATAAAAAAGTATTTTAAACAAAAGGTACCTTTTAAAGAAAGTACCATGTAAAAAGAGTACCTTTTAAAAAAAGTACCTTGTAAATCGAGTACCTTTAAGAAAAGTACCTTTAAAATAAGTGCCTTTAAAATAAGTACCTCTTAAAAAAAAGAACCTTTAAAATAAGTACCTTTTAAAAAATTTACCCTTTAAGAAGGGTGCCTTTTAAATAAAGTACCTTTAAAATAAATACCTTTTAAAAAAAGAGTTTTAAAAAAGTATTTTTTAAGAAAAGTACCTTAAGAATAAGTACCACTTAAAAAAAGTACCTAAAAAAATATTTACTTTTTAAAATACATAGTACCTTTTGAAGAAATACCTATGAATAATATCCTTCGAAAATTTACTTTTTTAAAATAGTATTTTTTTCAAAAAGTAACTTTTTTAAAGAATACATTTTTCTTTGGCGTTGACTGAAGTAGTTAGTACGTCGACTAGAAAGCAAATGACGATCTTCGAGAGCCCCAAACTAAAAAATATATTTAATAGCATTACTTCTAGCACCCACTGTCTGCAATCAGGCACATGGCATAGAGTTCATAACAAATTCACATAAACTATTGCGTCTAACTAATGTCACGGACACACATACACACGCACATTTATTATACTTTAGAGCATAATGAGTTCTTGCATATACGCTTGTGCGTGTGTGTGTGTGTGTGTGTATGCCTGCATGTAGTCGTATACGTGTATGCGCGTATGTGTTTAATTTATTTTTTTTTGTTACGCACTGCTTGCTATAAATATGACAATAACATTGGCGTGGTAACGATTTAAATTTGTTGATACTAAATGTGGCCGATACGTGCGTACAAAATTTGAAATATACATACGTGTATAACTGCGTATAATCGTAATAATGATGATCATCATCGAAATGATTATTGGTTTTGGTTGCATGGTCGTTTCCATCTGCCACTGACGTCTTGTTCATTTGTTTGTTCATTTATCTGTCGCTATCTGCGTCTCGCTATTTATGGCTATGTTTGGCTGTTCAATTGCATTCGTATAATTACAATGTTGTGTGAATCATTAAATGTGGCTAATACGACTGCATGTTTGTCTATGTTCTCGCATACATACAAATACATGTCTGCCAAATGCTAAGCAGAGGATTTAGTTTAGACACAAAAACTCTTTAAAGGAAAGGGCCCTTAAAGGGAACAATCAAAAAGATAATTTGGAGAAATATAACTAAATATTAACCCCCATATTCATAAAATTTAAAATAAATTTAAAATGTATTTTATTTAAAATTTTCTATACAAAATTTTCCTAAAATGGATTTCAAATTTATTTTATTTCTTATGAAGATTAAGATATTTCTTCCTTCAGTAAAAGGGGCCCCTTTAAATATTGAACAACTCTTATTTTAATCAATTCCATTCCATATCATTAGCTTTTCTGTGTACTCTGTTCTAATTGTTATTGAACCAATGAGTTTTACAATGTATAAAATTTAATGCCTTTTTACATATTTACATAAAATATTTAATGGTTTGTATCCCCCTTCTTTATCTCTCTCCTAATACCCACAGCACATTATACTCATAATCACCATTATGATCATTTTCATTGCATTATTTGAACATATCCAATACCATAAACTCAAAGGCTAAGAGTACAAGTATAAAACTAAATATGGAAATTAGTGTAAAAGCTGTAATAAAATTATAACTGAATTAAAATACTTGGAAAATTAATTTAAAGTTCTTATAATTTAATTTTCAATTTTCTCGTTATTTATCACACAACCACAGTAATGAATAGAAATGAAACTATTGTAACGATTGCATGGGCGTTAAAAATATTTCAATTAGTGGGAGTAAGAAGTAGAAGTAGAAATAAAAGTACAAGCACAAGTACAAGTACAAGTACAAGTACAAGTACAAGTACAAGTACAAGTACAAGTACAAGTACAAGTACAAGTACAAGTACAAGTACAAGTACAAGTACAAGTACAAGTACAAGTACAAGTACAAGTACAAGTACAAGTACAAGTACAAGTACAAGTACAAGTACAAGTACAAGTACAAGTACAAGTACAAGTACAAGTACAAGTACAAGTACAAGTACAAGTACAAGTACAAGTACAAGTACAAGTACAAGTACAAGTACAAGTACAAGTACAAGTACAAGTACAAGTACAAGTACAAGTACAAGTACAAGTACAAGTACAAGTACAAGTACAAGTACAAGTACAAGTACAAGTACAAGTACAAGTACAAGTACAAGTACAAGTACAAGTACAAGTACAAGTACAAGTACAAGTACAAGTACAAGTACAAGTACAAGTACAAGTACAAGTACAAGTACAAGTACAAGTACAAGTACAAGTACAAGTACAAGTACAAGTACAAGTACAAGTACAAGTACAAGTACAAGTACAAGTACAAGTACAAGTACAAGTACAAGTACAAGTACAAGTACAAGTACAAGTACAAGTACAAGTACAAGTACAAGTACAAGTACAAGTACAAGTACAAGTACAAGTACAAGTACAAGTACAAGTACAAGTACAAGTACAAGTACAAGTACAAGTACAAGTACAAGTACAAGTACAAGTACAAGTACAAGTACAAGTACAAGTACAAGTACAAGTACAAGTACAAGTACAAGTACAAGTACAAGTACAAGTACAAGTACAAGTACAAGTACAAGTACAAGTACAAGTACAAGTACAAGTACAAGTACAAGTACAAGTACAAGTACAAGTACAAGTACAAGTACAAGTACAAGTACAAGTACAAGTACAAGTACAAGTACAAGTACAAGTACAAGTACAAGTACAAGTACAAGTACAAGTACAAGTACAAGTACAAGTACAAGTACAAGTACAAGTACAAGTACAAGTACAAGTACAAGTACAAGTACAAGTACAAGTACAAGTACAAGTACAAGTACAAGTACAAGTACAAGTACAAGTACAAGTACAAGTACAAGTACAAGTACAAGTACAAGTACAAGTACAAGTACAAGTACAAGTACAAGTACAAGTACAAGTACAAGTACAAGTACAAGTACAAGTACAAGTACAAGTACAAGTACAAGTACAAGTACAAGTACAAGTACAAGTACAAGTACAAGTACAAGTACAAGTACAAGTGCAAGTACAAGTACAAGTGCAAGTACTAGTACAAGTGCAAGTACTAGTACACGTAAATCTAGGGAAAAACAAAAGCCTAGCAGGGTACATTTCATGCGCCTTTATTATAAGTTAATTTTTTATTGGTACGGTTTGCTGTTTGTTCTAATTTCTAGCGTCAAAAGCACTTGTTATTTTCATATTCAATATCTCAACTACAATGCAATAATACATGCTTACAACTATTTTCACAGGCAGAGTGGAGGTACAAGCACACAAACGGGTACCACTACCACCACAATCACTATTTGCAATAAAAACAGCAATAATAACATCAGGAGAAAAAGCATTGTGTCAGCAAAAGATTAGTTATGTTTTTAGCAAGAGCTTGCTTATGACTTTTTCTTGCACACACACACACACACATACACTCACACGTATGCAGTTGCATACATGTGCACTTTTTTTCTTTATGCTGTGGGTTGTTTTTGCTGTTGACATTGATGCATTGCTGTAACGAGCAGATTTTTCCCTTAGCGCTTTATTATTATACCCTTTACCAAAAAAATGGTAAAAGGGTATATATAGGTTTGTCATTCCGTTTGTAATTTCTATAATATCAATAAGCGATCCATAAAATATATATATTCTGGATCCTTATGCATAGGGAAGACGAATAAGCGATGTCCGTCTGTCCGTCTGTCCGTCTGTCCGTCTGTCCGTCTGTCCGTCTGTCCGTCTGTCCGTCTGTCCGTCTGTCCGTCTGTCCGTCTGTCCGTCTGTCTGTACGTGAAATCGGTTTTCCGAAGCTCCCAGAAGAGCTAGAGACTTCGTTCTTGGACTGGTGTGTCAGAAATTTTCCAAAATAGATTGGTATTGAAATTCAGCAAAATCGGGCAGACGATTGCAGAGCTGGAAAACTTAAACTTCATTTTGCCATATAAAAGTAACTCCCGAAAACAAATTTTTATTTTTTTTAATAAATGTACATATTTTACACTTCAGTACGACTAAAATTGGAATTTTAAATTAAAAAAATACAAAAAAATTAAAAAGACGTTTCCAGGGTTGGAAAACTTTAACTTTTTGTGTTATGTAAAATTAACTATGTCTAAAACTATATTAGTATTTTCTCGAGAACCGTAAGAGCTACAGACCTGAAATTTGGACACAGTATGTAGACCTTTGGCCGCTACAACAACAAATACATGAGAATTGGAAATTAAAGGGTGTTCCAAAACGAGCAACGAAAAATGTTAAAATCCCATGTAATATACATACAATTGTATGTATGTATGTATATACACTTGAAATGTGTAAGGTTAGTGTATTTTTATTCAGACTACAAAAATTAACACTAAAATTTAAAAAAATTTAAATTAAAGGGTGTTCCATCAGTTAATGCAATTTTGACTATGTAATTTTGACTATTTGCTGTATCTTGGAAACCGTAAGAGCAAAACTCTTGAAATTTTCAAAAACGGTAAAACTGAAAAAATAAAATATTATAAAATCGCCAAACCGAAAAAAATCGCCAAAAACAAGAAAAAATCGCCAAAACGAAAAAAAGCACCAAATTAAAAAAAAAATTCTAAGACTAAAATAAATCGCAAAAACAAACGGAAAAATTGCTAAAATGAAAACAAAAATCGCCAAAATGAAAGAAAATCGCCAAAATGAAAATCGCCATAATGAAAAAAATCACCAAAACGAAAAAAACCCTAAAAAACAGAAAAAATCGCCAAAATGAAAAAAAAAATCGCCAAAATGAAAAAAATCGCCAAAACGAAAAAAAACCCCAAAAAACAAAAAATCGCCAAAATGAAAAAAAGCCAAAAACAGAAAAAAAAATCGCCAAAATGAAAAAAAGCACCATATTAAAAAAAAATTTTAAAACTAAAATAAATCGCAAAAAACGGAAAAATTGCTAAAATGAAAAAAAAATCGCCAAAACGAAAAAAAACCTAAAAAACAGAAAAAAATCGCCAAAATGAAAAAAAATCGCCTAAATGAAAAAATCACCAAAACGAAAAAAAACCCTAAAAAACAGAAAAAAATCGTCAAAATTAAAAAAAAATCGCCAAAACGAAAAAACCCCTTAAAAACAGAAAAAAATCGCCAAAATGAAAAAAATCGCCAAAAAAAAGAAAAAACCTAAATAACAGAAAAAAATCGCCAAAACGAAAAAAAGCACCAAATTAAAAAAAAATTTCTAAGACTAAAATAAATCGCAAAAAAACGGAAAAATTGCTAAAATGAAAACAAAAATCGCCAAAATGAAAGAAAATCGCCAAAATGAAAAAAAAATCGCCAAAATGAAAAAAATCACCAAAACGAAAAAAAAACCTAAAAAACAGAAAAAAATCGCCAAAATGATAAAAAAAATCGCCAAAATGAAAAAAAAATCACCAAAACGAAAAAAACCCCAAAAAACAGAAAAAAAATCGCCAAAATGAAAAAAAGCACTAAATTAAAAGAAAATTTCTAAGACTAAAATAAATCGCAAAAAAACGAAAAAATTGCTAAAATGAAAAAAATCGCCAAAATGAAAAATATCGCCAAAACGAAAAAAAACCTAAAAAACAGAAAAAAATCGCCAAAATGAAAAAAAATCGCCAAAAAAAGAAAAAAAATCGCCAAAACGAAAAAAAAAATTAAAAACAGAAAAAAATCGCCAAAATGAAAAAAAAATCGCCAAAATGAAAAAAAAAATCGCCAAAATGAAAAAAATCACCAAAACGAAAAAAAACATAAAAAAAAGAAAAAAATTGCCAAAATGAAAAAAAATCGCCAAAATGAAAAAAATCACCAAAACGAAAAAAAAAACAAAAAAATCGCCAAAAAAATCGCGAAAAAACCCAAAAAACAGAAAAAATCGTCAAAATGAGAAAAATCTCCAAAAACAGACAAAATCGCCAAAACGAGAAAAAAGCGACAAAACTGAAAAAATCGTTTTAACTGAAAAAAACTTCAAAAAAGCAAAAAACCTTCCTTTCGTGCGCGATTCAAAGTCGCACTTAACTGATTTTTTTTAATATTAAAGGAATTAAATGAAACTAAGTTTTTACTTATTTCGTTCTTGCTTTTTTCACTTAACATATTTTATGCATTTTTTAAAGAACTAGATTGGTATCAATAATCAGAAAAATCCAAAATTATGACTCCAGGGTTGGAAATCTCACATTTTTTGTGTTATGTAAAATTAAATAGGTCTAAAAATTTTTTTCTTTTTCTTTATAAATTGAATATATTTTATGCTTCTGAAAGAAAAGTTTGGTGTATGAAATTTTAAAAATGAAAATTATAGCTCCAAAGATGGAAACTTTAAAAAATTTTAAATTTTTTCACAAAACAAATATGTATGTACGTGTCTGTATACTATATATATGTACGTACGTTGGTAAAGGGTATATAAGATTCGGCACAGCCGAATATAGCACTCTTACTTGTTACTATTGTTGTTTTTGTTACTGAAAATGTTTATTTGATAGAAGAAAATGCGTTTGAAACGTTAAAATGATTGAAATGATTTTGGGGATTTAAAATTGTGTTTTTTAAAGAATGCGATTGGGGACGTGTGTGTGTATCTATGTGTGTGTGTGTACGTTTAGGGAGCGTGTGTGCATAAAAAAAATATTTTTTCATTCAATTAAATCAGCTGTAAAGACTTAAAATGATTTATTGGATACTTAACTAACATGTTAAAGAGATAAGCTGTTAAAGATGAAATAAACATTTGTTGTAAAATGAATGAAAGACCGTGTCATAATGTTGATGCTTTTTAAAGAGTTTTCTTAAAAATGTAGTTTATTTTAAAGGTGATTATGCTTGCAAATATATTTCTTCTTAAAAACGTAAGTTATAAACATATGTCCTTTAAAAGTTTACTTTATTAAAAGTTATTTCTTCCGAAAAGGTAATTTCTTATTACAAAGTACTTTTCTCAAAAAACCCCTTACATCTTTAATAATCTATAATAGTACTGAAAGAGCTAAAGTTTTAAAGGAATTTTTATTGTCAAAAATACAGCATACCTTTTTTAAGTATTACTATTGTTAAGAGAGCTAAATATTTTTTAAACGCGTATCTACTATAAAGGTACTTTTTCTTAAACATACATTTTAAAGATACGAGTACATTTTCGTAAAAATTTACTTTTTTTCTGCAAAGAAACCTTTATCCTAAAAAGATGCATTTTTATAAAAATTTGCTTTTTCCTAAAAAAGGTACTTTTACATAAAATATTACTTTTTCCTAAAAAAAAGTACGTTTTCCTTGCAAAGTACGCTTTCATATAAAGGTAGTGTTTTCTGAAAGGTACTATTTCCTAAAAAAATAATTTTTTTACTAAAGAGGTACTTTTTCGTACGAAGGTACTTTTTCGTAGGAAGGTACTTTTTCTCAAAAAAGTACTTTTTCTTAAAAGGTCCTTTTCAGTAAAACAGGCATTTCAAATATAATATATAATTTTTCGTTAAGTTTTTTTTTTGTAAAAGGTATTTTTTTTAAAAATGTACTTTTTCCCAAGATACTTTTTCCTAAGAAAAAGATAATTATATTGAAAATGTACTTTTACTTAAAAGAGGCACATTTTCTCAAAACTTTAATTTTTTTGAAGACGGTATTTTTTCGCAAGCAGGTACTATTTTGCACTAAGGTACTTTTTCGTTAAAAGGGACTTTTTCGTATAAAGTACTTTTTCTTAAAAAGGTACTTTTTCGTAAGAAGGTAGTTTTTCGTAAAAATTTACTTTTTCATAAGAAGGTACTTTTTCGTAAGCAGGAACTTTTTTTACAGGGGTATTTTTTCGTAGAAATAATTTTTTTTTGTAAAAATTTTTCGTAAAAAATACTTTTCTAAGGGGCCATTCACATATTACGTAACGATATCTTCATAGTTTTTAAATCTCCTCCTCTCAGTAACGTATTGAAAAAAAATTGTTAGTATAAATTTTCCAAACCGTAACAAATCCCTAAACACCCCTCTGATGGAGCGTTACGTAACATGTGAATTGCCTAAGAACAAAGTACTTTTAATTAAAAAAATTACTTTTACTCAAAATGGTACTTTAACTCAACAAGGTACTTTTACTCAATAAGATAATTTTACTCGAAAAGGTACTTTTTCGTAAAAATACCCTTTTTTCCAAAAAGGTACTTTTTCTTAAGATTCTTTTTCTTAGCACCTTACTTGTTCCTAAGAAAAATGCACTTTTAATTAAAAAAGTACTTTTACTGAAAAAGCTACTTTTACTTAAAGAGGTACTTTTACTCAAAAATGTACTTTTATTCAAAAAGATACTTTTAATCAAAAAAGTACTTTTTCCGAAAAAGGTAATTTTTCTTAATAATGTACTTTTTCCTAAAAAGATACTTATGTTTTCTGAAAAATTTACTTTTTCCTAAAAACATACTTTTTCCCAAAAATGTACTTTTTCCTAAAAAGGTACGTTTTTAATAATTTTACTATTTACTAACATAGAAATTTAAGCTCTTCCTTTATAAGTCATATGATATCTTGCACTTGTCTTCTTCTTCTTTTGTTTTCCTTGCTTTGGTTAAAATGTCTTCAGAAGTGTAAATATAAATTGTATTTATTTTACTTGATTGGCTCCATTAAAAAGTTTTTAACAAACCAATCAATTTTGTTCAAAAAATCTATGGATTTTCTTGTTAGTTTCTATCAAATATAAACAAATTTTTGTTTAAAAATAAACCAAGGGATATGCATACATATTTATATTTACAAGGACTGCTTTGAAGAGGAAAAGCTACAAAAAACTAATCAAGTAAGAAAATTATTAAGAGAATAATAGTTCGGTTTTGGTGTCTTAGCATGAGTCTAAAATTAAATACATTTCTAAACATATTAAACCGAGACTCTAAGAATTTTTTAGTTATGTAATTTTTGCACACATTTAAAGCATAGAGTAAATGTGTAGATTTTTTTGTGTATGTGGGCAAGGATGTATGTGTGTATATGTATATGTGCGTTAGAGATTGAGGGCTTTGCTTTTCCTGATACAGCAAGTGTCTATTGCTTGTTTGTGTGTGTGTCTATGTCCATTTGTGGCTTTTGCTAAGGACTTTTTGATTTGTTGTCTAAGTTTATTTATTGTCACTCAGAACACAGCAAAAACCCAAAAAAAGATTTTTTCGAGACTGTTAGTTTTTTCTTTATTATTTGAAATCTAGTATGACTAAAATAAGATTTTTTTCTTTTGGCTTATATTGTTTTGTTGTATTTAACACACAGGCAGTATTTTTTGGAAAGATTGTAAGTAAGACACTTAAAATGAAAGTTTGTTGGAGTAGTAATAATGCCAAACAGGATATTACAGACTTAAATTACAGTTAAAGCAGGACAACAAGAAAGCCAACGAACGATACCTACAAAAATATGGAAAATATGACATTTTGCGTACAGAGATTGTATGTGGGCAAAATGATAAGAGTCAGAAAATGAAAAGTGTCTATGAGTATTAAAATTTATATAAAGGACTTTTCTATTTTAAAATAATTTTTATTATTATTTGTCTTGTACTCACTTTTATAGCATATAAATAATTCTTTTTGCTTAAATGCACTTAAATGCTTTTTTAGCACAAACTTTTCACTTATTCACACACTCACCTGCAATGAAAGAAAATGAAAAAGAAACATTAAATTTAATAATTTTGTTAAATATTAATTTAAAAAATTTGATAGTAATAGAATTTTTTTGTACAGCGCCTTAAGCTATGCTACAGTTTATATTAACTTTGACAAAAAGTCATCAATTCTATTGAATAACTCTAGCAAAAGTGGAATATATGTTCCAAAAAAAAATAGATAAAAGCTGCATTTTTGTTTTTTGCAACATTCATAACAAATTAATTTTAGATGTGATATTTGAAAATAAAAATAAACACTGAAAAAATTTAGTCGATTCAGATCCAGCCAATTTGCACAATAAGCCTGAATAATATCAAACCCGCATTAATTTAGAGAATTCTTAAACACTTCTGAGGTCCTTAACCATCTTCTTTAACATACAAAATAAACGATTTATGTAAAAAAAAAATTTGGTTCCTAAAAGTATGCAAGGAATATTTTTCAAGTTTCTTTAATTTTTTATATGAAAGCGAAATGGAAGTAAACGAAAAATTTTGAAATTTGTAAACTTTTTAATATTGTTACTAATACGATTTTTTTTATTTAAACTAAATAAAAAAGTTTCTTTAATATCACGTTTTTTAAGAAATTTTATTAAACAAAAAATATATAAATAAAAATATTCGATTTACATCATGACACATCATGCCATTTGCAACCACCACAATTCAAACAATTGACAACTGAAATTGTATTTTTTTTATATATAAAACAGTTGCCACTGCAAAATAAACGAAAGACAAACAATATCCTCAGAATTATAAAGTAGTCCTAATTCTTTTTTCTCCACTCTTCTTCATTCAACAATATAGCAGATGAAAAAAATCACTAAAATAAAACTACACAAAAAGAAATATCGTATCACATAATAGAATTGGCTGTAGGCCAAAGGAATCTGTAACAGAGTCAAACAAAAGACAAGATATAAATAAACGAAAAGTATTTGCATGGGCTCAAAAATGAGCTAAAATCGAAGTAAAAAACATTCAAATTATTTCAACAAAGTGTTATAGGATATTTACACCTGCATGAAATCTAGTAGATTTCAATCGAAATCTTTATCAAAATCTATACCGCATACACCAAGTTTAGTATCCAAAACAAAAACCATTGACTGAAATTTTTCCTAAACGGCGGCAATATAGCTAATTCACACACCTCTGAAAGAACAGAGATTAACAGCCTCTATAAAGGATTTATAAGAAAATGTTTGAATGAAAATTTGTTTTAAAAACCCTTTATAAAGCTTTAATAATTTTTATAACTAAGGCTGTTAGTTTTTGGTACTGAGTTTCACGTATATTAGGATAAAATCTAAAGATTTTTTCTGGGAAATCTACTAGATTTTCCCAGAAAACGTAAACGTTTTAATAATGGAAATATAAATTTAAAAATTATTATGCAGTCTTTTTTTTACAAACTTTGTATAGTTTTTTTTTCGAGGGTATTTTTAATCCAACTTGTTTTTATTCTTAACTGTCCAACTGTAGGGTATTATTTGTATTGTGGAGAATATATTTTTTATTCAACCAACCAATAGTAGCAAAACAGCATACTTCACTTTGAGGCAAGTGACAACAAACATTTTACACAAAAGCCCAAACAATACAATCATTTTTTGTTTTCATCTTTGTTAAATTTTTATTTTGTATTGAAGGCACTACACCAAAACAAAAAGTTTATAAAATTCTTGACATCCACTAAACTTTAACCTTTACAAAATTCGTTCAGAGTGGGAAATTTAAAAAAATAAAAACAACAACTTTTGTAAACAATAAATTATAATTTTTGTAGGTAAATGTTATTATAAATAACGGCGTGTAAGTCCCAAGTTTTCTTTCGATATCGTGAAATAGTCACTAAATATTATAGTGAAGTTTGGCTAAAACGAATATCTTTTATAAAAAACTACATCGTAAAACAAACGGCTTCTGCGTACCCAACCGCATTGCATCTTTACTGCATAAGAATTAGCACGTTTACAGTAAACTCCCGCTATAGCCAATTTGCACATATAATAATTCATGCTGTAAGAAAACAGCTTAAAATACACTTGTAACGAACAAAAAAGATCGCACGTAACTCTGTGGTGTTTTCTTCAGACAGTAATTTTTTCAGGTCAAAAATAAACAACTTTAAATGTTTTAATTAAAATTTTAAATTCTTTTCTTAAATTTTATGAATGTATTTTTTATAAAAAAAAATATTTTACTTAAATAAAGTGAAATATTTTGCTTACGTTTCATTTCTATTTTTTGATATTTATAAAATATTTACCCTGGTTAAAACAAAGAGAAATACATCTGCCAGTTTTCTCTGAGTTCGTTATAGCCAAGCTCCACTGTATTATGTATAAAATAAGCAAATTAACTCTAGGGACTGCAAGTTAATTTCCCGGTAGATTTATTTTATTTGAAATATATTTAAAAATATTTTGCTTTCAAATAATTTGAGATATCAAAATAAACTTATTCGGGTAAAATCCAGGCTTGTAGTACTTACACAGTAAATTCCAGTTAATTGATCTCTAGCTTACTGATTTACCTGCCTAGTAATATAGTTCTCAAACAATGCGACTGCATTAGCTTATGAATTAATAAGCCATCGCAGAATTGATTTACCCAATTAATGGCATTAAAAACTGTGCAATTTTTAAAAATCAGTTAAACGGAAATTACTGTAATTGCGAACAATTTGAGTCTTTTTATATATGGAAGTTTAGTTTTCTTTTTTGAAGACTTATAAAGAATTTAATTGTAAAAATATATTCCTGTAAAAGGGTACATATGACCCCCTTTTTCGAAAAGGCCTGGAAGCCCCACAAAAATTTTACTTTTGCAATTTTACATAAACCTGACACACGTTTGAAAAACCTCAATGGAAAGCGTGTATAATTACAAATTGAACCCTTAAGCGGATATAGGGATCTGACTAATTTCCTGTGTTAAGTTCTGATTTCGAGCTTGCGAGTGTACAACGGAATTTCAACTGAAACTTTGTTCAACGCAATGATGAATATATCCATCATGGCTACCGATCAAATGATGGGTTACTTGACTGATGCTGATCTTGCAGGGATATTTATTTGGAACATTTTAACCCATTATATCCCCATCTGAGACTTTTATGACCACATTTTAAGCAATCAGCAAAAAAGACCCTTGCGGAAAAGCATTAGAGGGTTAAAATATTCCAAAATTCTACACAAACTACTCAACCAACCCAACTTAAAATGTAAATATGTTTAAATAAGTACAAAATTAACCCTTGAACACATTTTTTAAGATTAGGCTAATTTCTGGCATGAAAGTTTAATCTCAAAATTGCGAGTGTTCAAAGACTTGTAATAGAATTTCATGCCTAATTGCATGGCAAAACATTTGAATGCATGTCATCTCCGGTAAAAAGCACTTTTTGTTCCTTTTATGGAAAGAGACAAAAAAGATTCGCACGCTAAAGATTTTCTAAATTAAAATATTCCATGAAGATGTTTCTCACAAAATTTTAGACAAAACTGTAGCATACATCCCATAACTAAAATAGAAATATGATTAAGCACGAAATTAGCACTGAAACATACATTGAATTTTTACTCATTTTTATTGTTGAACTTAAGCTTTGAGCTTTTGAATGTTCGAAGATTTATATTAGAATTAAATAGCAAATATTTCCGTAGAAGGGTCAGAAAATATTTTTCCTTAATTTTTTTCACAATAGTTTATTGGAAAAGTAATAGGTGCATTATGTAACTAAAATTCAGAGATAACATACATTTTACGAAGACAATTCCAATATTATTTAAATCGGCCGATAGAAGTTTATTGTTTTTTCAGTGTTTCGCACTGTTATTAACGTCCTTGGCACTGACTTCGAACAGCTTTTAAGGAAAAAAAATATGCTTTATTTAGCTGATATGAACTTATTTTTAACTCTTTACTGCTTATTTTTGATGAATATCACATTCCTTTAATAAAAGCTTTCTTCTTTTACATGAAAAATTCTTCGAAGAAAACTTTTTTCTATCAGAATTTTTTTTTATCACGCAGGATACTCAAAATTCGTTGAAGACTTAAATCTTGCTGCTGCCCTCTCTATCTTTAACCATATAAATGAATGGCTGAGTGAAAAAGTGAAAGATATTGCAAACAATAAAATGAACAAAAATGTGAAAATAATATTGAGAAGCGGACAATTGTTAAGTATTTTTGTTTGTGTGTAAAAGTATTGGTGTGTGTTTCTTTTCGTATTTGTTTGCCAGCAGTTTGCAAATCTATTTGCAACAATATCTTGTTACACAATTGTTTATAGGCACTGAAGCACAACGTTGCCCAACAATGTTTATTTCATACACTCTGTTGGTATTATTATTATTTTGTTTTTTTTGTGTCAGTTACTTACAAATATCCTTTTTCTTAAGTTCAGTATAGAGTGTTTGGTTTGTTTTGGGGCTATTTATTTACTTTATTCGAAAAAAAAAGATCGAGAACAAACTGCAACTGATAATAATTGTTTGCATCAACTTGTGCATAGAAATGATACATTTATTGGGCAAGAAATGATTTTGGGGAATAAAAATAAAAAAATTGCAAGCACTCCGAAAAAAAATTCTACTTTACCCTTTTAATTGAAAAAATAAATACAAATAATCAATGTTAAAAATTTAACTGAGTAAATAAAACTTTTGTTTAGAAATTTAATTGCTTAAAAGTCTGATTAAAAATTTAATGGACTCAATTAAACTTGTGTTCAATAATTTAATTAATCTTTAAAACTTATTAAAATTTTAATTGCTTTAATTAAAATTTGGTTTTGAAATTTGATTAAAAAAATTTTAATTAAAAAATTAATATGAATTCAAAAAAAGTTTAATTTAAAAAAATTTCAAAAATTAAAAATCAATTTAAAAATTTAATCAAACTAAAAATTTAATGAAAATATATATTAAAAAAATTTTTAAAATTTTGTTTTAAAATTTAATTTATTGAAAATTTTATTAAAAATGTAATTGCATCAATTAAAATTTATTTTAAAAATTTAATTGATTAAAAGTGTAATTAAAACTAATTTAATAAAAAAAAACTTAAAAAAAAATTAAAAAAAAAATTAAAAAAAATTAAAATTTAATCCAGTCAAACAAAAAAGTTTATTTAAAAACTTATTTGTATCAATTAATTGATTGTTCAAAAAATTAATTGATTCAAAGTCCGATTAAAATTAATTCAATAAAATAAATGTATATGTAAAAAATTAATAATTAAAAATAAACTTATGTGGAAAATTTAACTTATTAAAAGTTTAATTAAAAATTTTATTTCGTGAATTAAACTTTTGTTTAAAAATTTAATTGTTTAGGAATTTTAACTAACACAATTAAATTTTAAGCAAGTTTCGGTTTTTTTTTCAATTAAAGTTGTTGATTGTTAAATATTTATTTTAACATTAATTTTATTTTTAATGAGTTTTATTAAAAATTTGTATTTAAAAAAATATACAGATGCATTTTTTTGCTGCAAGGACATGAAGTTTTTAAATTTAAACTTAGTTTTACACTTTTTTGTGCCTTGTAGCTTTATTAAACACTTTTAGTTGATGTTAAAATCTCTTTAAATTTTAAATTGCGGCAGTTGTTGCATTTTATGTTATATATATTTTGTTTAGACACAACAACCATCTATGGTTGCCAGCAACAAATTGCAACAATTTTAAGTCCATTTAGATGGCGTGCTAAGATTAATACGAAACGGCGCGACCTCAACTAAATTGTGGTATTTTTTTTTGTTGTTGTTGTTTTCAAAACCTTCTCATCCCGAACGACAGCTAAATGTTGTTCATATGATGAACTCTTTTGTTTTTCGCTGCCTGCTTATACATATATCCTGTTTTTGTGTTTAATTTTCTAAATGCAACTGATAAAGAGTTTATAAATAAACACTAAACTTTTTAGTCGTGTATTTAGTAGACGATACAGACATGTTAAATAGAAAAATGACTTTGCTTAAGTTTTATGCACTTCATTTAGTTTAAGCTGGCAGTGCAAGTGTAACAAAGCATAATTGTATAAAAGATAGAGATGGAGAGATAGAGGGAAAAAAAGAGATAGAGTGAGAGGAAGAGAGTTCAAAATTGACATTGATAGAATGTTAAACATGCTTTGTTCTTTGTTAAAAATAAAACCGAAAGAAAGTTAATGATTAAGTAGCAAAGGAGTTTAGCTATTAACTTATTTTGCAAGCAGTTGTCTAGAGTAGCAATTCAAATTCAAATCCAGAAGCTTGACAACAGAAAATTTTTTAAGAAAATTCTTATGTACAAACATGTTTTTCTTTTGAAAGAAATAGGAAATATATTGAATCACACATAATTTCTTTATATCCACAACCATCTTTTCAATAATTAAGAAACATTTTTTTATTAATATGGCGATCTATTAAAAATTTCGGCCCACTGTGCAACAATTTATTTTATTTTTCCTCTTTAAGTGAGTATCAAATATGTAATGTTAGCATTTTTAATATTAAATATTAATTACCCATATGGGTCATGCCACAATGCTGTTGTCAAAGGAAGCAACAAAAAAAAATAATATACGAGGGCGGTTCGGAAACTTCTTAGCCTATCAATGAAAGAGAATAGTTAGTTTTTCAAAAATATTTTTATTTTTCAATATAATCTCCTGAAACTTCAATACACTTAGTCCAACGCTTTTCTAGCAATTCTATCCCTTGATTAAAATAGTTTTCCTCAAGGTCTTCAAAATAGTGTTTTACAACTGTAATTGCATCTTCATTTCAGGTAAAACGCTTGCCAGCAAGGAATTTTTTTAGATTTGGGAACAGGTAAAAGTCACTGGGAGCCAAATCAGGAGAATAAGGTGGGTGGTCAAGCAACTCGTACTTTAATTCGTTGATTTTAGCCATTGTTAAAACACTCTTGTACGCTGGTGCGTTGTCTTGATGAAAAATTATTTTTTTTGTGCTGTAAGCCAATTGATCCAAAAGGTTGCAATAGTACTCTGAATTTATTGTTTTACCCTTTTGCAGATAGTCAATCAATAAAATACCTTTGAAGTCCCAAAAAACCGTTGCCATAACCTTACCAGCCAATTGAATTGTTTTTGCCTTCTTTGGGGCACTTCCTCCAGCTTCAGTCCATTGTTTGTATTGTTTTTTGTCTCTGGAGTATAGTGGTGGATCCATGTCTCATCAACAGCTATGAAACGACGCTTAAAATCCATTTTATTTCGCTTAAAACGATCCAAACAAGCTTGAGAAATTTTCAATCTTATGCGTTTTTGGTCGACTGTTAACAAATGCGACACCCATCTTGCAGAAAGCTTTTTCATCTGTAGTTCTTCATGCAAAATTAAATGGACTCGATCATTTGAGATGCCCATGATATTAGCTATTTCACGCACTTTTATTCGTCGATCATTTAATACCATATCATGCACTTTGGCTACAATTTCTGTTGTTGTTGCTGTTTTTGGACGTCCACTACGTGGTTCATCTTCAATGCTTGTACGACCACGTTTAAATTCAGCAACCCAATTTTTTACTGTTGCATATGAAGGAGCACTTTCGCCTAACACATTCACCATATCATTATGAATTTCTAGTCACGATAAACCTTTTTTATGTAAATATTTAATGACACCACGCATTTATAATTTTTCCATTGTTAAAAAATCGCGGATGCGTCTTTTGTGAACACCTGTTTCTATATGAAGGAGTTGCCAGATCGAAACAAAATTTAACATGTGTTCATAGCAGAGATGGAAGTTTCCAAAACACTTAACTTTTTTCTGTTTATACCGCGCTTTTTGTGCTAGGCTAAGAAGTTTCCGAACCGCCCTCGTATGTTCAGTCATTTGTTGCCTTTCGGCTTTTTGTCTAAATAGTTTAAAAATTAGTGTTAAAAAGTATGAGTGTGCGTGTGTGTGTGTGTGTGTGTGTGTGTGTGTGTCAATAATTTATTAACAAAAATGTACAAAATGTAGTTTTGTGTTAAATTTCATTAAGTTATGGAGCACCTAAATAAAAATAAATGTGTGCAATTTAAAATTTATGTACACAAGCATATATTCATTTAGGCAGTATTTCCATGAATATTTTTTTTTCTATTTTTTCTAACATGCAACTTTTGCATTTTTTACACACAACTTGCCGGCATTTAAATTATATATAATTTTTTTTTTCCTTTTAAATTTTTACTAAGGGAATAGCATTTCTATTAACAATAAAAAAAAAACAAAAGCTAGAGAAGCAGCAGCAGTACCTACTTGCATGTGGGTTTTATTTTAATTTTCTTTTTTTTCAAATCTGTATAAGCCAGTGAGTCATTAAAGTTGCAACATTCGCCCTTAAATATTGTTAAACTCTTTTTAACTTCGCTTTAATCGATAGCCACCCTTTTGCTGTGAGCCAAAGTAAATAAATAAAAAATAAAATGCGTTCATTTTATTTATATCCTTGTTAGTTAGTGTAAACTTTGCAAAAGGATTAACACGCACTTTTGCTAGAAATTTATGTTTGAACAGTTTTTGCACTTGCCTTTGCTTTCCTTAAGTTAGTTTATTTAGCAAGCAGTTTATCCAGCCTTTAAAATCTATATATATTATTAAAATATAAATTTTAAAGCAAGCTATTAATAATGCTTGTTAGTTCAAATGCTTACTTACTATGACTGTCCCTTAAGTTTCATTAAAGGGTGTCGTCTAGCTGACGCCAGTTTATTGAACTTTAAAGCTAAAGTTCGTTAGCCCATTTTCTAGGCTAAAAAATCACCAGGCCTTGCATTTGTATTTGTATGCTGTCAATCATTTTATAATTAATAAAGATCGACCGCCGTGTTGGCATTTTCCTTGTTTACTTTACACAATCAATAAGTCAGTTATATGACCTGTAGTTATTTATAAGATTGTGTGCAAAATATTTGCTTTCATGTTTATTTAATAAGACAGGAAGTCAAAAATTAATTGAAAAAAAGTTTTAATTCTAGGGAAATTTTAAATTAGTTTAAGCTTGGATTTTGTATATACAAAAGATTTTTTCGTTTTGAAATTTGTATGGAAAAAATATTTTTTAACAGAATTTTCGTTATTTTTCATAAAAATTTGCAACGTTTCTGAAACGAAATGTTTTACAAAATCTGCTTATCAATATTTTTTCAATTATTACGTATTATAATTTGTGAAACCTTTATTTATTATTTAACAAATTTCATTTTTGGTTGTTTTGTGAATAAAATATTGGCTTAAATTTTTTTTCTTTCTATAATTTCCCTGCCTACTTTACAGGGCTGTTATTTTTAAAATTTGTTGCCTATTTCTTACAAAGAATTTTTTTTACGAGTAGAAGAGTTATTTTTCTTTAATTTTAATTTAATTTTTTTTTATATTTTTCTATAATTTCCCTGCCTACTTTACAGGGCTGTTATTTTAAAAATTTGTTGCCTATTTCTTATTATTTCTTATTTATTATTAGCTGATTACAGATTACTTTACAAAGAATTTTTTCTACGAGTAAAGCCTGGTACGGAGGTTATATGGAATTTCATGTTCTAATACGAACTCTATGTAAAAAAAATTACAGAAATTCAGGTTGGTAAATTTCATAAAGGAATTTCCATTTGCTAGTACGGACTTTCAAAAGAAAAATACACAGAATTTTTTAAATTTATTGCTTATCTTAGGGATTTATAAATATAAGTGAAGACTTTTTTCAGTCAACTGAAACAAAAATTAATGTTCAAACAATTGTTTGTTCACGGAATTTTTGACATTTCCAATTTTTATCAAATTGTAATTAATTTTTGGAGTTTTTGTGTATTGTATAATCAAAAATAAATGAATTTATGTGTATGCAAACATAAATTTGCACAAAAGGCTACACTATTATTTTTCCGTGTGGAAATAAATGTAAATTTACAAACCTTAAATTCCGTAAGAACTCCGTACCGGGCTTAAAAGAGTTGTTTTTCGATAAAAAAAAAATATTTCGACCTTTTTCATTGCCTACATTAGGAAGTTCTCATTTTGCTTGTATTTATTGCCTGCTCTTAGGCTGAATATAAAAATTTAGCCATAATATTTTACACATAATTTTCTTTTCTAATTGAAGATATTTTTACATTTCTTACAATTACAATTTGAGCTGAAATAAAATCGACCTGTGGTATCAATGGTAAAGTAAAACAAAAACGTGTGCATTATTGAATTCTTGTTTAACATTCAATACTATTTAAGCTTCTCATTTACTTAAATGAAAGTTTAACATAATATCTCTAGTTGTTCTAAGAAATTTTTTTTAGGTAAAGCTTCTCTGATGATCTATAGTAGCAGCAGTGAAATGCGCCTAGAATCTAGCTAACCTCTCAATAATCAATTTCAATGTATTGAAAAAAAAAACAATTAATATTTATTTATTTATTCATTGGTGCATATTCTACAAAGTAAATTTTGCATAATATGGTGGCACAAAAATGGACAGAGTAACTGGACCATATTCCATCATGTTATTAACAGTAGTCTTAAAAATATTTTTATGACTGACTGTACGCAACCTATGCCGTCACATAGGAAGTAGCAACATGGTTGTCAACGAAATTCCACAAAAAAAAAACTCAAGATTATATGGTTATCAGTGGCAAATCAGTCCTGGTTGACTGATCGAGCGAGACAAAAAAACTCTCGAAGGCCAAACAACACACACAAGCCTGACGGCACTTTAGAAATAATTACGATGACGCTATAGCTGTTCTTTTACCCAGACCAGCTTAACGACTAAAATAATTAATATTTTACTGAACAAGCTAAAAAATAATTTTGAGAAAAACTGCGATAAAAATATTAGAGGAGGCGTTTATTAATTATAATAAAAATATAAGAAATACTAAAGTATATTTATTTGACATAATGTCTTTATTTAATTTAAAAATTTTGCTTGTGTTTTTGGAAATCATCACTAGACTTTAAAATAAAAGATTTACAAAAAAAAAATAGATGTAAAATCGAATAGAGATGTTTGTTTTGTAAATATTTTTGTTTGAAGCTTTTAAACGTATTATGTTCACATGTTGTGATTCTCAATAATTTATTAAGAGTATTACTATAAACAAACGAAGTTTTTTAGACTAATTTCAAAATATGAAATTTATATATGCATTTCATTGTTGCTGTAACAAATCGCCAATAAACTTCAACCAGTCATTTTGAACAGACAACGCTGAACCACCAGGAAATAAATTTCAAATTAAAATAAAATTATAAAAATATGTCGAATTATAAATTTCTTAAGTTTAAAAGTCTACTGACGATTTCAGTGAAGCAGGAATTAAATGCATATAAAAATTGCTTAACCAAAAACAACCAGCAAAAATTTTAAATTTATATTAAAAATACTTATTTTTATTTGACTTTATTCATTGTCTATATTAAGGAGTTTTCATATTGCTTTTGATTGCCTATTTTTAGGCTGAATAATAACGCAGAATTTTATCCTGAACTCTTTCGCATTTATAAAAATATTTTGCCACCATGAGCAGCAGCTATAATGTCACTCTTTAGGCTAAACACTTTGATATCTAACATCTGGTAAAAAATTTATGCATTCTGTTATGCTGCTATCCAAGAAGCTTATATGGCTGCTACTAATAATATATAAATGCAAATAAAAAGTTGTCAAGAAGAGATTAATGTGCCTCAAAAGCCTTGAAGAATACTAAAGCAATTTTTAAAACTAAAATATGACTTAAAACTAATATATGCTTAAATAAGCATTAAAAACTAAAACATGCAAAAATATGGAGTAACAATCATTAAGAAAACTATAAAATAACTATGAAATAGATAAATTTCTTTCATATCACTCATATATTAGTCCCAAAGAAAAAAGTACAAACATCTTTACACGCTGATACACAGCAGTTTACGCTTTATTGATATCTCAGAAATAAATGATTTTTTATCAAATTAATCGGACAAAGATTTTATATAATTCATTAATGGAGACACTCATATAACTGCATACTTCTTAAATAAGTTAAGTGGGTAAATCAATTACCCGAGAATCAATTAAGGGGAGACTACTGTATGCGTTGCCCAAAACAAATGAAAAGTTTAATATTTTTTTATTTTCCACGTGATTGCAAAATTTTAAGAATCTGTCCATTTTCTGCGAAAAGAAAATTTATGCAGGCAATAAATTGCAGCTCAAATTAGATAAGGAGAGTGTGTTTCAATTTCTAAAGGGTTACAAAAAAAAATTATTGTTTGTTATTTTCAGAATTTTTATCTATTTTTGAATTGATTAATTTTTACAGATTTTTTTTTACAAATAATTTATTGTTCGAGTAGAAGAAACGTTTATTAATTAAAGGAAATACTAGTCTCTGCTGTTTTCCATTGCCTACATTAGAGGGACTAACTAGTATAATTTTGTTGCCTACTTTCAGGCTGAACATGAGTAAGGAATTAAGCGTAAGCTTAAATCTTAAATGGCAAAAACTATTAAAAATTTAGTAAAATGGACTTCTTTCACACACATAAGCATTAGTAGAGCATTCCCAGCTATTGCAATCTCTTAAACGAAATTTCTCACCAATGTTAAAAATTTCCTTATGCAACTCTAGCACATTTCCCTTACCAAAATTTCAATTTCCGTTAAGCACGTTTCCTTGAAATTTTCTCTCCATTCTGTAATTTTTTTTTTATTTCAAATTTTAACTAACATGTCACTTGACAAACCGGGACACACGTACCCATTTGTAGTTTTTTGTTATTTAGAAATTTCAACAACAAATATATACAAACAACAACAATAGCAAGAAATACTTCTCCCACCACTATACTAAAAGTTAACAATTTTTGTTTAGAAAATAAAAACAAGGCACGCTCTTGACAGTTTGGCAGGCTGACGCGCGTTAACGTGCAAATGCTAGAGAATTTAATAAGAGCTTTAAAAAAATACATGCATTTTAGTAATACTGGTAAAAATAACAACTAAAATCCTTAACTAAATAAAATACAATGCCATAGAAAGTCAGGAAAATCAAAGCCAACACACATACAAAATGTGGAAAATCTAAGAACTGTCGCCAGATGCATTACATACAATGTAGTTGTTGCGACAAATGTAGTTTTACAAGGCATAAGTGAAAAACGCAATGAAGTGCAGGAATAAGCATGGAGAAATAGCAAAAAAAAAAATGTAAAACTGTTAGCATATCAGGTAATATATAAAGTAAGTGGTTTGCAGTTAAACGTATTGCTAGAAATAATAAATAAATAAAACAATCAGCACAGGACTATAGCGAAATCAATTACAGTGTGGGGAGAGAGTTTTCGCACACACCACGCAATGGTGTTAGTATGTCATGTTATGGAAAGCTTTATAGTAGCTAAATGAATAAAAGGAGCTTTTTTTATATTGTATACAAGTCTTAGCAACCTTAAGCAGGCCTACTAAAAAATTCCACCTTTATCACGTTATATTAATTGGCGCTCACTAATGTTTCATTAAGCCCCATAGAACTATAAATTGTAAAAGATAGCACAAAAAATTAAACTTTGATCCCAAAAAAAAATATTTACTCCAAAGATCAATACGTGGCATTACCATTCCAAATTAATTCCTGACATATCGCTCATTTGTTTAAACAACGCCATATCTCAATATAGCCCAGTTCGCCTGAAAATGAGTTTGAAGTTTTCAATTTACACACAACTTAGTGAAAGAAGATAATTTTATTTTTCTCTCAAGAGTGGAATAAACAAAATATTTGTTTGAAATGTTTACACAATAAGAAAAATTATGTGGGGATTAATTCTGCATCATTAACTCAAACATTCCATTTTTCGAGTTATGACGTTGTTTAAGTAAATGAGGGATATGGCCACCTAACTTTGGATGTTAAATTTTGGGCCACTTGTTCGAGCATTTATTTTAATTAAATTACCCGTGCGAAGAATTTGTCATCCAACTGTAGCCCATATGCGTTTCTATATAAACAAGCGTGTGTGTAAGTTTAGAAATTGTTGGCAACACTAACAAATCACGTTTTCAGTTTTTGTTTCACAAACACACACACACACACACAAATAGCAGTATCTCCTACTTTGTGTTGTTGTCACACATTATTTCTTTCCCATCCTCTCTTTCGCTGGCCCTCGCTCAAGCAACAACAGTTACACACACACACACTCTTAAAAAAAGCACCGTTAGTTTATAATTTAAAGGCAAAAGTAAAGTTGTAGTTGCTGGCATTTACGTGATTTGGAAGTAATTCTGAAATTTTACACAAATAAATTTATAATTTTTTCTTTACGACAAACAAATAAAATAACTATCAAGTGTGTGTACAGAGCAAAAACAAAAATGCAGGTGAGTGCAATCAGGTGTTAAGGCGTTGAGTATGTGTGTGTGTGTGTGTTTGTGGAAGTGTATATTTTTTGTTGCATATTTATGGGTGCTTTTTTTCGTATGAATTTCCTTTCGGTTTTTTTTTAATTTAATTTTAGGTTTTCGAATTTTTTTTTTGTATAATTTGTTTTGCAATTTTTCTTTGCTAGTCCTCTATATTTACCTATATACGTATTTTTTTTTTTTTGCAAAATTGATTGATGTTAGAAATGTGTTCATTCTTTATATATGTATTTGTGGCATATGAAATTTCACTATTTTTCCAGCAAACATGTCGAACTTCAAACTACATGTTAAATTTAAATTATAAATATGTGTGTATTTTAAGTTACCTTGATGTAAAAATGTGCGGGAAAACGTCAATTCAAATTTTGTTAACTCATGAAGCGGAAATTATACAAATATTACTTTGAATTTGAACAGAGATTTTAACACAAATAAAAACCAATCAGACAGTAGTTGAGAGCAATATAAAAGGCAAGCCAAAATATTAAAGTTTTTATACTCTTGACTAAAATAAATAATAATAATAAAAGGTAACTCTTCCCAAGGCTGAAACCCTTAACCTATAAAAAGTTAATGCCAGTTTATAGAAGCCATGTAAAAATTGTCGGCTGTCTATTTATATTGAAAACAAAAACAAATTTTGAGTGCTTTGTTTTTGCTTTCAATATAAATAGGCAGACGAGAATTTTTACTTGCTTCTGTAAACTGGCAGTTAGATTAAAAAAAGTTAATATATAGAATAAAAATAAAATTAATTTGGAAAACTGTTCCCACTTTATACCTTAAAGAAAGCATATATATCGCCTTGATTTATTAAAGAACATATAGAGTTAAGACACTTATTTAACAATTAAATACTCTGATTTCTTACAAAAAAAAAAACATATGTGACCTTCTCCGAGAAAAGGTACCTAGTGTGTCAAGGAACGGGTGTGTGCCAAAATCGATAAAAATGAGAAAAACATTAAAATTTTATTTTTTAAATGAGTTGTCACTTGGACTTTTAAGATAAAACAATTTTAATCTTTATTTTTTTTTAATAGAGTGCAAACATTTATTGATCAGCATATAATAGTTTTAAATTTTAATTTGTGCTTGATTTGGTAATAGTAGAAATACTGAACGTGTTGAGATTTCAAACTGCATACAATTTAGAATTTTTTAGCCAAAAATAAAAAATTCTATTATGTATAATATTATAGAAATTGAGGACTAGCAAATTTTCCAGTTTAAAGAGGAAGTTTTAAACTGATCCCGATAAATTTAAAACTGTCCGCAAGCAATTTAAAACTATTCCCACCTAATATAACATTTGTTCCCACTTAATCTTTTAGGCAGCACAAACAAAAGTATCAGTTAAAAATTTGTCAAGAGCCGATATAAAAAAAAGTTTAAGACATATTAAAATTTTCTCATAAAACGCAACACTGTTCCCACTTCAATTTAAAAACAAAGCCCGAAACTTAAGCAAATATATGTGTAGCAGTATTAAGCATTTTTACAAGGCTTTATGCCAATTTCGTATAAGCTGAAACTGTTCTCATGCGAAGCTTAGACGAATACAAAAAAATCGTGCAAACAGATACAGCGTAAACTAGTAAATAGCCTTAATGAAATTAAAATCTCAAAAATACAAATCAACACTGTACCCACCTTAAATCAAACTGTGAACAATTTATAATAATGTAAACATTAACAAAACTTTCAAATTAGGATAGTAATAAGCTCTGCAAATTTAAACATCCTTAGAAGATTTAAAGATATTTAAAAACATTTAACTGTTCCCATTTTATCAAAATTCAATATACAAACTCGGAACTAGCGAGTATAAAATTCCTAATTAGTAGAATTTCAACCATTCGAAGCAAACTTAAATTTTATAAGTAAAAATGTAAACTGTTCCTACATTCGTTTTACGAATAAAACTATTATTATACAAAAATTTGCAGGAAAAGATTTAAGAAACAATACGTTTTAAGTAATTTGAGAAGATTTCAAGCTATTTTCGTCATAACTGCAACTCTTGCCACCATTTGTTAAGGAAGAAATAAAAAATTTGTACATATGTTAGTAGAGAAGCAATAAATTACCTTATGTAAAGCTTTTAAAAAAATATCAACACATTCTGCTAAAAACGAAACTGTTGCCATTGAAATTCCTTCAAAAAACAGAATTTTATAGGAGAAAACTAATATAATTTAAATGGTTGAAACTGTTCTAATGCAAATTTAAACTGTTTTTAAGATGAATTTTGCAGGAAAAATATTTATGCTAAAATGGTTATCACAAAACTAATTAAATGTTCACTAATAAATACATTAAAACTGTTACTACCTCGCTTTTAAGCAAAACATAAAAAATTTGAGCTTGTGGATTACTTAAAAACTGCTAAATAACTAAGCTTTGAATATTTAGAGTGATTTTTAACTGTTCCCATTAAACTAAAAGTGTTCTAAGCTGTTCTTAGATTAATTTCATAGATGAGATAGATATTATAAGATATTATTTATTTACAGTAAATAATATAATAAGCGCAAATTTTTAATGTAGTTTTCTAACATTTTAAACTGCTTTCAATAGAACTGCAACTGTTGTCACTTTTTTAGGGGGAAAAAAGTTAAATATTAATGAAAATTAGTTAAGAAATATAAAAATATTTTTTAAAAACAAAAAACTGTTCCCATTGAAATTTTATAGGAAACAGAGAGATTAGTGGTGGAAATCTGGCATAACATGAATTTTAAAAATGCATGCAATGGTTAAAACTCATCGTATAAAAATTAAAACAGATAAATTTTGTCAAAATATAATAACGAAATGAACTAACTGTTCAGTTCTAAGCATATTAAAACTGTTCCTACTTGTATTTTACACTAAGCATAAGAACATTAGTACTTGGACTTATTTACAACTATTCCCATTTATGTAAACTGTCCCCATATAACATAAACTGTTCCCACCCTTAAATCATAGGAAATGCATCGGTCAATAATGCACACTTATTAAAAATTTTAATTAATTGTTCAGTTCTGAGCACATTTGAAGTGTTCCTATTTGTATTTTACACTAAACATAACAACAATTTAGCAAATATGTTGCTTAGGATATACCACAGAGTACTTTAAATGGGAACAGTTTCAAATAAGTAACTGTTCCCATTTTACAAAAAACTGTTCCCATTTTACAAAAAACTGTTCCCACCCTCAAGTTATAGGAAACACATCGGTGAATAATACAAATTTGTTAAAAAATTTTAATTATAAAACTTATAACTGGGAACAGCCTCACATCTTTGAATAATTATTATGATAAAGAATTTTAAAATTTTCTGTAAATTAGGTCGTTTTCTAATTAAAAAAAATTTAACTCGCATTCAATATTCTGCAACGTTTTCATTCCCTTTTTCGGGGTAACATTTACAAAAACTTGCTTTGCATTAGAGTGGAAAATCTCTTTCAACAAAACTTCCTTAAGGTGCCACTGTAATCAGACTCAAATATATGTATATATAGAAAAAAAAACATACGTACACACTAAATTCGTATTGTAATAATACATACCTTCTTGTCTTTGCAAGAAGTTATGGGTATTTTAACAGTTATGGGAATACGAGTATAAATGTTTGTGTATTAAATAAATACCTGTCATGGTATTAGTTGGAAATATTCTTATTGCCAGCAGTTGTTATATTGTGAATGTGAATTCAAAACATTTTACTAAAAACCATTTCAAACAAAATTGCATAGTACGTGCGTATAAACTAAATAGGCTTCATAAACGTATAACTCTTACTCTGCTCTGCTCTAAAGTACTCCGCGCCAACACACACACCCCTTTAACTTTCTAGCCCACCAAAATGCAAATACATGTTCCTTACTAATGTGCACATACGGTTATTTGTGGATGAGTTGGGTAAATTATGGCATAACTAGCACAATCATTATATTGCAAACGTATTTACAATATGCACTTATTTGCACGTTACTAACTATATAATGATTGTGGAAAAAAATAATTCCAAAAAAAAAAGAATTCTCTTTATAAATAAATATAGAATAGAATATGCAATTTGCATAATAAATATTGATGAAATATTTACACATACGAGTATGTATGGAGGAGGGGAGTAGAAAATGGAAAAATAATGTAGCAAGTAATCACAATTATGTGGCAAATGCAAGTTTGTTATGGCAAACTCCATACGTTTGCATAGAGTAAAATCATTTTGTTAAAATTAAACCCTACAAAGGTTTTTCGTTAAAAAAATCGCAAAATTGATAAGTAAAATAATGATGATAATAAGTATTTTTTTTTTGTGGAATAACAAATTAAAAAGCCATAATTGGATTTAAAAGAAAACTATAATTTTCTACGGTAATGAAATTTTAAAAATTTTTACTGCTCTTACGAGTATAAATAATTTTATTTAAAAGTAGAAAAAATGTAATGCATGGTTTTGCTAAAATTATATTTTTGTTTAAGACTTGGTTTCTATTTTAACTGAATGTTGATTATAATACTATTGAAAAAATTTCAGAATAAACTATGTGACAACTCCTTGCTTCCAAATATTGTTTAGTAAGCCCGTTCGTCCATTTACTATCACTCTCGTTAAAATTGTTGCAGCATATGTTAATTAAAGAACTGAGTGTTATCCCTTATTGTTTGTTTCTGCTCGACATAAACAAATTTATTACATTAATTTTAATATGAAAATTTAATTAATTTTTTTTCTCTTTATTTGTATAAATTCCATTAGCATTCCCTCTAAATTTGTTTACATATTTTCCTCTTGTTATTTGCACGCCAATTATTTAAATTTTAAATATAATTTAATAACGCCAAAAAAAAAAGAAATCAGCGGGAATTTTTAGTTCTAAATTATATTTACATTCAATTTGTGCATTCACTAAATCGCAGATGCACACAATCACTCCCAAGCACACACACACATACATACACACACATATGAACTGTTAGATATATTCTCTTAACATACACACACATGTTTATAAATAATTAAATTGAATTTTAGTTGTTTTCAGTCATAAAACACAAACGTACATTTATGCATGTATTAACATACTCCCACACACACAAGCACCCACACACACATACACACACACTCACACATGCAAGCACACACTGGCATCACAATTTCCTTACCCACATGTGACAATATAACACCGTCAACGAAATCCCAAAATTAGGGCGAAAACTACCAAGAAATGAAAAGTTTTATACATATATCCTTTTTAAAAATTCTTAGTTGTCGTGTCGTCGTGTTTTGTATTAATAAACATGTCCACCCGTTTGGTGCACTGTTTGCTAGAATAGTGTGTCTAGGTGGGTGTGTATTTTCAACTAGGATTTTGCAGTTGTTGCAGTGAAAGAAGATGAGCTATGTAACTGCAGCAACATTAGTAATATTAAGCTTAATCTTGTTGCATGAGGAAGCAATTTCTTTTAAGTTATATTTTAGAGAGAGAAAAAAAATTATGTCACGTAATACAGTCGTGTGAATGTTGCTTATGATATTGTAAACTACACAGCAGCATTAAGTAAAAGGGGGAACTTTATTTTGGGGGAATTTAATTCCTGTTAATTAAAATCTAGGGGAATAATTGCACCAAGTATGACAAGCATTTATAAAAATGAATATTTATTTAAATAGGCAAAATATTAAAGAACCAAGTCCTTTTTAGAGCCCTATTGAAAGTAAACCCTATTGTCCATCCGTCCATCTGTATGTCAGAGGCTGTTTTCTTGAGAACCGTAAGAGCCACGCACCTGAAATTTTAACAACAACAAATATTTGACAGTAAAAAATTAATGGGTGTTCTAAAGCAAGCAACGCAAAATGTTGAAATCCAAATGTAATTAATATACAGACAATTATATATAGGCACTCTAAATTTTTAAGGTTAGTGTTATTTAATGCAGACTATGACAATTAACTCTGAAATTTAACAAATAAAAATTAAAGAGTATTCTATCAGTTAATGTAATTTTGATAACCTGCTGTATCTTGGAAACCGTAAGAGGCAAACGCTTGAAATTTTGAGAAACACTATAACTAAAAAAAATCCCAAAATTAAAAAAATCCCCAAAACGAAAAATCGCCCAATAAAAAAGCGCTTAAATGAAAAATATGACCATAAATAAAATAAATCGCTAAAATGCAAAAAAAAACGCTTAAAACCTAAAAAATTACCAAAACGAAAAAATTTCCCGAAAAACATAAAAAATCGCCAAAACAAAAAATCGCTAAGACGAGAAAATCACTAAAATGAAAAATACTAGCAAAAGTAAACTAAAACGCTTAAAAATTCGCTAAAATGAAACAAAAGCTTAAGATAAAAAAAATCGCTTACAGCAAAAAATAAAAAATAAAAATCGCCATAATCCAAAAAAAATCGCAAAAAAGCGCTAAACTAAAAAAATGCCAAAATAAATTTTTTTAAATTGTACGAAATTCCAAATTTAAAAAAAGCAAACCAAAAAATCTCCAAAATGAAATCAAGCACTTTAATCAAAAATATCACCAGAAATGAAATAAATCTAGAAAACCCAAAAAAAAATCGCCAAAACGAAAGAAAGCGCCAAGGTTAAAAAAATCGCTAAAACTAAAAAACGCCAAAACAATTTTTTAAATGTTGCATCACGTTACATACTCGATTATATAGACTTAAGTTCGAATATTAGTACATAAATATCGCTCATTTACTTCAATAGTTTCATAACTAAAAAAATGCGCTTTTTGAGTTAATAACGCAAAATAATTCGGCACATCGTATTTTATCTTGTGTAAAAATTTCATATAAATAGCTTGTACTACCAGCTCGTGAGAGAAGAATAATTTTTCACGTCTTCATTAAGTCATTTCCAAATTGAAAACTTTAAACGCGTTTTCTGCAAAACTAGTTTTTTTGAGTTGTGACACTTTTGAAGTAAATAAGGGATATTCAGTATTCGTACGTCCTTCATGTGCAAGTCAGAGTAGCACTTGAGTGAATTTTATTTTCGTTTCACGCAAAAAATTATTTTAATACCCTAATTCTGTTCGACGAATGTATCGTCTTGTCTATGGACGAAAAAAAGAAGCAGTTTAGATTCTTTAAAACGATTATTATTTATTGTCTATGCTAGAAGGTTCGTGTATTTGCTTTATGATTTTGTTCTAAACATTATATCCATTATATTTTTCAAACTATTGTATAATAATTTAATTGAATTTTTATGCTTTAAAAACATGGCAATAATATTTATATTTTTCATTGTCAAAGACAACAACCATTTTTGAAGAAAATAATTTAGAGACTTCAAAGACAAGAACTCGGAAGCATTTTCAAACAAAAACGTCCTAAATCTTCTTACTGAATTAGGGCATAAGACATATGAAGCTATTCATAAAAAAAACTACAATATGTATTTATAAAATGGTCGTATCTGCTTTAAGCTCGACGACAAGGCTACCAAATAAAAAATTTTTTGTCGTAAAAAAATACTGAGCAGCCATTTTAAAAAAAAAAAAATATTGTAATTATTAACAATTTTTTTCACACCCAAACCGATTTGAGTTTTAATAAATTATTCCAGCTTAACTTAAAGTATATTTTTTGTTTAATACAAAACCACAATTATAATTGGTAAATATTGTTGTTATAGTAATAAGAGTCCTTTAAACATTGTTTAATGGTTAATTGTCATTTTCAGTTAAAAACAAAAAGGAAAAAGCAATTACACAGCAACAAACTACAAAAGAACGTGGGCCTACTACACAAGCCTAGCTAGATACGAGTAAAAACAGCATTATTTTAACAATTAAAATAAAATGTTAATATTAAAGGTAATGCATGCGAGTCCTTCCAATCACCAGCATAGACCTTGTTATAATGCATTTCATTTTAATGTCTATGTGCTGCACACAAGTGTATTTGTGCCACACGAGTATTTTCTGTCCCTTATGAAAGTGTGTTCATATTGCCATGGGCGACTTTTTTGAGTTTGTTTTTTTTTTCTTTTTTATTCATTAAAAGATAGTAAAAAAAATAAACAACAATTTTAGCAACAATAAAAACATGGAACATCAAACGACAAACGGCAACAGAAATTAAATGCAATATGATAAATATTGGTTTGATATCATACCATTAAATTAATACAACTCAGCGGTATATCAATAATTATCAATTAATATGCAATTGTGTGTTTGTAATTTTATGTTTGTTGTTGTTCTTGTTATATACATACATGTTTTTAATTGTTATTATTTCATTTTTATTTTTAATGAAAATTGTTCAATTAATTGGCGAGCTGTGCAAGGTGATATAAGGAAATTTATTTAAAAAAAGTGGCTTAAAATGTTGGTGTTTAAATGCTTAAAGAGATATTGGAAGGTAAAAGAAAGTATTACTGCTGGATGAATAACCACATATGTTTCTTTCGGCGGATTTTGAGCTATTGATACTAAATCGCCAAACTTTTTATTATCATGATCATAAGAGTTGTGGTAAAAAAAAACCATTAATAATATTATTTCAGTACTTCGATGAAACTTTTGTGTAGCTTATATTACAGTTATCTTAGGGGGCGTAACCCCGCCTGCTTTAGCAAACAAATGAGATTATGTCATTACAAGCAACTAAATTGGATGTCAATGTTTGCAAGAATTGTTTGAGCAGAAGTACGTAAAATTAGACAGTAGTTTTTAATTGGCGTTTCCGCGCCTACTTTTCGAAGCGTATGCAAAGATTCATAAAAATGCAAAGATTCATAAGAATTTCCTGGGCAGAAGGTCATTAAATTATATTTAAAATTATTGGTGACACAAAATGGCAGCTATAACCTCGAAAATTTAACCTTTAACTCTGTTACAAACTTTAAATATATATGAAAAAAAATTGCAATTCGATTTGATAAAGTCCTTGTCTTTTGAGCTCCTTGACTACATCTTTATTTTGATAAGGCGTTCTAAAACATTTGTTTATAATATCTGGAAGATGACCTTAGAAGCAATGAGTACATATCGTTAGCTGAAATGCAAAATCACAGAACTACTTTTTGTTTTAATTTTATAGGATAGAGAAAAAACTAAACAAAAATAGTTCCAGTGACTGAAGTTAAGTTCCTTGATTTAATTTTTTATTCGGTTAGTTAATCGTTATGATAAATTTTTGAAAATATGTATGGACATGTGATTTGATGTAATGTCATATAATTAATTAAAAATGCAGTTTTGAAATTGTTTTCAGTTACATGGTTTTGCATTACAGCTGGCGATATGCAAAATGAGGACTTTTGGCCATGATAAGCTAATCTTAAGGCAATTGAAAATAGCATCGAGACCTTCCTGTCTACAACCGGAAAATTTTTCAGATATTTTGCTTCAACTGGGAGTTGATGGAAAATTTTTAAATTATTCCAGCAACCATAAATATTATAATACCAACTTGTAGTTTAAAAAATACTGAAGTATTATTATATGTTCATTTTGTTAAGTATTTATATGAAGAATTTTTAGTATTGCTATCAGTTAGGCAACGTCTTTATGCACTTCGTTTCTGCTTAAGAAACTCTTCATCAGACATTTGCGGCGGATTGGGATTCAGAATCAAATAAAAATGTTTGCTATGAAGGTTTTTTACCCTTTTAACTCATTACGTTTGTGTAAGTAATTCTCAATGATATTGTAAAAGTTTTTCTATAAACATATGGAGTTTTTTTCAGATTTCTTCAAGAATTTTTTTCTTGAAGTCTCTTGATGAGCTTCTTAAGCAGATGCGTTAACCATAAAGAAGTTCCTTAACGCATAGCCAACAAAAATTTTCCATACCAGCTTAAAGTGCTAAAATGTTTCCTAATTTAACCTGAACTCTAGCCAAAAACATTTGTATTCCATTGAAAGTTCTTAACTAACTGTTTCCTTCTCTATTTTCACTATACAACAGAATTTTTTATTTTAAAATCCTCCAGTTGCTTTAAGCCATAAAATGAAATTTGTTTTAATTTCTCACCATAATGTCACGTTTTAACATTTGCGATACGTGTTTGATATTTCATTTGGGAGTGAATGTGTCGTTGCGTGTGTGTGTGGGTTTCTATGTGTGTGTAACTAAATATGCAGTTGTATGCTTCCTTAAGAGCGTTTAGCAAAACTTTCGTTGGCTATTAACTTTTAATTGTGGTCAAATAGCAAAAATTAAATATAAAAAAAAGAAAAGGAAATCGAACCAAATGAATTTTTTAAGCAACTTGTTTTTAGTGCTTTTCTTCTAATAATTATAGAATTCCGTTTTTGTTTTTTCTCTCCCATTTTCCTGCAACACGGCTGTTATAGTAGCAGCAGTTGTTGCCAAAAGGTGTTGACTTTGAAATTAAAATTAATTGAGTATTCCAAATGCGTTGCTGCTGGAAGTAGTACTCGCTCGTATCTTTAACTGCACAGCAACTGGCTCTTGCTGCTGCTCACCTAAATAGTGCAGTTCTTTTTAAGGAGTGTTGAAATTTTCCACTTGAAAATTGGCTAAGGTTAAAAATTTTTCATTAGCTACCAGCAATTGTTTTAGTTAGTTGGCAAAAGCAAAAAAAAAAAAGGAATATAAAATAAAAATATTTTAGTATTTTGGCAACATTTGTTAGTTTTTAGCAGTAAAAAGTGTAAAGTTTATTTTTGTCGGTTCTGTTTCTCTGCTGCAAGTAACTTTTTGCAGCTATTTATTTGGTTTAATGGCTAAAGACAATGAGTGAGAGCAAAGAGGACTAAGAACTTAAGACAAAATTTGCTTTTAGATACAAGCAGAGACATTTTACTTGATTGTTTTCCCTTAATGATGCCTTTTTTTCATTCCAATTTTTATTGCCGCTGCTCTTTCTGTTGCTACGTTAATGAGCTTAATTAGTGTTAAATGGTAAAAACGTGAGCAAATAGTTGTTACTTAGAAAAGCTATTTATTTGATATTTTAATGCCTTTTTACACTTAAAGGATTCTTTATCATTGAATTTCTTTGTTTAAAATATCAAAATATTGGTGTTATCATATAATATATTGTAGACTGTGCAATGAGCAAGGGCCAGCTACTCCCAGTTCAATAATGACAAAAATTATCATGCATGATCATGTAGAATCTTGCATTGTTGTGAGTTAGCTTCGATTTCAATCATGGTAGCATACATAATTCTGCATACTATCACATAAATATTTATGTTCTAAAACCCGACAAAGCTTTTTCACTTGAATTTTTTTACTTTCTTAAGCCGGGATCCCACTATCGGCACAATGTACCGATTTTCGTTGGCTCACTGCAATCAAGTCGTCAGTAATAAACGAAAATTGCCTTAGTTCTCAATTAATTTCCTTATAAGTCTATAAGGCTCCAATACCAATCCAGTGTGGGGCAATTATGTCCTTATATTTCAATCAGTTGAAAAATAGGGTCAATTTAGCTTAATACTTATAACTTTATTTCACTGAGCCAACGAAAATCGGCACATTGTGCCAACAGTGGGATCTAGGCCTTAAGGGTAAATTTTTTATATACAAACGATTTTTTCGCTTTGAAATTTGTAGGGAAAAAATAATTTTTGAAACGATTTTTCGCTATTTTTCATGCAAAATTTTAAACGTTTAGAAGGAAAATATTTTACAAAGTCTGCACATTAATATGCTTTATAAGTTTATGCTGGTTTTTGAGGATTAAAATAATATATTCTCATTATCTTTTTTTCGTGGAAGTTTTTTGCTTTCACTGAATTTTTTTCCTCTAGTTGACAACAAAGTCTGGCAACACTGTTGTTGCCTAAATAAAGTCGTACACAGTGTTTGTTTTATCGAGCACTCGTATTATGTATAGCCAAAATCTAATTTGTGCTCAAAGTTTCGTAAGATCTGTGGTGCGATTCAGTAACTTTTAACGATCAGACAATCGTAATTTTTGTCTGTGCACTTTGTCGCGTGCAATAACGATTGTGTGATTCTGTAACTTCTTTTTAACAATAGTACGCAGCTGATATTTTTTTTTTTATTTTTGTCGATAAAATTAACAGTACATAAGCTATTGTCGCTCAATTAACGACACAGCTGACATTAACCTACAGCGAATATCGTTAAAAATGTTACTGCATAGCAAACTTAATAAATTTTCGTTATAATTATTTTAACGATGCGATTATCGTTAAAAAAAAGTTAGTGAATCGCACTACTGGTTACATAGAAATACGACAGCTATTGCATTAAATTTTAATGGGCGTGGCATCGCCCACTTTTCCAAATGCTAGATCATGTAATTTTAAAGGCTCTCGATTTTTTTAGTAAAAATACATAAAATATGAATTAAAATGTTAATGAGCATGACCAACCCCCCCCCCCCTTTTCAACATCATAAAATTTTGATGCTTAAAGTTCCAAAATTATATGCAAATTTTAATAGAAATCTTTTGGGTTGAAGTATGTATACAAATTATAATTTGAGGTCTTGAAAAGGACTTTTTGCTACTGTACCTGTGGATACTTTTCTGGTATGACGTGTAATAATTATTCCACCCATAGGATTAATTATAGAACTTAGATTTTCTATTCTGTTTTGTAGGCGGGAAAATATATTTTCATAGTCAAGGGAATCTAAAACGATAGGCTTCTTCCCGCTCACTAAATGAAAAAATTAAATGAAAAAACGCTTAAATAAAAAATATCACAAAAAAAAATAAATCGTTAAAATGCAAAAAAAAAATCATCAAGCTTTAAAAGGTAGCTAAAAAAAAATCGCCAAACGAAAAAAAGCGCTGAATCCCAAAAAATCGCTAAACTAAAAATGTGTTCAGTTGTATTGTAAAAATTGCTCAATTGACAATACATTACCGGAGCTGTAGGTCTTACAAAGGTTTTTGGTAATTTCTATATTAACATTTCTTTATCAACAATATTTTTATTGAAATAACGAACAATTCATGTACGAGCTTTGGTTGCGACATATGATAAAATGACAATTGAAGTCTTAAAAGCAAAGAGATGCAAGTACAAAAAAATTCTTATTAGCTTGTCAACGGAAAACTTATAACCTTTGGACTGATAGTTTAGCATCGCTACCACTCAGATAGAAAGGCATCCTGTTAAGTTGCAAGTAATAGAACTTTCGCTCAGTAGCTTTAAGCTTGAGGTTATCATACAGTTTTGAATTTTTATAGAGTGCTAGAAGTATATAGGGAACGACAGTTCTGGATAATATAAGCCCAAAAGCAATAATAATAATACTGATAGATCTTAGTATTAAATGTTGATTGCTGCATCCACAACTTATATTCATCCTGTCCCACTGTATCGAAAGCAACCGTTCGTTTGATAATTTATGTGGCAAACAAAAAATAGTTCATATTTCCTTGTTGCTTGCAATAAAAATTGTCTATTTACTTGCTTTTAACATCGTGGCAAAGGAACGAGTTCTTTCACCCATCGTGGAACAGGTGATATAAATTGTTTTATTTAAAATTTTAAAATCAAATATTTATGAAAATATAAGCTTATATACTCATACCTACCATTTTTTGTGTATCCTTGTCAGCTGTTGCTGCAACATGGTGTAAATTAATATTCCGTTTGGTAAGAAGAAGCTGTTGTTGTAAATGCTATAATTTAGAAACACTGGTTTTATCTACACTATCACTACTACATTGATGTTGTTTTCTATTATTATTATTATTATTTATTGTTGTATTAAATGATGTTTTATTTAAACTTAATTCCCGGTAAACTCCTGGGCCAGCATTGCTGAAATTTTCAACATTATAATATTGATAGGGAGAACTTTTATTAACTGTTGCCAAGGCCATATTATTGTAAGAATCATTCAAATGTCTCATAGTTCGGTGCAACCAATATTGCCCCGAGTTCAACGGCATAGCGTTTGTATAAGGCCGCTTTCTTTTCGCTTTAAATAAAATCTGCAAAGAGAATGTTTAAAAAAAATGGAAATGGTACCCTGAATAAACAGCCTTTTTGTTTGAAAATAAAACAATAATTAAGAAATTTTGTTAATAAATTATTTTTATTTATTAAAAACTTGAAAGTTGTTTTATTTCGAAAGAAAACAATTTACAACATCCATAATTAAAGTTACAACATTTAGGAAAAAAAATTTGTTTGTTTTTTGGTTTTTCATAAATAAAATCAAATACATTTATTTTAAAATATAAATATAAAACACACACATACATACAATTTTAGCAATTTGTTGACAATAACAAAAGAAAATCAATTTACAAACATCAATTATTAAAAATAAATTTTTATAAAATTATATTTATTTATTTATGTATATCGAGAATTACATATAAAGAGTTAAGTTGTTTTTTAATTAAATATGTCATAGAGTATTTAAGAGTTATTTAATTTGTATAGAGAAAAAAATGTACACACACACAACAACAACAACAACAACAACAAAATAACAACATCAATATAAAACAACATCAATATAGTTTTTATTTCAATTAAATTTTATAACAAGTTTGCCTTTGCAAAAATATCCCACACTTTGTATTCAACACTTAAGCAACATGTTGCCACACATATACTCGTATGTATAGAAACATTAGTTGAACAACATTTATTAGAATAACAAGTAATAGTTTTTTTTTCTTATCATTTTTATATATAACAATAATAACTTCAATTTAAAATCCAAAGATTATGAATGAGTTAATAAAAACATTTAATATATTTTTTGTATAATTTTAAAACAACATTTAATATATTTATCAGATGAGTACATATTGTTTAAATTTGCTTTAAATACACAGATAAAAGTTTGTACTTACCTTTTTTTTAAAAAGGAAAATAAAAGGATTTAAAATATTTTTTAGTAAATTCTTATGATAGAAACAGTTAAGATTGCATGCTTTAGGAAGGTGTTGTGCTTATAAGTTATGAATTTTATAATTGGGTGTGGCTATAAAAATAAAGCAAAAATAACAAAAACATACTATAAGTATCTTGTATAAACAAAAAATTAAATCGTATATACTGGAAGAGTTATATGTATATCAGCCTTAAAATAAAGTTTAACAACATTAAAGCCAAAACTAAAAATTTTGCTAGAAAATTAAAATCTAAATAAAAGACTAAGAAATTTGTGAATACGGTTTAAACAAAATAAACGTTATAAAAAAAATGATGGCCTTGCCAGCATAAAACAACGACTTCGGAAATCAAAATAAGGATTTAAAATTTTAAGGCAGACTAGAATATTATTCCGAAAAACAGCTCCATCACTTGATGAGACACATTGAATTCATTCAGTCGGTCGTTTTTCAGCAAAGATCAAACCCATGTAATTTAAATGGGTTGGATCATTGGCTTTAGACTTGGGTCGAACTCGTTCACTAGTTCATATTTGCCACAAACCTATCATCAAACCCATGTAATTTAAATGGGTTGGATCATTGGTTTGTGGCAAAAATTACCCAGTGAATGAGTTCGACCCAAGTCTAATTCATAGTGTTGTGTCCAACAACTCTTTTATATGCACTTGGGTCGAACTTGTCCACTAGTTCACATTTGCCACAAACTAATAATAAAATCTATTAAATTTACACAGGTTTGAGCATTTCTTTGTTGTAGACTTGGGTAGAACTCGTTCACTAGTTTGTGTCCAACAGCTCTTTTTGAACTAGTTTGAGAGCGTTCGAACAATAGTTGGCTGAAACCCATTTAATTTACATTGACGCTTTTGACCGAACTTGTGTCCAACAGCTCATTTTAGAGCTGTTGGACACAACTCTACCAACTGAATGAGTTCGAACTAGACTTGGGTCGAACTCGTTCACTAGTTCAGTTTTGCCACAAACCAATGATCAAACCCATTTAAATTATATGGGTTTGATCATTGCTTTGTGGCAAAACTGAACTAGTGAACGAGTTCGACCCAAGTCTAGTTCGAACCCAAGTCTATATCGAACTTTTTTAGTTTTTCGTTTTTGACATAAGCATATGATAAAATCTATGTAAGTTAAAGGGGTTTAGTCATAGGTTTGTGTCCAAATCGACCGACTAAATTAGTAAAGTTGTGTACAACAGCTCTTTTTGAACAAGTTCGTTCGCGTTCGAACAAAAGTTGTGTCAAACCCATTTAATTAACATTGTTTTAAAAGTAGACTAGGGTCAAACTCTTTCACTTTCACTTTTAGAAACAATGATGATCTAACCCTACATGCGTTTGATCATTGGTTTGTGGCGTTGGCTGAAGTAGTTGGCACGTTGACTACAAAGCCGCAGGTCTTGGCTTCGACCCCGGTATCCAAGAGTTATTAAATAACAACACCACGCATTTTACTGATGTGCATTAGTGTCCCTTTGTATCAGTTATTGTAGGAAATTTCAAGTGATAACGGCATAGTCACTGGTCACTGAATTATACTGACTTCAGCAGATACTAATCCTAATGTTACATGAGACTCCTTCGTTGTGTAGCAAAGTCATATGCGAAGTAAAATATTTAATAAAATGGCTACTAAGCACAACTTCAAAAAAAGAATTTAATACACCTCATTGACACCAGAGGCGCTGCAACACTTAAATTAGATGGATTTGATCATAGGTTTATGTCTAAAATTAATGATCTAATGAGTTGGATCTAGACTTGGGTCTAGACTTGGGTCTAGACTTAGGTCGAACTCATTCAGTCGGTCGTTTTTGACACAAACCAATGATCAAATCCATTTAAATTACAAAGGTTTGATCATTGGTTTGTGGCAAAAATAAACTAGTGAACGAGTTCGACCCAAGTTTAGTTGGTTGCAGCTCTATTGAAAGTAGACTTGTATCGAACTCTTTCAGTACGTTTTTGACACAAACCAATGATCAAACCCATTTAAATTACATGGGTTTGATCATTGGTTTGTGTCAAAAACGAGCTACTGGAAGAGTTCGATACAAGTCTAATAGAAAGTTTTCTATGTGCGTATATCAGGGAAAGACTGTAAAAGTCTCTAAGAGAATGTTTTCTTCAATTCATTTTTAAAACAATAATAACCCAGGAAAATTTTATTGGTTATTTTCAATATAAATTGTCGATCGATGGTATTTTCTCAATATCGTTTAACAATTTGCAAAATATTAACAGCTCACTTTGCTATAGCAATCATCGTTTTTATGTAAAAAAAAATTGCTTTATACATGTTAACTCCTGCGTTATGTAAGTGCATTACTTAAAATAAATTACTATGCAAAAGAGTTGCAATGAGTTAGAACTAAGCATGTTGCATAGTCATAAGCAACGCTGTGTTTGTATGCGTCTGTTATAATTTTTGCTATCAAAGCTATTTAAATTATTACAATGTTAATTAATGTCAGTAAGTATTACAAGTTTGGTAATTGTTGTAAAACATGAAGGAAAATACTAGAAATATTTAAATTGAGGGAATCTTTTAGGGACATTATTACAACTTAAGGTTATATAAAAGTAGGATTTTGTTGGACATATAAAACGCTATTCATTGTTATAAATTTAGTTTAACTTACCAGGAAGGATAAATTTGCTTTTAACTTTGCGCTCACTTTAAGTTAAGCTAAAATTGTGCTGATAAAAAACTTTTTATACGTCCGATAAAATTCTACTTTTAACTAACTTTAAGGTATAATAATGGCCCTTAGTTGAACAAGTTTTACAAGCAAGAAAGCAAATATATATCTAACTTTCAGTTAAGTTCCTTTATTTAGTAATTAGAAAGGGAAACAATGATATAAAAGTCATTTAAACGTTGGTTTTATTAATATGTTTTCAATTATCTGAAAACAATTCTAGCGATTTTTGTTAATTTTCTTTTCATTTGCCTCTTTTTTATTAAAAAATATACTTAATTCTTTTGGCAGCTGGTTTTTAAATAACAGCTAGAAAAAACATTGCTTCTACATATTTTGGCGGTAATAATAAAATAAATATGTATGTACACATATATTTCCGCACATAAATAGTTTTGCCACAAAAATTTTTTTTGCTTGTAGATTTTTGTTAAATCAACCAGCCGACCGACCAACTAACCAGCCAATATTATATATTGAATTTTAAAAATTATTATATTTTTTTAAGCCCTCTGCTTCTTTTTGCAACACAATAACATCAAATGGGCAATTTGCTTACAAAAAAAAAATTTTTTTTTCAAAAAACAATGAAAAAAGAGAGAAAAGCTAAGGAAGAAAAAACAGCACACAAAATATTTATTGATAAATATTTTATAAAACAATATTGGTTGCAGTTTTAAATATTTATTTGTTATATATTTTGGGGATTTTATTTTTTTACCTTTATCGCTTTTCAATGTACATATTAAAAACAAGGCAGTTGATTAAATAAAGGGTAAATTTTTTATATATGGTTTTTTAATAAAAAAAAATTATATATTGCTAAAAAAAATATATAATAAAAAGTGTTTGTGCCTTGTTAAAATTATCTTCATCCGCTCAAGGATGTAAAAAGACGATTAAAATAATTTTAAATGTTTCAAAGACATTAAAACAAATCATAAAAAAAAAAAAAATACTATGAAAGTGAAATTAAAAAGACAAGCAAGCAATTTCAAGTTTTACAGTTGCTGTAAAATATAGCAAACTATGCAAACAAATTAGAGTTTTAAATATCACTTCATAGCTAAGTGATTTGAAATCTCCGAAAAGATATTCTGCACTCAAAAATATTTATTTGAAATCTCGCCATTTGAAATTAAATTTTTAGTACGCCTCATTGATAACAGAGACGCTGCAACACTGCATTATTAAAAACGTGCAAAAACAGAGTCTTAAAAGAATGAAGCTTTCCTCTATATCTCCTCCCTTCACCACTTGTCTTATCTTATCACTATCCCTTTCCTAAAGAAGGTAACACCTAGTAATAGTAAAAGGCATTAATTGCCTGAGTGTTACTTCTCTTAAAAAAAAAGCTTTTTTATAAATTAACTAATTTACACAGAAGAACTTTGAAGTTTCGTACATTTTAGTAAGTACATTCTTTTGGACTAACAAGTGATTTAAAGTCAAAATTTAT